>OY750782.1:1205000-2410000 GCA_963556745.1 Catoptria pinella | reverse complement strand
GGGCTCCCATACAAATGAAGGGGGACGTGAATATTTATTTTTTACTAGAACGTGTAGGGTTTCATTGTTAACTTGCTATGTATACAAAGACATTTTTTTGTTAATAAAAACAGTTTTTTTCCAAAATTTTGTACTGAAGTATTTTTTAAGTTTCCATTGACCTATGAACTTAAAATTGGGTTAATGTTAATTATAACGTAAATTTTACCAACAAATACAAATATACATCTTATTTTTTCTTTTCAATTGCAAGACACGCAACAGCGGCGGTATCGGCTAAAAACATTGAAGTTCATGTTAACTGTGTTTTGACAGATATATGTGATACATTGCTACTTTTCTTTGGTAAGTTTTTATTTGTGCCAAAACAAAGTAGCAATGTATTACATACATCTGTCAAAACACAGTTAACATGAACTTCAATGTTTTTAGCCGATAGAGCCCCTGGTCTATTTTTAAATGAATCCGCAAGTAATTTGGGAAATCCCGTTGTTCCCCTCTCGTTTCCGATGTGTTGAAAAGACAAAATTCCAATGTGTTTTTGTAGTTCCAATATGTATTCAAGAGTTCTGTTTCAACTAAGATTGATAACAAAAGCCATACCATCAATATTATTATTTATTCATATTCATACAATCGTAACATTAAACCCTTCTAAATCTATCCTATAATATTTTCATCCTTAAATCTGGGGTCTGTCAGACCGATTGTGCCAGATTTGATGTGGTTATAAAATGGACGGATACCGCGTTAAAGCCACGCATGGTTAACCAACATCAATGTTGTACATAAAACATACGAAATCACAAAGTGATAAAAAAGGGAATGTTTCAACAATGTTCGACGAAATTGTGACTGGATTTGTTCGAGCGAAATTTATTTGTGAGATCTTTGAGTTAAATCCGTTGTACTTTCTTCGATGGGGTAATAAGTACCCTTTAGTACTTTAAGTTTATGTCTTTTAAGGCAATTTTTATATAAATAGAATTTAACAGACAAAAAAAAATTTCTCTTAAAATATCAAAGAAATCTTTAAGTCTTTTAAGGCAAGATTTCTTTGATATTTTAAGAGAAAATAATTTCAATCCTTACTAATATTATAAATGCGAAAGTCCGTTTCTTTGTTACGCTTCACGTCTTAACTACTGAATCGATTATCATGAAATTTTGCATACACGTTGTCAGGGGTACAGAGAAGGACATAGTGTACCTTTCAACTTGAAAAAAATAATTGTTCCCTAGGGATAGCAAAAAAACTTTCCACGCAGACGAAGTCGCGGGCGGTCGCTAGTTCAATATAAATTCAACGTTAATTGAAACGGTACTAAGTTCATAGTACCAGTCCTTCCCTTGGTCTCCTACTTTATGCTATTCGCGATGCTCTAAGGGGGAATAAAATGGTCAGTCTGGCGCCAGTCCATTCCATCAGTCTGTACAGACTTTGATTATTTTCCAGACTAATGATCCAAAATTTGTACTAAACTGATGGAATGGACTGGCGCCAGACTGATCGTGTAATCTCCCCCATCAGTCCATTCACTGACTGAAGGATAAGCGCCAGACTGATCATGTAATTTCTCTTTATGATTATAAATTTAAATAAATAAATAAATATGAGACAACATCACATACATTGCTCTGATTCCAAAGTAAGTAGCTAAAGCACTTGTGTTATGGAAATCAGAGACAACGGTGGTATCACCAACACCCAGACCTGAGCTAATATAGAAAAGTTCGTTTTCTAAATTGACCCAACAGGGGTTGACCCGGGACCTCAGAGATGGCGACTCCTTGAAAACCGGTGTACAAAGCCACTCGACACGGAGGTCGTCATTATCATGTATTACCAAAATTATAGTTGTTTAAGTATTAAAACTTACCTTCTTATTAATAAACGGAGTAAGTTTACACTTAGTTTAAACCAAAAACTTTGCTTAGAAATATGACACTTTAAGATGTCTAGCCTAAGGACTAATATTGCTAAGCAATATTTTGGTTTAAACCTGGCTGTTTTGGCTCTACTGAAAAGTGTTTGAAAATGAGATACGCTTGTGCCCAGGGGCCGTACCGGCTAACGCATCGAACTTCGGAAAGTCTGCCGGGCTTCAAATTAAAACAGAACCCGAATCGGGCCAAAATGGCGAACCCAATTCATGATGTCACACGAACATCGATATCTTCTAAATAACTTCGGCGAATAGTATAATATGAAACTCTTTACTTCGATTTATCTGTTTTGAGTTGAAGCTCGGCAGACCCGCAGAGGTTCGAAAATTTAGCCGATATAGAAAAGTTCGTTTTCTAAATTGTCTAAATTGACAGTTGAAAATTTAGCCGGTAGGGCCCCTGAGCGGCGAATTAATGCAATTAATAATTTCGTATAAACGCATCGTTTTTAATTTGTCTTTAGTTTGGAAGCTACTGAAGCAATCGGTGTGATTGAATGAAACACCATAATTATCGGCTATTCGCCATAATTATTGTTTACACGTTATTGACTTTAATATTGAATATTATCCGTCAAATAAAACGCTTTGGCAGAATTTTGTTGTGGCCATGAAATCTACGGGTATACTTATAAATCGTTGTCCTATAAAAACAAAAAACAAAAAAAAATCTGGTCGAATTGAGTACCTCCCTCCTTTTGAAGTCGGTAATAATTAATGGACTTCAGTAAGTAAAATTATATTATGATGAGAATTTGTGTAAGAAAAACTTAAGTTTTGAGATTTTAAACACTGGAGCCTTATCAAATTGATATTAAGTGAGCAAACTCACACAAATTATGAATGATAAAAAATCAAATTAATTAATTTAACCCTTCAACGCCCGGAAAATGAGACTCAATAGACATTCCACTGTATTCCGTCCGCTCGGGCGTTGATGGATTAATGTAATAAGCTTATTTTAGGTTTTTTATTGTTATTAAAGAAGTTTATTTATTTTTAGGCTATCAATTTTTAAGAAACACTGGTAATGATAAAGTGGGTTACACTCTAGAATAAAATCGTTTGTGAAGCTTTTCTCGCTTTATTTATTTATTTATTTGCAAGTCACTTTGTTGTTTGTCCTTTATATTTAGCTGTCTGTCGCTGTTTTCATGGCCCCAACAGCAGGTTAGCTTATTACACCCTTGTAGTGGTACAACACAATTCTCATCTCTCTTGTTTAGATAACCCAAGATCAAAGGAGCACGTACAAAGCAGCTGTTATTGTACTTAGGCAAATGCCATCAAAGAGATAAACAGAGCTTAACACAAGAAAATAAACGGGAAAATAGAGATGGAGACATATTGATGGCATCTCCGTGAAATAAAATAACATTTGATATTTTGACAACAAATGTTTTTGGAAGTCAGAAAAGCGAAACGTAATGTCTGTCGCAGACAGCAGACTTTATATTTTTTGATCGTGAACTTTGAATTGAATAAGAAAAGCAACTTTATAATGCGATTAATTTAACTATGACCAACTGAAGTGAACAACTTCAGAAATCAGAGCGCTTACGGTACAAAACGACGTATTTTATTTTTTATAAATTTTTCTCTTTGCCACACATTCTCGAGTGAAGTTGCAGCGGATCACTGTCAAATCGCATTGTACACATTTAATCATAAATCATAGAAAAAATATTGCTTACCAAACAGACGAGCGAAAGTGACTCGGTAGCTCAGCGGTCAGAGCATTGGACCGGATATCCAAAGGTCGCGGGTTCGATTCCCGTCCGAGAACATGATCTGGTGCGAGTCGTATTTTTTCTAGTATATTATTTGGTAAGACGAGCGAAAATCTTCCAAATTAAAAAAAAAAACATTTTATTGGAACACTCGAAATCAAGCAGATTTTTTTGCCTGACGCTCATTTACGCGAAAATGAACCGTTTACATGTGCAATTGAAGCGAAATGTTAATTGCTCTATTTGCTCTATCATCAACATTGACCAAAAAAAAAAACAATAGCAATTGATCGCAAATTCGTATCAACCGTCCCCATGCATGCTATTTGCAAGGTGTCGGTTGGGCCTGAAATTTTTTGCATTCAACGGTCCCCTCATGGGGGTAGAGGTGAGAGGCGTGTGGTCGTTAGGGAATAATCTCCCCGGGTAAGTGCCGGAGTTTTTAGTGGGTATTCCCTCCTCCCGAGATCTTACCGAACCACTTGGTTGGGTGGGATCACGGGAGGTAGTCGTGGAGGGAGCCGCAACGTTGAATGTTGCGGTCCCCTCCTGGCGAGCCCCACATACCCCCCTCTTACTCACCTGCGGGAGAGGAAGCGCGTAAATGCGTTTTTCTTCGGCATAAAAAAAAGGAAATAATCTCCCCCCTCCCCTCTCCCCCCCTCCTTTACATTTTACAAGCGATTTTGATAAAAAGCTCTAATTGACCTAACTCGACCAGTAAGTCGCCTGCCAAGTCCACCAGTGTAAATACTACATAAAGAAGGCCTCAGAAGCGCGTGTGTTCGGTAGGGAATAATCGCCCCTCCCTCCTCCTTTACATTTTACAAGCGATTTTGATAAAAAGCTCTAATTGACCTAACTCGACCAGTAAGTCGCCTGCCAAGTCCACCAGTGTAAATACTACATAAAGAAGGCCTCAGAAACGCGTGTGTTCGGTAGGGAATAATCCCCCTCTCCTCCTTTACATTTTACAAGCGATTTGGATAAAAATCTCTAATTGACTAAAATCGACCAGTTAGTCGCATGCCAAGTCCACCAGTGTAAATACTACGTAAAGAAGTCATCATTTTAATGTCCCCTAGCAGCGGGGACACTAAAATGATGCTGATGATAAAAAATATGTTTCTTTTATTAAAACCGCCCTTAAAAGTACAAAACTCATTACGTCCGGCTTCATAAATTAAAGCGACATATATAAATAATGAGCTGAATAAATTTATAGTCACAATTTCAACAAATTAAACAACAGTTTTCCTCTTTCATTAATTTACATTATAAAATAACAATAATAAATACGGAACCGACTGTGTCCACGGTTTTAATTACTTTTTAAATTTACAACCACCCGAAGTTTTTGCCTTTGCGGCCTAAACCGTTATTTATGGCTAACCCTTAAATGGATAATATAACATTAAAACTGGTTGAGATATAACGTTATTATTCGACTTTATTGTTATTGGGGAAAGGTCGTAAATGGGAGTATGTTTAATTTGGAGGCAAATTCGATAAAAATAGAGCTTAAAAGTTTTAAGAACTGTTGCTGTAAAACAGTGCTTTTAGGGTTGCGTACTAAAATGGTATAAAGGAACCCTTATGTTTGCGAGTCAGTCTGTCTGTCTGTCCGTCTGTCACAGCTAAATATACCAAGAACTGCTAATGCTATCAACTTGAGGAATAGTTTTGCCAAACTGTTTTGCAAGTAAGAAAGAATTTTTGTTTTTTTGCAACAGTGACTGAAACTATGCGGCCTGAAAAAGGATTTTTTTTGAGAATGTGCGAAGTTAAGCATGAAGTTATACAGAATCGCAGTGCAGCGCTTTTTCATATTACTCCACATGTTCTAATAGCCCCACTTTTTCGACCCAAAACATGAAAGAGCGCTGTTTGCACACTCTCAAAAAGTTTCCCTTTTTTAGGCCGCATAGTTTTCGACTTTTGATGATATTGACTTATGATTTCTATACCTACGTCAATATATTTTTAAAAGATTTATTTTGCAGCGTAAGAGTTGATATACTAGGAGAAATTCGACGCTCCCACTAGTGACTCGGTAGCTCAGCGGTCAGAGCGTTGGACCGGATATCCAAAGGTCGCGGGTTCGATTCCCGTCCGAGAACATGATCTGGTGCGAGTCCTATTTTTTCTAGTATATTATTTAGTATTGTATAAAAATAGCATTGTGAATGCTTAAATCTCAAAATTTAAAAAAGATTTATTTTTATTTTTAACACGTTTTTATTTGGTCGCTTATTTGTTTGTCTCACAAAACATTTTCCCAGCTCTTTCATAATGTACTCTAAAATAATGTTATGAGTCACATCTACCATTAATTATTATTATGATAGTGGGTGCCTTCACGGAGGAGCTTAAAACATTTGGTCACCCATCCAACGACCGACCATAGCGAAAGTTGCTTAACCACCGCAATCATCGATAATTCACGAGCCCACAACACTAGTGCAGCTAAATATATCTTCAACCACATAACACTCAGGTCACATATGAGTTTTATGCGTTCACAGTAATCGATTCGGGTCATAATCGATGCTTGTTATTCGATGCGGGCGGTGACTGCCATAGAATCGATTTACGATACCGATTGCGAATAATTGTGATTGTATATTCGATATCTGGGGATCATGTTCTGATAGCAATATTATTATATAACGATTACATAATGTATTGTATTTATTGTTTTTTTTTTTCACAACGAGTTAGCGCTTGGCCTTCACCTCACCTGATGTTAAGTGATGATAAGGCCGAAGGTGAAAGCGCACTACACCCAGAATCCTCACCACTGAGGAACTGGCTATCTTACCTCTAACTGCCGGAACACAACAATTGTCTGACGCCATAACATCAATTATTTAAATTGTTGTTATGGCGTAAGACTTAGGTTAGATGGTGGTGGACCAGGCGGACTTGAAATAAGCCCTACCACCAACCAAACCGAGTACAATGTACCCTCCTCCTGGGAATCGAACCTGGGACCCCTGCGTCTTACACGGGTGGGTGAACCACTAGACCACAGAGGCGGTTAAATATAATTTTCCCTTCTTCAAACATTATAATCTGTTGTAAGTAAGTACCTACTACACGGATACATAGAAGGCATTTTTTTTTTACGATTTCTTTTAATTAATTAATGGAGAGGCCATACTCGTACCTACTTCTGAAGGACTTCGCATTTAGGTAATTAATTTTTGAGCTCCGATACATTTGAATACTTAAAGTATAAAGAAAAATCACGTCCAAAAACTTATTTAAATTATGTGGGTTAATTATTTTTCTTAAGAGAGTTGACGAAAAACGGCATTTCATACAAACTTTCAAATCCTTGTTTTTAGAAATGAATGAACCGATTTCAATGATATAAATAAATTTGACATCACATACATTGCTCCGATTCCAAAGTAAGTAGCTAAAGCACTTGTGTTATAGATATCAGACACAACTGTAGTATCACAACACAAACACCCAGACCTGAGCCAATATAGAAAAGTTCGTATTTCTAAATTGACCCAACCGGGGATCGAACCCGGTACCTCAGAGATGGCGACACTTTGAAAACCGGTGTACAAAGCCACTCGACCACGGAGGTCGTCAAATAATATACCTACCTAAATATTGTATGAAATAGGAAATTTAAAATCGGTCTAATTCTGCAGCACTTTTTATCGATTATAGAATAAAATAAAATATTATTTTAACGATAAAAAGTACCACAAAGCTTCTTCGGAGTGCACTACAGAGAGATAATTCACAATTTCGTCTTTATTTAAGCACTATGATTTTTCTTCCAATGGTGGCGCTAGTGTGCAGATGACTCGCTCTTAAGTAATGAATAATAATGACATTGTTGATTTTTTGATAGCATTTTGTTAGTTAATAAACATTAACTGTAAGACCATTGATATCTATTCACTTTAATTAAGTATCTATTACAGAATTGTTTGTTAGGGTTTCTCATAATGGATTTTCTCAATAGGAATAGCTTCCAAATACAGAAAACTATCAAGATAACAATAATGGCCTTATTGTTTTGCTCGTTTTCTTTATTATAGGTTTTATACAACCCTTTTTAGGGTTCCGTACCCAAGGGTAAAACGGACCTCTATTACTAAGACTCCGCTGTCCGTCTGTTTATCCGTCTGTCACCAGGCTGTATCTCGTGAACTGTGATAGTTGGAAAGTTGAAATTTTCACAGATTATGTATTTCTGTTGCCGTGCCGTAATAAAATAAATATTTAAGGGGGCTCCCATACAAAAAATAGTGAAAAATTTTTTTGCTCGTTTTTGCTCGATATTGATAACCTGTTGCCGTTATCAATCAACATGTTACAAAAATACCCCTAATGCCGAATATGGCATATAGGGACCATCAAACTGAACAACTTTTACTATGGGACCAACTCTGAATCCGCGAAAAAAAAATCAGCTGTTTCATACATTTTTATATTTTCCATTTTAATTTTTGTATGAAACAGCAGATTTTTTTTCGCGATTTCCGAATTGGTCCCATAGTAAAAGTTGTTCAGTTTGATGGTCCCTATACACCATATTCGGCATTAGGGGTATTTTTGTAACACCTTATATATTCCCTTTAAAAATAAACAATTAAATTAAATTATTAAATTGAGAATTTTCGCATTCACAATGCTATTTTTATATTACGATAAATAATATTAGAAAAAATACAAGAAAAAATCGACTCACCCGTAGCACCTCAGACGGGACTCGAACCCGCACCCTTGGGATTCCGGCCCAATGCACTGACCAATTATTATTTATATTAGCGACTCGGTAGCATAATAGGGTATTACCCTACCTACCTAT
Organism: Catoptria pinella; assembly: GCA_963556745.1. Classification (NCBI taxonomy): domain Eukaryota; kingdom Metazoa; phylum Arthropoda; class Insecta; order Lepidoptera; family Crambidae; genus Catoptria; species Catoptria pinella. The sequence goes on along the minus strand of OY750782.1, from coordinate 2,401,484 downwards.
TGGCCGAATACTCAAACGAACGAAAACAAACTATAATACTAAATAATATACTAGAAAAATAGGACTCGCACCAGATCATGTTCTCGGACGGGAATCGAAACCGCGACCTCTACCGCGAGTCCTATTTTTTCTAGTATATTATTTAGTATTATATAAAAATAGCATTGTGAATGCTTAAATCTCAAAAATTTCAAATAGTTATATAGCTTTCTCATCTTAATCAATTGTTTAAAAATATGTGGAAAGATGTTCAGTTGAATGTCGAGGTTGATTCCTTCTACATTGGTGAGATGGCGCTGGCTTGCAGCTAAGAGTTGATATACTAGAAGAAATTCGACGTTCTCACCAGTGACTCGGTAGCTCAGCGGTCAGAGCATTGGACCGGATATCCAAAGGTCGCGGGTTCGATTCTCGTCCGAGTACATGATCTGGTGCGAGTCCTATTTTTTCTAGTATATTATTTAGTATGACATAAAAATAGCATTGTGAATGCTTAAATCTCAAAAATTTCAAATAGAAAACGAACTACCTTATTTAAGGTAGTTCGTTTTTTTCCAATTTTAATTCAGAGCTGACCTTATGTTCTCGTTATAGCCAGAGCCAATGATATTGTTTATGAAACATAATAAATATCCATTAATACTTATTACAAAAAACACTTTTTACACAATATGTTTCTTATTTCACACACATTATATTTTCTGAATATGCCTCTACCCAGCAATCACAATTATGTTCAGTCATTGGAAAATCCAACGATTCGGAATGATTTTACGACTACCCGCCTCTTTGTGGAACGATAAGGTAGGTATAAAGCCACAATGATTTCAAATTCCACATATGCCTTTAGCAGTTTCATACTGTTCTTAAGGTGCTGACATGAGCCAACTAGCGCCGCCAGTCGATTTTATTTTATTTATTCTAAATAAACCCAATTTCTTAAAAAAGGAATCAGTCAAGGTTTTGTTAATAACGTCTAATATTTATTGAATAACTTAATACAGTTTGAAAAGGCATTCAAACAGTTTAAAACGCGGTTTTGTTAAAAGTGGCCACTGTTGGTGTTTTTAAACTATTGCACGCATTTTGTAATGTTGTAACGTTATTCAATAAACATTAGACGTCATTCACAAGACCTTGACTGATTCCTTTTTTTAGAAATTGGGCTTATTTAGAATATATAAAATAAAATGGACTGGCGACGCTAATTGGCTCATGTCAGCCCCTTAACCGACTTCAAAAAAGAAGGAGATTATCAATTCGTCGTGATTATATTTTTGATATGTATGTTTGTTACCGCTAAAGTACGGAATATGTTAATGTGCCAAATAACTGGGTAAAAAAGTGAGGTTAAAGTGCGAAAGTTTTTTTAAAGTAGCAGATTTCCGCACTTTATTTAGTGTATATTAACGGTTGCTACACCGTTAAAGTGCGGAAGACAGTGAGTGAAATAGCCAAAGCTTCAGGAAATTTAAGTTAAAGACTTTCTTGCTTTTAAGAGTTGTTTGTCTAAGGTTTTTGAAGGAGGTTTCGTTTAAGTACACAATCGAATGTAAGTCATTTGCTGGGTTAGAGTTTTCTAGCTGTCACTTGTTTAGGTTGTTTGCGCGCGTCGCTAGCTCAAGTTATTTAGGCCTTAAAAGTGACAGAGCGTTGACTTCCCTGAATTTACATTCCGACCATCAGCTATTTTTAATGTCCCCACTGCTGGGGCACAGGCCTTCCTTATGTGTGAATGAGGAGGATGGGCCATAACCTACCACGCGGGCCCAATGCGGATTAGTGGGTGTTAACGACTGCAATGCAGCTGGGACTAACGGCTTAACGTGCCTTTTGAAGCACGCAGAAGCTCGAGATAAGAAATTTTTGATGAACCTGACAGATTAAATAACAATGTGAACTCCCTCAAAAAAAATTTTCATAAAGCTAAGTACGACCAAATTTGCAATTATCTTGAAAGTATTGAATGGACTCGTGAATTCAGCACTTGCCCTTCTGTCGACGCAATGGTAGAAAAGTTCTATTATATACTGAATTACGCTATCAAGGAATTTGTTCCTAATTGCCCTATATCTTCGAACAGAATCCCAGTTTGGTATTCCTTAGAATTAAGACACTTACTTAAAGAAAAATATAAATATCGGGTCCGTCATAAAAAATATAAAAATCCCTTAGATTACATATCTTTTAATTCATTAAAGAAAAGATGCTTAAGTTTAGCAACTAAGTGCTACAATAATTACATACAATTAATTGAAAATTCCATTAAATCTAATCCAAAATTTTTCTGGTCGTATATTAAGCAAAAAAATAAGAACAGTGCAGCCTTTCCTTCTTCCATTAAATTCGACAGCGAAACTGCCTCTACAGGTCCTGAAATTTGCAACATGTTGGCTGCTTTCTTTTCGTCTACATATAATACTGAGGACGTTGGACATAGTTATGATATCTTCACCAATGAAACACATGATGTCTCCAACTCCTTGTGCACTGTTTCATTCTCTGAGGAGCAGGTCCAGAAGCGTTTAAAATCATTTGATCGTAATAAGGGGGCGGGAGTTGATGGCATACCCTCTGTTTTTGCTGTGAACTGTGCTAATCAGCTGTCATTACCACTTACACTTATATATAATGAGTCGCTTTCCTCAGGCATATTTCCCTCACTTTGGAAGATGGGCTCGATTGTGCCGGTTCATAAATCGGGTGATACTACCAACGTTAAAAATTACAGACCCATCACTATATTATCCGTATTCGCTAAATTGCTCGAATCCTTGTTATGTCCGCTAATAACATGGCAAATTAAAAGCCTACTATCCGACTCCCAACACGGCTTTGTTAGTGACCGATCCACTATTACCAATTTAATTGATTTTATTGATGATGTCATTTCCAATACTACAGATAATCGCACGCCGGTTGATGTTATTTACACTGATCTCTCGAAAGCTTTCGATAGGGTTCCTCATTACATTTTACTTAAGAAATTATCCCAATATGGTTTTGCTGGCAGTTTGCTTCAATGGTGTTCCTCATATTTAAGTGATCGTACTTCAAGGGTGGCAGTTAGTGGGTATGAATCGGAACCATTTCCAAATCCAACAGGTGTGCCTCAGGGCTCTCATTTGGGGCCTATATTCTTCAATCTTTTTATAAATGATGTCGTAACATGTTTTAAAAATTGCAAGGTATATTTATACGCAGATGATCTCAAACTAATGAGACCAATTAAGGTAAGTCACGATGTGAGATTATTACAAGAAGACTTGTACAGATTGGACACTTGGTGTGTAGTAAACAAGATGGTGTTGAATGTCGATAAATGTTGCTATATTCGGTTTACTCGAAATCGCCACGTATTATCTGATGTTTACACTATATCCCATCAGGTTATTCGAGAAGTTGAGAGTGTTCGAGATCTTGGCGTCATTTTAGATAAAAAATTAAGTTTCAAAGATCATTACGATCATATAGTCTCTAAAGCACTTAAATGTATGGGGTTTATCATTAGAAATACTAAATATTTTAAAAATGTAAATTCTATAATAGCACTGTACTATAGCTTAGTCAGATCTACCCTAGAGTATTGTAGTGCGGTGTGGCACCCTTTCTATGAAGTCCATTCCAATAAAATAGAACGCGTACAAAAGAAGTTCTTGTATCACCTGTCGTACAAAGTTAACATGGCGAAAAAACTACACAGCTATTCAGACCGCTTAAAACACTTTAAATTAATGTCTCTTAGAAATCGTCGTAAAATCCTAGATCTAACTTTTCTCCACAAGTTAGTTAATGGTAATATAAATTGTCCCCAACTGCTAAAAAAACTTACTTTCAATATCACTCGCAAGCTACCTCGTTTATCTAGATATTCACTGCATTGCAATTCTGTAAGACATCATTCGTGACCTCGCATCTGAATCCGCTGTGAGTTTCTTGATTGGTATTCTCAAAACTCGCTTGATAATTCGCATGTGCACTAGCGCTGCACTTGCGAGCGTGTCAGCGAGTTGAACTAAATTGACCGCGAGAATTTTGACGGGAACCGATAACTTGTCCGAAATTTACTTGTCCTAATTTCATTTAACGGAAACGGTTGACCAAAGTTTTTGTTGCTATATGTATTGTTTGCCATATTTTTAAACCATCGAAATATCATTTGGCATATGTCTCATTTTACCGAACTACGTTTCACCGATTTTCAAAATGATTTTTTAGTATTGGCACCACCAGAACAACATTTTACCGAATACTATTTGGCCGCAACCGCAACTATGGTATATTTATATTATGTAGGTAACATTTGACATAATCTATATTTGTTATAATAATACATGTTTTATTAACCATGCATGCAAGCATTATAGAGCTGCGAATGATCAAAACACTAACCTAACCTAACCTACTTAATGTATTCAAAGTTTTTCATTTGGTGAACTGAAAATATGACAAATAAATCAGTGGTGTAATGAATGTTCGGGAATATAACACTTCGACGAAATGTTCTTTCGACCGCGCATAACTTCGGTAAAAAGTTTTTCGACCAAATAAGACATCGGAGTAACGAAAAAAACGTAATTTCGACGAAGTCAAAAAAGGCGAAACGAAAACAGTCGAAAAGATTTCAGTAAAATGAAATTCGATCAAAAAAATTTCGACCTTGGGATAGGTTACCGATTTTGACAGATAAAGTATGAGATGATGTAAAAAGTGGCATTCTGTAAGGTATAGACCGAGAGGTGACAGGATTTTTCGTAACGATCAAGGAAACGATTACATTTACTTTTATGGGGTGTAGAGTGGTTGTAGAATGTCCCCTAATGTGAATGATGAATTTCCATACAATATAATGCTATTTTCGCGATTTTTTAGCATATCAAAACAGCTCTTAGAATCCTGATAGATCAGTTGTGTGTATTGCAATCTGGATCTCATCCATTCACTCCCTGGGTAGCTATCTTCAGATCGGCAGAGAACCAAGGCTTCAAAGTTATCTCGTTGGTATGAAAATTATCTGGTGCTTCTAATTATCTAAGGTGAAGGTGCAAGGTGTGTCGCTGTCATGCTAAATGCAGGTATTGTGCACTGATATTTTTGTGGTGTGCATGTGCATTTTTTTGCGGGCAGGCGGGCGGTGCATCCTGCATATATATTTTTTGCGGGAGTAAGCTACATATATTTCTCTTTTCACAATTCTAATTATCCGTCCACCTCTCGAATTAAACAACCTCTCGCATCAGATCTCACTTCGCTACTCCCTTCACTCTCACTTAAATTTGCATTCTGTAAGCATCACCTATTTACTTGCGAAGTGAAGTGAGTTCTGTATTGTAGTGACTGCCACACTCAAAAAAATGTTAGTCGAGATTTATTGATTGCAGTTTTTTGATACAATTGTTGAGTTTTTGGTACAGAACTTTATAGCAAATATGCGTTTTTTTAATTAAAATTTCTTATTTTAAGGAATTTGAGGCAGCTAATAGTCTGCGTGTTGAATTAAAATTGACCGTGAGATTTTGACAGATGAAATATGAGATGACATAAGAAGTGGCATTCTGTAAGGAAATTCCGCCCTCACTTCGATGCTCACCTCGCAAGTGAACCCGATTCAAAGTGTCAAATAATAAGTATCTATTTTACGAGTGAAAATAGAAGAAGTCCTCTACAAACAATGTTAAAATAATATTTTTTTTAGAAATAAAACACTTTTTACGGATTACAGCGCGTATATTATTAATTCAGGTGTTGTTTTAGAATTATTTAGTTTGTATTTATTGGTTTTTAGAATTCCCGACGTTTCGACACCTTTCCAGGGACCGTGGTCACGGGAGGACTAAAAGTGTTTAAAAAGTGTTTTATTTCTAATGAACTGTATACGAGCGAAAGTCTTAGAAGTGAATATTTTTTTATTTTTTAACACTGACAAGTAGTTTTTAACCACAAATTATATAGCTATTTAATTTGTGAAAAACTATTTTTTTTTATTATTTAACTTTACAAAAACAAAAATTTTTCATCGTAACAAACCAAAAACCACGGCGGTTTGTCCGGAATGCTAGACTTATACACTAACATTATTATATATTTATGGTAACAACAACATATTATAAAATAGGTCACTAGTAAACAATTTACCTGCGGTGATCGTCCAGTTTTAATATTACTTTCTGTAATGCTTTGTAAGAGATGTAAAGGATGGTGAGAAAAGCTTTAAGTTTATATATCCAGATGACTTGTATTTATTCTCAATAATCAGAACAACAGATAGGTGTGTCTGTCAACGGTTTGAATTTCTGGACAATTGCATTGCTATTATTGTTGTGCAAGCAAAGATGTTCATGAGCCACAAGCCTTCCACCACCACCACCTACAAGGATGTTATTTCAGAAAACATTTTTATTTTAATGTCAATTTTTTTTTACATGTTATTGTATGAAATTTGATAAAAAATTGTTTTTATATTGTTAGGTAAAACTTATTATATTGGTTTGTAAGACTCCTGGGAATAGAGGGATTTAGGTGCTTGTTAGTACTCAGAATGCTCAATTATCATCCAGACATAGTTGCAAAAATAGTTATTGCATGCTGTTTTGCACAACATGTGCAATCGCGCAGAAATACCGGCTTTCACAATTTCAGAAGAAGAGAGACTAGAAGAGCTACAAACAATTGCTGAAGTTCAAAGAAGGCAAACTAGGGATTTGCCATCTTACGCCGATTTAGCTCTAGGGCAATAACGTAGACGAAATATAGTAAATAGCCTATGGCGTTCACGTCATATTTAATTTATCGGTGGTCAAAAACCCTTTACAAGTTTTCTTTCGTCATTTCATTCTTGGATAGGCCTTCCAATTTGTGAAATGGTAGTAGATTCAGTAGATTTATACATTTTTAACATGATGTGCTAACAGAAAACCTAAAAAATCTGCTATTAAAACAGCTTATTTTTTTTAAAGCTTTATTTATTTAATACCAAATAATATACTAGAAAAAATAAGACTTGCACCAGATCATGTTCTCGGACGGGAATCGAACCCGCGACCTTTGGATATCCGGTCCAATGCTCTGACCGCTGAGCTACCGAGCCACTCTTTTCTAGTATATGATTTGGTATTATATAAAAATAGCATTGTGAATGCTAAAATCTCAAAATTTAAAAAGCTTTATTTATTTTTAACATTTTTGGGGCTAGGCATATGTATATGTAATAAAAATGTAAGCGATGATATAAATATATTTTATTAATATTTAAACGACAGTTGATCCTTTCAATCGGTTCAGCCGTCTTCGAGTAGTTCTGGTAGCTCTTCCTTCAGGTGTTCCTTCTGGAGTTCCCTGGTAAGTTCAGACCAGATGTTCTTCAATTTGCTAATATGTAGTGACACTTCACCACTGGATTGCACTGTGTAGCTGAAGAACTTCATGCACAGGCTTTACTCTTTTGCAAGCCATCATACAGGCGGTGTAGTTCTAGCCATACTTCCCTCGCTGTAGAATATCGCAAAACTTTCTCACAGTTGTCTTGTGACAAATTCGTAGTAATAAGTTCGCCTCATGAAGCTCTCGTGTCTCCCACTTGGATTGTTGCTGATTCAACGATAGACTTTTCCATCAACTCTCGACGTAAATTCTATCTGAATTTTATTTCCGGTAACTTAACGCTCTGCTACCATATTAAAGTACATACTTTTTGATATTATAGGATCTTGGGAAAGAAAATAATAAAATTAAACTGTAAAAACTGTATTAAAAAACGCAAGGAAGAATATTGACAGACAAGACATTGACATTATATTCAATGAGCAATATATACAAAAAGAGTACTTAGGTCGATTTGCAGCAACATTTACTAAATCTCGATTTTGTTAAACCTAGACTTTACTCATACGAATATGTAAAATTTTTAAATCGATATTTAAAATTTTCACAGTTTCATAAGGGCTACATCTAAGTTTAACAAAGTCGAGATTTAGTAAATGTTACTGCAAGTGGGCCTTAATATAGGTAACTATACAAAGCAGGATTCTTAACAAAATATTATAGGTCTGTCCACGGTCCGGTTTTTTCTTGGATGACGGATCCGGGCGTTTCGACGGAGACGGATGACGGAGACGGATCACGTTTGTCCATTGCGTCCGGATCCGATCCAATCCCGAACCACATATCACTCTGCGGTGCAACTGAGATGTCATGTGCACGTGCCTTTTTTTACGTTAGAATGCCGACAACTTTTTGCAATATACGTACAAAGACGCAGAAGACAAAAAAGTTTTGGGTTTCACCCTCTCCTGCAAGAGAGATACCTCGATGGGGCATTTAATACACTATACGATAAATTACAACAACGTGAAGATATATAATACCAAATAATAAACTAGAAAAAATACGACTCGCACCAGATTATGTTCTCGGACGGAAATCGAACGGGACGGGAGCATTGTAAATGCTAAAATCTCAAATTTAAAAATGATGTAGCTTTCTTATCTTAATCAATTGTTTAAAAATATCTGGAAAGGTATTCAGTTGATGTCGAGGTAATTCCTTGTAATTGGTGAGATGGCGCTGGCTTGCAGCGTAAGAGTTGATATACTAGGAGAAATTCGACATTCCCACTAGTGACTCAGTAGCGCAGCGGTCAGAGCATTGGACCGGATATCCAAAGGTCGCAGGTTCGATTCCCGTCCGAGAACATGATCAGGTGCGAGTCGTATTTTTTCTAGTTTATTATTTGGTATTATATAAAAATAGCATTGTGAATGCTAAAATCTCAAATTTAAAAACATGAAGATATTTTTTTAACATTTGTTTTTATTAGTAACTCCTTTTTGGTTAGCAGAAATGACCTTTTATTTCGTTGTGACTTAGCCGATACTTATTTTTTTCGCATAACCTAAGTGGCATACGTTATATTAGTGTGTAAACATTAGTGCAAAATGTTTTAAAACGTTAGCGTTCATGGTTGTTAAATAAATTAAGAAAATGTTAGTATGGAAAATTCAAATTCTTTAAAATTCTCCATACAAAACGGCAATTTCATACTTTAACCCCTAATATTAACTTGCCCTAAAAACTTTATTGTGTGAACAAAATAAAGTCGCAGCGCAAGTGCTTGTCGCAATAAGCAAGTTCGGCAAGTCGCAAAAGATGACGGTTGACGAAGACGGACGTCGGGTGGCTGCGCCGTGGACAAGTCCATATGTATTTTATATTCTAATGGGGTACTTCGAATCGAGGCTCCGGTTTAGCGGTTCATCCGATCAAGCAAAATCTTCGGAGCCCGTCAAAAGAACGGATGACGGATTTCGGACGCCGGATGTCGAGTTGACAAAAGTTCATACAAATATAATATATAGGCCGCTATTCGGTCCGGTTTTTTCTCTCCGAGGAGACGGACGCCGTGGACATACAGTTTAAGGCATAGGGATTATATTCATGGCACGAATTAAGAGTTTTTTATTTTTTTTATTTTTGCTGCATCAAATTCCTTAAAATAAGAAATTTTAATTTAAAACTCACATATTAGCTAAACTGGAATCGATAAAACTCGACTAACATTTTGTTGAGTGTGGTTGTCACTAGGTACAACGCAAGTCAAGGTCAAGGTCAAGCGAGGTGAGATGCGAAGTGAGAGTGAATTGCGAAGGGAGTTGCGAGTTGTCGTCTGATTTTACAGAATCGCAGGGCTGTTCTCTCCTAAGCGCTGCAAAACTAACCTAGGCCTTAACTCTCCTCTTTATAGGTTACAGTCGCAGTATAATACTGTTAGTAGAAATAAGGTGGTGGATATATTTAAGTTACGGTTACCTGCATTTAAAAAGCAATTATTAACTTTACTTGGCACTTGAATTGTCGCGCATATCTCCATTGTATATTTTTCTTTCTTTCTGTTTTGGTTACAATAATAATATTAATATTAGTAATTTAGGTAAGTAAGTATTATTAATTTAACTTAGAGGATGCTTCCTGCCCCCAACCCAACATAATCTCAATGCTTTCCGTGGCAGCCTATAATTAAGTCAACACCATGTTTAGTCGTTTAATACATAATGTAATTCTTAGCATGTAAGGGTGTATGTACTTGTTGGTTGTCCAAATAAATAAATAAATTTTTAGTCACCCATCCCATGACCGGCCCTTGCGATCGCACTGCGCCACCGAGTTTGTACATACTAATAATAATAATTAATAAATAAATATTTGACTACATTGCTCCGATTTCAAAGTAAGTAGCTAAAGCACTTGTGGTAAGGAAATCAGAGACAACGGTGGTATCACAAACACCCAGACCTAAGACATTATAGAAAAGTTCATTTTCTACATTGACCCAGCCGGGGATCGAACCCGGGACTTCATGAGATAGTGACGCCTTGAAAACCGGCGTGCAAACCACTCGACCACCGAGGTCGTCATTTTCACTAATTAGTAAAAAAATACCAAACGCTGCTGTCGCCATATGTATACAACATCAAGTAAGCACCTCATAATAAAATTATCTTTAAAATCTATCGACACTAGAATCCTAGCCTAATCTAGTCGGCTCATCTTAAGACCTAAAATGCTTTTTAGCTTTGGAAGACTTACTTAAGTCCCTCGGAGATGATAAGAATGTCACTTCAAGTTGATGTTTACATTTATGGATTGGAGATCCTTGGTTTCGATAAGGTACACACGACAGCACGTCAGGTTATACAGTTAAACTGCGAAAACAGCTCATATTACGTATGGCATAAAGACGGTATCAAAGTCAACATGTATAGTCTGAGGTGCCGTCGTGTGAACATAATTAGGCAAACGTTACAAAAATCTCTTTTTCTTAAGTTGTTCTTTTGTTTTTTTTGTATTATTTAATTAACACAATCACGTGGAGTATTCACAAACATGTACTTATATAAGAACCTCCTACTTTCTAAAGATGAATAATCCATTACAAAATGTACCATCATATAAAGTTGCGGTTCTAAAAGTTGTAATGTTCTTTTACTTTTATTAATTAAACTATGAAACTTTTACTCTTTTATATAAACCTCATTTGTATTTATAATTTATTTTCATTGGTATAGTAAAATAAAATTTATTACTATTACAACACAAACTCATGTGTTATTCTCTACTTGTTTCAGGTAAAATTAATACACGCAGAATGGCAGGCAAGCAATTGTAAAACAATAAAACAGACTGATAATTTTATTCTTGTCGAGAGGTCATTGTCTTGGAGAAACTTCATAAAGATAATTATTTCATCCTTTCTAAAATAGCCGTATGGGTCTAACATGGTGACAATAGCTCAAGACACTATTTATAGATACTTTACTATTAAATCAATATATCTGAAGATACTTTACTATTAAAGTATTTCTTTCTTTCTCAAGAAAGTAATAAGCTTTTGGAAAGCTTAAACATCAGCCATTTTTAATGTCCCCACTGCTGGGGCACGGGGCTTCCTTATGGGTGGATAAGGAGGATGGGCCATGACCCACCACGCGGGCTTAATGCGAATTGGTGGTTGCTAACGACTGCAAATGCAGCTGGGACCAACGGCTTAACGTGCCTTCCGAAGCACGGAGGAACTCGAGATAGTTTTTGGTCACCCATGCCATCACCGACCCTTGCGAGAGTTGCTTAACCTCCGCAATCACTGGGCTAGGCGCTAAACCACTGCGCCACCGAGCTCCTTGGGAAGCTTGATACGGACCAAACCACGGATTTAACTTTTAGTTAATAAACACAGTTCCTTCTATTGTGAAAAGATAAATATATGTAGCTTACTCCCGCAAAAAATATATGCAGGATGCACCGCCCGCCCGCCCGCATAAAAATGCACATGCACACCACAAAAATATCAGAAAAATACAGGTTTTGTACAACTAATGGAAATAATCCTTAAAAATAAGTAATTAATGATTAAATATTATTTAATATTAAATTAAAAGTAATTTCTTCTTTTTTCTTTTTTATTTGAAGCTGGCAACATTCTTCAAAGGTTGTCAGTCACTCGGTGCGGAGTGGGGAGGAAGTAGGTAGGCGATAAATACGGTGTCGGGAGGTGTAGTTATAAATAATAAATAAATAAATATTTGACAACATCACATAACATTGCTCCGATTCCAAAGTTAGTTACTCATTCGATATTGGTTAACGCACAATCAAACTCCTGAGGATGCTCCAGGTTGGGGCGAAACACGCGTAGAGTAGTCTAATTGGTGAAGGTGCAAGGTGTCGCTGTCTTGCTAAATGCAGGTATTGTGCACTTTCACAATGGCTTGAGACTTCCGCCAAGTGACGCCTGATTCAATCAAATACAGTTCCTTCTTACAATAAGAGTGTGAGGTAACAAACCGAATTGAACCTTATTCTTTAGGTACTATAATAAAACTTGAAATAGGCTCTAAAAGAAATCCTATCATAACTAACGACTCAGCAGAAATCTCATGAGAAAGAATGCGACCGGCCCTAGAATACAGAATTGTGGCTATACCTTAAATCAAAGAAAACGTAACCCTTAACGCATTGGAATAAAACTCAATGTCCTGATGTAAAAATTAAACCAATACGATATTTGTGGAAGCAATCGTTACGCAGAAGGGACATAGATATTCCGATATTACACTTTCGGTTGTATTTACATCGTGAGCGGAATTCGGAACGAGCCACGCTTCAGAGTGTCATAGACAAAATATTGGCGGCATTTTCTGGCGCCAAAAAGGAATAGACATGTTCAATTGTTCATTGCGTTTTGATTTCAAGAAATGTTATTGGTATTTTTTTAAAAGGTATAAATAAAAAAAATACTTGGTTGGTAAGTATTAACTAAAACAATTAACTATTAGCTATTATTCTGTGAATTAACGCACGTTTTTTTTAAGTAGGTACTTGAAACGTAGTAACTATTTAGTAATCTGTGACTTAACAATAATCTGTATCATTCAAAATTAGAAGTTTTTGATCATGTCATTGTTATTTATATGGCGGTTTTTACACGGGTGGGGCGAATCTACGTCGTTTCTTACTTCCTGCGTCATTGTCGTTTACTCGAAAATCTTTAAAAATCCAATGCATCGCAATAAATAAGTTAAAAATATGCAAATTAATAACTATTTAGTAATCTGTGACTTGACAATAATCTGTTTCATTCAAAATTAGAAGTTTTTGATCATGTCATTGTTATTTATATGGCGGTTTTTACACGGGTGGGCGAATCTACGTTGTTTCTTACTTCCTGCGTCATTGTCGTTTACTCGAAAATCTTTAAAAATCCAATGCATCGCAATAAATAAGTTAAAAATATGCAAATTAACATAATTTATTATCGTACTCTAACGTAAATGATGGCAAATTCCGTTGTGATGCATTGAATTCTTAAAGATTTCCGAGTAAACGACAATGACGCAGGAAGTAAGAAACGTAACAAAACAACGTAGATTTACCCGGGTCCACTTGGCAGGCATCTTGGCAGGCGATTTTAGTCAATTAGCGCTTTTTTTCGACAATCGCTTGTAAAATCGAACCGCTACCTTATTGAAATTAAGTTTGCTATTAGATTTTACAAGCGATTATTGATAAAAAGCGCTAATCGACTAAAATCGCCTGCCAAGATGCCTGTCAAGTCGACTCGATTTATTGTGAATTTGGCCTTTATTATAGTTTATTTATACTCTGTCTTTCTGAACAATCGACTATTATCTATACTATGGCCGAGAAAGGTCAAATAAACTTCATATTGGTTGTGCGATGATTCGAGTATTGTATGAAAGGATTTGTGATTATGGCAATCTATGTGAATGGAATGCTGATGTCATTAGTGTTTGCTTGTCTATCCTTATCCCTCTTCAGTAGGTATACAAATACATATTACATTATAGATTGATCTTTCTCTCGGATGTATTGAATGATAAATTGATTGCGTAATAACAATATTGAGATTATGAATGATATAATCGTAAATGATATTATAATATAACTGAGACGTGCAGCGTTTCGCCCCGATACATATATTATGAAATTATCTGTGTCGCATTAACCGAATTGATGTCGGAGTGACGTGAAAAAGATACTGCACAAATATTCTCAACTGTTTTCTTATAAACAATAAAATAAAAGTCTATGGTGCTAGTTAACTATACTGACATACTTGTCTATTTATACCTTTTTTGGTACCCTACTGTAGTTTAGTGAGTTTAGTGCAAATAGAAAGCCAAATTATAGCCAAATTTCTTTTTTCAATACAATCACAAAGCTTCAGACAAATTTCACATAACCATACACATTACGCAACATTGCAGATTGCGTGACTGCAGATTTTAAAGATGTAATATGTTATACGTAAAGTGCCAAGTTTGTTCAGAAATCACGCGTGGTGTAAATGTAAGTTGTAATGTAACACACCAAAAGAAAATTGACGAAGACAAACTATGTAGAGCAAATGAAATCGCAATATGTCACAATTGCTGCAATCATTTATTTGTAAAACTAAACCTAATCAATCAAAATGCTGCGCCGAGGCGATAACGAACACAATACGAACAATTTATATCAATTGGCTGCATAAACGTCATAACAAAACGCATCGGGCAAAGATGGCGCCGACGAATTGGCGGGAATAATTAACAGTTATTGTTTTCGCGGGCTTTTTTGTTGTTTGTGTCTGTCTGAAGAAGAATATAGTTGGGTGCTCATTTAAAAGCATTTCTTTGCTATGGACTTTCACTTTCTTTCTCCTAGCTGAGCTGGCTGCGTGTGAAATTAACCGTATTTTTTAGTTTTGAAATCAAAGTTTATATTAACCCAAACGTATTGTTTATTATAAACGTACCTAAGTGGTTTTAGCTACGAGTAAGTACGACTGCAAATAATGAAAAGCCTATGTGTTCTAGCAGGTTATCACAGAATAGATATTATGATTCTAGGTAGAGTCGCTCTGTCGTTCGAGTGGATTGTACCGAACGGCTGTCTGTCACTTTATATTTTGTGACAAAGATATTGAAAAATAGCGGAACAAATATTTTCTCACATTGTTATAGCCGCAGTCGAGCTGAAAAAATGTTTGCATCGGTGCCGTTGCAGCACAGTGATGGATCACCAGGAAAGCCGTAAACCACAACGCTTTGTACAAACGTAACAAACGATAAAATTTATCAATGTCCGTATCCATACGGCAGTAAGGTACGCGGATGTTGAAGTACGAATGTGGCGCGCGAAATTTTGTTTATATTCCAATTTCAAATTTTAGTAGAACACCATTTTTAGTTACCTACTAAAACTTTTTTTTTCTTGAATTAAAAGCTGACCTATTTTTTGAAGTTGACAGAATTTTAAGCTGGCAAGTCTCACAGCACAGCGCGAAAAAAATCCCTCTGGCGGCCGCGTGGTCCGATTGCTTTATCCGATGTAATAAACTCACACGATTTGGTTCAAACCTACTTAAGTTACTACTTATTTAGTTATTTTTAAACAAATACATATACGTTCTTCGGTACTAACCTATTTTACTTTCATTTGTTTTATTGATAATACAATAGGTAAATATTTACAAACTTATCTTAAAGTAATACTAAATAATATACTGGAAAAACTACGACTCGCATCAGATCATGTTCTCGGACGGGAATCGAACCCGCGAACTTTAACTATTTCTAGTATATTCGTAATAGAGTCGTAGTTTTTCTAGTATATTATTTAGTATTATATAAAAATAGCATTGTGAATGCTAAAATCTCAATATTTAAAAACTATCTTAAAGTAAAAATAAATAGGTAGAACCTATATTTTACTTTATATTTAAATTTTGTCAAACTGTTTCGCTATAATCGTTAAGTCCTATCATTCGTGGGATTATTGGTTTTAATTTCGCTGGACATTGATATATTGTCAAGTTACCCCGTAGGGTATGCCCCAGGGTCTGATTTACCCTCGGAATTTTGGCGGTATTTTAATACAATTTGGTCAAACAAATAAAGACACGGTTCGGACAATTCTCTCTCACTGAAATAAATGAATATAATATAAAATGTTATTTCAAGAAAATGAAATAAGCGTGTACTTAGGATAGCAAAGATTGCTTACCAATGAAATAAATAAGACTGATATAATATGATATGATCATCTCTTTAATTTAGAAGCAGCCAAAGAAAATGAAACGCTATGTTTCTATTCTTGAACATTCGACGACCTCCGTGGTCGAGTGGCTTTGTACACCGGTTTTCAAGGTGTCGCCATCTCTGAGGTCCCGGGTTCGATCCCCGATTGGGTCAATTTAGAAAACAAACTTTTCTTTATTGGCTCAAGTCTGGGTGTTTGTGATACCACCGTTGTCTCTGATTTCCATAACACAAGTGCTTTAGCTACTTACTTTGGAATCGGAGCAATGTATGTGATTTTGTCAAATATTTTTTTATTTTTTATTTGAACATAGAGTAGACTGTTAGGAATTTGATCAGCTTTTACTATGTAGCCCCATATTTATTCAAATACTACTTAATATAATAAGCATTCTACTGTGACATCATTTATTCCTTATCAAGGAGTAAGTTAGTCATAGCCAACTACAATGACGTTTTGTAATCAATGCCCTGAATGACTCTAAGCCATTTAATCAAACGGCTAAGCAGACTTTGTCCAACGTATAACGAATCGCTAGCCATGTCATTTTAAAGTTCAATTCTACAAAGATTTGTGAAGCATAAATAACCCAACCAACACATTCAGCTCACAGCCCAGTGCGCACAAAACTAGATCCAGAACAAGACCTGGAACACTGAGTATCTCTGACAGGAAACCGATAAGTTGTGCAAGCTCTAATTTGTTCTGCGGTTGCACTCGAGTGTCGGATGACCAACTCGGACGATATCTTTAAGAAAATATACAAGGTGTAACAAAAATACCCCTAATGCCGAATATGGTATAAATGATACCATATTCGGCATTAGGGGTATTTTTGTAACACCTTGTATATTAGACAACATCACATACATTGCTCCGATCCCAAAGTAAGTAGCTAAAGCACTTGTGTTATGTAAATCAGCGACAACGGTGGTAAACACACACACCCAGACCTGAGCCAATATAGAATAGTTAGTTTTCAAAATTGACCCAGCCGGGGATCGAACCCGGGACCTCATAGATGGCGACACCTTGAAAGTCGGCGTACAACAAACCACACGACCACGGAGGTCGTCGAGATCTAGATGACAAGTATCGTCTTAAACTTATTACTGGAGTAAACCTCTTTTTGGATACACGTGTATTTTTACACGACTGCCTAAAAAAGATGAGTGTATTGTGTTCAGGATTCATGTGTGTTTGTACGTGAGTTTCTTTATTCCACCATAACTTCGAAGGCGCCATCTCCACGAGCGAGAAAATCGCGGCGATATTATCGTCGTGCCACGTATTTCTATACAAGGTGTTACAAAAGTACCCCTAATGCCGCATATGGTAGATAGGGACCATCAAACTGAACAACTTTTACTATGGGACCAACTCTGAAATCGCGAAAAAAAAATCAGCTGTTTCATACATTTTGATATTTTCCATTTTAATTTTTGTATGAAACAGCTGATTTTTTTTCGCGATTTCAGAGTTGGTTCCATAGTAAAAGATGTTCAGTTTGATGGTCCCTATCTACCATATTCGGCATTAGGGGTACTTTTGTAACACCTTGTATACTCTCTATGAATGCGTCTCCACACGACGATGTTATCGCGGCGATGCGCCGATACAAGAAGCGCTTACTCGTCGCGATTCTCTCGCCCGTGGCCACAGCGCCTAAATGCCTAAACAGATATGGATATGTGAGGTATGGTTAGAATTCTTGTATCACCCCGAGTGACACTGGCAATATATTTATTGAAATAAATTAATATGTCAGCTGCAGGACGCCATTTTGCAATGTGAAAAAAAATTATATTGTAGCCATTACCGTATCGCGTAGCCTAATAAATCGTAAGATAGTCTACCGGTGTACTAGGCTCTTTGTCAACTCGGTTGTTGTGAAAATTTACAACACTAATAATTATTAAGTTAGGGTATCAATTAGGGTTGCCAACCCTACTATATAATATAATATACTATATCGAGGGCTCGACTTCTATATTTTTTGAAAAAATATAGTATAGTAGACAAAACTACTATATTTTTCAGGTGAAAAAATTAAACAAGTTAAGGCATATCAAAACAGAACCCTTTTAAGAGACTTAAGAAAATAAATAACCGCTTAATCCGTTAACGGTAGTTGTAACTTAGCCGATACTTATTTATTTCACTTAACACATGTGTCATTAAAAACTTAGTGTATAAGCATTTGTACTTAAAATTTTAGAATATTAGCTTTCATGGTTGTTAAATAATTAAAGAAAATGTTAATATGGAAAATGCAATCAAAATTCTCCACACAAACTTTTTTGCCACCTAAGTACTAATTTTTACATGTAATATCTTGAAAACACTATATTTGATGCAATAAAGGCAACCCTAGTATCAAAAACATGGTATCATCAATAATAAAAGTAAGCCTAAGCCCTAATCCCATTTGGCAGAATTTGCTAAACATTACTTAAGTATTTACTCTTATTTCAATATCGTCACCACAATTCAAAAGATACTTTAGAACACACTTTCAGAACTTATGTTATAGGTCATAAAGTCGAAAATGCCTCACAATTCTTGGCATCGAAATGCCTGCCATTTTGCTGTACATATACGGGATTGCAGTGGGCATATTCGGTATCATCGCTTGGCCAATTTGGAGGTTTGCCCCAGTTCCGTGGACCAAATCTGGCCCTCGGCTAGTGTTTTTTTTAGCAAGCACACTTTTTCACCAGGCTTCTAAAAAGGAAGATTGTACGTCACACAGTATAAATGGTTTCATTTCCCAATTAAAAATAGTTTTATGATTAATCAAAACATGTTGCCTGCTGATGTTTCCCACTTACTATAATATGAGCTTTTCGATCTATTCCTTTCTAATACCAAAAACTAATACCTAATGGTATTTGTTTATTACCGTTATAAAATTTCTATTCCCAACGAATACCAAATTTTAAAATCTTTAATATAATTTTTAATATATTTGAAATTTTTGACCGGGACCTCTTGCGTGGTAGACCGGCATGTTGACCACTGCACCACTCAGGTCATTATTTTACTTATGTCCGGTACCCTTAAAATATCACCTGTATACTTTACTTATGTCCGGAACCCTTAAAATAAAACCTTTATACTATTGTTGTTTTGTTTTATATCTGGCGTCCCCGTCGCGTCGGTCGGTAAGATGAAAACTTATCATTAAATAATTTAGACAGCCAGACAAAATTAATTACAAAGCTTAATTGACATATTTGCCTTGTCGAGATAATTGGCTATGGCTGTTATTATAATAATAAAATAGTGTTATTATAAATAATTACGACTTTGGGGTCAAAGTTGCCAAAGACCAAAAATAAATAAAATACATTAAAAAAAATAAGGGGGTGCGCGTTCAAAGTTGTCAAAGCACTAACATAAGTACGCTCGACAGCACGTCAGGTTATACAGTTAAACTGCAAAAACAGCTTTTATTACGTAGGACATAAAGGCGGTCTCAAGGTCAACATGTATAGTCTGAGGTGCCGTCGTGTGTACTATAAAAAAATAAGATGGTGTTCAAAGTTGTCAAATCAATAACATATATACTTAAAAAGGGGGAGGTTACACTGGGTTCCTTATTTATTATTTTAATTACTAGCCGCCGGCGACTTTGTCTGAGTGAATAGTTTTTCTCTATCCCTCGGTAACATTGATTTACTATGCTCGGTAACTGTACTTTTATTTCAGAATGAAAGGCACCCTATGTCCTTCTCTGTACCCTTGACAAAATGTATGCAAAATTTCATGATGATCGGTTGGTGAAAGCGTAACAAACTAAAACACCAAGTTACTTTTGCATTTATAATATTAGTAAGGATTTCATTTTATCTTCAAGAGTTGCTATCGTTAAATTATTAATAATTTCGGTACTTAATTCAAAATTCAAAACTCATTTATTCAGTCTAGGCTGTTACAAGCACTTGTAAATGTCAAAGAAGCTACGCCACCGGTTCGCAAACCCTAAGCGGGAGACCTTGTAACGAAAAGAGCCGGCAAGAAACTCGTCAAGGGCTGCTTTTTTCTCCCTGTATATTTCATACAGAGTAGTCAAAATTTGAAAAATGAGGTCGGCATTTAAAGTGACGTCTTTTTTCATTTTCCATCCTTATAACCTGCTTATTGGAGTTTTTGGCGCCATTTTGTCGATTTCGGTTTGGTGTCTATTTAAATTATTTTCAAATTGATTCATAGTGGATATTGTGTCTTAAAATTGGTGCAGTTATATGGTACAAGTGTCTACGCAACTGAACAATATGTGGGATAATTGAAATAGGCGCGATCTTGGTTGTGTGAAGCTGAGACTTTTATTGAAGTGGTGGCTTCCTCGGCAGAACTAACCGAGTAAACTGTCTTGATATACTTGGTGCCAAATGCTCCAAGCAGCATTGGAATGCGATGCACCCGCATTCTAATGAAAAATTAAACAATATCTACCACTGAACTATTTAACACTTGACACTAGCAAAAATTACTTCCAAGAGGAAAGTAGATTGCCATAACAAAAAAAGAAGAAGAAGAACCTGCTTATTTGTTAAATCGCTTTATTATTCGAATGGCGCCATGTTATCACCTAAATAGTCGTCCACTGTGGGGTCCTGTCGAAATAGATTTATTCGCCCAGTTATCAATCCGCCATATTGATTTATTGTGTGCCGATATGAACAAAATGCCAATAATAATAATAAATAGTAGATATGACGTTTGGCAGATAGAATTTATCCATTTACACTTAAACAGATTTAAAAGTGTTCTGTAAACAGATTTTGATTTAATAAAAATACAAGGAAAAGTGAGCTTTTATCACTAGGTAGTTGGCATGACTCTTATATGGAGAAAACAATCTCAGTATTAATAAATAATAATAATAAATAATAAATATTTGACAACATCGCATACATTGCTCCGATTCCAAAGTAAGTAGCTAAAGCACTTGTGTTATGGAAATCGAAGACAACGGTGGTATCACAAACACTTAGACCTGAGCCAATATAGAAAAGTTCGTTTTCTAAATTGACCCAACCGGGGTTCGAACCCGGGACCTCAGATGGCGACACCTTGAAAACCGGTGTACAAAGCCACTCGACCACGGAGGTCGTCAAATCATTGTTTTGTTGTTGTATTGTATTGTTTAAATCATTTATTTAACTTAGCCTAAGGCTGCGTTTATATAATAACACACAACCCAATCTCAACCTGACCTCAAATCAAACTCAATTCAACCGCAGCCCACCTTGAATGTGTGTCTTATGACACACCAATAAGCTCCGTTATATTTTGTCCATGCTATCGCTCCCACTCCGCGCTCAACCCGAACTCAACTCAAACTCAACACGAACTCAACTCAAACTCAACTCGAACTCACCTCAGACTCAACCCAAACTTACCCGAACTCACCTCAACATTACACCGGAGCTTATGAATATGTCATAAGACTCAAAATGGTAAGTGATGTATTTCAAGGTGGGCTGCGGTTGAGTTGAGTTCGGGTTGAGGTCGGGTCGTGTGTTATAGTCTGAACGCAGCTTTACTTATTATGGGCTTCTAGTAAATATGAAGTTTAATGTCTCGTACACGAGGCCTGATATATGTACCTACATATAAATTATTTTAACTGAAACTAAAAGAAAATCCCCTTTAAGTATATTTGCATTATAGGAGCTCGATGGCGTAGTGGTTTAGCGCCTGGCCCAGCGATTGCGGAGGTTAAGCAACTTTCGCAATGG
Source organism: Catoptria pinella (assembly GCA_963556745.1). Lineage (NCBI taxonomy): Eukaryota > Metazoa > Arthropoda > Insecta > Lepidoptera > Crambidae > Catoptria > Catoptria pinella. The sequence goes on along the minus strand of OY750782.1, from coordinate 2,379,642 downwards.
TCGGTGATGAGATGGGCGACCAAAAATTTACTCGAGCTTCTCCGTGCTTCGGAAGGCACGTAAAGCCATTGGTTTCGGCTGCATTTGCAGTGGTTAACACCCACCAATTCGCATTGGGCCCGCGTGGTGGGTTATGGCCCATCCTCCTTATCCACCCATAAGGAAAGCCTGTGCCCCAGCAGTGGGATATTAAAAATGGCTGATGGTCTATATTTGTATATTATTATTATGCTAAACTTGTTGATTAACTTAACACTTCCAACAGTTCTAACTCCTCCAATTAAGATTGTCAAAGTAAAGTCCAAAACTTTATTTTGAAACACCGGATTTATTTATCGACTGAGATGTACTGACAAAGTTGTTCAGTACCACCTTGATGTCTTAGTTAGGAACTTAATAATTGACATGAGAAAGCTTAAAGGAAAAGTTAAATAGAAGTCAAACAAAAGTGGGTCAAAAAATGAGAATCCAACTATGAAATTGCCGATTTAAGTATGTGGTTTTGAAGTTCTTTACTTCTAAGTCATGAAATGAAATGAAATGAAATGAAATGAATGAAATGAAATGAAATGAAATGAAATATTCTTTATTCAAATAAACTTAGATATTAAGTGCTTTTGAATGGTCTATATTTTCCTACCACCCATTCGAGACTTTTTTAGCTGACAAGAAGAATCATGAATTGCATACACGTTGTCAGGGGTACAGAGAAGGACATAGACCCCAGGACTAAATTGTATTATTATAAAAGGTGAATTAAATTTAAATCCCCCCCCCCCCCCTTCTTCTTCTTCTTTTTTTGTTATGGCAATCTACTTTCCTCTTGGAAGTAATTTTTGCCAGTGTCAAGTGTTGAACTATTTATAGTTCAGTGGTAGATATTGTTTAATTTTTCATTAGAATGCGGGTGCATCGCATTCCAATGCTGCTTGGAGCATTTGGCACCAAGTATATCAAGACAGTTCACTCGGTTAGTTCTGCCGAGGAAGCCACCACTTCAATAAAAGTCTCAGCTTCACACAACCAAGATCGCGCCTATTTCAATTATCCCACATATTGTTCAGTTGCGTAGACACTTGTACCATATAACTGCACCAATTTTAAGACACAATATCCACTATGAATTAATTTGAAAATAATTAAAATAGACACCCAACCGAAGTCGACAAAATGGCGCCAAAAACTCATCCCCCCCCCCCCCCCCCCTTATTAGGGGGAAAAGAAAAATCTTATCTTGTTCAATTAAAAAACTGTTAAGTATTTACAAATTCTGATTGCAATTGAACAAAAAATGCAAAGCATATTGTTCTCTATAATCAGCGTATGTGATACGATTTTAATCGATAATTGCTTAACGATGTGAAGTTTAACAACCCTGCTATACATTTGAATTCATGGTTGGAATATTTCAGATCGCTTCTACTAATGCCACGTCGATTTATCGCAGGAATTTGGCTTTTGATATTGAATAACGCTTTTAAATACATAAGTGTGTATAAGCATACAGCATATTTGACGACCTCCGCGGTCGAGTGACTTTGTACGCCGGTTTTCAAGGTGTCGCCATCTCTGAGGTCCCGGGTAAACCCCGGTTGGGTCAATTTAGAAAACGAACTATTCTATATTGGCTCAGGTCTGGGTTTGTGATACCACCGTTGTCTCTGATTTCCATAACACAAGTGCTTTAGCTACTTACTTTGGAATCGGAGCAATGTATGTGATGTTGTCAAATATTTATTATTATTATTATTATACAGGCTGTTTGGTAACAGCCTTATAAAACCGAATTTGGTATATATGTATGTATACAACCCCGGGAAATATTATTACACTGAAAATCACCACATGGATGAGAAATTTGGTTTTTTATGTACTTAAGGAAAAATGCAAAATAACAACTTGCAATGATATTTTGTACAGAAATGCAAACAGTAACATAAATTAAAGACGACCTGAGTGGTGCAGTGGTTAACATGCATCCACCAATATTATAAATGTGAAAGTTTGTTGGTTTGGATGTTTGTTCCTCAATCACGCAAAAACGGCTGAAAGGATTTGGATAAAATTAGGCACACACATAGTTTATAGCCTGGATTAAAACATAGGATACTTTAATCCCGATCAAAGGTTCCCTATGAATTTCCGAATGTCCACGCGGACGAAGTCGCGGACGGAAAGTATATATTTTAGTATATCAGTTGTTAGCACCCATATTACAAACTTTGCTTAGTTTGGGGCTAGATGGCGCTGTGTGAAATTGTCCAAGCATTTATTATTTATTTATTAAAGTAAGTATCTTATCAAAATTTTCAGCTACGTACATTTCAACATTATACATAGTTATCATGCTTACAACACTAGATAATAAATAATAATTTAGTTTCAGTTTGTTTATACTTTACTTGTCTTATTTAGTAAACAATCTTCACCCAACCTTTTTTTGAAATATTCATTTTTAAAATACAACAAATGGGTTTTTATACACAGATTACGAAAGAAGTTGATAATTATTAATGACAATTTAATTTAATAAGACAATATATTTTTTAATTACGATTAAAGTTTAACTCATCGAAACCAGGAAAATAAGACAACAGATATTCTATTGTTGTCCGGCTGCAATCGGCCGCTCGAGCGTTGATGAATAAGAGCCAATTCCACAATGTTTATTAAACTCGATTTATCACTAAACGAGTTTAAGGCTGTCGCTGTCATAAAATTTGTTACAAAAATGTACAATTGCATAATAAACAGTGCCTTGTAAAATATTGTATCAGTTTTATCAATAAGCTGGTGAAATTGATTTGGAATAAATGGAGATCGAACTCGACACTTAAACTACATTATGCAAAACGTGATCTTAATCGTGTTTAAAGTCAATGGTGAAATCTGCTCTAAGATGTTTGACAACTGTCAAAAACTGTTTACTAAATTACTGCCGTACTCAGAGACGTCATTAAGTTTAATGCTTTATTAAAAATGGTGCCATCTCTTTCTTTTCCACAGTGATAGCAAAGACGACACGATACTAAATGAAGCAATAAACTTAATTGACAGCTCTGAGTACGGCAGTGACAAGTAAAGATAAATAGACTTAGGGCCTGTTTCACAGTCATAAAGTAACTTCTGAGTTACTTACTTGACAGATGATTTAACATATTTTTCATATCACAACTGTCAAATCATTTGTCAAGTAAGCTACCCAACACTTATTTTATGATTTTGAAACAGGCCCTTATACAAACATTTGAATAGTATTACCCTCTATAGTGCTTTGCTATTCATTCTTAAATTAATGAGACATATTCTCATCTCGAGAATAATTCAATACATACATACTTTGGTTATTATGAATGTTAAATGAGATATTCGCCTTCATATCTGGTTTTGTTAACAAAAGCTTCCATTTCATAGTGTGTTTAGGTTCCTAAGCTGTTCAGTTATTTGTTAAATTATCCATTAAGCTTATTAGAATAACATAGAAAGGGTCCTTACATAAAATAATTATACTGTTAATTTTTAAGTATTGCTAAAAATGAAAAGGAGATTTCAGACCACGTCAAACTACTTTTAATATGGGGCCAACCAAATAAAAAAAAAACAGCCGTTTTGATATTTTCGTAATTAATTTTTGTATGAACAGCAGATTTTTTTTCGCGATTTCAAAGTTGGTCCCATAGTAAAAGTTGTTCAGTTTGATGGTCCCATATTCGCCTTTAGGGGTATTTTGTAACACGTTATACAAGGTGTTACAAAAATACCCCTAATGCCGAATATGGTATATAGGGACTATAGGGTATACTATGGGGCCAACTCTGAAATCGCGAAAAAAAAATCAGCTGTTTCATACAAAAATTAAAATCGAAAATATCAAAATGTATGAAACAGCTGATTTTTTTTTCGCGATTTCAGAGTTGGCCTCATAGTAAAAGTTGTTCAGTTTGATGGTCCCTATCTACCATATTCGGCATTAGGGGTATTTTTGTAACTGCTTGTATAGGTATATTTTTTTCAATACCGCGCACCTGACCTGGTGACCGCATGCCGTTTAGCAGCGGTTCAGAATATGAAATCCATAGAAAATTGTATGAGTGTATCACGCGAAATCCAATCACGTCGCGTGATGAGTGAACGTGTTAACAGAAAAAATAGGAACCTAAGAAATTTTTCTTAAAATATTACTTAATCCCTATAAAGTTTATTCATATAAAGTTCTAACAATATAAAAACGTTATACCTACCTAGTAACCTCTCAGATAGTTTATAGTTTTCAAAGCCGTTTTTTTTGCTTACAGAAAAAAAGATCAATCGCCCATATTTGCTTAGCTTTTACCGTTGGCCTAACAACAAAGCTTCACACCAAAGATTGAAACGGCAGGTCTAGCAAACATTGTTTTTGTGTACGGTCGACAAAAACAGCTGGACTACAAGAATACACTGAAATATTAAGTCGGGTGAAGGTGGGGTGATCTGGGGTGACCAACAAGTCGTTGCTTAGGACATTTTCGGCCCTTTAGAGATTTTAAAACACTGTTTAATTTTGAAGTAATACAGTCTCTATCAAACAATACTGTCAAAAAGTGACAGCGTCACCTTTAAACAGTGTCTAAGTTAAACACTTGTTGAACAGGGTTTTAAAATCTTTTATGGTAAGGCCGTTTGTTTTTGTAATTATCGAAAAAGTTTTGAAGTATAAGCATAAAAAAAGAAACAAAGAAATAAATACACAAGAAAGCGACATAATAAAAACATGGTCAAATATAATAAAGGAAATTTTGTTGACTAAGTTACAAACTGTTTTAAAATTGTATATTATGAATAGGCGTTCCTTTTGTGTATTTTGTCTTGGTTAACGGTGTTTGGTGTTTAAATTAAATCCAATAGATGTCACCACCAAGTTTTCAAAAGCAGTATGTGCTGTTTGGTAGGTATTATGTTATTATATCTATTCGAAGCTGAATGGTGCTTCTAATTTTGAATGATATTTCGAATAAGGTGTTTTTTTTAAATTTGGAGATCCTGATTCGACTCAATAAATCTATATTATAAATATCGAACCTGCTGACAAAACACGAGTATCGGTTAGGAAATACGACTAGTGGCCCTACCATGAGTTGACGCAAACTGTTTACGCTGCCGTAAACTATAGGATATACTGCTCACAATCAATGCGAGTGAATGAAAGATAACGATAGTTTACGGTAGCGAAAACAGTTTGAATCAACTCATGGTAGCGCCACTGTAGAGGAGATCAAACGGACATACGAAAGCATTTTAAGGCTCGGTTGCACCATCTTAATTTCACTTTAACAGTACATAATACAAACTTATCTCAGCCGGTGGCCAAAACTGGAACCAAGTGTTATTACATATTGTTACCTAGGTTACGCTATAGACGACAACGACGCTGTCAGCGAGTCAGATAAGTCGGTCTCTGTTAAAGTTAAGGTTAAATTAAGATGATGCAACTCAGCCTTAATGTCCAAGCTGAAGCAGAGACGCTTGCTCGCTCGGTCAATTATCCTTAAAGATTAGTGAAGCATACTCCCCCTACACTGGGTGGCTGTTACTCTGAACAGATCTCTTCAAATATTTATGCTAAGTAAAAGCAGTTTGTTCTAAGAAAAGGCAAAATGAAACATTCTGAGATGAAATGGCCTTCGAAGTGTTTTTCGTGTGCCCTTTTTTGAGGAACGCGAAATTATTTTTTCTTATTTCACTGTGAGAAACGAGTTTATTTTTATAGTTATCTAATGTCTATCCCCCTTACTAATAAAGATTGTATAGCAGATGTTTAGTTACGCAATGGTGACTCTCTGTCAAAATATTTATGTTTGTCATTAAAAAGAAAGGGACAAAACACTGTAACTTACATCTGCTATACAATCTTTATTAGTAAGGGCGTTAGAATATAAATCATGCTCAGCGTAGTATTTTAAAATAACCTTTTTTTTCAAATAAATAAATTAGAGTAATGTAAATATCAGATACTCGTAATTTTTTTGGGTGTTAATTTACTTTTTCATTACCATTCCCAAATATTGAAAAAGGACTTGATAGATTTTAACAACATTTACACCCGTTTGCACTAAACTTAAGAACCGCCTAAGTCTTTTCCTTACTACAACTAGACCAAATCAAAACGGTGTCATAAACTTAGCTATAATGCAGCTGTCATTCGCCTTTTTATCTTGGTCGAGTTGTAATTAGGAAAAGACTTGGGCGATTCTTAAGTTTAATGCAAACAGTAGCTCTACCATGAGTTGATGCACTCTTTTCGCTACCGAAAACTTTTGGAAATACTCCTCACAGTTAATGCGAGTGAAAGAGAGAAAACAATAGTTTAAGGTAGCGAAAACAGTTTGCATCAACTCATGGTAGGGCCACAGGGGTTCTAAATGCGTTTTTCCTCAGCATAAAAAAAAAATGGGTTAATGTTCAGACTCGGTGACTAACCACCACAACTTCAAATTTTAAAATACCGAGCATTCCCAATTCGGATTTTATGAGATTTAAAGCTCATTGATTGGTAGTTACTGTTCAGTTTTAAGTGTTCCTAAGGAAGCTCGTAATAACTAGAAAAAATGTTCAGACTCAGTGACTAATTTAATCTAAAGAATAATGGCAAACCGGAAACCACATCTTCAAATTTTAAAATACCGAACATTCCCAATTCGGATTTTATGAGATTTAAAGCTCATTGATTGATAGTTACTGTTCAGTTTTAAGTGTTCCTAAGGAAGCTCGTAATAACTATAAAAAATGTTCAGACTCAGTGACTAATTTAATCTAAAGAATAATGGCAAACCGGAAACCACATCTTCAGATTTTAAAATCTGAATTGGGAATCAATTCGGATTTGATGAGATTTAAAGCTCATTGATTGGTAGTTACTTTTCAGTTTGAAGTGTTCTTAATCCGCTTGTAATAACTAGAAAAAATGTTTAGACTAAGTGACTAATTTATGAGATTAATTTAAAGCTAATTAATTGGTAGTTACTTTTCAGTTTTAAGTGTTTCTAGGGAAACTCGTAATAACTAGAAAAAATGTTCAGACTCAGTGACTAATTTAATCTAAAGAACAATGGCAAACCGGAAACCACATCTTCAAATTTTAAAATACCGAGCATTCCCAATTCGGATTTTTTGAGATTTAAAGCTCATTAATTGGTAGTTACTTTTCAGTTTTAAGTGTTCCTAAGGAAGCTTGTAATAACTAGAAAAAATTTTCAGACTCAGTGACTAATTTAATCTAAAGAATAATGGCATTCCGGAAACCACATCTTCAAATTTTAAAATACCGAACATTCCCAATTCGGATTTTATGAGATTTAAAGCTCATTGATTGGTAGTTACTTTTCAGTTTTAAGTGGTCCTAAGGAAGCTCGTAATAACTAGAAAAAGTGTTCAGACTCAGTGACTAGTTTAATCGAAAGAATAATGGCAAACCGGGAACCACATCTTCAAATTTAAAAATACCGAGCATTCCCAATTCGGATTTTATGAAATTTAAAGCTAATTAATTGGAAGTTACTTTTCAGTTTTAAGTGTTTCTAGGGAAGCTCGTAATAACTAGAAAAACATTAAACAAAACGCTTTTTGTGTGTATGGTTTCATTTTATTGACCCTCTGGGAAAAATTGTCCGGCGTACCAATCACGAAAATAGTTTTTTCTCACTTATGCTCTGAAGTTCATTTCATCTGAAAAACAGAATACGGGACATTCCACATTTACTTGGTGGTCTGGCTGATCTGGTTGATCTTACACAATACTTAATAATATATTATGACGACCTCCTTGGTCGAGTGGCTTTATACACCGGTTTTCAAGGTGTCGCCATCTCTGAGGTCCCGGGTTCGATCCCCGGTTGGGTCAATTTAGAAAATGAACTTTTCTATATTGGCTCAGGTCTGGGTGTTTGTGATACCACCGTTGTCTCCGATTTCCATAACACAAGTGCTTTAGCTACTTACTTTGGAATCGGAGCAATGTATGTGATGTTGACAAATATTTCTTTATTTATTTACTAGAAAAATTTGACTCGGACGGGAATCGAACCCGCGACCTTTGGAAGTTCAGTCCAATGCTCTGACCGCTGAGCTACCACCACCTTTATAAACTACCATTACCATGTTTTTCACTATAATAAGAAAAGCTTTAGTATCACTTAAATAAAAAAAGTCCTAACTTTTCCCCCATATAAAACACCTTAAGGCACAACATTGCGTAAATCGAACAGCATTTTCATCACAATAAGTAGAATGTCCTTAAAATATTAAATCTCAATCGCTATCAGATTGGGTTGGTAAATGGTTTATTGCCGAAGAAAGAGGGAAATACGCGTTCTTTTTATTGCGAAGGACAGTGTTGAAGGTCGGAGGAAATCAAATCAGCATTTGTGTCGTGAAACATAGGAGGAAGCGTTTTATTAGTTTTGATGAGTCACTGACAAAATTTGAAAAGATAACAATACTTATTTCATCCCCCCCTAGAATGGCCACCAAAACACGATAATATGATATAGCGATGAATTTTTAAAATTAATTCCAAAAGGGGGAGCGGAGGCGGAAAGGGTGAGAAATTTGCTGTAGCGTTATATTTGGACGGATTTCCTTTTTCTGAAAGGGGTATGAGTAAAAAGTGGGTCATTTTTTTTTGCGATGTCGCTTCCAAAAAGCTCTATCATCTCAAAGACCTTATCGAAATAACCAAAAAATTATTCTACAGCGTAAGTCTATCATGGGCAGTTTTATAAATATTTTAGTTTAAAAAATTAAATTCGGGTCATTTTTTTTTGCGTTGTCGCTTCCAAAAAGCCATTTCATCGCAAAGATCACATCCAGATAAGCAAAAAACTATTCAACAGCGTAACTCTAGCATGGGCAGTTTTTGAGATATTTAAGTTTAAAAATTAATATGTGGGTTATTTTCTTTTTTTGGCGTTGTCGCTTCCAAAAAACTATTTAATCGCAGAGATCTCATCTAAATAAGTAAAAAACCATCAGACAGCGTAAGTCTAGCAAGGGCAGTTTTTGAGATATTTAAGTTTAAAAAATAATATATGGGTTATTTTCTTTTTTTGGCGTTGTCGCTTCCAAAAAACTATTTCATCGCAAAGATCTCATCCAAATAAGCAAAAAAATATTCGGCAGCGTAAGTCTATCATGGGCAGTTTTTGAGATATTTAAGTTAAAAAAATAATATGTGGGTTATTTTCTCTCTTTGGCGTTGTCGCTTCCAAAAAACTATTTCATCGCAAAGATCTCATCCAAATAAGCAAAAAATATTCGGCAGCGTAAATCTATCATGGGCAGTTTTTGAGATATTTAAGTTTAAAAAATAATATGTGGGTCATTTTAATTTTTTTGCGTTGTCGCTTCCAAAAAACTATTTCGTCGCGAAGATCTCATCCAAATAAGCAAAAAACTAATTGGCAGCGTAAGTCTATCATGGGCAGTTTTTGAGATATTTAAGTTTAAAAATTAATATGTGGGTTACTTTCTTTTTTTGGCGTTGTCGCTTCCAAAAAACTATTTCATCGCAAGTATCTCATCCAAATTAGTAAAAAATTATTTGGCAGCGTACCTAAGTCTGTCATGGGCAGTTTTTGAGATATTTAAGTTAAAAAAAGCTTTTAAAAATTAAAAAGAAAAACCTCCTTCAAAAAACCTTAAAAAAATTGCTATAAAAAAAAAAGCTTCAAAAAGCAACAGCTCTAAAAAGCAAGAAATAATATTCAAATCTGCATAATTACCACTAGTCAAGTACCTACACATATCTAATATAAAAAAAACGTCTTTTGAAGTCGGGTGGGGCTGAAAGATATTTTCCTTTTTTAATTTATATAAACATTTGTAGTGGTTTCTCTGTCGTAATTTGATTTTTTAAATCTTAAAGCCCCACCCGACTTCATAAGACGTTTTTTTTATATTAGATATGTGTAGGTACTTGACTAGTGGTAATTATGCAGATTTGAATATTATTTCTTGCTTTTTAGAGCTGTTGCTTTTTGAAGCTTTTTTTTTTTTATAGCAATTTTTTTAAGGTTTTTTGAAGGAGGTTTTTCTTTTTAATTTTTAAAAGCTTTTTTATTTTTCACTTTTTTGTGGTAGGTATGTACAAGTAAATGTAAACAATGATATAAATATATTTTATTCATATTTTCAACACTTTTCAATGGTACTCGTATAATACCTACTTTGAATAACTCAATTTCCACTTTTCGCGCTGTTAATTTTAGCAAGGGTCGCAGTCATGGGGTGGGTGACCAAAGTGTATTATCTCGAGCTCCTCCGTGCTTCAGAAGACACGTTAAGCCGTTAGTCCCAGCTACATTTGCACTCATTAACACCCACCAATCCGCATTGGGCCCGCGCGGTGGGTTATGGTCCATCCTATTCATTAGCCCATAAGTAAGGCTTGTATTCCAGTCCCAACAGTGACACTAAAAATGGCTGATGCGAAACCTTTCAATACTGTAGAGTAATCACTAATACACTATCCAATTTGATTTTGAAGAGTTCTCTTGAGTATCTTCGAAGTCCAAGGTCCAATGTACAGGAAATTTTAATGAAAACACCCTTAAAGTATCCTCTTTCTAACAAAACAAGAATTATCTCAATCGGTTTATAAACAAAGAAGTTATGTCTGAAGATCCGTTGAAACTCGTGCAAAAGTCACCTAAAAAATTACAGTATTTTCAGGATTACTCGAAAACCACTGAACCGATTTAAAATTTTCAAAAAATGGGACCACCTGGGGAACAAACCTGATGAAGTGGCGTTTGAATCATGTCAATCGGTTCAGCCGTTCTCGAGTAATCGGTGGACATACATAAAAAAAAAAAAAAAAAAAAAAAAAAAAAACAAATAAACAGACGAACATAGAACCTTCTCCTTTTTTTGAAGTCGGTTAAAAAAATAAAATGTGGGTTATTTTCTTTTCTTGGTGCTGTCGCTTCCAAAAAACCATTTCATCGCAAGTATCTCATCCAAATAAGCAAAAAATTATTCTGCAGCGTAAGTCTATCATGGGCAGTTTTTGAGATATTTAAGTTTAAAAATTAATATGTGGGTTATTTTCTTTTTTTGGCGTTGTCGCTTCCAAAAAACTATTTCATCGCAGAGATCTCATCTAAATAAGCAAAAAACTATTCGGCAGCGTAAGTCTATCATGGGCAGTTTTTGAGATATTTAAGTTAAAGAAATAATATGTAGGTTATTTTATCATTTATCTCAAAAACTGCCCAATATTGGAAAGTAGAACATATCAAGAGTCACATTTAATTAATTATTTTTTTGCTCATTTGGATGAGATCTTTGCGATGAAATAGTTTTTTGTAAGCGACAACGCCAAAAAATGAAAATGACCCAAATATTATTTTTTAAACTTAAATATCTCAAAAACTGCCCATGATAAACTTACGCTGCAGAATAATTTTTTGCTTGTTTGGATGACATACTTGCGATGAAATGTTGTTTTGCAAGCGACAACACCAAGAAAAGAAAATAACCCACATTTTATTTTTTTAACTTAAATATCTCAAAAACTGCCCATGACAGACTTAGGTACGCTGCCAAATAGTTTTTTACTAATTTGGATGAGATCTTTGCGATGAAATAGTTTTTTGGAAGCGACAACGCCAAAAAAATTAAAATGACCCACATATTATTTTTTAAACTTAAATATCTCAAAAACTGCCCATGATAGATTTACGCTGCCGATCATTTTTTGCTTATTTGGATGAGATCTTTGCGATGAAATAGTTTTTTGGAAGCGACAACGCCAAAAAAAGAAAATAACCCATATATTATTTTTTAAACTTAAATATCTCAAAAACTGCCCATGCTAGATTTACGCTGCCTAATAGTTTTTTTACTTATTTGGATGAGATCTTTGCGATGAAATAGTTTTTTGGAAGCGACAAAGCCAAAAAAAGAAAATAACCCACATATTATTTTTTAAACTTAAATATCTCAAAAACTGCCCATGATAGACTTACGCTGCAGAATAGTTTTTTGCTTATTTGGATGAGATCTTCGCGACGAAATAGTTTTGTGCAAGCGACAACGCCAATAAAAGAAAATAACCCACATATTAATTTTTAAACTGAAATTTCTCAAAAACTGCCCATGTTAGACTTACGCTGTTTAATAGTTTTTTGCTTATTTGGATGAGATCTATGCGATGAAATGGTTTTTTGGTAGCGACATCGCATAAAAAAATTAACCAAATATTTTTTTTAACTTAAATATCTCATAAACTGCTTATGCTAGACTAATGCTGTTCAGTAATTTTTTGCTTATTGGGATAAGATCTTTGCGATGAAACGGTTTTTTGGAAGCGATATCGAAAAAAAAATTGACCCACCTCTTCTTATAAAATTACTCATACCCCTTTCCATGATGCATTTAAAAACCGCTTTACGTTCGAAAGTATGTTATAAGAAATGTAAAACGATTGACTATCGTAATAATAGTTGTCTGATTGTCACTGATTTTTCATGTTGAAAATATGATTGTGCCAATATTTTGTAAGTACTGGATTTTTGTCGCTTCATTTTATAATTAGTTAAGTTAATTAAATTAGTCCAACTTGCGCCTCAGCTTCGACAGAAGCTAAGGAGATTATTTTTTTGACTATTGGCATGTTAATGGACTACTTTTTGTATTAGGAGAAATAAAATCGCTATCTCCTTTGACTTGTTCCAAAAGCGTTTTGTAACGGAATCTTAGCAATAATAAAGGCTCAATACTGAATTATTTTTATACAATGTTTATTAAAAAAGACATGTGGTTTATATTAGAGTTATTTCTCCTCCCCATCATAGGAAGTTCGTAAAAGATTATGGTTTTTTTCCCAAGCAATTTCCTTAGGAATTTACCGGAGTCAATTTAGGAGGATTTCATATTCAATATCTGTATGTTTTCGGGAAATGTTTTATGAAAATAAAATAATATTCTTGTACAAAATATTATAATGTTTGTTTTTGTTATGGCTAATATTTATGATCACGCGCTCATTCTTTTTATTACTTACCTAGAAGAGATTTATTAGATTTGTTTTTTTCTTGGACAAAATGGATATCAAACTATATCTAATACACAATTTAAGAATCTAATTGTGTTATGAAAAAAAACAAAAGAGATTTTCTGCATGATTTCTCTCAAGACGTTTATTAGAGTCCCACTCGACCCTTTTGGGACGAGTTGGTAATATTCTTGTCCCATTTAGATACTTTTTTCACGCTTTAACGCTTTTGACAACAACAAGCTCAGTTAGTTGAAAACAATCTCATGTTAAAATTACTCTAAAACTCTCAAAATGAGAGAATAGAATTATTAATAATTATGTATTTATATGAATACCTACTGTAGCGGCGCGATCATACCGCTACATAAGCAAATCGACGAATGACGAAGAAATGTAGGATCAGCGAAAAGTACAATATGTAAACATTACGCAGACGTGACGTCGCACTACGTAAGCTAACATCAAGGCAAAATGTATGGAGACCTGACTCACGATATCGAAGTTTTTTAAGCGCTTCGCATAAATACAAAATCCAACATCGAACAGAAGGACCGCGGTCCCCGAGCACAGACACCTAGCTCGGCGGAAGTGTTTCCGTTTTCGCTGAATATATGGTGAAAAGAACCTGCCTCTACTAATACCATTTCAAGACTACATTTTTTGATATGCCGAAGACAATGCATTTGCGCATCTCCCTCACCCCTCCTCCGGTTGAGAAGGAGGTTCGAATGTAGATCTCGCCAAGAGGGAACCGCAAATAGCCGTTTAAGTATTATTATTCATCGAAATATCACTAAAATGTTTAAACCTACTTCTTTCTGTAGTCTATCATATTATATTTCCATTTCCATACAATGTACAACTTCCGCCCGAAAATGGTCGTAAATATTTTTTATAGTTTTGCCCTAAGATAACGGCACGACTGCGCAGTTGCTTCTTTGCCAACTAGTGTAGGCAATGAACTAGTGAAGGGGATTTTTTGTATAAAAACCCCAACATTAAATCCTCAGTTGATGAAACTTTGCTGTGATATAATAATAGGATGAGGCCTGTAAACAAATATAAAAACAAAATTTCGAGGTGAGGTATTTATACATGTACAAAATATAAATTTATTGTTATTAGAATAAACTATATCGGGATTTACACCATGTATGTACCTGTTTATTTTTGAGACTCCGATATTTCTTCCGTGACCATGGCGCATGCAATTGCGCCGAAATATCGGAGTCTCAAAAATAAACAGGTACATGGTGTAAATCCCGATATAGTTTATTCTAATAACGTCAAAAACCATGGAAATTTAAAACATTATAAATTTATTGGACCGAGTAATTACGCAGTTCAAAATTATTTTACTAAATGAGATCTTTAACATCAGTGTGTGATATTTGACAAAAATCCAAAACTTTCAAACAGAACTAAATACGATGAATCAGGAAACCGACGAAACGGGTATCCGACGAAACAGGAATACTACGAATCAGGAACAATTCATTATTTTTTTTGGGATAATTTCTTTTTGTCTATTTTATTAAAATTATATAGGTATACAACATGGTATACAAAAATTTAAATCGAAAATATCAACATGTATGAAACAGCTGATTTTTTTTTCGCGATGTCAGAGTTGGTCCCATAGTAAAAGTTGTTCAGTTTGATGCTCCCTCTAAAGCTCTAAACCATATTCGGCATTAGAGGTATTTTTGTAACATGTTGTATAGATATTTTTTTTATTTCACATACCTATTGTTTTTATACTTTACATGAGTACTTTTGGTGAAGAAAGTATAAGCAGAACATTTTTCCTAAAGAATAAATTGTTAAACATATCTCCACCATTTTGAAGAATATGAATCGACAAAACAACTATTATATTTATCGAAACTGCTCACCAAATGTCACGCGAATCGGTTGAGAAATGCGACCTGCAGACGGACAGCAGGACAGCGGGACGGACATACGAAAACATCTTTGTCCAAGCCTCAGCTCGCGCGGTCAATTACTTGAATTACTTACGACCGCCATTTTTAATTTACCGACAAACTCAATTTTAATCTTGCTCTTCACACTGGCTTATTAAAATGACTCATTCTCATCAAAACGTGCCTAACTCTCGTCTTAGTGAGCGCAAACATTTACACAACTTATTGCCGAGCTGTAAGATGTTGGTTTATAATTTGTGATGCTTTAATACGCTTGCATTAAGGTCACGGTGGGAAAAATTCTATAAAAATCATTTTATTGTGATAATGTAGTACGCTATACGCAGTATGGTATGAGGTAGCTCGATGGCGCAGTGGCTTTTAGTGCATTTGACCTGCGATTGTGTGTGGAGGTTAAGGGGATTAGTGCCCTCACAGTGGCGCCTTCATTATATTAAATTTATTGCTCGCTAAGTACATAATGTATCGAAAATTCAAACGTACAGATTGAAGCTAAGGTTCTATAGTTTATTTACAAACAATAACCTCAGTAAAATAAAGTTCGTTGTAGTTGTAGTAGGCAAGTGTGCCAAAAGTGGCCACTTATTGCTCTGTTGCCTACTACTACTACAGCAAACTATATTTTACTGAGGGGTTTGTTTGTAAAAAAACTATTGAACCTTTGCTTTAATCTGTACGTGTGAATTTTCGATACATTATGTACTTAGCGAGCAATAAATTTAATATAATGAAGGCGCCACTGTGAGGGCACTAATCGTCTTTTAAGCAATTTTAATAATTTGTTGTCGCTTAGATCGGTCATGTGATGTTTGATCAAAAATTTACTAACTCGAGGTCTACACTGTGCTTCGGCACTTTACTACTTTTTTATATTATTTTGAGAACTTAGTTATAAAAAATATTTGACTATAGTTTTTTTTTTTTTGCAATGCAATGCAACACTGAGCAGCTCCGTGGCGCAGTGAAATAGCGCCTGGCCCATCGATTGCGGAGATTAAGCAACTGTGTCAACTGTCGGTAATGGGATGGGAGACTAAAAATTTATTATCTCGATCTCCGTGCTACGGAAGGCACGTTAAGTCGTTGTTCCCGTCTGCATTTGAAGTCGTTAGCACCCACCAATCCGCATTGGGCCCGTGAGGGTCCTGGCCCATCATCCTTATCCACCCATAAGGAGGCCTGTGCCCCAGCAGTGGGGACAAAATGGCTGATGGTCAATGTGTAGCGGCACCTACCTACGCCGCACATACCATGACACATGGCACAACAACAAGATTCTTCACCGTGTTACTAGATGGCGCTAGTAAATATGAACATTAAGTATGGAATAGCACCTCGTAGTATGGAAAACCTACATCAACCATCATCGGTTAGACCGCGGTCCCCGGGCTAATGCCACCCAGCCCGGAGGAAAATCTTCCATTTGGCCTTCCTATCAGTGTCTACCTAACTCAACCATACTACCATTCCTACAAATCCAATACAACACACATTTTCTATTACTGTATATAAATAATATAAATATTTGACAACATCACATACATTGCTCCGATTCCAAAGTAAGTAGCTAAAGCACTTGTGTTATGGAAATCAGACACAACGGTGGTATCACAAACACCCAGACCTGAGCCAATAGAGAAAAGTTCGTTTTTCTAAATTGTCCCAACCGGGGATCGAACCCGGGACCTCAGAGATGGCTACACCTTGAAAACCGGTGTACAAAGCCACTCGACCAAGGAGGTCGTCAACGTCGTATTACTAACTTCCAAACACTTGGGTTCCGTCAATTTAACTGCCCAGAATGCGGTTGGAATGGTAAAAAGATTCCCATTTTATGCCTGGAATAGCTTTATGGGCCCCTAAGGACGATAGCTCAAGGCGAGTCTCGTAAATAACGAGAATAGGCCGTAACTTGTACAGGAACTTTTCACGCGTCCCTTGAAAAAGAGTGTTAACTTTTTTGGGAATGCCTTAGCTTTGATTGGTAATACCTACAGGATATTTTCGTTTTTAGGGTTCCGTACCAAAATGGTAGTACAAAAAAAGTAAAAAAAAAAAATGATTGCTGCCATTTTGTTTTTTTTTCTTGCACCTAAATTTGCCCAAGGTGTACATTATTTTAGTCAAAGCACCATCTCTGTATCTTTTACCGTTTCGGCAGGCAGTTGACCATCTCCATAATGGCTAAATGGATTTCCATCAAACGTGGCTAAGAACCATCTCGATTTGATTAGCTTTCAATAAAAAAAAAGTAATTGAAATCGCTTGATCGGTTTTGGCACTACGAATATACGTACAGACACACAAACATAGGCTTCAAACTTATAACACCCCTCTTCGGGCTGCGTCGGGGGTTAAAAAGGAATCCTTATGGTGCGACTCAGTCTGTCTGTCTGTCACAGCTGGATATCTCGAGAACTACTAATGCTATCAACTTGAAACTTGGAATAGTTTTAGAAGTCGTTTGCCCAACTATTTTGCAAATAAGAGAGAAATAAAAATATTTATATATTTTTTGCAGCAGGGACTGAAAGGGGGTCTTAAAAAGCTTCACTTTTCCAGGGTCCCAATCGCATCCCCGGGTCACGTGGTGCATGCAACCGCGATCCCACAGACCCGGCGGAAAGGCGCAGGTCATCGAGAGGAGTTTCGTTGGTAGTGGTGCATTCTCCCGTCCCCCCATCTGGTCCGCCCACCATGAGTGGGTAGCCTTATGGGAGGCCGGGAGGATGCTTCCTCCCCTTGCCACTAGGGCAGGGGTTATAACCACCCAGCCCTGACGCGAAGCCTATTAGGCTTGGCGGGAGGGCTGGGTGCGGCGAGGAATATGTCCCGGGTAATAACCTGGGGGTGACCGACCCCAACATGCCGTTTGGTATGCGTAAAGATTGCATTCTCCTCTTGATACAAAAAAAAGGGTCCCATTCGCGCTAATTCTGAAAAACATAATTTTTAGGTACCAATACGGGATGTGTCGACGCAAGACGACGAAAAAAAAGACAACCAACGTTTTTATTCCATCCAAGTCATATTCGTACTTTATATAATTATAAATAGTAAACTATATACCACTCGTGCCCACTTCATGGCCCGCATTTTGTCGACATTATCGAAATACGGGACGGGACGCGTAAGAAATACGGGACGCAATGGTCAAATACGGTGACAGTCCCGTATACAACGTGTTACAAAAACACCCCTAATGCCGAATATAGTAGATAGCGACCATCAAACTGAACAACGTTTCATACAAAAATTAATTATGGAAATATCAAAATGTATGAAACAGCTGTTTTTTTTCCGCGAGTTGGTCCCATAGTAAAAGTTATTCAGTTTGATGGTCCTTATCTACCATATCCGGCATTAGGGGTTATTTTGTAACACGTTGTATACGGGACGTATGGCAACCCTAACGATAAAACTAAAAAATATTTGGTTTAGCTTTAGAGTTCTAATTTAAATTGACCAAAATTATTATCCAAGGCTCGCTAGGAATAGCTTTTAACAATTTTAATAAAAGCGACTAACTAAAGCGAGTAATTTTCTCTAAACAAAACTGAAACGATACCTAACGATATAGTTTCGGTTTTATCGTTGGAAATTAGCTCGATTGGGCCACCCTGGTTACGAACGATTACGAACTTCAACCCTGGGGCCCTACCGGCTAACTTTTCGAACTTCGGCGGGTCTGCTGAGTTTCAACTTAAAACAGATAAACTGAAGTAAGGATTTTGACGACCTCCGTGGTCGACTGGCTTTGTACACCGGTTTTCAAGGTGTCACCATCTCTGAGGTCCCGGGTTCGATCCCCGGTTGGGTCAATTTAGAAAATGAACTTTTCTATATTAGCTCAGGTCTGGGTGTTTGTGATACCACCGCCGTTGTCTCTGATTTCCATAACACAAGTGCTTTAGCTTCTTACTTTGGAATCGGAGCAATGTACGTGATGTTGTCAAATATTTATTTATTCGTATTGTACTATTCGCCGAAGTTATTTAGAAGATATCGATGTTCGTCTGACATCCATGAATTGGGGTTCGCCATTTTGGCCCGATTGGGTCTCGATTTATCTGTTTTAATTTAAAGACCGGCAGACTTTCCGAAGTTTGATGCGTTAGCCAGTACGGCCCCTGTTACAACCTTCAATATCATTTTTTTTAACAACAAAAGGTATTCTGTTAATCTTACATCAATTTATTCGTCACCGTGAAAAAGTAGCTGGCAGTGTTACTAATAATATAAACAAGTGACTCCGTGAGTGTAGACCTCGCATTAAAAACTTGCTCAAATTGTATGTTGGCTGAAATCAAATAAATTCCTAAAAGTGACCACTTTTACCAAAAAAACTCAATTAAACTAAACGACAGAGAGATAATTCGCAATTTCGTCTTTATCTAAGCACTATGTTTTTTCCAATGGCGGCGCTAGTGTGCAGACTACGCTTTATTCTTAACAAACACATTTTACTATCTCAGCGCCAAATCTCCTACATATTTCTGGGTAAAATTGAGAAATATTCGTTTTGAACTAAACGCGTTAGTGGAATGAGCTTTTGACGTGCCGCCATTTTGTTTTTAGGGTTCTCTGAGTTAAGTTAAACGTTCCGCTTCTGTTCACAATTGGCATTATTTGCTGAAACTTAGTTATAAAATTATAGAGATTAAAAATAATTATATTATTTCATTTGCACACTCTTATGCAAATAAATAATAAAAATCTTTACATCTTTTTTTTAGTTTTTAGTAGAATCTGCTTTTTAACATTAATTAATTAATATTGAGATTTTTGTATTCACAATACATTTTTTTTATATAATACTAAATAATTTACCAGAAAAATTCGACTTATCACCAGATCATTTTCTCTGGCGGGAATCAAACCCGCGACCTTTGGTAGTCCGGTCCAATGCTCTTCCAACTGAGCTACCGAGTCATCTTTGCGGCATCGTTGAAAATTTTCTAGAATATCCTACTTTTTCGCTGCAAGCCAGCGATTTTTCGCCAATGTGAATAATTACCCTCGACGCCTAATTGAAATATCTGGATAAATGATCTGGTGACGAGTCGAATTTTTTCTAGTATATTATTTATTATCAGTAATTGTGCGTTTATTTGAGAAACATTGTTGATAAGTATTTTCTTTATATTTTTCGTTAAACAAATAATGTGATACTTACTTCACAAATGTTCTTTTCATGTAAAAAGGAGACAAAAAACCTACTTACACCAAACTATTTTGTTAGGTACCATAAAAAAAACTACCAAAGCAAATAATTGAACTAATAAATCACATCACTAGTTAACTACGGAACTCCTTTCTCAAACTTTTTTCTAAACGCCAGCAGGCGTCAATGGCATCTCATTATTATTCCACAAAATAATGATTCGACCGATTTTGGGGCGATTATCTGTGTTCTCGGGATCGGAGGATCACAGCTTTGTTAAGATTCTGGATCTATTCCGAACACCTGGTGTGTGGTTTATTTTGAATAGCGTTGGGATGGGATGGATATCGATGTTTTTTTTTCGTTTAACTGTTTCGTCGTTTTCGTTAAGCTGAGATCATTTAAATTTTTCTGTAACAAAAAAAAATCTTATAAAAATAAAAATGTATGCATGTGTCTAATAGCATAATACATAATACATTACTATAAGCTTTTCAACGCCCGGAAAATGTGACACAATAGATATTCCATTGTTATCCGGCCGCCTGCGTCCGCTCGGGCGTTGAATTCACTTAAATTTTATTATATATTATATGCGGAAATGTAATGCAGTACCGTAAACTGAAGTGATTAGCAACTTGTATGGTGAACAGCGACATTTTCGATAGAAAAAATTACAAATTTCAAAATGAACCGCTTGGGCCTGTCCATATAACATTTTTCTATAATACTAATAATATAATTTAGTTTTTTTTCTATCGAAAATGTCGTTGTTGTTATTCACCACGCAAGTTGCTAATCCCCAGTTTACCGGTACCTAAAACCATCTGAACTAATTTATTTTTAAATAACTTATCATTATTTTCAATTCAAAACTTCTTATAACGTCTTTTCTTCGTCTTTCCGTCTTTAAAGCTTACCTCCACCTCATTTTTTTCCCTTTCACTCCTCATTCTCACTCGCTCACTAATTCGTCACTATATTCCACTGCCATTCCCACAAATACATAAAAATATATAAATAATGTAAATCTATCGATACTTTTTAATTAGCTACACCCACATCACTACCCCGTAGACGCGTAGTCGTAAAATTGTGCCACAAAAGCATTCCTCCGATATTGATAGGGCTGTGCCGCACTGAATAATCAGTAGACATTGAATTTACATTTACATGTACGACTTAATGTATTTGGCGCCATTAACATGAGTAGAATACTTAAAAGACTGGATCAAATTGGGAAGATAGTTATAAGAGTCAAATAAAGGCGTCAAAACGATAAGGATGCCTAACATTACATCATTTAAATTGTTCCTAAATACGATTATAATCAGCTTATTTTTGTGTTTTAGTCTTTCAATTTGAGAAAAACAAACCTTGATTAATTGATGTCAGTGTTGAAAACGCGAGTATCACATATTTGTTCATAATACTTGACAAGTCTGTCAACCGAATTGTTTGTGTTCTTACGTGCGAAACGAAGAAGAATTGGTTAGGTTAGGTTAGGTTAGAATATTTGGTAACGATATATTTAAGTTTGTAAATATCGTACTTATTTCTGTTAAAGCTGATAAGTTTCTTGCGCCTGTTCTTCTTGTCAGTTAAGAAAGTCTGGAACGGGTGGTAGGAAAATATTGACGATTCAAAAGTGCTTAATTATTAAGTTTATTTCAATAAAGAAATTTTGACTATTAACTGTGGCCGACTAAAGGAAATTGCGAGCGAGTTGCGAAATTTGGACGAGTTTAATTAAGGATTAAGGACGTTGCCACCTAAACCCACTATCGAGGTCCACTAGGATAAGAATATCTAGTATCGTATTCTCTTTTGTTTCGCAAAATCGGGACGCGTCCAACTTTCTAGGACTGAAATTATTATTTGAAATTTTATTAAAAATATCTGGAAAGATGTTCAGTTGAATGTTGAAGTTAATTCCTTCTACATTGGTGAGATGGCGCTGGCTTGCAGCGTAAGAGTTGATATACTAGAAGAAATTCGACGTTCCCACTAGTGACTCGGTAGCTCAGCGGTCAGAGCATTGGACCGGTTATCCAAAGGTCGCGGGTTCGATTCCCGTCCGAGAACATGATCTGGTGCGAGTCCTATTTTTTCTAGTATATTATTTAGTATTACTGAAATTATTAATTTAACTATGCGATTTAAATAGTCACAGAGTTTTACGTAACGAGCATATTGTGAAGACAATGTTTGAAATGAAATATTCTTGATGTTATTTATTTATGAGTATAATTTGATTGTAGAATTAGATTTTGAGGTTAATTATGGTAGAGCGTTTTGTTACCGAAAGGTCGATTTTTTATTCATGATTTAAAAAAACAATTTCTAAGATCTTTGTTTATCGTTAAGTAAATTACGATCACATAATGTTTATTATGGTTAGGTAAAGTGGGTTTAACTAACTGAGCTAAACTGATTGAAATAAAACACCGCTAAAAGTGTTTTTTTATTAAAAGTGATTTATTTTATTATTTATTTCATTAATTAATTTAGATAAAGTAAAAAGTAGTATTTACTTTCATACTCTGTCTAAACAAATTATTTTACTTACGTAACTTCTATAATACACTGACCATCAGCCATTTTAATGTCCCCACTGCTGGGGCACAGTCCTTCCTTATGGGTGGATGGGTCATAACTGGGCCAACTACGCGGGCCCAATGCGGATTGGTGGGTGTTAACGACTGCAAATGCACCCGGGACCAACGGCTTAACGTGCCTTCCGAAACACGGAGAAGCTCCAGATTTTTGGTCACCCATCCCGTGACCGACCCTTGCGAAAGTGGCTTAACCTCCGCAATCGCTGGGCCAGGCGCTAAACCACTGCGCCATCGATCTCCTCAATACACTGACTGCAATACAAATACAAGGATCTGACGTTTAATATATTTTTTTTATAATGTTGTCGTCATATCCATCATTTCGCACGTCAATGGAATCGCCGAGGTGGCCATTTAAAAAAAAAGTTCAATTTATTTTTGCCTTCGTAAACGCGAATTTCTATAACCTTTTTTGTACCACACCGAGCTTTAAAATGTTTTCACACTTTTGGTCATAACACACCATTCCGTTTGTAAGAATCAACAATGTGTAATGTCACAGGCAGAACCTGAATTCGTTAACAAGCAAAATTACTAAGAAACAAGTTGCAGTTTGAAGGATTTTTGCATTCAAGTTTCATAAATTTTTGACATTGTGTGATATACAGTGATGGCTGGAAAAAAACACCAGCCAATTTTCATACAAAGAGGTAAAGACGCCTTGGTTCTCCACCAGGGATTGACCGAGTTGTGATCTGATGATGGCTACAAAGGGAGTGAATGCAGGAAATTCAGGTCGCTATACCCCTGGCACAAGTATTACTGATACTTAAAAGGAGATCCTGAGCACTAGCTAAGATAATCATGTATATGGTTACTGAATAAATATTTTGTATTTTTGTATTTATTTGTATACACACCCAACTGATCTGATCAGCATTTTAAGAGCTGTAAGGATCAAAGTTCTCAGTTTTAGGATTTCCACACAATTTAATGCTATATTTGCGGTTTCTTTAACATATCCAAACAACTTTTTTAATGCTGATCAGATCAGTTGGGCGCGTATAGCGATCAGGGGGCCTAGCCAAAGTAACATTTGCAAATCTTCGTTTTCCAAACATTATGGAATTGACATTAGGTTTAGTTATTAATCGAATTTTAAAACGTCAAATCCATACATTTGTCGGAGCAAAGCGATAGCAATAATTTGTAAATGTAACATTGGCTACGGGCTCTGGATCTCCTCCATTCCTCTCTTATGCTATTGGAAAGAGCGCAAAGAGCCGTGATTAAAGTCATGTGCTTTAAGCCCCGAAGATACCCGACTAAAAAGCTGTACGAGGAAGCGGAGCTGCTCACCGTTCGGCAGTTGTATATATATAATTCGGTTCTCCGCTACCACAAAAGCATAGATCTTACCCAACTACCTCAAGGTAAACGGCGAGTTCAAACTCCTGTTCCAAAATTTAATAAAATGTTTACAAGACGTCAATCATACTATATGAGCCCTTTTTTATACAGATATTTTAATGATCTACACAAAATCACTAAATTAAATAGAAATCGTCTTAAATTAATTCTTAAAACTAGTTTAGTTGCACTAGATTATGATGAAACAGAAAATATTCTTAAAATAATAAAATAAACATGTTTACAACTACGCAAAAATAAACAGATGGTCAATTACACGCACACACACCCACACACACACATGCACGCATACGCGCGCGCACGCACACACACACACACACACACACACACACACACACACACACAAACACACACAGACACAGACACACACACATACACACAATAACTTACTGTTCCCATTTTATTTTATTTTTATTTTTTTTTAAATGTTAATGTACAATTTATATTTTTATGTTCTTAAAACAACTTGTTTTTTCTAGACCCTTTGTGGGGTGGAGGGTTGACTACCTGAGACACAGGACTCGTCCTAGTTTAGGTGGCAGCCCACCATAGTCATTTTTCCAAGAGATTAAAATTAGATAAGTTTTTCAAACTGTACAAGTAACAAACTCTTGCATTCCAAATTAAACATTATGTAACTTTTAAGATTATGGTGAGAAATAAAGGTTATTATTATTATTATTATTATTATTATTCACATTCGCCATCATCAGATTTCAGCTCGGTCAATCCCT
This sequence comes from Catoptria pinella, assembly GCA_963556745.1. Lineage (NCBI taxonomy): Eukaryota > Metazoa > Arthropoda > Insecta > Lepidoptera > Crambidae > Catoptria > Catoptria pinella. The sequence continues at coordinate 2,354,776 of OY750782.1, read as the reverse complement.
GGCGGAGAACCAAGGCTTCAAAGTAACCTCGTTTGTATGAAAATCGACTGGTGTTTTTAATTATCCGTCCGCCACTGTTTTTCTAAGTATAATTTGCATTACGAAAGTCGTATTTTAAAACTATTTTAAAAGTGGTATTAATACACGACCAATTTATTTCTTCGTAATAATACACAATAAACATTACAAAATAACAAAATATAGGTAAGTACCCAAGGTACCTATAGCTTACACAGCCAAAACTACTTTTGTCCAAAAGTAGTACTTTGACGGTAACACAAACGTATGTTTAAAACCATTCAAAATCGCCTTGTTTCCATTGTTGTACAGTTTTAAAAGGAGCTTTGAAAAATTCTAAGAAACCTAATGTTACGGTGAATTATATCGGCCGAACATTTTTGTGTTGCCTACCTAAAATATTAACTGATTTCATAGAATTATTACTGCGAAGATTTTTTTACCTATTCTCGTATTATCCACATGTATCTAGGTATATTATATTTCAACAATATTTACTTTGAGAAATCTAGAAACGTAATCGCAAAACCGCTTTCTAGAACTAATTTGTTGGTAACATTTTAGCATTCCAAAAGGATAAATAATTATTCCAATAATAATTTATAATTTAGGGCTGTCTTCATCCTACTATTGTTCTATTTGAATAAAATTATTCAACAAACTCGACAATTGAATTCCGAAATTCAAATTGTAAAATTTAATTTATTCAAGATTTATTCATTATAAGTTTCATCGATAGTTTGTTAGAAGGTGTTCACTATAATTTAATTATGAGTACATTAAGTGGCATTAAAACACATTCCTATAATTTTGTAGCGTTTCAAACATTTTAATGAAGTTCTTGACTAACTAAAATGATTTCTAAGACCAGAATATTAATTGGCTAGTTGAAGTATTTTGTATATGAATAGAAATTATGCCTAGGTATGTTTCACTTCGAATCTTTTAATTCGGTATTTTTTACACAAACTAACGGCCATACCACAAATCACTGATTAACAAGTGTTCAACTTAGACACTGTTTAAATGTGATGCTGTCACTTTTTTGACAATATTGTTTGTAAGAGACAGCATCACATCACATTTAAACAGTGTCTAAATTAAACAGTGTTTTAAAATCTTTTGTGGTAAGGCAGTAAATGTTTTAATTAGATACAACACTGATTTTAACACTGCTTCATTCACGAGATAAGTTATAATTTTCTATTTTTTTTTTCCCGTCACTTTGTCTCAGTTTTATGTGACTAATGTAGTTAAACAAAGTACTTACTTATTCTTTTTAATAATTGCTTTTAAATAAGAAAGTAGTTCAAGGGACAATTTAGTACAACTTGAAGTTAATATACTACACTGGCCCTTAAAACTTAGTACCACACTTTAAAATTGTAATAACTTTTAAATTACACAAGATATATTTTCAAAATAAAAAGGACTCAAAAACTTATTTTTTTAAATTATAATTTCATATTCGATAACCTTCTTGAAAAAAAAACTCTTTTATTTCAAAATTCTAACTTCTATTGTTTAAAAGAAATTGCAATTTTAATAGTGTGGTACTAAGTTTTGAAAGCTTACATTTATTAAATTTAATTTACATGTTCTTCTGTTTTTTTTAGGAACATATAATTGTTTCTGTACTATCACTTGAAATTTGTGCACATTGACTTTATTATAATGTTTTGTCATCATTCGGACTTTATTGTTGGCCAGCTTTTAAAATCAAAGTAGTCGGAAAATGAGACACGATAGATATTCCATTGTTATCCGGCCGCCTGCGTCCGCTCGGGCGTTGATGAATTAAGAGCACGTAGTTTTCACGCCGTCATTGCAAAAAAAATCATTTTGTTTAAAAAGACGAAATTGTGAATTATCATCTCTCTGTAGTGCTTTGAAGAAGTTTTGTGATACTTTATATCGCTTAAACATTAATTTCTAGCCTGTCGTTTGGAAATGGAGTTTTTTTGCGAAAAGTGGCCACTTTTAGCAATAAAACTCACAATTAGCACTAAAATAAAAAAGAACATTATTGTTTAATCGATAAAAAGTACCACAAAGCTTCTTCGGAGTTGCACTGCAGAGAGATAATACACAATTTCGTTTTTATTTAAGCACTATGATTTTTATTCCAAAACGGCGCTAGTGTGCAGACTATGCGCTCTTAACATAAACTAAATTAAATTATACCGAAAACTGTCTCAATATTTCTTCTAGAAAGGTTCTGTTAACTTGTTTTATTTATGCCGCAGGAAACAAACTTTTGTATTCAAAAGAATGAATCATTTTTTTTTACTTATAAAGAAACCTTTATCTGTTTTTCCAATCAGTGCATCACCACAGTAAAATAAAAGTCAGTAAGCTGTCGAAGATACACTTTTTAATTATTTTTACGCTAAAATATTAAATAGGTATTTTGAATAAACCCGGTTTGAGTTTTGTTACTTTCACTTTTACTGTTTTACTTTGTTACAAATTAATCAATTCTATCTAATGCTAATATCATTATTTCGAAAGTCCCTGTTGTAACTTTAATTGTTCAATAGGTATAAACATACATTTTGAATAAAAAAAAGATTTCGCTCCCGAAATTCCAGCGGGATAATAAAAGGTAAGTAAGTAACTTAAAACGAATCATAAAATTAAAGTTTACTTTCACGAGTGATTTTCTTTGTAAGGTTTAGGAACGTTAATGGCGCGCCCGCATCTAAAATTAAAAGCATTTTTAAAATAAATTACGTTCTCAGGTGATGATCGAAGCGCCATTTTGAAAAAGTAATTGATTTAAAAAGTCATGAAACAGGCTTGTGGTGTGTTATCTACGATATTTTATTTTCCTGTTACTGGAGGTAGGTATCTACCTTACCTTCACTATGAGTGTTACTAATAATTGATATTCTTTCTATTCATATGAGAGTAAGCCACAATTAAAAAGTTCATATTTTTATTGTTTAATTAAAATGATCGTTCCAAAGTGGAACTAGTTTGTCAGTTGAACTCTAAAGTTTAATTAATTGGTTGGTAGTTGTAGTGAAAATGGTGCAATAAAGGAGAAATTTTAATTTCCCTATATAAAATAAATTTTATTTGGGTGTTGTAACAAAACAACTATCAGTAACGTATCGTAATAATTTTATGATCGGGAAATCCATATTAATAATGATACGATAATAATAATTTTCAACTGTATCTAGTACGGAGAATCGCGTTATGTAACCTTCCCAACCGACCCATGTGATATAATGCAAGTATTTTAAATATTTGATTCTGCTTTTTTTGTTCTAAATCTATTTACCATGGCGCCTACACATGTCAAGTGTCGGACGGGAAGTCAGGAACAATAAAATTCATCTTGCAAACTGAGCGCAAGCAATACTGCAAAGAGAGCCAGCTAATAACAAGCAGCGGCTGACGTTTGACGACGTCATTAGAATACAAATGGCCTCCGCGACGTTCCGTTTTACGCGCCCATTCGAAACGCATTAATTTAGGCATTTTATTGTTTGTATTTATGTAGAAAGGTTAATAGAGTTCGTTCGTAAACAGATTTAAGTTCTTTAATAGGAATTGTGTATTGTGATTTGGTGAATATTTATTGTAAAGAAACATTTAATTGGTGTAATAAAACCTCATGAAAGATATCTCTGTTTCTACTTAAGCTTTTGTCGTTTAAATTCAAAGGTGAAATACTTTTTAAATGATGTCATATGCTGTGGAAAGTTCGGATTATGATCGAACGGTATTTTGTTTGTGTCTGTATTCATTTGCCTATACAAATTTTGTGATATGCCGCCATTTTGAAGTTGTGTTGCATAAAGCATTTCAAAATGGTTGTTCACTGCAATTATAAAGAACTGAATGCGTGTCAGCAAAAAATATGGGGTGGTGTTACCCTGTATTTTAAAATCATTCGTTCTGTATATTGTGTTAATCCCATATGAATATTTTATTAGTTTATCTTCGCAACCATAAAACATCCACCGAAGTGAAAATTACTTTCCGATGCAGGAGTACAAGTTAGCAATCACTTCAGACATACAAACTACGTATCAGGGATCATAAATAACATCGCATTAACCCTTCTCTTATCATCCAATCTGGAATCGATAGCTATTAATCAAGGCGTTTAACCCAATATCACTCTTAAAGCAACAGCTTAAGGTATATATCCGTAAGTGGCTATCTTGTTTTGCTGACTGTACTCCCGGGGCAAACGGCAGCTTTCGATGATGCTTCTCGATTATGATGCAAATCGATGCTCATTTCGTACAGTTGCGGATTATCGATATAATTGGTTAAGGCTCGACCGAATGTGGAATTTTTTGTGTTACTAGTTTTGCTCGTGTATTCAAAATATATCTTACTACACGGGTCTTACGAGGAGCTCGGTGGCGCAGTGGTATAGCGCCTGGCCCAGCGATTGCGGAGGTTAAGCAACTTTCGCAAGGGTTGGTCGTGGGATGGGTGACTAAAATTTATTATCTCGAGCTCCTCCGTGCTTCGGAAGGCACGTTAAGTAGTTGGTCCCAGCTGCATTTTGCAGTCGTTAACACCCACCAATCCGCATTGGGCCCGCGTGGTGGGTTGGTATTGGTATTGGTATTGGTGGTGGGCACTTTTCTCCGCATTTAGACCAATTTGGTCCGTTATGCGTGAAACCTCATAGCATCGGTATGGCTAATCGAGCCATCCCAGCTCCTTCCAGAAGCGCAGAAGCCTCCTGGGGCGTTCACAGGCTTCTAGGAGCGACCTCACCTCTGTGAGGATTTCTGCCCGTTGTGTGGCCTGGCCAGCCCCACGCACTCCAGGATCACGTGGGCGGCTGTTTCCTCTGCTTCCAGGCATCCCCTGCATAGAGGACTGTCTGTCGCATTCATGATGAATAGTTGTCGGTTTAAAGCTAGGTGACCTGTAAGTGTACCTACAACTATCCGGAGGTCTGGATGATTGAGGCTGAGCAGCCTGCGGGTCACACGCGGCGAAACTGCAGTCATCGCAATCTTAGACTGTCTACAGCTTGTTAGATCTACCCAACGAGTATTGTGTGCAGCACGAGTTCGTTGTCCTACCCATGAGCGTAGTTGGCTGAACGGGAGTGGCAGAATGGGTATGGGTCCTGCCACTGTTGTGGAAGATCCTATTCTAGCCAGCTCATCGGCGGCATCGTTCCCGTGTGATCCACTATGCCCTTTAATCCATTGTAGGATTACTCCGTTGTTGGATGCCAAACGATCCAAAACTTGGTGGCATTCGAAGACGATACTGGAGTTGATCGTGTTGGCTTCCAGTGCTGTTAGGACGGCCATGCTATCAGTCAGTATGCGGATGTTTAGTCCCTTCACACCTCTAGACAGGGCCGTAATAGCGGCGTTTATTATAGCAACACATTCGCATTGAAATATCGAACTGTGTTGGCCTAGCGCTAGTGATATTTTGATATTTAGGTCTTGAGAGAATACTCCAGCTCCAGTTCCAGTCCCCATTTTGGAACCGTCCGTATAGATTCGGACTTCATGTATGCCAGAGTAATCTCGGTCGCTTTCAAATAACTGGATTTGGTATTTCTTTAGGAAAATATATTGCTTGGGGATCCTGTCGCATGGGGCAGCGATTAGTGACTCATGTTTCACTAAGTTATTCCACAATATGGAGTGAGGACCCTCTCGGTTGTACCACAGTCCTAAGTGTTTAAGCCTTATAGCAGCCATGGAGCTTCTTGTTGTATAAACAGGTCCAACGGTGTTAGATCCAGAGCTACTTCTAGGGCGGCTGTGCGGGTAGTTCGCATGCAGCCGGTTATAGCAGAGCATGCCAATCTTTGGAATTGCTGCAGCTTGTTGATGACGGTGCTTTGCTCTGTTTTGGACCACCAGGCAACAGCTCCGTATGTGATTATGGGACGTATAACAGTTTTATATAGCCACATCGTTATTTTCGGTGATAGCCCCACCTTTTGCCGAGTAGCCTTTTACATTGGCAGAAGATGATGGTGGCTTTGTTTAGTTTTCCTTCGAGATGTCTATTCCAGAGAAGTTTGCTGTCTAGTATCACACCTAGATACTTGACTTCCTTGCTAAGGGACAGACTGGTATTAAAAAGTTTAGGGAGTTTAAGATTTCCTAGACTTCGTTTGTTTGTGAACATGATTAGCTCCGTCTTTGCTGGGTTCACTGTTAGATTGTGTTTAGTGCACCACTGTTCGACGACCTTCAGTGCGGACCTCATTTGGTCACAAATCACACTCTCAACTCGTCCGCTGATGAGTATGGTCAGGTCGTCTGCATAGCCTACTGTGAGGAAGTTGCGGTCGTTGAGCCACGTAATCAGCTCGTTGACCACTATGTTCCATAGAAGCGGTGAGAGGACTCCTCCTTGGGGACATCCTTTAGCTACTACGCCTCTGGTGGTGCCATTCACAGTAAATTGTATGGCTCTGTCTCTCAGCATGCTGTCAATCCACCCGGCAATAGTGGTATCCACACCATGTTTGGGCAGGGCCTGGCTTATGCTGGTAAAATTGGTTTGTCAAAGGCTCCTTCAATGTCGATGAAGGTGCCTAGTGTAGATATTTTGTGTTTGAGATTGCCTTCTATGTAGGAAACCACCTTATGTAGGGCAGACTCTGTTGATTTGCCTGCAGAGTAGGCGTGTTGGTTTGGATTTAGGGGGTTCCTGACTAATGCAGTGCTCCTTATCTCCTTGTCTATTAGTCTCTCTAAAACCTTTAAAAGGAATGATGTGAGGCTAATTGGTCTGAATGATTTAGGTTGAGTGTAGTCTCCTTTGCCGCGTGGTGGGTTATGGCCCATCCTCCTTATCCACCCATAAGGAAGGTCTGTGCCCCAGCAGTGGGGACATTAAAAATGGCTGATGGTCGACACGGGTTTTAATTGGGTATCAAAATGCTTTGAGTTTTAAATTGTTATTTTTTTTTTGTTTTTCTTGAAAGCTATAGAACTACATTCAAAAATTTAAAAAATATGTTAAATAAAATAATTTCACAAACGTTAGACAGATAATGTTCACAAATGGAATTTATTTCACAGCTTTCGCAATTTAGAGACTAAAAATCTGAATTGAAATCCAAATCCGAACTAAAAAATCATTGATAACTAAATTCTGATTCAATACTCAATCCTGTACCAAATGGGACATAAAATAACTTGGTTAGGACTTCCAATTAACCGGTTTAGGCCGGTTTGAATCCGAACTAAAGCAATAAAATCTACGCACAGCCTGATTTACATAATTTTGAAATTGATTCAGTTAAGTAAGCTTGTCTTGTCCCTTTGGCTTTAAATAATGGTAGTTTAATCAAACTGTAATAATAAATAAATAATTATTTGACAACATCACATACATTGCTCCTAACATCCTCCTAGTAAGTAGCTAAAGCACTTGTGTTATGGAAATCGAAGACAACGGTGGTATCACAAACACCCAGACCTGAGCCAATATAGAAAAGTTCGTTTTCTAAATTGACCCAACCGGGGATAAAACCCGGGACCTCAGAGGCGACACCTTGAAAACCGGTGTACAAAGCCACTCAACCAAGGAGGTCGTCAAATTATGTATTTTCTTATAGTGAGGTAACTCCGACGACTGGTGCTACCTACAGTCCCGCACTTATGAAGGTTGAAGTCGAAGTCATTAGCAATATTTTAAACTAAGAACCGTCTCTGTGCTCGAACGTAGTTTAATCACAATGTAAAAATATATTTTCTTATAGTGAGGTAACTCTGACGACTGGTGCTACCTAAAAATGGCTGATGCGAAACCTTTCAATACCGTAGAGTAATCACTAATACACTATCATATTTGATTTTGAAGAGTTCTCTTGTGTATCTTCGAAGTCCAAGGTCCAATGTGAAGGAAATTTGAATGAAAACATCCTTAAAGTATCCCCTTTCTAACGAAACAAGAATCATCTAAATCGGTTTATAAACAAAGAAGTTATGTCTGAAGATCCGTTAAAACTCGTGCAAAAGTTACCTAAAAAATTACAATATTTTCAGGATTACTCGAAAACTACTGAACCGATTTAAAATTTTCAAAAAACGGGACCAACTTGGGAGTAAACCTGATAAAGTGGCGTTTGAATCATGTCAATCGGTTAAGCGGTTTTCGAGTAATCGGTGGACATACATAAAAATAAAAAATAAAAAAATAAACAGACGAACATAGAACCTCCTCCTTTTTTTGAAGTCGGTTAAAAATAGAGTCAATGAGAAAATACAACTGGTGTTAAACTTGGAACATAATATAAAATAAAACAATATTAATTCGCTTGTTTTTGCAACACCTAGGTGCACTAAATAATAACCTGAGTATTGTCTTCCCCTTAAAAATTCACACCTAAGTATTAAAAAAATTGCTATCAGAACCACACGAACTTAGCAATTTCCTCGCTAAACTCTTTTCTACCTCGGGCTAGGATTTAAAATTACCGTGAAACCTAAAAAATATAGCAAAATGGACCTTATGATGTTGGAATATTAAGTTAGTCAGAGAGTTTACGTTGGTTTGAGTTGTTTTTTTTTACAAGATTCCATCATCTAGAGCCATTTGTTATGTTTTACTGTTGGGACACAGATTCCCTATTTATGTATAAGGAACCCTATCCCACACGAGACGCCAATGTGCACCACCCGTTCTCCCCTAGTCGCAAGGGGGGGCGCAGTAAGGCCCTACTCTGTCCCCCATAGGGTGGATCCCTAACGGGCCACTCTCCCCGGGTCATATGGAGCGTGCCAACGCGTACCCACAGACTCTCGCGACCCCCCCCCCCCCCCCCCCCTCCTCCATCTGGCCTCCCCACCGAGAGTGGGTACCCTATGGGGAGCTTGGGAGGATGTTGGGGCTGGGTGCGGTGAGGGACGTACCCTTGGTATGACTGAATCCAACATGCCGTTTGGTATGCAGAAAGATCGCATTCTCCTCTTGTTACAACAAAAAAAAGGAACCCTAACCCACCACCACGTGGTCCAACATTATTGGAAAGAAACCTTAAGGGGCCACACAATGTCAAAAATGTAAGGGCCCTTTTACAGCGCCTCAGTGGACAGAAAAACAAAGGGTTTGTTTAACAACGGTTTATTTTGTCGAAAAACATTTATTTCTTCGGTGAAGTCAAGTACAGGAGACAGTCAAATTTGAATATTATAACAGACTTTTCTTTTAATACGAATAACATACCTATTTCCACAAAATACACTCATAATTTGAGCAACGATTTCATACAGTATAACTTGATTTATCGGTCCCAAAAATACATTGTAGATAAAATATAAGGTAGATTATAAACTCGGTGATTGACAGAAACATAATAGCAAAAACTTTTCTGAATAGAAAAAAATCGGGTGGGATGAAGGTCGGGGAATGGTGACCTCCAATTTTAAAAAACTACCTTAGCGCTCTACTTTCTAAAATTAGAAATAGTTGTTAGTAATCAATTAAATTCGATGTTTTATAATTCGATAATTTCGACTATGAAAATTTCTTCCAGCATTGTAAGCCCCCTTAAAAATAGACTTTAGTTTTGATAACGACGATTGATATTGACGGCCTCCGTGGTCGAGTGGCTTTGTACACCGGTTTTCAAGGTGTCGCCATCTCTGAGGTCCCGGGTTCGATCCCCGGTTGGGTCAATTTAGAAAACTATTTTCTATATTGGCTCAGGTCTGGGTGTGATACCACCGTTGTCTCTGATTTCCATAACACAAGTGCTTTAGCTACTTACTTTGGAATCGGAGCAATGTATGTGATGTTGTCAAATATTTATTTATTTATTTGTAATAAGTTCTTTTCCTTTTGCTAAGATTGTTCTAACGTCGAAGGACTAACACTGATTTCGAATAAAGCTGGTAGTATACAAATATTTTTTGTTTGTTTCAGCGGCCATCGAATCCTTGCACGCTCCGACGGGTGGTGGGGTTGAGTTACCATGTGACGTCACACCCACCCTGCCAGATGACAAAGTTGGCCTCGTCATCTGGTACAAGCAGGGGCATGACTCGCCTATATACTCGTAAGTTAAGGGGCTGACATGAGCCAACTAGCGTCGCCAGTCGATTTAATTTTATTTATTCTAAATAAGTCCAATTTCTTAAATAAGAAATCAGTCAAGGTTTTGTTAATAACGTCTAATATTTATTGAATAACTTCACACAATTTGAAAAGGCATTCAAACAGTTTAATATGCGATTTTGTTAAAGGTGGCCACTGTTGGTTAAAACCAGTTTTCAAACTATTGCATTTTGTAATGTTGTAACGCTATTCAATAAACATTAGACGTCATTCACAAGACCTTGAATGATTCCTTTTTTAAGAAATTTATTTAGAATAAATAAATAAAATCGACTGGCTGCGCTAATTGGCTCATGTCAGCCCCTTAAAGACCAATGCCTAGCATTTGTGCCTCTTTGAAAATTGCTGCGCACCGTTCACACCTTATAAGAAGGATAGAGTACATAGTTAGTATGACAGCTCACCTTTTAACCATATCAGATCCGAAATAATCACACATAGATTACACAATCAGTCCGCCAGTCAGTGGGTTATATACGGTCAGTCTCCCGCCAGTCTAACCAGACTGATGAATGGACTGGTGGCAGACTGGCGGCAGACTGATTGTGTAATCTTCCTCATACACATTACCAGTTTTCTTATACCAAAACTGAAAATTAGCTCGAACCCTAATTTATCTCGGATTATTTCGGATCGGATACGGTTTAGGGGTGAGCTGTCATACTAACTATTGTTCGCATCAAAGTACTATCCATTTAGAGACCTAATAAACAATTTTTTGTAGGAATCTGTAAACAACTATTTAAAAAGAGTACTAGGATCAAATAAATCTAGAGAGGGTTTTATAGGTTTTTGATATCCTGAAGGCAAGTATGGTAAATAATAATTTTAAATTTTAAGTACCAGGGTCACATAAATCTAGAGAAGGCCAGACCGCGCTCTTAAAACAGAAAGAAATATTTAAAGGGGACTACGATACGTGAAATCATAAATGTCCGTTGTCCATTGATGAGGTGGACAACAGTAAGGAAATTTTATGACGTTCTGTTGTCCCCATGATGGGGACAAAGTTATGGGGACAACGGGAATACAAGGAGAAATCCTTAAGATTATTCTATAACCTCAGAATTCATTAAACATGAATAGATTTGTAGAATTTCTGATACCCCAGTTACGTATTGGGAAGTATCAGGATTAGTTCCGAATCTAAGTTACAAGTTATATCTAAGCTAGATGGAGATTCGTGGTTAACTGTGCTTCAGACTAACTTGGAATAACTTGAATCTGCTCAAGTTTGAGTCGGATATAGCCAGTACCACTGTGTAGTATTAGGTAGTCGGAAAAGTTCGCGGCCTTTTTGTACTAAAATAATAAAGATAGTCATCTTGATCATCAAAATTACCAGACCTGGATCTGCTAAAACATTTTTTTGCAGTTGTATTCGACAAAGCATCTTCTCCATAAACATTACAATCCATTTTTTGAGCACTAGCAGCATTAATTTTGTTCATTAAGGGTCTAAACCATTATCGAAAAATAATTGCAAAACGTATCTACTAAAAAATATAAAAAATATGAAAAAGCAAGACAAATAATCAATTTGTTTTAATTTTACCGCTATTACCAGAAAGTCAGCTGTTACACAATATAACACATTCCTAATAACAAATGCCTAAGTTTAGTATTTTACACGCAAAATTCATGCTTCAAAAAGGCCGCGAACTTATCCGACTACCTATTATCATAATTACAAACTTTTTTATGACTTTTTTTGTATGTGTAATGAAATGTATACTTTAGAGTTTAGTCTATTGGACCGGACATCTAAAGGTCGCGGGTTCGAATCCCGTATATTATTTAGTATTACTTTAGTCTACTTATCTACTGATACAATAAATTAAAATCTTTCAATAGTCTATTTTTAACCCCCGACGCAGCGCAAAGAGGAGTTTTATGTTTGAAGACTGTGTTTGTGTGTCTGTCTGTACGAATATTCGTAGTGCCTAAACGGATCAAGCGATTTCAATGCAATATTTTTAATTGCAAGCTAATCTAATCGATATGGTTCTTAGCCACGTTTGATGGGACTCCATCTAGCCATTATGGAGATGGTCAACTGCCTGCCGAAACGGTAAAAGATACAGAGGTAGTGATTTGACTGAAATAATGTACACCCTGGGCAAATATGGTGGGCAAATAAAGTGGGTACAATAAAAAAAACAAAATGACAATTTTTTTTTTTATTTTTCTTACTGGTTTAGTTTCGTGCTTTAAAAATAGTTGAATTAGGTAGTCTTACGGTATCTGCGAGATTTGCTACTTGATAATTTAAATGTTAACCATGAATGGTATGACATCGTCGAAAACTCATTACATACTTGTTGACACATGCAGTGTTTTTGTGTTTTAGGGTTCCGTACCTCAAAAGAATAAAACGAACCCTTATAGGAACACTTTGTTGTCCGTCTGTCTGTATGTCTGCCTGTCTGTCAAGACCCTTTACCTCGGGAACGCGTGGAGGTATCGAGTTGAAATTAAAACCATATACTCAAGTCTACAGTCCCTAGAAACTGTGGAAAAAGAACTTCAAGTTAATGTAAAAAAAGATACGGCCGTTTATGCTGCAAAAAACGTATATTTCGACACTCGAGGGAATCAAAATTTATAGGGTACTTCCCGTTGACGTAGAACTATGAAAGTTGGCAAGTAATATTGTCTTATACTACAAGTACAGGCAATAGTCTGAAAATTATACATTTGTATTAAAATCATAAAAAATGCAGTCTTTATTTAAGTACCTAAAAATGTGTACGGAACTCTCGGCGGGCAAGTCCGACTCGTACTTGTCCGGTTTTTTTTAGTAACTGGGTTAATCATGTACTAAGTGGATTAATCAGGCTTATGCTACTCGGCTTGTTGAATTAATCCTTGGTTAAACTTAACCGTAATGTGTGGAATGTTAATTAAATTATTTGACGAAGTTTTACATTTGGTGGTACAACCCAGTTTGTTTAACGTGAACTATTAAAGATCTTTTACCATATTTTTTTTTTGTCAACAGTATGAATGAATGAATTATTTTTATTTGCACAACCATACAATACGAAACTTAGGTAGCTTAAAAATAAAATACTCAATTACCTACTTACCTTCTGTTCATCCGTACTTCGCCTCGGATTGAAAATAAATATTTTTATGTTCTTGTGCATAAAGCACCTTTTTTATAGTAATTTATTGTCTTTGGTTAAAGTCTGTCACGTTTGACGCCGGCGTTTTCTTTGTATTTTGGCTTTGGTTGTCATGATTTCTTTTTCTTCTTCTTTTTTTGTTATGGCAATCTACTTTCCTCTTGGAAGTAATTTTTGCCAGTGTCAAGTGTTAAATAGTTCAGTGGTAGATATTGTTTAATTTTTCATTAGAATGCGGGTGCATCGCATTCCAATGCTGCTTGGAGCATTTGGCACCAAGTATGTCAAGACAGTTAACTCGGTTAGTTCTGCCGAGGAAGCCACCACTTCAATAAAAGTCTCAGCTTTACACAACCAAGATCGCGCCTATTTCAATTATCCCACATATTGTTCAGTTGCGTAGACACTTGTACCATATAACTGCACCAATTTTAAGACACAATATCCACTATGAATAAATTTGAAAATAATTAAAATAAAACCGAACTCGACAAAATGGCGCCAAAAACTCCTGTCATAATTTGAGCTTTAAATGTTTTGTTTTGTTGCTTTGTTATAATACATTTATTTCCATTACGTAGCCGTCTTTTAATTAAGCAGCATACGGTCCATCATTCACAGTTCCATTAATATATTAAAAAAATAAAATAAAAATCGAGTATATTATACTAATAGTATAATAATACTTACAGAGAAAAATATTATACCACAGATAATAATTCATTAAACGCATTTTAAAGATGTCTTCCTAGAGATAAAAAATATACTTATATTATCTCTTGATGATAATTTCATACATTTTTATCGACACATTGTTAATCTCACGACCATCCTTCTCTGCATAAGCCACTAATAATCCTTATATTAATTTAACCAAAATTTCCTTTACACTGACAAACTACCCCGATAATTCTTGCAAGCAATTTTCGACCTCATCGAACAGCTTCAGGGTTCAAATTGCAACTTCAATGAAGTCTCAATCAACTGTACCTTATTGGTATTCATCAGATATCCATCCCGTAAACATCAGTACAGGGGCCGTACCGGCTAACGCAACGAACTTTGGAAAGTCTGCCGGGCTTCAAACTAAAACAGATAAATCGAGCCCCAATCGGGCCAAAATGGCGAAACTCAATTCATGATGTCACACGAACATCGATATCTTCTAAATAACTTCAGCGAATAGTACAATACGAAACTCTTTACTTCGATTTATCTGTTTTAAGTTGAAGCTTGGCCCGCCGAAGTTCGAAACGTTTGCCGGTAGGGCCCCAGTGCAAAGGGTTTGGATATCGAGCTGCTGAAATTTTAAGTGCCTTATTATGATCCATTTACATTGGCCCGGTATCACTTTTTCCATAACTCTTCGCACTACGTCAAGCTAACATCGAAGCAGAAATGTATGACCTGACTCACGATATCTAAGCGCTTCGCATAAATACAAATTTCAACATCGAACAGTAGGACCGCGGTCCCCGAGCATGATTCCCTTTATCTCGGCGTGAATACAGACAAATGACGAGTAGTACTTCAATATTGTCGCACCTTAGGGCGGTTTCTATATTTGGCGGATGCGGGTTTGGGCGCGGATTCCGTCCACATGCAGTTGGTCGGCAATGCTTTATTCTTAGTACTTTTTATGCGGACCGGACGCCCGCTTTACATTTTTCTTTTTAATATTTAAATATTAAATATTTTGACAAGATCACATACATTGCTCCGATTCCAAAGTAAGTAGCTAAAGCACTTGTGTTATGGAAATCAGAGACAACGGTGGTATCACAAACACCCAGACCTAAGCCAATATGGAAAAGTTCGTTTTCTAAATTGACCCAACCGGGGATAGAACCCGGGACCTCAGAGATGGCGACACCTTGAAAACCGGTGTACGAAGCCACTCGACCACGGAGGTCGTCAAATCCAAGTAATGTCAAATCCTTTATCCCATCCAAGTAATGTGTACTTAATATTATATATAAAGTATGTATTATATGAAGTTTTAATTATGAATAAGCAATGATGTTCGCGTATGACGTATCTTTACCAACTTCGCGCGTACTGGGCATTATAAAGTTCGTTCGTTTTTCATAATACTCGTTCGACGGTCGTATGGACCGCTTTTTAACTTACCCGGGACAAAATACCAAACCGGCCGGGACGCCGGGACCAATGCATGAAACCGGGACAATCCCGGTCAAACCGGGACGTATGGTAAGCCTAACAATGTAGAAACACCGAACATTAAGATGTTACTAGGTTTGCATTTTATAACTGAAAAGTTCTAAGAGAGGTTTTTTCTCAACAAACAACACTCTTTGTAACATTTATTGGTGAAGTTTTTATACAATCCTGAAAAACATAGTTAACTTGTACGTAGCTGTAAACTTTTAATAGTACTATAAAAGCACATCTAGCGCATTAGAAACTTTGCCGTTAAAAAGTTAGGGTATTACCATAGAATGCCGATTCAAATCTGGATTTCTGTTTCAGGGGCCCTACCGGCTAACTTTTCGAACTTCGGCGGGTCTACCAAGCTTCAACTTAAAACAGATAAATCGAAGTAAGGAGTTTCGTATTGTACTATTCGCCGAAGTTATTTAGAAGATATCGATGTTAGTGTGACATCATGAATTGGGGTTCGCCATTTTGGCCCGATTGGGGCTCGATTTATCTGCTTTAATTTGAAGCCCGACAGACTTTCTGAAGTTCGATGCGTTAGCCGGTACGGCCGATGTTTGTGATGTTGTCTAATATATAAATGAAGAAAATAACAAACTGTTTAACAGAAGCCTAAAAGATATGTTATTAAATAAATGCTACTATAGTGTAAAGGAGTACTTGAATGATACAATGAATTAACTAAAATTAATTTAAATATCTTTGAACTACTAATAAGACGTCCTCTCCTCCTTCAATTGCTATACCCTACTGGGTCCATAATGTTCTCTTTCTATAAAATTACCACCTATGTATCTACTTTATGGTATGCAATAAAATATTGAATTGAATTGAATTGAATATTTATTTATTTACTATGTTTATTTTTCTCATAGCGGCGCTTGTGTGCAGACTACTCTTAAGTTAACACGTAACATCTAAGTTTAACCCTAACTTCTCCCAATCACCTGTCCAATCTAAAAAGGTGATAAAGATAGTATTATAGCCCATGATGGACAGACGGAAACGGTTCAACATTAGATATTATTAGATATTACACGCTGTCGTGTATCGACATCAATACCCGATGCGGCTTACCGTCACTCGTGATGAAGAGATTTTGTTGAGTTTTTTTAAGTATCTGATTGGTTAGGATGGTCGTATACTGAATCATATTGGTAGTAATTTACATATGGGTATATTTTTTCTCGAAAAAACTTTTTTCTTGAATAAAAAAGTTAACATAGAGTAAAACATAATTAAATTTAGATTTTTCGCATTCACAATGCTATTTTTAGGTAACATAAGACGAGCGGGTAATTCCATAAAAATATGAGCAGCCTTTTTGCTTTAGTCCGCCCGTGACCACGGCCCCTGGAAAGGTGTCGAAACGTCGGGAATTCTAATAACCAATAAATACAAACTAAATAATTCTAAAACAACACCTGAATCAATAATATACGCGCTGTAATCCGTAAAAAGTGTTTTATTTCTAATGAACTGTACGCGCGAAAGTCTTAGAAGTGTATATGCAAATAATTATTCACAATATATTATGAATCTTAAATGACGACAATTATCAATACTTAATTAATAAACTTATCTAATAGAACAACAAACTATCTAATTACTATTAACTATTTATCTACTTTATCAATCAAAATCGTTAATCAAGTTTGTATAAAAATGAAAAAAAAAATGAAAATATATATTCAGCTTAAGAAAATTAAAAAAACTTCAAAGCATAAACATAATAACGAAAAAAAAATCAGCTGTTTCATACAATTTGATATTTTCGTAATTACTTTTTGGATGAAACAGCTGATTTTTTTTTCTCGATTTCAGAGTAGGTCCCATAGTAAAAGTTGTTCAGTTTGATGGTCCCTATATACCATATTCGGCATTAGGGGTATTTTTGTAACATGTTGTATAGCCCGGTTTGGCCTTAATTGCCTCCACGTAATGTATATGTCGCAGCCAACTAGCTTAATCAGTCGTTCAATTAAATGCATTAGGGGTACTTTTGTAACACCTTGTATACAAAGGAGTTCCTAGCGCTACAAAACAAATGACAGAAGCTTATTAATTATATCTTGTGACCCCAGTGTGCGGTGGTCACGCTTATAAAATATTTCTGTCGGTCTGTTTGTAATATTATATGGGAGTGGCGAGTTGAGTTAACTGGTTTATTGATCGGGCTATATTTAACTTGAATTCATTTGTGGTGCGTTAATTGAAGTTTCATGGGAAAACAATAATGGGATGAAAAATGGGTTGATTCGCAGTAAGTAAAGTAACCTATTACAAATGTTGACAAAAACCGGCCAAGTTCGAGTCGGAGTCGCGCACGAAGGGTTCCGTAAAACTCACGTTTGATGTATGGGAGCCCCCCTTAAATATTTGTTGTTTTATTATTATTTATTTTTAAAGTGAATATATAACTAAATATTCTGTGAATATTTCAAGCGTCTGCCTGTTGCCGTTATCATTATCTAGCAAAAACTGTCTAACTATCACGGTTCATGAGATACAAGCCTGGGCGACAGACGGACAGACAGACAGACGGACGGACAATGGAGTCTTAGTAATAGGGTCCCGTTTAACCCTTTGGGTACGGAACCCTAAAAACTAGGTAATTTGACAAGGTACAGGAAAAAGAAAGGATATTTTGAATTTTTAAGTTCTGTACCTACTTAATAACGAGGACTAAAAGTTTTTTCGTTTCTTTAAAGTTCCGTTTCCGTTTAAAGTTAAAAAAAGTCCATTTAGTTCACGTTTCAAATAAGGGTGAAGAATAAATAATAAATAAATATTTGACAACATCACATACATTGCTCCGATTCCAAAGTAAGTAGCTAAAGCACTTGTGTTATGGAAATCAGAGACAACGGTGGTATCGCAAACACCCAGCCCTGAGCCAATATAGAAAAGTTCGTTTTCTAAATTATCCCAACCGGGGATCGGATCCGGGACCTCAGAGATGGCGACACCATGAAAACCGGTGTACAAAGCCACTCGACCACGGAGGATGAAAAAGCAATAGTAAAAAAAATGCCTTAGCTAGATACCCATAAAATACCCTACCCTTACCCATACCCATAACCCATAAAGATACCCTTTCCTATATTGGCTCAGGTCTGGGTGTTTGTGATACCACCGTTGTCTCCGATTTCCATAACACAAGTGCTTTAGCTACTTACTTTGGAATCGGAACAATGTATGTGATGTTGTCAAATATTTATTTATTTATTTATTATTTATTATGATTCTTCTACTAGTGCTTTTGATTTCAAAATGGTACATTTTCTAAAACTTTTATTAATACGTATAGAGTCATACTCACACTCTTTATAAACTATTTCGTAATCCGTCGGTCCGTTTGTTATATCACAAGT
The DNA here is from genome assembly GCA_963556745.1 of Catoptria pinella. Lineage (NCBI taxonomy): Eukaryota > Metazoa > Arthropoda > Insecta > Lepidoptera > Crambidae > Catoptria > Catoptria pinella. The sequence continues at coordinate 2,335,998 of OY750782.1, read as the reverse complement.
CATTCGGTTAACTGGTCTCACCTACTTAACTAAAGTTTATGTGACTTTAAACGATTTTGTAGGTAGTATATTAAATATAGTGGCATGAAGGTGATAAACAAAATGTCATGGTGGGCGTGGCATTATGTACCATTTAAATTTATGCAGTGTTTACTTGTACAAATATTTGAGTTATGCTAATGTGGTGTCTTAGAAATAAAACACTTTTTACGGATTACAGCGCGTATATTATTAATTCAGGTGTTGTTTTAGAATTATTTAGTTTGTATTTATTGGTTTTTAGAATTCCCGACGTTTCGACACCTTTCCAGGGGCCGTGGTCACGGGAGGTGGTGTCTTTTAATCTGCGTGAAATATTTACCGGTATTTAATATTTACCGGTCTACCACGCAAAAGGTCCCGAGGTCGATTCCCGGTCGGCCCCCTGATTATGTAACTGTTGCAATCAAGAAACTGATAGAAATCTCAGTTACATTGCTGCTTTAAGTAACATAGTTGTCACATTGATTCTTACTAAAGCAGCAATGTAACTGCGATTTCTGTCATTTTCAATCAAAATTTGTTAAAAACAGAGTTACATAATCAAGGGGTCTACCCGCCCCCTGAAATGATGAATTTTATTCCTGTGACGGGTCGGTGTTAATATGTATAATAAGTGAGTATATCAGTTGTCTAACACCTATATTGCAAGCTTTGCTTAGTTTGGGGCTAGATGGCGCTGTGTGAAAAAAATGACATGACCTATCACCAATTTGGAGCACTTTTGTGTTTGTAACTAGTATTAACGGCCAGGGACCTACTTAGTAACGTGACAATTTGTCAATTGTTATGACAATTGGTTTATATTGCGGTGTAGCTATGGATATACAATTGTCATGACAGGTGACAAATTGTCACGTTTATTAAGCGCTCCGGTAACGATCAATTGCAATTATCAATTTTTCCGTCAATGCCATTGTTAGAGCAATTGACAATCGCTTCAATTGTAATTGTAAATTGATAAATTTTTGCGTCAATGAGTGTCAATTACGTACAAATTGACAATCGCAAATGATCATTACCGGAGCGCTATAAATGTGGCCCAGGCCACGCATCAGAGCGACCGGCGGGACGGTGTGGCGGGCAACTTATGGTGTTCTGGCAGGGCCTGTTTGATGCGTAAAGATGGCGGATGTAACAACATTGAAATCGTCTATTACAAATAAAAATATTAAAACTAAGATAGTTGGCTAGATGGGACCTCCGTAGAATATCGCCGCCATTAAAACCCCTAGTACTTGCCTTCTCGACGACTATGTTCATGAGGGTCCATTGCATTACTCGCCCTTAATATAAGCCTAATTGCTAGTAATTAAAGTTATTTTTTGCCTGCAGGTTGGACACGAGGGAAGGCAGACCCTCCCACTGGTCTGACGCCAATACCCTGGGCGTCAGAGCTAGCTTCAGAAGTGAGTCCACGCCGGCGGTGCTCGTCCTCACCAAGCTAAGGTTAGTTCTCAGATTATAGTGTGTTAAAAATTGGTACTAGACATATTTTAGGGGTCCTTTAGAATCGAGTGTACATAACAATAAGACATATTTAACGTGCACATAATGTACATACATTCATCCAAGGCTCATGCTTAATTATACCATACCAATCAAAGGGCCCAAAACATGGTCATGCAAAGCAAAATTCTAATACGTCAATGAGTAGTATGAGTGAGTAGAGCTCGCGAAGAGAGAATTCGCTCGTCGCATCGCTGTTCGCCTATTCGCGTGGCCATTTTTTGAACCAATCAGCGTTGAGGAGCATGGAGGTACGCGTTTGTGACAGATAGTCCAGGGGCCCTATTTTTGAAATCGCTCGTGTGACTTAAGTTGCATGCGACATAATGTCACATTTGACAACTAAATGTCATCTGACGACAATGAGATGGCGACACGACTGGCAACTGGGGCCCTACTTTTGAAAGGCGGCGAGCGGTCTTTTTTCATCGCATGCGGTTTATTGTCATAATTGACAACACGCACTCGAAAAACACTAACTTACCTGTCCCTGTGACGGCGTCGCTGTAGTCTATGTAGTCGACGGCGTAACTAGGTGACAATATGTAATAACACTAAGTTCCAGATTTGGCCACTGACAACTACTGCTCATTTTTGATTTTGCTATGTCGAATGAAAATGAGTAAGTACCTTTTAAAAAGCACTGAAGCGAGACGCAAGCATTCAGCTTGCGTCTCGCTTCAGTGCTTTTAAATTACAAAAATAGGGCCGCAGCCCCCTTACTCTGACTATCAAAAGTAACATCAATGTAATTCATAAGAGAGATGGCGATATACGCGATGTATAGCTCTATCTCTATCACAACATTACTTTAAGAGCTTAGAGCACCCTCCCAGGAGGTAATAGTGCAACACATACGAGTAGAATGACACTGGAAACACAGATTACCTAAACTTTATCCCCCTTATTAATAGACAAAGAGTAAAATTACACCTAGTTTAACCAAAAAGTTTGCTTAGGAATATGACGCTTTGAGACGTCAAGCATAAGGAGTAATATTGTTAAGCCAAATTTTTGTTTAAACCGGGTGTAAACTTACGCGTTCGCAGTATAAATAAAAAACAAATGAAACTCAACAAGCATCCATAAAATCTGTGCCTACATTGTAACAGTCCTAAAATCATGATTTAACAATAAAAAGAATATGAATGAACGATAAAACCTTTTCAAATCAAATCTCTGGCAATCGACCAACCTTTCCTTCTAGATTGATCGCTCTAGTTTTTGTTTTTACAGAGCCGGGTCTCGTAACTCGATACTTTTGAGTTGGCTCGGTTCTGTAAGCTTATACCGAATACCGAATTGAACACGATAAACTCGATATCGGCCTTTTCAATCGATTAATCTATGTGTGGTTCATTCATTAAGTTTTCTTAGTTCAATCTGTTTTCATAGATTTGAATAGTGGTGAAGTTACAAACAGGATTCGAGGTCCATGACGTATACATTTCGTTGTTTAAATTTTATTTTATGATTATTTCATACTTAATCAATATAATCAAACCACCTAAAGAGATTTTAGACCTTAATGTTTATCTAACTAATATATTATTTTATTTTCAGGCCAGAAGATAGTGGGCAGTATCGTTGTAGAGTCGACTTCATTAAGTCACCCACTAAAAACACCAGACTCAACCTAACGGTACTCAGTAAGTACAAATAAATAAATAAATAAATATTTGACAACATCACATACATTGCTCCGATTCCAAAGTAGGTAGCTAAAGCACTTGTGTTATGGAAATCGGAGACAACGGTGGTATCATAAACACCCAGACCTGACCCAATATGGAAAAAATCGTTTTCTAAATTGACCCAACCGGGGATCGAACCCGGGACCTCAGAGATGGCGACACCTTGAAAACTGGCGTAAAAAAAAACAGCTGTTTCATACAATAGTACTATGGCTACTCCATCGAAATGTATGAAACAGCTGTTTTTTTTCGCGATTTCAAGGTTGGTCCCATAATGAAAGTTGTTCAGTTTGATGGTCTGATCAACCCCACGAGAGGATTTAAATGAATTAAAAATAACCCTGTAGAAAAGAGAAACAATGACGGTACCAAAAACAACCAGACCAGAGACGACAAGAAAAAGTCATTTTTCTATATTGTCCCAGCAAATACTTATGCTCATCAGACAAACCCAAATTCTTTGACACAGTAGTCAGTCATTAAAAAATTGACTAAGATTATGTCACACCATGTATAAATTGTGTAGGATACTTATCTTCATGATCTTTTCCAAGAAATATATAGCAAGAACTTAGTCTTCGTCTAATCACGCACTTTTTCAAGAAAGTGGATAGAATCTGCCAGCCATTGTGGGGTGTGGTAAGGAGCTAGTTGTACTTATAGTCAAGGGTTCCGTACTAATTAATCTCTAAATTATAATTTATTTTTACTAAGTTTAACACAATTTAATTCATAAACGCACGAGCGGACGCATGCGGCCGGATAACAATGGTCTCATTTTCCGGACGTTGAAGAGTTAAACTAAGTTCTTAGGTCTTAGATCTACTAAGGTCTTAGGCTGGCCCCAGACCTACCGGTTTCATTTCTTAGCTTTGCTGTTCTAGTAGAACAGGGGGCTGTACCAGCTAACGCATCGAACTTCGGAAAGTCTGCCGGGCTTCAACTTAAAACAGATAAATCGAAGTAAGAAGTTAAGTATTGTAGTTATTTTAGAAGATATCGATGTTCGTGTGACATCATAAAAAAATGGCAATCCCTAAGGTTTGCCATTTTGGCCCGATTGGGGCTCGATTTATCTGTTTTAATTTGAAGCCCGGCAGACTTTCCGAAGTTCGATACGTTAGCCGGTAGCCCCTGTTCAACTAAAACAGCAAAGCAAAGAAATGAAACCGGTAGGTCTGGGGCCAGCCTTAGGTCTATTTACTTTAAGTCGGTTCATTTGTACTATCAAGAGAGTCATATTTAGTGTCTCTCTGTGTGATCAAATAATCGATCAGAGAAATAAGAAGCTCATTAGAAAAATTAGAATAAACGACATCGGTTGAAGTATTGCTTTGCTAAGTTGAAGTGGCAGTTAAAATAAATAAATAAATATTAGACAACATCACCAACATTGCTCTGATTCCAAAGTAAGTAGCTAAAGCACTTGTATTATGGAAATCAGAGACAAAGGTGGAACTAGAAACACCCAGACCTGAGCCAATATAGAAAAGTAGTTTTCTAAATTACCCAGCCGGGAATCGAACCCGGGACCTCAGAGATGGCGACACCATGAAAACCGGCATACAAACCACTCGACCACGGAGGTCGTCAAAAGTCGTCAAAGTCGTTGGGCAGTTAGCAGTGGAATACGAGACACATCACAAAAATAACCGATGGCTGTTGGGGTTGTTCTGAAATGGCACTGAAAGATACTCCATAAGTAGGCAAGGCAGGCGTACAAGGTCATGGAAAGCCGCTAGAAAATTTGTATATTGTTGTTACAACCAATTTTATCTTATTTTTCTAATATATTATTTATTATATGGGTCCAGCTGAAACCAGCGCTGGGAATTTCAAATTCACAGCATTGCTGAGCTGGTCAGCCCTATCGGCTGTTTAGTCTATACTAATAGTTGTACTTATGTAACTGTAACTGTTTGTGAACCTATGTAAAACGTCGCATAAATGCCTACTTTACTTTACTTGAGCGATCGTCATGAAGTTCCTCTTCATTCGTATTTTTCCGAAACCTCCAAATTCTTTGAAAACTCTAATATTCCTCCATTCCCGATATAAGAATACCATATTTCAATTCTAAAAGCGTCTTAGTATGCCAACCTGTATTCCCCAGAACCCCAAAATAGTTCGCGAAGAAAAAAATAAACGTGTAAGGGGAATAATTCTTATGGGCCCAGAACTTGATTTATCGGTGCTATTCGATCGTATCTGCTCGGAAGTGTGGCTAGATAAGTTGTGGGCGTACTAGATGTTTAGTTAGATACGAGGTGACGTAATAGCTGGAGACGTGGTGAAGGAAATTTTCTTTTTTTTTGCATTCAACCTATTTTCAACCTGTTTATAAAGGTTTTTTATACTTTGCTCCAATTTAAAGCTGAGTAAAGTAAAGCCTTATTCAAATAAACTTAGTAATTAAGAGCTTTTGAATCGTCTATATTTTCCTACCACTATTTCCAGACTTTTTTAACTGACAAAAAGAACAGGCAAGAAACTTATCAGCTTTAACAGAAATAAGTAACGATATTGAAATGTGAAACAGAGACTTTTCAACTATTCAGTCAAATTAATCAATCAATCAAATAATTTATTGCTGAACCATAATGTTTACAAAGATGTTACACAATAAAAGACCATTATTATGGACCCTGTTGGGCACGCAAATTTGGGCTAGAAGAGAGGGGGCGGGCGTTTAACTAAGATAGGATAGTAGGTACTTTTATAATATTGGTTTTAATTTGCATTATGGATATTACATTATTATTTCGTAGACCCTATGTATGAATTGTCCATACAATATTCATTAATGCTGTAATAGCATTTACTAGTTAGTAGCTGTTTTAATTTACTGGTAAAGATGGTATCATTGGTTTCGTTTTTTATTATGTCAGGTAATTTGTTGTATATTTTTATAGAAGAACTGAAGGTACTTGAAGATGTTAGTTTTAATCGGGCATTTGGCAAAACTAATTTATTTTTATGACGTAGCGTGTACTTGCATGGTAAATCTTCACGTTTTGTATAAAATTGTTTGTTTTTTCTGACAAATTTACAAATCTCCAAAATATATAAGCTGGGTAGGGTTAATATTTTATATTTTAAAAAGTATGGCCTGCAACTATCAGTATATAAATATTATTTATGGGAAATGTTGGATTTCTATTGGTTGGAAGAGTTGTCAAGCTCAAAAAAAACCACTAGAATCCAAGATGAGCGGCAGTGCCACGGTTTTTTGTTTAAGATAAATTTAAATTTTGTTCAGAGGACTGATTTAACACAGTTTCGGCCAAAATCATGTACTTTAGAAAATGATAGCTTTTACTGTATTTTTTTCTTACAAAATTTATGACTTTATTTAGGTGTAGTTATAGATTGACTTATTTAATTCGCAATCCGCATTTGTCCTCCTTATAATCTATCTTCACCGAGTCGCTTCAACTTTAAGGCTTCCCGTCCACGAGCGATTAATCGCGGAGCGTTTTTTTGTCGCCGAGAATAGAACATACTCGGCCTTACCATAAAACACTGTTTAACTTAGACACTGTTTAAATGTGATGCTGTCACTTTTTGACAATATTGTTTGTAAGCGACAGCATCACATTTAAACAGTGTCTAAATAAAACAGTGTTTTAAAATCTTAAATTTAGTCACTGTTTAAATGTTACTCTGTTTCTTAGCTAATATAAGTTTTTTTCCTCAGTTCCACCGGAGAGGCTGATAATCTTGAACCAGGAGGGGAACGAGATCAGAACAGGTGTCGTCGGGCCCTACGACGAGGGAACCGAAGTCAACCTTACCTGTGTCGCCATTGGAGGTTAGAGATCACATCACAATCACAATATTAAAGTCCAAATTGCAACACTATTAGACTTGGATCAGTTTGTATTTCTAAATGGGTATTCTAGTACTGCCATGACATTTGGTTTTACCACAACAGCCGGGGGGCGATGTATCGCGTGATATAGCATTTTATCGACACTCAACTGTCAAAATTCATTGTCTTTTGACAGTTAAACGTGATAAATTGCTATATTATATTGCATTTCGGTGGTCATACTACGCCTGCAGGGCCTACTCAAATGGCCATTCTACTAAAATTAACGCTAGTAGAATAGAATGACAATGTATGGTATTGACAGGAGCTAAGCGTTAGCTTATGTCATTCCCATACATTGTTATTCCATTGTACTAATTAAAGTTTAGCGTTAATTTTAGTAAAATAGCCATTTCAGTAAGGGGGCTGGTTAATCTTTGCTTTCATCCCACCTGATATTAAGAGACGATAAGGCCGGGTGAAATTGCACTTCACCCGAAGTCCACTACCACCGAGGAACTGTAATCTTACCTCTAAGTGCCGTTACAACTGTTTTTGTTTATACAAATTATTTTTAGGGTTCCGTAGTCAAGTCAACAAAGAACCCTTATAGTTTATTTATGAATAATAAATAAATGTTTGGACAATTTCACACCACCCTACTTCTAGCCCCAAACTAAGCAAAGCTTGTAATATGGGTGCTAGACAACTGATATACTACTTATGTAGGTACTTTTTAAATATATACTTAGTATAAATAGAAACACCCAGACCCGTCACCCGACACGCGCTCTTAAATCGAATATAACTACATACCCTACTTGTAATCGAACTCATAATTTTATAGCAGATACCACTGTGTCTGTTTGTCCACTTCGTGTGTGTTATAGAAAAAAAAATGAAAATACATCACATAATTAATTAACCTCCGTTCATACGCATAAAAAAGGCTTTGTTCCATTGACAGCATATTTTTTTTAGATAGTTCAGCAAAAAAAAACGATCGCCAATCAAAAACTCTTTTGTTCTGGTTCCATAATTAAAAGTAGGACGCGGGAACTACATTGTTGGGTTTGTTGTTTTTGACTCATTGTTCCGTGTGTTTTCGTTAAATCTGTTGTGTTTTGTTCGTGGCATGACCTGCGTCAGACGTCATACAGTTCTCAACGGTGGTGGTGGAACGAAAAATGCCCGAATCACGCGCGTGTGGTGTGGTCTAAGTTAAGAGATGATGATGTGACAATGTTAAAGCTAATAAATGATATACCATAAAAAATATTAGAAAAAATCGACTCACCCTCAGCTTAACATAAAAATAGCATTGTCAACGAAAAAAAATAAAAAACCTTTAGATAAAAAAAAGATTAGGGACGTCAGCGTAAATAAACAAGCTCGGGAGAGGACTATGCCCAGCAGTGGATATCATGCGGCTGATATAATATTGATGAAAAACGCAAGCTAAATTGTTACATTAACAAACTGGATTGAATAGGTCTTCTTCTTCTTCTCGAGTCGACGGTCACCTCAAAGTGTCAAACACGAGAGGCATAAAAAGTCGCAACCGTGATAGCTCGCTCAATAAATTGCGAAGCCTCGTGCTGCTCCATCGCGTTCGAGCAGGTTGTCGGGCACGCATTGCTCCTAATAATGTGCGCAATGACGACCTCCATAGTCGAGTGGCTTTGTACACCGGTTTTCAAGGTGTCGCCATCTCTAAGGTCCCGGGTTCGATCCCCGGTTGGGTCAATTTAGAAAACGAACTTTTCTGAATTGGCTCAGGTCTGGCTGTTTATCATACCACCGTTGTCTCTGATTTCCATAACACAAGTGCTTTAGCTACTTACTTTGGAATCGGAGCAATGTAAGTAATGTTGTCAAATATTTATTTAAAAAAAAATGGGTTGGATTATTGCTCTCCATATCGTGTTCGGAAATGTGTCCACACTTCACGAGGTATAAGTAATAAAATTAATAACCTTTATAAAGTTGTCAATTCCATAAAAAAATAGTCAAAGCTTTTTCCTGAGCCCTTGGAGCTCTTATAAATTTGTTTCTCGGATAATTCAGTAGGTAAATACGACTAATCCAGGACTAACATAATCGGATGTAAACGACATGCGTACGAATGTAATCTGAGTTTAAAGAGATTTTAACCTTTAAACTTTATATAGAATAAACACAGCTCAAATACGGAGGACACAGTAATCCTAATGTGGGTAAAATGTGAGAAACGTGAGAATGTCAAACAAAGTAGTGGCTAAAACTAGTGGCTCTGTGAGCTGTATACCTCACGAGTCAATGTTCACCTCTTAAGGGGCCGTACAACATCAAATACACATTTTTGAGTAACAACTTGGCAACAAAGTATTAGTAGGTGGTTATTGGGCATTCTACCCCACCTCCGTCCGTTCGGGCTGACGCCCTCACTCACTACGGTGTGGTGGAATGCCCTTTAACCACCTACGTCACTTACACACATTAAAGTGACTTAAAACGTTTTAACATTTGTTTGTAATGTTGTTGAATGTATTTAAAAATTAACGAGCACCACCTAGCTGTTCGGTTAGAGGCCCCATGATAAGTAACTTCCTGCAAGCCCATGGTAAGATCATGCACCGAACAGACTCCTAACCGGTGTCGGTTGAGAGAGTGGTAAGTATCTCTCCGCGAGCCCGTGGTAAGATCACGCACCGAGCGCCACCTAGCTGTTCGGCTGGAAGCCCCATGATAAGTAACTCCCTGCAAGCCCATGGTAAGATTACTTGATTTATCGGTCCCATAACGTTTTACGTCTGTTCCCATATTCCAACCAATAGCAACGAAGTCCTTGTAGAAAATCCAAAGTCATTCAAAGCCAAATAATATACGCAGTCATAAGTTCTGTCACAACTTCACAACCCTATTATTTTCAAAGAGCATCATGTGCTTTTGGCGTACCTACCTGTCCGCCATTTTGAAAAAAGTCGGTTTGGAGGCCTGCGATAAAAGTGTGTAAAAATTTTGTTTATCAAATTCAAACTCGAATATCTCAGTAAGTATATCACTTACGACATTTTTTTCTTATTACTTTTTATTTGTAATGACTTATCCTATTGATTAACCCAGAAAATGACAGATTTTGTTTTTCAACTTTAAACTCGAATATCTCAGTAAGTATATCACTAACGAGATTTTTTGACTTATTACTTTTTGTTTGTAATTACTTATTCTATCGATTGACACTTTTAGCACAGGCCTTTTTTCAAAATGGTGGACAGGTAGGTATGCCAGTCTTTATACATAAATTACCAATGGCTTTTCGAATATTGGCAGTTTTAGTGTCACATTTTTTAATTTAATCTTGTTTTTTTTTAATTTATTGTATCCTTTGTGCCACTAATAAATCAGTTTCTATTATATTTTGTTCTAAAAGAATAATATCAATTGTCTCAAATCTCAAAACATAAAAGCCACAGAATAGATATAAGTACTACCGTAGTATAGCGTTGACTTAACGTTTATATATCTATAACATAAAAAAATTGTTATAGTTCAAACTACTTTCATGATCGGATTGCCAATAGCATCACAAAGTTTTTTTCCGTCAATTCGTACACTCCAATAATATTTCACGATGTTGTCATAATCTGGGTTCGAGTGAGACACGCGGTAATGACACCTTATTTGGTACAAGTTACAAGAAATAGCGAGTTCAATAATTTTATAAAGGCGGCAAATAAACGTACGTAGGTACCAGCACGATGTTCAATTGTTGTAGACATTCTAAAACAACACCTGAATCAACAGCATACGCGCTATAATTCGTAAAACGTGTTTTATTTCTAATAAACGAAGACACCTAGCTTAATCAAAAAGTTTGCTTAGGAATATGATGCTTTGAGACGTCAAACGTAAGGAGTAATATTGCTAAGCAATTTTTTTTCGGTTAGTCCAGGCTTTCCATTCTTCATTTATTAATAAGACTGATTCAGACGTAAGCTTGTATTATGTTCAAAACTGGGTCATTATTATAAAGGCGGCAAATAAATATGGACCCGCACGATGTTAAGTGATTGCTGTAGATATTGGCTTTACGTAAGTATTTGTATTATCAGTAGGAATAATGAGGAGAGATAAATATAAGTAAGCACATAATTGTTAGTAGATACACACACTACAAATTGCCAGCGAATTTTTGTTATATTATTCGCTTTGATTGCTGTTTCGTCAACTAAGTTAATTATTTACTAATTCCTCATTCTAAAAATGCTACTTATTATTGTCATATTGTTTTTAACTAGAAATCAGATCATATAAACTCTTTCCGAAAGTCTCTACATTAGTAGAGAAATTTTTCTCTTCTTCCATAATAATAGAGGTGTAATATTTTATAATATTACCGTCCTGTTACTTCAAAAGAACAAGTTCATTTTTCATTTCGTAGATTTGTGTAAATGGTGCGGCCTCAATCGAGTTTCAGCCCCGTACCCGTGAGTGTCAACGATGTATGATTCACGCCCGCTTTGATTTGGACCAAGTTATTAGCGTAAGCGTAATAATCTAATCTTCTTATTTCAGTGCAAGTAAATCTGGTCACTTATCAATGGGTGGTCATCGTATGTGTAACTATAAAACTCCTTAAAAGTCATATAAAGTTTTGGAGACTTGAAACAGCGTGAAAGGTTTTTGATAATAAGAAATAAAATAATTTTCTTGCACTCCATTGCAGATGGCTTGACGTAGTTACTTCCTAGAAAACGAATATACATTTTTCCATCGCACATATTTCTAACGCAATCTAACGGCCGTATGTTTAGAAAATTTTCTGTTTCTTACTTGAGCTCGGACACTTTCCTAACTCGAGCGAGGAAGTCCTAGCGCCGTCACATGAAGTTGTGGTCAGGGGCCCTACCGGCTAACTTTTCGAACTTCGGCGGGTCTGCCGAGCTTCAACTTAAAACAGATTAATCGAAGTAAGGAGTTTCGTATTGTACTATTCGCCGAAATTATTTAGAAGTAATCGATGTTCGTATGATTTTATGAATTGGGTTCGCCATTTTGGCCCGATTGGGGCTTGATTTATCTGTTTTAATTTGAAGCCCGCCAGACTTTCCGAAGTTTGATGCGTTAGCCGGTACGGCCCCTGGTAATTGCAGCGAAGTTCGATAGTTATTTGAAGGCGATATTTTCGTGGACCACGCGTTACCTTAAATCGTTCAAACCTTCACCTTGGACCACGCCCCACGCTTGACAAGGGTAGGAACCCTTTTGTTTTACACGGTTTTTTGCGTCGCCGTTGTTTCAGCGCGGTGGTTTAAGGGTTACCAACAATTTTCCCGCTTTGTTACTGCTCACAATGGACTCGAAAGCATCACTACAGTTGCATAGTTAGACCATTTGAGGTCGGTGTGATATGGATGATACAGTCGTGCTTTTTTTTTTACCCAGAATGAAGAAAATATTTTCTAGACTGCATTTGCATGGAAAATTTAATTGAAAATTTAAATGTTAAATTTCTTTGTCGTTTAGAACGTGCATCTGCATCAGAAGTATTACCGGTAAAGGGATGATTAGCAACTTGCGTGGTGAATAACAACAGCGACATTTTAGAAAAATGTTCAATGGACACATGACCTCCGTGGTCGAGTGGCTTTGTACACCGGTTTTCAAGGTGTAGCCATCTCTGTGGTCCCGGGTTCGATTCCCGGTTGGGTCAATTTAGAAAAACGAACTTTTCTCTATTGGCTCAGGTCGGGGTGTTTGTGATACCACCGTTGTGTCTGATTTCCATAACACAAGTGCTTTAGCTACTTACTTTGGAATCGGAGCAATGTATGTGATGTTGAAAAAGTTGTAGTTGTTGTTGTTGTATATTATTATGTTAGGCTCAAAGACCGATGTGAGCGGTTTTTTCGCTCATTCAGCGACTTCGATCTTGAGCACATATTAATGTACATACGACGTCACCTCATACTATACATGTTGACCTTGAGACCGCCTTTATGCCCTACGTATTAAAAGTTTTCGCAGTTTAACTGTGTAACCTGACGTGCTGTCGTGTGTACTATAACTCAATGTATGGCCAGGGGCCCTACCGGCCCGATTGGGGCTCGATTTATCTGTTTTAATTTGAAGCTCGGCAGACTTTCCGAAGTTCGATGCGTTAGCCGGTACGGCCCCAGGCCCAAATGGTTTATTTTGAATATTTGATATTTTTTCTATCGAAAATGTCGCTGTTGTTATTTTTGATACTTTCAAGCGGTATTTTTTGTAATATTGAATTGTATTTTTTCCCAGGTCGCCCAACCGCGAGGGTGTCGTGGTGGAAGGCCCATTCGCTGCTCGCTAATTCTGAAGCCAGGGCCACAGTCTCCTTCAGGCTGCAGAGGTCTGACTTCGGAACTGATATAACTTGCCAGGTAATGAGCTATATTTTTACATTAAAGTCACGCTTTTCTTCAATATGGTCTGTCTTCACCGAGTCGCTTCAACTTTCAATTCAACTTGCGTTAGATGCATGCAATATTGCCTCCAAACCGTGCGCTATTCCTTTCAACTTTCAACTGACTGCCATGTTTTGACATGTTTTGAGAAGACAGGACTGGCGCTTTTGAATGCAATGAGGCATGCCTCTGTTGAAAGCGCAAGAGGAACGAGAAAGCGACCGTGTCAAGACACCATAGACAAAGACAGAGTAGACCACGAGTAGACAGAGACCACTTTGCGCTTGCTACGATTCTTAATTTCTTTTGCGTCATCTACTCTCATCATAGTTCTTATGAACTTTGTTGACCACACTGTAAACTACCAGTTTAATCATCGACTGTGGATATTATAAACACCTCTTAACTTTGAAGCTGAGTTTACGTGCATATTTTGACCACGGACTTGAAAAAAAGACGGACGTAATATCACACTAAAAAGAAGTGAAGCATGCAAGGTCCTACAATTTGGTATGTTGTACAATGACCTACACTCACACAAATACACCGGTCTTTTCTTTCCAGGTGTATTTGTGAGATTTTGACTAATTCTTAGAATAATAATACCTAGAATCCGAGTCCTTGTATGTAATGTGAAGCAAAAAATACTGAGCCATAATGGCTTAGTTATCAGATTTATATCCTTCATGTGTTACCTAATCATAACTAAAATCCAATAAAATAGTAACTAATCCCCTAAAGGTAGGGAAATTGAAACTATTTCGTTCTACTAGAAGAGTAATGGATATGGATGTTGAGGGTTGGACAGTAAGAGGAAGACCGCAGAAAAGATAGATGGATTGTGTGAGGAATGATATGAATGTAAAGGGAGTGGATGAGGAGATGACGAGTGACAGGAAGGAATGGAAGAGAAGGACACACTGCACCGACCCCAAATAAATTGGGATTAGGGTAGGGGGATGATGATGAGGTAACGTATGAAGGATAAAAATCTGAAAACTAAGCTATTTAGGATATATATATACAAGGTGTTACAAAAATACCTCTAATGCCGAATATGGTATATAGGGACCATCAAACTGAACAACTTTTACTATGGGACCAACTCTGAAATCGCGAAAAAAAAATCAGCTGTTCCATACAAAAATTCAAATCGAAAATATCAAAATGTATGAAACAGCTGTTTTTTTTTTCGCGATTTCAGAGTTGGCTCCATAGTAAAAGTTGTTCAACTTGATGGTCCCTATGTGCCATATTCGGCATTAGGGGTATTTTTGTAACACCTAGTATAAGTATTTTTTGCTTCACTTTTTACAAAGCGCTTTGTAGGGAACTATCGTTCTAGGTTATCATTATTCTAAGGACTAATTATATTTCAATAAGTTTAAAATAACAAAAAATAAAATTAAAGCACTGCAAATTTTTCAAAGGATGAACTTTTCAAAGCACGAACTTTTATGTTTGTTCCATAGACTTATACAAGGTGTTACAAAAATACCCCTAATGCCGAATATGGTATATAGGGACCATCAAACTGAACAACTTTTACTATGGGACCAACTCTGAAATCGCGAAAAAAAAATCAGCTGTTTCATACATTTTGATATTTTCGATTTTAATTTTTGTATGAAACAGCTGATTTTTTTATCGCGATTTCGGAGTTGGCCCCATAGTAAAAGTTGTTCAGTTTGATGGTCCCTATATACCATATTCGGCATGAGGGGTATTTTTGTAACACCTTGTATATACTATAGGTTTATGGTTTGTTTACAGGCAGTGACAGATCCGTCGATAACACCTGTCTCAGAAACTCTTTCTATCGACGTCAATTGTAAGTATTTTGTTAATAATAATTACTTATTACCTATGGTCCTTGACGACCTCCTTGGTCGAGTGGCTTTGTACACCGGTTTTCAAGGTGTCGCCATCTCTGAGGTCCCGGGTTCGATCCCCGGTTGGGTCAATTTAGAAAACGAACTTTTCTATATTGGCTCAGGTCTGGGTGTTTGTGATACCACCGTTGTCTGCGATTTTCATAACACAAGTGCTTTAGCTACTTACTTTGGAATCGGAGCAATGTATGTGATGTTGTCAAATATTTATTTATTTAAGATAAAGTGCGATGTACAAATATGTTAGTTGTATTCATATTTCAATTTAAGAGCGCGTAGTCTGCACACTAGCGCCTCCATTGGAAAAAAAAAACATAGTGCTTAAATATAGACGAAATTATGAATTATTAGTGATACAGTGGGTATCCTGTGGCTGATATTTTTACTAGCAATACTAGCAATACTTAACTGCGACTAAAAACTTTCCCTTTATTGTGTCGAGTTAATACTTAGAGTTAGAACTTTTTTTCTTAAACTTTCTTTGATAAAATATACTTAGCTGAGAGCCAAAGACAAAGTCCTGTAGGTTCTCTTCTTAAGTTACATTAATTAATGTTTAATGGGAAACTCGCCTGGCCCTAAGTTCTCGCAATCAACTCTGTAACTTTAGCTTCAACTTAAAATGAATAAGTTTGTAATTTGTTGCGAAATAATAAGAAATATTATAGTTTTTGAATGTTTTTGGGCAAAATTTTTCCCTATGAACACAGTTAAACGGCCAAAACTACAATTTACCGAATATTGGTATTTGAAATTTATTTAACCCAACTAAATAATATACTAGAAAAAATACGACTCGCACCAGATCATATTCTCGGATGGGAATCGAACCCGCGACCTGTAGATGTCCGGTTCAATGCTCTTATACCGCTACCGAGTCGCGTCCGAAAATATGATCTGGTGCGAGTCTTATCCATTTTTTTCTAGTATATTATTTATTATTGCATAAAAATAGCATTGTGAATAATACTAAATAATATACTAGAAAAAATAGGACTCGCACTCGACTCGCTTCCTTCTACATTGGTGAGATGGCGCTGGCTTGCAGCGTAAGAGTTGATATACTAGAAGAAATTCGACGTTCTCACCAGTGACTCGGTAGCTCAGCGGTCAGAGCACCGGATATTCAAAGGTCGCGGGGTTCGATTCCCGTCCGAGAACATGATCTGGTGCGAGTCCTATTTTTTGTAGTATATTATTTAGTATTATATAAAAATAGCATTGTGAATGCTTAAATCTCAAAATTTCAAATAGCATTGTGAATGCTAAAATCTGTAGAAATAAACCCTGCTGTGAAGAACAATCCGTGAAAAAGCTGGTATAAGCTTTTTATTATTCATGGAATCTTTGATGGGCTAAATAATAATTATTTCTGCGTAACCAAAACAATAACTAAAAACAACAGGAAAGAAAGATTGCGAAATCGTTTGTTTGTTTTAACACACGTAGCTACAAATGGTATTTTACAAAAAAATATAAAAGATTTGACAAAGCAGGCACTTTACTATGTTTCACGAAAATGCAATGTGAAGCAGCAAAAGCGGGTCTTAAGCTTGGTGTAGTATTTTTAACCGTGTAATGGTAAAAAAAATCGATTTTCAACCGTCACAGACACTGTAAGTACTGTATTGTTATAAAGTGCTTGTCACTTTTATTCCAATACACAAAGACCGCCCCCCTGATTTTGTAACTTTATTGCAATCAACTCTGACAGAAATCGCAGTTACATTGCTGCTATAGTAAGAACTAATGTGACAACAATCTTACTTAACAGCAATGTAACTGCGGTTTCAATCGATTTCAATTGACAATTGTTAGCAACAGAGTTACGTAATCAGCCCCGGACACAATCCTCAATTTATTTAAGGACGCAACTTAACTAAACCTTTTGCATTTTTTTTAAATAAAGCAACCGAAATCGTCGAACATCGTAGAACGCGTTCATGGCGCGTGCTTGGTGGAAATATTGGAAACGTCTCGTACTATTTTACACGCCGCGCCGCCGTTCATACCTGTCGCGAATAATTTTGGAGAGCGACAAGAGAGAGTTGGCACGGAAACGGTTCTGTACAAAAAACCACTTACATGGTGAAATGGCGCTGGCTTGCAGCGTAAGAGTTGATATACTTGAACAAAAATTCGACGTTCCCACTAGTGACTCGGTAGCTCAGCGGTCAGAGCATTGGACCGGATATCCAAAGGTCGCGGGTTCGATTCCCGTCCGAGAACATGATCTGGTGCGAGTCCTATTTTTTCTAGTATATTATTTAGTATTGTATAACCACTTACATCTTTGACTGCCTCCCACCAAAGATCTCGTTATTTTATTAATTTGACGTAGCATCCCTGACTGTAGGTGTACCGATTGGTATGCGCAAAAGCAGTCCCCCTATTAAAATTTGTCTACGATTTCAGTACAATATCCCTGTTAAGACAAAATTAAAAGTCTGTGCTATGATGAGGGACAGCGTGAGCATCGCGCTCGGTGGCTTTTTTTTTTCTCGGTGATATTCCCAACTTCAAATACTGATCTATACTTGTAGAAGAGGATGGGCCATTCTACCACGCGGGCCCAATGCAAATTGATAGGTTGACAACTGCAACTACAGTCAGAACCAAGTTACGAAGCACAGAGACGCCCTCCAGTGTTTCCCAATTTGTGGTACGCGTACCCCCGGGGGTACGCGAGGTTGCATCAAGGGGTACGCGCAGCGATTTTTATTTTGCACTCTCAACCAGATGGGCTCGGAGCAACCTTCCCGGACAAGCGAGGGAAAGAAGGCAGAAATCCTCATTGGACTTCCCCCATAGCCGGTCTATCTCATCTTGATGATTTTATACATTTGATTTATTCTTTTATTTATAATTACTGCATAGAGTGGGTATGTGAGTTTGAGGTTATTCTTGGAGGGGTTTGGGAACCACTCTTAGAACAATTTTATTCAACCATTCCATGATTCTAATAATGAATAAAAATAATTTATTTCACACACTACAACAACGCATACATGAAAAGAAAAACAGAAATTAAACACTCGATTGTTACTTTAAAATCATGAGCAGTGCTACAGTGGTGAAAAAGTCCCCGGCTCAGCATATGTTACGGCGTATTAATGTTGGAGCCATAACGCTGTTTTTCAGACAATTCTTTTGTGGTTATTTGTACAAATTTTCAGATAATGGCCGACAGATCTTCAGTATTCCCTTATTCGTATTAACGAACCCTAAAGATATATTTTAAAATGACACGTTATTCCGTTTTACGGGCGTAAATGTAAGGCGGGACATAAAACAGCTACCGTGCGACATTTCCAATATTGTGGAGTAACTCCTAACCTGACGCACAATTTATGACCTACGTTACTTTTTGGAAGGAGGTTAATCATAATCTAGGGGAAGGTAATGTTTTGGATACGATTTTTAATGTTAAGCGACTTTCACTGTGGTTAAAAGAGGGATGGGTGATCAGAATATTTTATTATTTTTTCTGCGTACATAATTGGCAATATTTCCTTTTATCCACTACGGGTTAGTGCTTGGCCTTCATCTCACCTGATGTTAAGTGCCGATAAGGCCGAAGGTGGAAGCGCACTACACCCGGAATCCTCACCACTGAGGAACTGGCTTTTTTACCTCTAACTGCCGGAACACAACAATTTTTAAATTGCTGTTTATGGCGTCAGACTTAGGTGGTAGCTAGCCAGGCGGACTTGAAGTAAGCCCTACCACCAACTAAACCGAGTAAAATGTACCCCCCTACTTGGGATCGAACCCGAGACCCCTGCGTCTCACACGGGTGGGCGAACCACTATACCACAGAGGCGATAGCATGATCACCGAAACACGGTATACAACATGTTACAAAAATTAAAATCGAATATATCAAAATGTATGAAACAGCTGAATTTTTTTCGCGATTTCAGAGTTGGTCCCATAGTAAAAGTTGTTCAGTTTGATGGTCCCCATGTACCATATTCGGCACTAGGGGTATTTTTGTAACACGTTGTATACAAAGGAGTTCCTAGCTAAAACAAACTAAATGATCATTATTGACGACCTCCTTGGTCGAGTGGCTTTGTACACCGGTTTTCAATGTGTCGCCATCTCTGAGGTCC
Source organism: Catoptria pinella (assembly GCA_963556745.1). Classification (NCBI taxonomy): domain Eukaryota; kingdom Metazoa; phylum Arthropoda; class Insecta; order Lepidoptera; family Crambidae; genus Catoptria; species Catoptria pinella. The sequence continues at coordinate 2,316,516 of OY750782.1, read as the reverse complement.
CGGGTTCGATCCCCGGTTGGGTCAATTTAGAAAACGAACTTTTCTATATTGGCTCAGGTCTGGGTGTTTGTGATACCACCGTTGTCTCCGATTTCCATAACACATGTGCTTTAGCTACTTACTTTGGAATCGGAGCAGTGTATGTGATGTTGTCAAATATTTATTTATTTATTTATTATGATAACCTAGAATTTATTTTTACATTTATTCTAAGGAACCCTAAAATCGGCCTGTCTATATCACCTGCTCATCGCCATATGATTGACGTATCATTACCAAAACTTCGTGCGTGATTTGAGCTTTTTATATCACCGCCCTGCTCACTCTTCAGGACGAGATAGATACCCTGTCCTGCTTTAGGATTATTATGTCGATATGAGATCTGTGATAATGACAACGTATCAGATGGTAGTGACGCTGACAAAAAAAATAGAAATGAGAGCAAATCATTAATGGCGTGAATACACTAGGAATTTACTTACGCCCTTACTAATAAAGATTGTATAGCAGATGTATAGTTACACAGTGTTTTGTCCCTTTCTTTATGTCAATCTTAAGTAGTTTGACAGAGAGTAACCATTGTGTAACTATGTATCTGCTATACAATCTTTATTAGTAAGTGGGTTAGTGTTCCCGAGGCCTATAAGCTTTTAGTCTTTTTTGTGGCTATTACCGTAATTTATACTTTTGACAGCCTAAAACCCTAAATAGCCTATTAGGCTAGATTTATTTCAGCTTATTCTTTGGTCCTATAGGTCTTCAAAAGGCCTAGTTAAAAGCTATTCTGACTACAGTTACGCCAAAGACCCTGTCCAGAGCTGCGCGCGTATTAGACGCGTTTCGCTATACAATGTTCGCTTAGGACCAGCGATGTCAGCAACGTGTCCAATATTAACAGCAGTGTAACCAAAATCGCGTGTCAAATCGCGGCGAATTCCTCCTTTCTGGACAAGGTCTAACCTTCTGATATGGCTATGAAGGTTGTGTGAAGCTCTTAGCCTTCGAGGCTATTATTCAAGCATATCAACTTTAGAAAGTTAGTTCACTCTACGAGTAGTATTGGGAAAACGAATCGTTCCAAAGCAGGAAAATTAATCAATAAGAAAAATAAATCGCCTTTCTGATAAAAATATACAATTTTCTAGGTGCCTGTCCTCGTGGCTCAATTGTTTTGGCAATTCTTAAAGTAATTTACTTACCTACTTAAAAATTTTGTTATTGTTTAAATAAATGTAAGTAATATAAAATAAATGTTGTTTAATTCATAATTGTTGGCTTACTCAGGCCTTGCCTAAAAAATACTACATTCGCAATTCCTATAACCTTTTTAAAATGGCTAGTCTTTTAAAAGGCTACCTCATTAGCATAGCCTTAAAAAGGACCAATATTCTTAAATTAGGGCTAGTCTTCGGGAACACTAGTTTTACTTCTACTGATCAACGAGCGATTAAAAATACCAAGTACTTAAATTCATATTCTTGAAAAATACGGATTTGGGCTATGTTGAATGAAAATGAGTATAAGCGCTTGATATCAGCCCATGGATTAAAAAATAGGGTCCCAGAACTAAGTATTACGTATTCTGTGCCTCAAAACGAACCCTTCGTCTAAAAACAGACACCTTTTTAGCGTAACTCAACTTTATAGTCAATAGTCAAAATTTCTTTATTCAAATAAACTTAATAATTAAGCACTTTTGAATCGTCTATATTTTCCTACCGCCAGTTCCAGACTTTTTTAAATGACGAATATCAGCTTTAACAGAAATAAGTAACGATATTTACAAATTTAAATATATCGTTACCAAATACAGTATTACAACAGGATTATTAACAACAAAGTACTTATGTAATACTAAATAATATACTAGAAAAAATACGACTCTCACCAGATCATGTTCTCGGACGGGAATCGAACCCGCGACCTTTGGATATCCGGTCCAATGCTCTGACCGCTGAGCTACCGAGTCACTCGGTTTTTTCTAATATATTATTTGGTAGAAATAAAACACTTTTTACGGATTACAGCGCGTATATTATTAATTCAGGTGTTGTTTTGGAATTATTTAGTTTGTATTTATTGGTTTTTTAGAATTTCCGACGTTTCGACACCTTTCCAGGGGCCGTGGTCACGGGAGGACTAAAGCAAAGAGGCTGCTCATATTTTTATGAAATTACCCGCTCGAAATCTGTAGATAGGGATCAAAAGAGGGGTCGACACAACCTCTCTGAGTTTTCTTCCGCCAGTTCTTTCTCTCAGAGGCCTCCCAATTTGTGAACTGGTAGTAGATTCAGTAGCTAGATCTTGTTTTCTAATTAACTTTATTCAATTTAATTCGGTAATAATTATTAAAATCAGAACGCAGCTATAAAATAATTTAATAAACTTGAATACATTTTTATAAAATTTCGAGCGGGTAATTTCATAAAAATATGAGCAGCCTTTTTGCTTTAGTCCTCCCGTGACCACGGCCCCTGGAAAGGTGTCGAAACGTCGGGAATTCTAAAAAACCAATAAATACAAACTAAATAATTCCAAAACAACACCTGAATTAATAATATACGCGCTGTAATCCGTAAAAAGTATTTTATTTCTAATGAACTGTACGCGCGAAAATCTTAGAAGTGTATATATTATTTGGTATTATATAAAATAGCATTGTGAATGCTTAAATCTCAAAAATTTTAAAAAGTACTTATGTGTTACATGTTACATCATTTCCACGCATTTCGGTATTTTAGATAATCGTCTACTTTATAATAACCTTTACCCATAAACTTCACTTTGATAAACCTCGTTTTCTTTTTTTGACACATCCCTACCGTGAAATGTCAAAAATCGTGCGATTGTCGATAAAATCGGCCCAAAAATAAATTGTGCGGAGATGTTGATATCGGGAGCCCTCTAATTGACATGTTGATACATATCAGAGCCTCCGCAAAACGAGTTTATTTTTATTTCTTGTTAAGAGGACGCTTCGGATATTTTATCGAGTAGTAGACAGCGATTTCTCAACTAGTTGAAATTTATTTTACCTACCCATTAAATGTAAACTTTCGAAAAATTTTATAAAAATGTATTCAAGTTTATTAAATTATTTTATAGCTGCGTTCTGATTTTAATCATTATTACTGAGTTAAATTGAATAAAGTTAATTAGAAAACAAGATCTAGCTACTGAATCTACTACCAGTTCACAAATTGGGAGGCCTCTGAGAGAAAGAACTGGCGGAAGAAAACTCAGAGAGGTTGTGTCGACCTCCCTTTTGATCCCTATCTACAGAACGAACTAACTATATCTTTAGATCCTGCAATCCTTTAGAAAATTATAATAAGGATTTTTTTACTATTGATATTTGTCTATGATGATCATTATTCAATATAATATCAAGCAATTGATGTAAATTTCAGGTCATAGAAGTGGGATCTCTATTTGTGAGAAAAAAAACGCCAATTTCATAGGTGGGGACTTAATATAAGCAAAGGAAAGTTTATCTTGAGTATGAGACGCCAGAAACTAACAAAAAATTTAAGTTTGATTTTTCACTATCCGACATCCGACGTTATGTAAAAAAAGTGTTTTATTTCCATCAGTAGTACTTACGGAAATCTAAAAAGTGTATAAATAAAACCACTTGTAGCTTGGAGTTTTACATCGCATCGTAAACATGAAAGAAATTACATTTCTTTATTATGAACATAAAAAAACATTTTTTTAGAACTTTATTCCGTATTAGCGACCGCCCGCGACTTCTTCTGCGTTTAAAGTTTTTTTGCTATTCCTTGGGAACAATTATTTTTTTCGGGATGAAAGGTACCCTATGTCCTATAAAAAAATCAGTGAATCGCGCTTAAGGTCCCTATATACCTCAAAGTGCCTCCTCCTTTTTGCTCGCTAACTACATAATGTATTGAAAATTCACATGTACAGATTGAAGTTAAGGTTCTATAGTTTATTTACAAACAATAGCCTCAGTAAAATTTTGTTCGTTGTAGTAGTAGTTGGCAAAAGTGCTAAAAGTGGCCACATTTTGCTCTTGTGCCTACTACTACGTCAACGAACTGTATTTTAATGAAGTTATTGTTTGTAAATAAACTATAGAACCTTAGCTTCAATCTGTACATGTGAATTTTCGATACATTATGTACTTAGCGAGCAATAAATTTAATTAAAATGAGGGCGCCACTTGAGGGATATAGGAGCCTTAAGCGTCCGTTGGTTTATTAATCGATTCCTAAAGACTTTGTAAATAAAAACCCTAGACATCCGGTGTTACAATCATTCAACCACACCTTTACAAACTTTTACTGCGGCCATTTTATTCCACTACGATAACATACAACCATTATCGCCATCTTTAAAACAAAGAGTAAAAAAAACCTATTGTGTTTTCGACGCCCCAATGACCCCTAAAAGGGTTAACCTAAAGGTCTTTTAGGCCCTTTTGTACTACTTAAGACAATTAAGCGTTTTTTATAATAACCCACAGCTGATGACGGGACTTGAAAACCCCGGATCTTTTTTCAAATCAATTTGAACTTTATTTGTATGATGTTGGGATAATGAAATGTTGGTCTATTGTTTGTGTGAAGTGTTGGCGGCAATTTGCGAAGTGCGAATTTTACGCTTCATAATTGTATTGTGAATTTGATTGAGTGATTAGGGGTATCGGGTTTCTTTGTGTAAAAAAAACGTTGATAATTTATTGGTTTGTTTTGTTTTTAAATTGATTACAATCGACTAATTGGATTTTTTTTACATTTTATAGTGTATATTCAATTAAATAGGGTTAATAATATTTAATAATCAGTTTAAAGATAAAAAAAACAATATAGCATACACATGTACTTATTGAAAGTTGTAGCTTATTTCACTATTGTAAAGCCTTTTGTTGAACGAGAATAAAAAACATGTATATCATCCAATTTGCTAATTTACTATAAATAAATATTCAGTGCTAATTGCCACAATATAGATAAAAATAAGAAAATAAATATTAATAATGGAATCGTCCAAGCATCGATTCCACACAGCGCCATCTAGCCCCAAACTAAGCAAAGCTTGTAATATGGGTGCTAGACAACTGATATACTACTTATATTATTTTTAAATATATACTTATTATACATAGAAACACCCAGACCCGTCACAGAAATTAAAAGTCATCATTTCAATTTCTGCCCGGCCGGGAATCGAACCCGGGACCTCTTGCGTGGTAGACCTGCATGTCGAAATTTGTGACTTGGCAGACAAGGGGCTAATTTAAGCAATGTAATTTATTGCACTAACTATTAAAAACTTATTAAGAAGATTAACACAAATAGAACTAACAACAATATTATTTATCAGTCTGCGATATTGTCGAAATTTATAAATACGTCTGAAAAGTTAGCGTGTGATGAAATATGATCACCCTTGTAAGTTTACAAAGCGAAACCTCCCGAACTTAGCCGAACTTTGGCGAACTTATTCCATATTTCATTCATTGTTGACTAGTCTGCGCCGTCGAGTTCGTCTGTTTTGTTTTTATTTTGTGAAACAAAGTTTTGTTGAATTCAGATGCGGTATTTTAACGAGATGGGTTGAAAAGACCGGGTCTGTCGTTGGAGGTTAATCAGATTATTTATCATAACATAACGATATTATCATGTATTGATTTTAATTTTAGTTATCACTTTTCTGCTAGAATTGGTATTGAAAGTTTAACATTAATATGAATGTAGTAAAATTGTGTTCCGTGAGATCCCTAAAAAGTGGACCGACGATCTGATGAGGTCTCGAGAATCCTAATTGGGCCAAAGTTATGGAGGCATGGCCCATCATTGTTATCCATCTATGAACTAGTGGTACTGTGAGCTGACGATCTCGCCTTAAAAAGTAGCTCTGAAATTGTATGTTGTTTAAAAACAAATAATTAATATTCGCAGTCATAAGTTCTGTCACAAACTTATTATTTTCATATTTGAATATAGGCCAGAAATGTTTTAATTGATTTTGAAGTATGAACTTTTGAGTCTTCTAAAAATAAAAAACAAAACTTGCTTTGCACCGTGCTAACAAAAAGGTTTGTGTTATTTCTAAACATTTTCCAAAACGGCCGAAATATGTCTTTATTTACATAATTCTCCGCCATTTTGAAAAAAATCGAAAAACTGAATCGACCAAAAATGTCTTTATAATTATCGAACCTGCTCACACAATTTCACGAGAATCGGTTAAGAAATGGGGACATCCAGACACCGAAAGGACATAGGAAAGCAATTTTGCCCAAGTTGAACCAGAGACGCTTCGCTCGCGCTTCGCGCTCACTCGGTCAAAGAGATCTGTGCCCCAGAAGTGGGGATATTAAAGATAGCGATGATAATATTATTAAAATTGGGATTGGGATTGTTAAAATTCATTTGGATTTAATGCATTTGTATAAAGTCCCGAGCGGGTAATTTCATCAAAATATGAGCAGCCTTTTTGCTTTAGTCCTCCCGTGACCACGGCCCCAGGGGCCGTACCGGCTAACGCATCAAACTTCGGAAAGTCTGCCGGGATTCAAATTAAAACAATTAAATCGAGCCCCAATCGGGCCAAAATGGCGAACCTCAATTCATGATGTCACACGAACATCGATATCTTCTAAATAACTTCGGCGAATAGTACAATACGAGACTCGATACTTCGATTTATCTGTTTTAAGTTGAAGCTCGGCTGACCCGCCGAAGTTCGAAAAGTTAGCCGGTAGGGCCCCTGGAAAGGTGTCGAAACGTTTCTAAAACAAGAATTAATAATATACGCGCTGTAACCCGTAAAAAGTGTTTTATTTCTATATTTGTTTTTTTACTGACCGCGGATATATCTAATAGCCTTCTTAAAAAGTGCTGTCTAACGAACCCAAGCATAGTATAATTTACATTTACATAATTTACATCCGCACAAAAATTAACTTAATAACTCATAAATAACAAATTGTTTAACAGAAACCTAAAAGATATGTTATTAAATAAATGCTACTATAGTGTAAAGGAGTACTTGAATGATACAATGAATTAAACTAAAATTAATTTAAATGTTTTTGAAATATTAATAAGATGTCCTCTCCTCCTTCAATTGCTACACCCTACTGGGTCCATGATGTTCTCTTTCTAGAGAGAGAACATTATGGACCTTTTTCTTAGAAAGAGAACTCTTCTACTTTATGGTATGCAATAAAATATTGAATTGAATTGAAAAAACTCAAATAGAGGACCTCCACCGTAGCTCTTACACATTTTTTTGCTTTATGAAACAGTAAACCAGACGTATCAAGGGGACACTTGGTTGTACGTTACCGGTCTCCTTGTCCGACCACGAAACAGCACAAATATTAACAGTACCAGTAAAGGGTCGAGTAGAATCTTATCAGTTTTTTTACAAAACAATTAGAGATTTTGGTTCAGAAAATATAGATAAATTCAAGCAATGTGTAGCAAACTATCCATGGTCAGACTTGCATAATTGTAATGACATCGAGAGAGCATTTGATTTATTTCATACAGAAATATGTCTGCTTTACAACTTATGTTTCCCGAAATACAGAATTAAAGTAACGAAGAGAAAGCCTGGACTAAATTGGCTGACAAAAGGTTTAAAAACCTCTTGTGTAACCAAGAGAAAGCTACGTTTATCTTTTTATAAAAATAAATCTGACTCCGAGAAAATAAAATATAGAAACTATTCCAAATTATTAAAAAAATGTATAATATCGGCTCAAAAATCAAAAAATGATAAATATATAAATCATTCCAAAAATAAGTGTAAAGCAACTTGGGACATTATAAACGAGGATCAAAAAAGTTTTTCAATAAATACTGTAGAAAGTTTGAAAATTGATGAAAATGAATTAATTATTGATACCGAGCAAATTGCATCGAAATTTAATTCCCATTTTATTAATATACCAAAAGTTATCCCGGATTCTAATACGACAAATTATCCTAGCAGTCTAAAACATTGCAATTCCACTCTATTCCTGGCACCCACTGATGAAGTCGAAATAAAAAATGTTATCAAATCACTAAATAATACTAGCGCTACGGGATATGATGAAATAAGTACTAAAATTATTAAAGCATGTGCAAATGAGTTGGCTCCTTTATTGGCGTATTTAATAAATTTATCATTCGCCACCGGAGTATTTCCCTCTTCATTAAAGCTTTCGATAGTGAAACCGCTGTACAAAAAAGGAGACAAAGACAATATTAATAACTATAGGCCTATTACGCTCATCCCTATTTTATCAAAAAATTTTGAAAAGGTATTCTATATAAGATTGTCATCATTTTGTACAAAATTTAACATTATACATTCAGAACAACATGGATTCCAAAAGGGGAAATCCACGTCTACGGCATGTTACCATATCGTCCGTCACATTTCAACCTTGATGGATAAGCGTATTCCCGTTTCAATGATACTGTTTGATCTTAGTAGAGCCTTTGATCATGTTTGTCACAAAACTCTACTTAAAAAACTAGAAGCATATGGTATCCGTGGGCATGCACAGGAATGGATTAGATCATATCTTGAAAATAGAGTCCAAAAAGTAGAACTTAACAAAATTGACAAGTCTTTAAATTTAACCACTTGTCACTCTGATTATTCAAAAAATAATTTTGGTGTTCCCCAGGGAAGCATTCTCGGACCTCTCTTGTTTGTTTTATACTTAAATGATCTTCCGTCTATCACTGGGTATCGTTGCACACAGTTTGCTGATGATATTTCAATAATTTTGCATAAAATTCCTAATATTGACTATGAAACTGAAATAAATAATACAATCATTAATGTAATCAATTGGTTGAGGCATAACAATCTACTAGTAAATATAACAAAAACTAAATTTATACAATTTTATAATAAAAATGGACGACCACAAAAAGTATCTGTGATGCATGATGGTGAACAAATCGCAGAGTGCACTGCTGCTAAATTTCTTGGCATTGAAGTAGACACCAATTTAACATGGAAAAATCACGTCTCATGTGTTTGTCAGAAAATTAATAGATTTACTTATGCTTTATATCGTTTAACGCGGCTTAGTGGTCAAAAGACAGCACTTACTGCTTATCATGGTTATGTGTGCTCAGTTTTGAGGTATGGTCTATTTTTATGGGGAAACTCGGTTGACGTTGACCGTGCCTTTATCATTCAGAAAAAGTGTATTAGAGCTATGTGCGGTGCAGGACCCATGGATTCCAGTCGACCATTATTCAAAAAACTAAATCTCCTAACAGTCCCATCAATGTATATTTTTGAATTATGTGTCTTTACGAAAGGTAATCTGAATTTGTTTAAAAAGAAGTATGAAGTGTGTACATTCTCAACCAGATATCCAATTCAATTAGTGTTGCCATCTTGCTCAACAACGTGTTGCCGAAGGAATTGTTATCTCATGTCAATAAAATTATTCAATAAACTACCAATGGCAATGAAAGAATTACCAATGAAACAATTTAAATGTGCGTTGTATAGATTACTGGCTGACAAGTGTTTTTATAGTGTTAAGGAATTTATTAATTGCAAATTTTAAATATTATCAGACCACTTTTCTTTTTTTTTTTATTATTATTTTTGGTATATAATTATGTTTTAGGTATTTATTCAATTCGATTAATTTTGGACATGTTTTGATTGTTATTATTATTGTTTTTTATTTAATTTATGATTATTTTAAGACATTGTTAATTTATTAATAATCAAGACCCACCTCTAATTTGCATACCAATGTTATTTGGTTAAATGTGAGAAACGAAATCGATAAATGTTATAATCTTGTACTGACCACATTTACAGCAATAAAGAATTATTATTATTATTATAACCTAGACCACAGAATACATAAATAGTACAAGTCCTAGACGTAACCTTTTCATTGCTAGTGTCTGAAAAAGCTTCCAATTTATCGTAGCGTCGTCTGACCGAACTACTTGCGCCATCTATGGAGCTTCTCGTTAATTAACACGATTCTATGACACTTTTATCGCTTTTATCGTATTGTGAACGACATGGTCTTTGATTTCACTGTATAAGGTGAACTGATTATGTATGAATTGACGACCTCCGTGGTCGAGTGGCTTTGTACACCGGTTTTCAAGGTGTCGCCATCTCCGAGGTCCCGGGTTCGATCCCCGGTTGGGTCAATTTAGAAAACGAACTTTTCCATATTGGCTCAGGTCTGGGTGTTTGTGATACCACCGTTGTCTCTTGATTTCCATAACACAAGTGCTTTAGCTACTTTCTTTGGAATCGGAGCAATGTAAGTTATGTTGTCAAATATGTATATATATATACAAGGTGTTACAAAAGTACCCCTAATGCCGAATATGTTAGATAGGGACCATCAAACTGAACAACTTTTACTATGGGACCAACTCTGAAATCGCGAAAAAAAATCAGCTGTTTCATACAAAAATTAAAATCGAAAATATCAAAATGTATGAAACAGCTGATTATTTTTTCGCGATTTCAGAGTTGGCCCCATAATTTATGAAGGCCTCAAAAATCTAATACCGCAATCTATCCGTGGTTAGTCGCATTCAAAACGAAACATAATACTTTTCTTGTCACTTTATAAATTATTAATATCAAATATACCGCCTCTGTGGTCTAGTGGTTCACCCACCCGTGTAAGACGCAGGCGTACCGGGTTCGATTCCCATTCAGGAGGGAGGGACATTGGTACTCGGTTAGTGGAAGACCTTATTTCAAGTCCGCCTGGCTAGCTACCACCATCTTACCTAAGTCTGACGCCATAACAACTATTAAAAAAATTGTTGTGTTCCGGCAGTTAGACGTAAGACAGCCAGTTCCTCAGTGGTGAGGATTCCGGGTATAGTGCGCTTCCACCTTCGGCCATAACGTCACTTAACATCAGGGCCCTATTCAATAAAACTTACAATTGTAATTTACAACTACAATTCGACGTATGTTGCTGTTTATGTTTGAGCGTATTACATGAATATAAGTAACATTGTCAGTAATGTATCGAAAATTGCAATTGTAAATTACAATTGTAACTTTTATTGAAGAGAGCCCAGGTGAAGTGAAGGCTTAGCACTATCCCGTTGTGGTTAAAAAAACCTTTCCCATGCGCACAGATCAAAGTGAATAATCCCAAAACCGTCTCACGCGCATCCTTCCGCTCCGCTTGAAATCTGATCGTATGTTAATCACAGTTTTAATTTAAAGGATTTACCGGCCTCGGAAATTAAATAAATGCTCTTTTTGTTGAGCTCTATCATTAATATTCAATTAAGTCGTAACGGAAAATGGTTACGTAGATATTTAAACCTGGGTCAGGTTCAGTACACAAGTAGTCAGTCGGATAATCACAAAGCTTATATTTGATTTCGGAATTTAAAAAAGTAGGTGTCTTCAACGATAAAAATAAGATCGGAAACAGTTCTTGGGTATATGCGGTATTTGAAGGGCATGATGAATGGTTCCGGTTAGCACCAACTTCTGTAATTGTTCTCCCTCTGGCCACGTGGTCCGACTTCCTTAGTTCTACCGATCGGACGACATGAACTTTTTCCTGTTAGTTCGATTAATCGGACTACAAGGAATTGTAATACCGATTCGTTCTACCGATCGGACGACATGATTTTTTTTTCCTATTGGTTCGATTAATCGGACTACAAGGAATTGTAATTCCGCTTTGTACGACTGATCGGACATGAACTTCTTATGTTTAAAGAAAATGGTACAAAACAATCAAATTATCTGTCAATTTAGTTAGTTGGAATTTTACTGGAACCTCTAAAATATATTATTTTCATTTCGATGTCTTGACAAAAAGGAGAGTTTTCAAATTATGAGACATAGTAGTGATAATACTCATCTTTGGCATTCAAAATCTATAATCTCTCTATTTGTTTACCTACTATATCGCTATCGCATTGGGTGTGCCCATAAAGATAGATGGCATGTGTATTATAAATAAATAAATAATTATTACATCTTTTGTCCCCAGTGCGACCTCTCTGGGTCCGACTGCAAGGCGGCAAGCGACCCCTAGTGGCTGGCCAGAGCACCGAGCTGATCTGCCAAGCTGTTGGAGCCAGACCAAAACCAACCATATCCTGGTGGAAAGGCGGCACCAGACTCAAGACTGTCAGGGAAACTGTGAGTACCTATGAGTTTTGTTTCTTACGGTGGGTACAGACTGAGCCAGCGAAGGCCAACGAACGTCATTCTCTCTCTTTTTCTTCTTCTTCTTTTTTTGTTTTGGCAATCTACTTTCCTCTTGGAAGTAATTTTTGCCAGTGTCAAGTGTTAAATAGTTCAGTGGTAGATATTGTTTAATTTTTCATTAGAATGCGGGTGCCTCGCATTAAAATGCTGCTTGGAGCATTTGGCAGCAAGTATATCAAGACAGTTTACTCGGTTAGTTCTGCCGAGGAAGCCACCACTTCAATAAAAGTCTCAGCTTCACACAACCAAGATCGCGCCTATTTCAATTATCCCACATATTGTTCAGTTGCGTAGACACTTGTACCATATAACTGCACCAATTTTAAGACACAATATCCACTAGGAATCAATTTGAAAATAATTAAAATAGACACCAAACCGAACTCGACAAAATGGCGCCAAAAACTCCCTCTCTCTTTTTAAACCCCTACGCAAAAAGAGGGGTGTTATAAGTTTATCGTGTCTGTGTATGTGTGTATCTGTCTGTGGTATCGTAGCTCCCAAACGAATGAACCGATTTTAATTTAGTTTTTTTTTTGTGTGTGAAAGATATTTTTTTACTTTTTTATTTGTATTGAGACAGAGATACATTCGTTGGCCTTCTTTGGCCTAGTCTGTACGCAGAATTATCAGTAATCACACACACATACATTTTATACACGAATTTAATACAAAATTTAAATCGGAAGAGAATGCTAAACGATGAGTTTAAGTTAAAAGTCCAAGATGTCATAATGGCCTATATAAAGAATAGTAAGAAAAAAAATGAAGACAGCAGTTGAAATACTATAAAATTATTTCGTCTAAAGATAATTCATACATTTTTTTTAAATTCGTTTTTAGTAGACACCGCAAAAATGTGCGATAAGTTTTACAGTAGACATTTGTCAACTGTACAACTAATCTCACTCTTCTATTATCTGAATCCCGTTTGAAAAGCAATTGCACCAATCGAATGGGACACTAGAAATTGAAAAGGCAAAAACATTTAAAGCCATTTCATGAAAACTAAAGCTTCAGTTGGAATTGATCAGCCTTTCAGCGTATATTTTGTAATCCCCTTAAAAACCAGATAAAAGGGGTATTTCTGAAAATAAGCTTTAAATATCTACTACCGTATTTAATATTTAAGAATAAATTTTGAAAAATTAGCTCGACTTATTTGGCGGCAATTTTTCGGCAATTGTCTGTAATGAAGATAACCACTGATCATTTTTATTTTATGTCTGTCGGTTTTGGCGTCGTCATAGCCCTCTTTATTTCAGCTCGTTTCAAAGAGTGCAAATAAGGCATTTTTTCGTTTAATTATGGCACCTAACCAACCACAATGATTTAAGATGAAAGTTTAGCGCCATACCTGCTGAAAGTACCGTGCCTAGCGCGTTTACCGCCGGTATTATATAATCTTTAATCTTATAAAATAATAACACAAAGAAACACAACAACATATTGGCCGTTAAATCTCAAAGTGCCACAAGAGGAATCAAGATTTAATTTGTCACTTAAGACACGTCTCTTACGTGACCGCGTCTCCCAGGAGACCGGACTTCCCGGAGACGTTTCCCCATAAATTTCCAGGGAACACCTCAATTTCGTAGAGGAATATCATTTAACACCCCTATAGTTACATAATTCATCGACCTTCGTAAGTCTTTATCCCTAAAGTTACCTTTAGGGATAGCTTGTTTTGCAATCAAACGATAAATGGATGAATTTTTGGTACCTATAAATAAATAAATGTTTGACAACATCACATACATTGCTCCGATTCCAAAGTAAGTAGCTAAAGCACTTGTGTTATGGAAATTAGAGACAACGGTGGTATCACAAAACCTAGACATGAGCCAATGTCGAAAAGTTCGTTTTCTAAATTGACCCAACCGGATCGAACCCGGGACCTCAGAGATGGCGACACCTTGAAAACCGGTGTACAAAGCCACTCGACCACGGAGGTCGTCATACCTATCGTCGGACCTATAGATGGCAACTGTGCCAAATGAAACTTAACCACAACTTCAATTTTATTTTGCTGCAATAATAGTTTTAGTCTATCCAATTCTGTTATTATGAACCTATTGGCTGTCCTATTTCGAAAAAAATACATCTTTACTCGTAACTGGAACAATGAAATCAAAATAGTAGCGGACTTGCCAACTAAACTATTTTTTTCTATTAAATTTAAATGCACAATGCTATTTTTGTATTAAGATAAATAATATTGGAAAAAATACTAGAAAAAGTCGACTCACCCGTAGCACCTCAGACGGGACTCGAACCCGCACCCTTGGGATTCCCGCACAATGCACTGACCAATTATGCTACCAAGTCGCTAGTGGGAGCGGCGAAAATTTCTAGTACTTTTTACTTCTTCGCTGCAAGCCAGCGCAATTTCATCAATGTGAGGAAACCCTCACATTCTAAAGAAACATCTTTACAGATAATTTGACAATCGATGACAATCGATCGAATTTTTTCTAATATCTTTTTTTTCTAACCGATATAGCGTAGCTGTCTCTCACAATCACAAATGATTCTAATTGTAATTGTAAACACAAATTATAATAATTATTGGAGCTGCTATTTTAAACTACTATTTTTACGAGCGTAAAGTAAAGCATCCATTTTAATATCAATGGCCGAAAAGAAACAATTTTCTGCTGCTTACTTCGCTTTGAGTAAAGTCGACTTTCATAGACTTGGTCTATATTATGTAAGAAAATATTATTCATCCGTATATTTTATTCATGTACATTACTTATTCATACGGGTTGAGTCAATCACAGTATCTCGATATAGCAAATATTGAAACCTTGCACAGCAATATCATAAGTCATCTAACCAACAGCTATTTTAATGTCCCCACTGCTGGAGCACAGGCTTTCCTTATGGGTGGATAAGGAAGATGGGCCATGACCCACCACACGGGCCCAATGCGGATTGATGGGTACTAACGACTGCAAATGCCGCCGGGACCAACGGCTTAACGTGCCTTCCGAAGCACGGAGGAGCTCGAGATTATAAATGTTTGGCCACCCATCCCATGACATACGCATGCCAACAATGGCGTCTAAATAAACGCCATTTTTGGCATGCGGATTATCGGTAAGCGGAGTAGGTATATAACAGGAAAAAAACTGAACAAGTGCGAGTCGGACTCGCCCACCGAGGGTTCCGTACAAATTTGTAGGTACTTAAAGGACTTTTAATTCTTTAACTACAAATGTACAGTTTTCAGACTTTTCCCTGTACTTGTAGTGTAAGACGATATTACTTGCCAAATTTCATAGTTCTAGGTCAACGGGAAGTACCCTATAAAATTTGATTCCCTTGAGTGTCGAAATATGTGTCTTTTGCGGCATAAACAGCCGTATCTTTTTTTTACATTAACTAAGAAGTTTGATTTTTTCACAGCTTCAAGAGACTATAGACTTAGTATATGGTTTTAATTTCAACTAGATACCTCCACGCGTTACCGAGATAAAGGGTCTTGACAGACAGCGGTACAACAAAGTGATCCTATAAAGGTTCCGTTTTTTTTACTTTTGTGGTACGGAACCCTAAAAATAATGTTATTATTTCATTCCTACTTTAAAACATTTTCACTCTACAGTTACGGACAATGCCATTTGCTTTAAGCTTTCAGTGTCCGTCCCTATTGTTACTTTTTCACGGAATCCGCAATCGTACGCGGCCATTAGAGAATGTAACCGCAAACAAACAAATAAATTACGTCAACTTTTTAAAAGAGTTTGTTTTAAATAGCCAAAGTTTTTCGTTAAAGTGCTCTGGTTTAGTCGTAAAACGTATGCAGTTTTTACAGATTTACATTCAGTACAGTCACTTCTATAAATATGTATACAGTTCAGAACTTTGTCACTCCAAAAGCTATCGCTTTTTTGAACAGAAATCAATGGCAAATGACAACTGCAACAAAGTGACAAACTTCTAAACTGTATACATATTTTTAGAAGTGTCTTTACTAAGCGTCCATTCCTTCGATCAAGAATATAGAATATAACGCTTCACAAACTATATAAAACAGCACGCAAATGTGGCACCGACTGATAAAACAAAAATTTGAAATTTAAAAAACCCCCGTCACAAAAAGCTAACTATCTTAATTTGACTTTTAACTATCTAATTTTGACGACCTCCTTGGTCGATTGGCTTTGTACACCGGTTTTCAAGGTGTCGCCATCTCTGAGGTCCCGGGTTCGATCCCCGGTTGAGTCAATTTAGAAAACTAACTTTTCTGTATTGGCTCAGGTCTAGGTGTTTGTGATACCACCGTTGTCTCTGATTTCCCTAACACAAGTGCTTTAGCTACTTACTTTTGAAATCGGATCAATGTAAGTGATGTTGTCAAATATTTATTTATTAATAAAAAAACTCCCCATACCAAAAAGCTTAGTTTTAAAAAGTTAAAAATAATATCATCATATCATCAAGTCATAAATAGATCTATGAAAAAAAATCGTAGACGTCGGGCGAGGGACCGCTAAGTATGGATTTACATGTAAGCCCGTCAGTGTCTGGACTGATAGGTATACTGTTAGGTATAGCTAGACATGTGACGAGGTCCCCAGCATTGGGGACATTAACAATGGCTGATGGTCATACTTACTACCGTGAGCACGGCCCCTGGAAAGGTGTCGAAACGTCGGGAAATCAAAACTAAAACATTCTAAAATAACAACTGAATTATCTGAATATACGCGCTGTAATCCGTAAAAAGTGTTTTATTTCTAATGAACTGTACTCGCGAAAGTCGAAGTGTATTCTTATACCTACTTAGTTAAAATTCAAGATTTTTTTGGTTTGGTTTAAAGACTTTATTTTCAAAAAAGACTTACATAAGTCACTTACATGAAAATAAAAATACAAAGTTATTTTTCATACATCACCGAGCCTTTAAATATTAGTAGTAAATATACTTAACTATAAAAACGAGATTTAGGTATAAACTTCGTAATTTTCAATTGTATAATGAGACAGTTTGCACTTAAAGCTGTTATATAATTTTATGTATTTTATGTATGAAGGTAAGCTATTGTACAGTTTTGCTCCCTCAGAGGTGATGCTTTTTTTAGCATAATTTGTTTCCAATTAAAACTACGACCACTAATGTCAACACTTATGCCCGTGATGTGAGAAGGTCAATGTCAACACTTTTCTAAACTCGTTATTTGGTGTGTATGTATATATATATGTATGTATATAATTTCTATATATTATATTAATATTATATAAAATTATGTAGACATGTATTTAATGGTGTGTATTTATGTAATATTTATATTGTATGTATGTAATTATTAGTTTTCTTTGTTTGTGCCGCATTCGTGTCTATCTGTTTACTGTTGGTTGACTGGTAGAGAATGCTTTTAGCATTAAGTCCGCCATTTGTACCTTACTTTGTGTATATGTACAATAAAGATTTATAAATAAATAAATAATAATAGAAATCTCTTAAAAAGTAACTTTTTGTTTCAAACTCTCATTTTTGCAGTGGTATCTAAAATGGGAACTAACAAACAGTTCTTATTATGTTCGGCAGTTTGCCCAATAAATCCAAATTTATTCAAGATTTCCAATTAAACCTACGACCACTAATAATAGAAATCTCTTAAAAAGTAACATTTTGTTTCAAACTCTCATTTTTGCAGTGTTATCTAAAATGGAAACTAACAAAGAGTTCCTTTTATGTTCGGCAGTTTGCCCAATAAATCCAAATTTATGGATGATTTCTTAGTTCCCCGGCGCCCCGGGGCGCCGGGGCCAGGTACCGAAGAAACTGTAGATTTTAGTTCGCATATTACCGTAATATATTATGCAAGTTACTTTATCTGTATGTTACATTGATGTAGCGTAACGATTTGAGAAGTAATGTTTGATGAAGAAAATGGTGGATTTTTCCTAAAATGACTAATGGTGAGTTTTTGGCGCCATTTTGTCGAGTTCGGTTTGGTGTCTATTTTAATTATTTTCAAATTGATTCATAGTGGATATTGTGTCTTAAAATTGGTGCAGTTATATGGTACAAGTGTCTACGCAACTGAACAATATGTGGGATAATTGAAATAGGCGCAATCTTGGTTGTGTGAAGCTGAGACTTTTATTGAAGTGGTGGCTTCCTCGGCAGAACTAACCGAGTAAACTGTCTTGATATACTTGGTGCCAAATGCTCCAAGCAGCATTAGAATGCGATGCACCCGCATTCTAATGAAAAATTAAACAATATCTACCACTGAACTACTTAACACTTGACACTGGCAAAAATTACTTCCAAGAGGAAAGTAGATTGCCATAACAAAAAAAGAAGAAGAATGACTAATGGTTCATTATACAAGGTGTTACAAAAATACCCCCAATGCCGAATATGGTATATAGGGACCATCAAATTGATCAACTTTTACTATGGGACCAACTCTAAAATCGCGAAAAAAAAATCAACTGTTTCATACAAAAATTAAAATCGAAAATATCAAATGTATGAAACAGCTGATTTTTTTTTCGCGATTTCCGAGTTGGCCCTATAGTAAAAGTTGTTCAGTTCGATGGTCCCTATATACCATATTCGGCGTTAGGGGTATTTTTGTAACACCTTGTATAGGTTATATTTTTGTAGAATAAATTGATGTTATTATAAAAAAAGTTTCATAATACATTTTTCCATTAAGTATCTGTATTTGGGACCAACCTAGTCGAGATGTCTGTGGTCAGTCCCGCCGTATCTTATTATTTAAGTATGTATTTAGTTTTTTTAAACACTAGTATTATTGTAGTCTAGACATATTATACAATGTTTAACATTTTTACTTACTTAAATAATTTTTAATCAAAGAAATTATAAAGATCTTTTTTATATAAAGTTCATAGTTTATTTCTCATTCAGGTGTGTGTATAATAAGCTATAAATAAGACTGTTAATGAATGCTCTATAACTTTCTTATTCATTATCGTCTCATTCATATAGCATGTTCGCATGGCTTGTGGTTTTAATGAATCCATAGACTATAAAAAATAAGAATATCTTTTATCTGATATTGGGAAGTATAGTGTTTTGTTTACCATCCAATTTACAATAGCTTAACAAATAATTACAATGCTGTTCTCCAGGCCATTACTAAACGTGACAACACAATGGCACCATTACTCGGATGAATATTCCACGCAGATATCAGTAATTGGACTTATCCATAGGTACATCAGGTCAATCCGTATTGACAATCACTTGTATACAACCAGTTGTTGTTCATCAAAAAAACCCTTCTGTCTAATTAGATAGAATGTTTTGTTTCTTTTCTTTTTAACCGACTTCAAAAAAGGAGGAGGTTATCAAGTCAACGGTATGTTTTTAAGTATGTTTTACCATAACTTCACCAGTTGTTTACCGATTCAAATAATAATTATTTTTTATCTGAAAGAAAAAGTTGAGGTGTGGTCCCATACATTTTTACAGAGATCTGGCTAGTAGTTTTTTCATAATACTGAAAAATAAGCTTACTATTGCACGAGTTTTTACGGATTTTCAGGCATAATACTTCTTTGTTTATGAACCGAGTAACGGCGCGATCATACCGCTACATAAGCAATCAATGAATGACAGTACCATAGACTTAGGAAAATTTTCGCTTCTATGGACAGTACAAACAGTCTTGATATACTTGGTGCCAAATGCTCCAAGCAGCATTGGAATGCGATGCACCCGCATTCTAATGAAAAATTAAACAATATCTACCACTGAACTATTTAAACTCAAGAACTGGCAGTATGGCTTAGACCTTCGCCTGTCCTGAAAAGGACGAATATAACTACTACTACTACATTACGCAGGCGTGACGTCGCACTATGTCAAGCTAACATCAAGGCAAATATGTATGAAGACCTGACTCACGATATCGAAGTTTACTAAGCGCTTCGCATAAATACAAATTCCAACATTGAACAGTTGGACCGCGGTCCCCGAGCAAAGACATCTAGGTCGGCGGAAGCACCTCTCTTTTCGCTGAATATATGCATTTCTTCGTCATTCGTTGATTGCTTATGTAGCGGTATGATCGCGCCGCTACAAACCGACTTAACTGCCGTACTTTAGATTACCGTGCCGATATGCGTTACTAATCATTTGAATAGTATTTCTTGCTTTTTAGATATATTGTTTTTTTTGGAGGTTACACTTACACGATTTACTTGCTTTCAAAAACATAACACTTGCCTAACTACCAGCTTCCGCAAATAAAAGCTTTGCCTACAGAATACAACAAGCGCTTTTTAAGTTACTTACCTAGTTCTCTTTTTATTTGTTATATGAACTATGATGAATTTTAAACTTTTAAAACTCTTCTGGTTAGTTTTAGTAGAAATTTTGTCGGTAAAAGTCTTGTAAATAACAACAAAACCTACTAAAAACATGTTAAAACGGACCAAATAGTATAAAATAATTTTCCTGCTAGGATTTATAACTCTATACAGAAGTTTTAAAACAAAATCGCTGGGCGCACCGCATGAAATCATCTTACAAAATGAAAAATTACTCCATATTTTTAAGTCGGTTTTTTTATAGGTTTAGGTTTTAGTCCGTTTTTAATACTTTTAGTCCATTCATAAATAAAATAAGTAAATACTTAGTTATTAATATTTTTTGCTTCACTGTATTATTTTTTTGTGGCTTTTTTCAGCAGTCAGCTAATTAGCTGGCTGCAGTCATGTCACATGTAAGTTTAACGCCACCCCATTGTTCCAGACTTCCGGAGACGGGAACATCACCAGCAGCATCTTGACATTCGTGCCGAGCATCGACGACGCCGGCAGGGTCCTGTCCTGCAGAGCTGTCCAGCCCTCGTTGCCACATTCCACCCACGAAGACGGGTGGAAGATGGAGATACAACGTAAGTTTTTGCTTTTCGCGTAAATTAAGTTGCCCTTCGCGTACGCTTAAGTTGCCCTTCGCGTACGCTTAAGTTGCCCTTCGCGTATGCTTAAGTTGCCCTTCGCATACGCTTAAGTTGCCCTTCGCGTACGCTTAAGTTGCTTTTGGCGTTCTACCTAGTGTTGCTTTAAGCAACGCCGACATCCAGTCATCACTACGATACTCCACCCACGTAGACGGGTGAAAGATGGAGAAACAACTTAAGTCTTTATCTTTCGCATACGCCAAAATTTCCTTCCACTTACGCTTAGGTTTTCTGTATTTTGTTTTTTTTGAGTTTTTGGTCTTCGGGCTTGCCCTGATCTCAGACCCTAAGCACGCCACTGCCCTTCGCGTACGCTTAAGTTGCCCTTCGCGTACGCTTCAGTTGCCCTTCGCGTACGCTTAAGTTGCCCTTCGCGTAACTTAAGTTGCCCTTCGCGTACGCTTAAGTTGCCTTTGGCGTTCTACCTAGTGTTGCTATACGCAACGCCGACATCCAGTCATCATTACGATACTCCACCCACGAAGACAGGTGAAAGATGGAGAAACAACTTCAGTCTTTATCTTTCGCTTACGCCAAAATTTCCTTCCTCGTACGCTTAGGTTTTCTTCGACGCGCGACGTAGTGTCGCTATCGACGACGCCAGCAGGTTCCTTCCCCCGTAGCTCTCTAGCCCTCGCAGCCGCACTCCACCCTTGAAATTGCAGATACAATACAATACGAATCTTTCGTGTACGCTAATGATTCCTTCTACGTACGCTAAAGTTGCATTCGTTCTATCTAGCGTTGCTATAGGCAAAGCCGGCAGGGTCCTGTCCTGCAGAGGTGTCCAGCCATCACTATCATACTCCACCACAAAGACGGGTGAAAGATGGAGAAACAACTTAAGTCTTTATTTTTCGCGTACGCCAAAATTTCCTTCCGCGTACGCTTAGGTTTTCTTCGACGCGCGACGTAGTGTCGCTATCGACGACGTCAGCAGGTTCCTTCCCCCCAGAACTCTCTAGCCCTCGCAGCCGTACTCCACCTATGGAGATACAATACGACGTAAGTCTGTCTTTCGTGTACGCTAATGATTTTGACGACCTCCGTGGTCGAGTGGCTTTGTACACCGGTTTTCAAGGTGTCGCCATCTCTGAGGTCCCGGGTTCGATCCCCGGTTGGGTCAATTTAGAAAAAGGAACTTTTCTATATTGACTCAGGTCTGGGTGTTTGTGATACCACCGTTGTCTCTGATTTCCATAACACAAGTGCTTGAGCTACTTACTTTGGAAACGTAGCAATGTATGTGATGTTGTCAAATACTTATTTATTATTATTATTATTATTATTATTTTACGTACGCTTGGTACCTTTTGCGTACCTACGCTTATGTTGCCTTTTGCGTACGCTAAAGTTGCCGTTCACAGTACGCTTAAGTTGCATTTCATTTACGTTTAGGTTTCATTTTTCGTACGATTGTTCTCTTCCGCGTATATTTAGATAGTAAAATTGGCTAGATTAAGCTAGATGTAATTAGGTGAGTAGGTACATTGAAGCGCTGGTACATTAACATTTTTTTTTAATTTTTAGATTTTAGCATTCACAATGCTATTTTTATATAATACCAAATACCTGTCACTGAGCTACCGAGTCACTCAGCGGTCAGAGCATTGGACCGGATATCCAAAGGTCGCGGGTTCGATTCCCGTCTGAGTACATGATCTGGTGCGAGTTTTTTTTTTCTAGTATATTATTTGGTATTACATACATTGACACTATAATTAGATAATTACATTGACACATAAAACGTTTTCGAGTTTAGCCAGCTCCCTCCTCTTTTATTTCCTTAAAATTATCTTTAAATAAACTAGAAAATTGAATTCATATGCGAACTTTCACATTCAACAGCTACACTTTCAAGATTGCCATATCTGTAAGAGTTCCAGTTTTCCTCATAACAATATTAAAGGGGCGGAACTGACGCCCTAGCCACGGAACATAGCGGTCTGCGGTGCGGCGAGCGAATATTCTCTCTTGATTGCGCGGTCGATATACTTTTAAATTTTTCAAGAGCAGCCAAAACACGATTTTCCTATAGATTTTTCAGCATCATTTTCCAACTCAATTGACTATTTAAAGATTTAAAGCAGATGAAAAACTTGCATGCGGTCAATTGAAAGACTGACCGATTCCAGGCCGATCCGAATTAAATAATAATATATAAATAAATATTAGAGACAACATCAAAAACATTGCTCTGATCCCAAAGTAGTACTAAAGCACTTGTCTTATGGAAATCAAAGACAACGGTGGTAAACACACACACCCAGACCTGAGCCAATAAAGAAAAGTTAGTTTTCTAAATTGACCCAGCCGGGGATCGAACCCGGGACCTCAGAGATGGTGACACCTTGAACCGGCGTACAAACCACTCGACCATTCTCGACTCCGAAATTGAAAGATTTCGGGCCGATCGGGCCTAAAGAAATCGCCAAATATGCAACACGCCATGTATTTAGGGTAACGTGTCGCCTCGCCAGCCGCTAAATTCCGTGACCAGGCTGTTATATCGGCCGGAGAACTATTTGGGAAACATTAAGACGAAGATATTGCGATGAGGCAGCTAATAGCATATTACTTGAGTTGAGATAGTTGGGCTTTATTTTTGTTCAAGTTGGCTAAACTTTTTACGGTTGCAAAGACAAAGGAATTTTGTCGCAGGAAAATATCTTTGTATTTAAGGAAGGCACTTTTCAACTATTCTACTAATATTGATAGTTTCTAAATAAATTAAGTATGAAATTGTAAGTCCGAATTTTCGTATTTTTAATTCTTCGAAGAGTAGGTGAATACCGGAAGTAAATGCGAGTTAACAGAAAAAATTAAGCATATACAGGTTGAAGTCTTAAGTCTTTGGCAATCTTTTAAACTAATAACCTAACCACGATATTGATAGTTATCAATAAATTCACTGTCGCCCGGAAAATCGACCCGTGGGGGCATTTACACGGGTCGATTGTCCGGGCAACTTGCTAGGCAACTAGTCATTTAAACCGAATCGCCACCTCATTCAAATTAGGTTTTCATCCTGTACATACTCTATTTTATTTTAAAACAGGTTTTTTAAGTGTGCAGCCTACAGTTTAGATTAAAACTTATGAAAAAAGGTAAATAATAAAAAAATATCAATTTCATACAGATCTGCCGGTGGTGAAGCTGGAGCTCGGTGCCAACTTGGATGCCAGTAAGGTGGTGGAAGGGTCAGACGTGTACCTCGACTGCAGGGTGCGTGCGAACCCGTGGCACACGCATGTCTACTTCACGCACAACGTGAGTGACATTCCTTTCACTTATCTTACATCTAAGTTCCAGTAGAAAATATATAATGTTGTTTTTTTGACAACTCACAACAATTATTTAGTCCCTAATTAAGCAGAGCTTGTACTATGGGTGCTAAGGTCCGTATTTACAAACCGCTCTTAACATTGAGAGCTATCTTGAGATCACACTTGAGATGCTGTTTCTTATAAGACTGTTCTTATAAGAAACAGCATCATTTCAACTATAATCTCAAGATAGCTCTCAAAATTGAGTGCGGTTTATAAATACGGGCCTCAATAACGTATAGAATACATACATGAATATATAAATGACAATGACTCGGGAACAAATGCTTGTGCTCATCACACTAAAATCTGCTGCTACCAAGATTCGAAACTGGGACCTTGGCGCAGAAGCTAGGATCGCTGCCGTTGTACCAAGCGGCCGTCTAAGGCCGTAATCTAGGTACCAAACGCCGGGTCTAATGAGGCGACTCAGGGCCAACCGGCGGCGCGAGGGCAAGTGCCGGAGTTTTTAGTTTCTTCTAAGATGAAACATTAGAAGATAAAGATTGATTCATTCAACGCAAGACATTGTTTCATTTCGGGTCTCCGTCCCAACGCCATTACAGGGTATTCCCTCCTTCCGGGATCCCACCGAGCCACTCGGCTGGGTGGGATCACGGGAGGCAGTAGTGGAGGGAGCCGCAACGTTGAATGTTGCGGTACTCTCCTAGTGAGCTCCACATATCCCCTTCTCGCTCACCTGCGGGAGGGGAAGCGCGTAAATGCATTTTCTTCGGCATACCAAACGGCAGTGTACCTAGATTCCCTAATCTTACCTGCCGGGAATGTTGGACGACATCTTTGGTTTTTTAACAGGGCGCAGTGGTGAAGCCAGTGTCAGGAGTCCTCCTAGCCAATCAGAGCTTGGTACTGCAACATGTGTCAAGGAAGGCGGCCGGCGCTTACGTGTGTTCAGCCAGGAATATCCTGGGGGAAGGGTCCAGTGACAACCTCATGCTGGATGTCAAATGTAAGTGTTTAGATTCAGGAGTCCTTGCCAATCAGTGTCTGGTATTGCTGCGTGTGCCAAGGAAGGTGGCCGGCGCTTACGTGTCTTCAGCCAGGAACAGACTGGGAGAAGGGTCCAGTGGCAACCTCATGCTGGATGTCACATTTAAGTGTTAGATTCAGGAGTCCTTGCCAATCAGTATCTGGTATTGCTGCGTGGCGTGTGTCAAGAAAGGCGGCCGGCGCTTACATGTGTTCAGCCAGGAACAGACTGGGAGAAGGGTCCAGTGACAACCTCATGCTGGATGTCAGATTTAAGTGTTAGATTCAGGAGTCCTTGCCAATCAGTGTCTGGTATTGCTGCGTGTGTCAAGGAAGGCGGCCGGCGCTTACATGTGTTCAGCCAGGAACAGACTGGGAGAAGGGTCCAGTGACAATCTCATGCTGGATGTCAGATTTAAGTGTTAGATTCAGGAGTCCTTGCCAATCAGTATCTGGTATTGCTGCGTGTGTCATGGAAGGCGGCCGGCGCTTACATGTGTTCAGCCAGGAACAGATTGGGAGAAGGGTCCAGTGACAACCTCATGCTGGATGTCAGATTTAAGTGTTAGATTCAGGAGTCCTTGCCAATCAGTGTCTGGTATTGCTGCGAGTATTAAGGAAGGCGGCCGGCGCTTACGTGTGTTCAGCCAGGAACATCTTGGAAGAAAGGTCCAGTGACAACCTCATGCTGGATGTCAAATGTAAGTGTTTAGATTCAGGAGTCCTTGCCAATCAGTGTCTGGTATTGCTGCGTGTGTCAAGGAAGGTGGCCGGCGCTTACGTGTGTTCAGCCAGGAACAGACTGGGAGAAGGGTCCAGTGACAACCTCATGCTGGATGTCAGATTTAAGTGTTAGATTCAGGAGTCCTTGCCAATCAGTATCTGGTATTGCTGCGTGTGTCATGGAAGGCGGCCGGCGCTTACGTGTGTTCAGCCAGGAACATCTTGGAAGAAAGGTCCAGTGACAACCTCATGCTAGATCTCAAATATAAGTATTGTATTATGAATGTAGAGCCTACAAAAATAATTAGAATAAAAAGCTTATGTCACAGAAACCTGACTCTAGCTAGAGTTTGAAGTTTTCTATGCCCTCCGCTGAAAATAAATACAAGTTTCTAAGGGCTGCGGTCCCTAAGTAGACACCTGGCTCGGCGGAAGAACTTCCCTTTTCGCTGAATACATGGCGAAAAGTTCTGCCTCAACAGCAGTCTAATGCTTGTTTTTTTGTGCAGATTCTCCTACATGCAAGACTACGCAGCCTATAGTGTTGAGAGCAGCAAGAGGAGAGCTGATTGATATTGAATGCGATCTAGATGCCAACCCTAAGGTAAGCTGGGCCGTATTTAATAAACGCGACAATTTGTCAGCTATCATGACAATTTTATATTTGCGTAAACCGATTAGTAAATAGAACAAACTACTCATAGTTACACGGCAATATACCTAAACCAAATTGCCATGACATGTCATGACAATTGACAAATTGTCACGTTATTGAATAAGACCCTCCACGGTTTAAAATTCCATTATTTATTAAAACATTAAAGAACTTAGGTACCTACTGAAAAATAATTTAAGTATTTTTTTATATTTTAAAGTCTTGCATTACAGCCCTAAACTTAACCTGATTTGGATTAAATGTTATCAGTTTTTTTTAATATTTAATTTAAGTATAATATTAATATAGTTTGGAGATTCGATCTATTGCAGTCATATTTAGTCTTAATTTTAACTCTCTCTAGTATCAATAATACTTTAAATTTAAATAAAAAACCGGCCACGCGCAGTGTAGGGTTTCGTTTCCGTAGCCCATCTCAATAATGCGGTCTCTGAGAACGACAATATAGTACAAAATTGCTATCCAACGACATCCCTCACTATCGGGTAGGCAAGAAAAAAAATGACATCCCCACTTCACGTGTAGGGAGGTAAACTAAAAAACATTTTTTCAAAATTTTACTTCACCACTTTGTCGGCGTGATTAATCTGTATATCTATGCCAAATTACAGCTTTCTAGTACTAAGAGTCTATGAGAATACTACTACGGACTTGGCGAATCTATAAGGGTTCCTTGTTGACTACGGAACCCTTAAAATGCCTGCAAAGTCCAGGCGCGGATCCACCGTTGTGCGCACAATGGGCATGCCCACAAGCCTAATTTAGTCTCGCCTGGTGCGTCTCACTTGCTGGTCATACTATACTTACGACGCCTAAGACAGCGTTAAGATACCTATTTACCTAGTCTAGTCAGTGGCCCTATATTGACTTGGAAATTGGTTTGGTATTTAATCGAAACTGTTAGACTATTTAATTGGACGAAATCGGGTCTGACTTCCTCCAATGATGATTTCCATTCTAAGTCCAAAGTCCTGATGCGCGGAAAAAAGGAAACAATCACATTCAAAAGTCGTTCACGAGTCATTATTGTTCATGAGCGAGTTCGTACTCCGACTCGCACTTGGCCGATTTTCGGGTGGCCGTGACCACAACCTTTTTTGAAGGCTGGATCCGCGCCTGGCAAAGTCGACTGAGGTCAAGAGTGTTTCATTACATTTGCACAGTTAATATGCAACATAAGTTTACCGCATTAATAAACAAGGTATTGTTTCATTTTGCCAATTACCATATTCCCACTAATTGCTGTATTGTTACCGTTAAACCCTACCGTTTTAATATCGGTGTCCGTTGCGAATTGAATCCGCAAATGGTTATTGCTGATAACTATTGTGCAAACTGTCTCCTATTATCAAATATGTTTCGTATTTCTATTATTACAATAGATATTGCATATTTTTTCTATTTTTTTATTAACCGATTCAATGGCGAATGTCTGAAAAAATTAAATTGGCTGAATTTTTTTTTATAAGTAAGAATAATAAGCCCCCTATTAAGGGGCTGACATGAGCAAACTAGCGTCGCCAGTCGATTTTATTTTATTTATTCTAAATAAGCCCAATTTCTTAAAAAAGGAATCAGTCAAGGTTTTGTTAATAACGTCTAATATTTATTGAATAACTATACAACATGTTACAAAAATACCCTTAAAGCAGAATATGGTATATAGGGATCATCAAACTGAACAACTTTTACTATCAAATCGCGAAAAATAAATCAGCTGTTTCATACATTTTGATATTTTCGATTTTAATTTTTGTATGAAACATCTGTTTTTTTTCCATGTCCCATAGTAAAATTTGATCAGTTTGATGGTCCCTGTATTAAATATTCGGCATTAGAGGTATTTTTGTAACATGTTGTATAGTCCAAATGTAGCAACATTCAAAAACATTAACATTAAGCACAGACTAACCATATTATGGTATAATAACTACCTAGTTCCATAGTAACTTTGTATTTCTTTTTATTACAGAAACAAAATTTTTGTTAAGTATCACCCTATTTAATAAATGTGACAATATGTCACATGTCATGAAAATTTTATATCCATTGCGACAATAAATTCGAAAATTGAAAACACTATCCATAGCTGCACCGCAATGTTAACCAAATTGACAATTATAAAATTGTCATGACAATTGACAAATTGTCATGACAATTGACAAATTGTCACGTTATTAAATAGGGCCCTGTCTGTATTCTAACATAAGTGCTTCTCTGGCTGTATTCTAAAATACTTATTTCTTTATTTTGTTGCGCTAGGAAGCTGCTGTATTGGATAGGCTGGGGCACTATTTTTGAAACTTTTGGCTGATGTAGAACGCCCACTACTCATGGATACAGCCATGGATGGTTGCCATTCACCAGCCATGGTTGTGAAGAGTAAAGAACGCCTGGTTTGGCGCTAGATGGCTTGTGCAAACTGAATTTTGTTCCGAGCGGTCTTTCTTCATATTATATTTTATGGTGTTCGCCGCAAAAGTATCATTTGCAAATTGAATTCATTTAAATACTAAACACATTTAAATATTAACACAGGCTCGAATCAATATTGAAGCTCGGAATTAGCGTCCGTGTACTAAGCTCGTTAAAATAAATTCTAGAGGTTCTTCGGTAGGAATTCACAAGAGTTCAATTAACTATGTAAATCGTGAACTATATCGGTTTTAGTTGGAGTTTCTTTCTTGGAATTTGAATTTTACCTGCTGTTTGCTAAAAAGCTGACTTAATGAAGTTGGAACTTGTAAAAAACGTATTGTTTGTTGACAGGAATCCATGCTGTACCACTGGTGGTTCAACAGCTCTGCGCATTCGAAGCACGAGCTCACAACAACTTCAACATCTGTGCAAAATAGTCCAGGTAAGTAACTATTATTAGGGCATCTATCTATCCACATAAATAAATAAAAAACATAATGCTATATGAGTTAGAATGTGACGTCTCGGACCCATTTAAAAGTATTAAACCAGATAGAGGTATAATCTAATACAGCGGTTCTCAAACTTTTTTGTAACGGAACCCTTTTGGAAAATGAAATATTTGACGGAGCGCTAAAATTAAAAAAAGTTGATGGTTGATGGTTAAAATATCACGCACTCGCGCTCTCTTATCTTTATTACGTACTTCCTAATACTCCTTAAGTTAGACCAGTATTTTCGCGGAGCCCCCACAAAGGCTCTGTGGAGCCTTAAGGATCCGTGGAGCACACTTTGAGAATGGCTGATCTAATTGCTCTGCTGTTATAATTGTTAATATGACTTCCAAGAGAATAAAAAAGATTTTTAACCACATTACATTAATATTAAATATATAGCATAAAAATAAAGCACTCACTTTCACTTTTCTACTCTCATTATTAATATTGCATGTCGTACAAACTGAAAAAATCTCGTTTCACCAAAAGCATGTCCTGAATAGGTTTTCTCGGAAATCCTGAATATTCCGCGTCACGAATTATTATTGGGAAATCTGATGCTTCATTCCCTAGGGAAATGACGCTGATGCTATATTTTGGGTCAAAAAGACATTTCGAATTTAAAAATTCTTGTCGTGTTAGTCTTTCGCTACGTTACACAGAAAATATTGTGCCTTGTATCCTTAATGTAACCACATGTGACAATATTATATTTTCATATAGTGATGAAACTTATTTGTCTCGGCGCAAATGCAGACAAAATGACGTAAGACGGTACCGCACTTTCAGTAGGGAAAAGTGAAGCTCCTGCGCGTTAAGGCGGAATTCCGAGACGGGCTGCAGACTACAACTGCATGTTCCGCTACACTCCAAATTGAATGGTGATGTAATGATAAAAAGGCTCAAGGCTCACTTTAAATTCAGCCTTGTTGATTTGAACTATGTAAACGTAATAAAATCTATAATCTGTGGTATCTGTCATGTGACATCGACAAGTGATTGTCATTAGAATGTATGCATTACTTCCGTTTCCGCTCTCTTGCTCTTGTGTGCCCGTATAATGGCCGATTTTGCTTTTTAATCGTATTATATCCTGAATCTTATCAAAATCTTTTATTAAGAGCCCTGACCCTTCAAGCCTTTTAATCATTACATTACCATTCAATTTGGAGCGTAGCGGAACGTGCGGTTGCAGTCTGCAGCCTATCTCGGAATTCCACCTTTAAGATATGATTCCGCTGTACGCAGCAACACTGGCGGCTGCACTGCGTATACAGCCGCGATCGGAATCATACCTTTAGCGGTGGGGAGAAAAAGAAATCACGAAATACAAGAGATGAGGGGGGTGTAGTGAGTTATCACGTGTATTTATTTTTCCGTTGAACCCGCAATTTTTGATCCTAAATAACCTCTGCATCTAATGTTTGCCTGAACATTTTTAAGTTTAGTACTAACTTCTTTGTACATAAAAATACACGTGACTTTTGGAGAGGAAAGGGGGTTAGCAAAACATCACCACGAATCACCAGGCTGCCCCACCTCATCATTGCCCTGACAACACGGCTGAATTAAGGTGCCAGTTCGCAGCTCGCAACTGCACGTACCGCTACACTCCAAATTAAATGGTAATGTAATGATTAAAAGGCTCAATTTGAAGTGAACGGAGAAGTACCGCGACCGCATAACGGCACTTGCGCCGCACACTTCAAATTGAACTTTTTAATCATAAAATTACCGTTCAATTTGGAGCGTAGCGGAACGTGCTATTGCAGTCTGCAGCGCGTCTCGGAATTCCACCTTTACCCCACTATTAGTAATCATTACGCTACGCTTGTATTCTGTCACTTCTGAACAAATACCCATATATTATTTTTTGTTCACAGGTGTATTTACTTACATGGTGAACACCTCATCAGATTACGGCTGGGTGCAATGTTCTGGCACCAACTCTGTCGGGAGACAAACGAAGCCTTGTCTGTTTCACATACTGCCTGCTGGTAAGTTTTTTTTACACAGGGAGGAATGCCTTTACGTCCCTTATCCGCGGGTGTGCAAACGGTTCGTTTTTGAGACTTACCTCACCCCCTAGGGTGATGACACCCTTTCATAAGAATATACTTAATGAGGCAAATAAAACTGTCAAAAAATTGCATTATAAACTGTCTTTTACAAGATAGTCTATTCGTAAAGGTTTTGCAGGATCAACTTGGCATTTTAGTTTTAAGACAATTATAATTTTTGAGAACCGCGACCGCTTCCACACTCTTCGGCATCGGTGAGCCGAATGGTATTCTTGCTCAAGCGAACGATTTTTCTAGGGAGGAAAGAGATAGAGCTACGAATAATGCGGTTCCGGGTGGTACAATAAAGCTTATATCCTTAATTCAGATTACAGAACATGTAGCTTGATAGCGCAGTGGGTTCGGCGTTGTAGCTAGGGCCTGGCAAGGGGGGGCTGCCAGAGGCGCAACCCTCAGGGGGCGCACTTTGCTGACCCACAGTTAGTAAAGTTTCTCTTCCTAGAAAATAAGTCTTGGGGGTGCAAAATTCAAATCTTGCCAGGGGTGCTCGCGCTCGCTCATGAGCCTAGCTGTTTCTCTACCTAAAAAATAAGTCTTGGGGGTGCAAAATTCAAATCTTGCCAGGGGCGCTCGCGCTCGCTGATGAGCCTAGCTGTTTCTCTTCCTAGAAAATAAGTGTTGAGGGCGCAAAATCAAAATCTTGCCAGGGGCGCTCGCGCTTGCTGATGAGCCTAGCTGTTTCTCTTCCTAGAAAATAAGTGTTGAGGGCGCAAAATTAAAATCTTGCCAGGGGCGCTCGCGCTCGCTCATGAGCCTAGCTGTTTCTCTACCTAGAAAATAGGTCTTGAGGGCGCAAAAATAAATCTTGCCAGGGGCGCTCATAGCATTAGCTCCGACGCTGAGTGGGTTATTTCATTGGCCTTAGTTTGCGGAGGTAAAGTACGTAACCTTCGCTGGACGATATGGGGAGAAACTGCAAAAAGTAACATCCGCAAGGGTCGATCATGATATGGGTGACAAAAATCGGTTCGTAAACAAAAAAGTGATACCTGAAAATCCGTAAAAACTGGTGCGATGGTAAGCTAAATAATTGATGTTTTTCAGGATTATGAAAAAACTACTAGCCAGATCTCTGTATTTTTTTATGAGACCACAACTATTTTCTTTCAAATAAAAAAAGAATAATTGAAATCGGTTAACAATTGGTGAAGTTATATTAAAACATACCTACATAAAAAAACCGTCGACTTGATAAACTCCTCCTTTTTTTAAGTCGGTTACAAATAAATTGTAGACCATCTTCCTTATCCACCCATGAAGCCCAGTGCTCCAGCAGTAGACATTGCAAAC
The DNA here is from genome assembly GCA_963556745.1 of Catoptria pinella. NCBI lineage: Eukaryota > Metazoa > Arthropoda > Insecta > Lepidoptera > Crambidae > Catoptria > Catoptria pinella. The sequence continues at coordinate 2,283,336 of OY750782.1, read as the reverse complement.
AAAAACGACTGATGCCGATATACGAACTAAGTTTTTCCCACTTTCTACCACTATACTAACTTTATTGCTTACCTAATAAAGATTTTGGCCGTCAGCCAGCATCGTGCACATCAGAAATTCTAGTGGCAATATCAGAAACTTATACGGCTCTCTATACTATACTTGGCAGTCTGATGCTAAATTTCCTTCTCACAAAAAAATTAGATACCTACATGCCGTTTTGCTTGCAGTTTTTAATTGATTAAGAATTTATGTAAGATACATACATATACCTTGGTAGATTGGTCATATTTGAATGTAATATGCTTATGCACTGTTACATACATAGTTTATCTTTACTAATTTTATGGGTTTTTTTTTTATATTTGACAACCTCACATACATTGCTCCGATTCCAAAGTAAGTAGCTAAAGTACTTGTGTTATGGAAATCAGAGACAACGGTGGTATCTCAAACACCCAGACCTGAGCCAATATAGAAAAGTACGTTTTCTAAATTGACCCAACCGGGGATCGAACCCGGGACCTCAGAGATGACCTTGAAAACCGGTGTACAAAGCCATTCGACCACGGAGGTCGTCTTAAATTGAAACGGATTGTTTTTATGAATCTCAGTATCTGTCAAGTATGAAACTCAACCAGTAAAACTGGCCCTTTTTTATGCATTATTTAGTGTGACCTGTAACCTGTATGACAATTGAGAATATAAAGAAACTAGCTTCCGCCTGCAACTTCGACCGCGTGGATATTCAGATTGCCTGGTCCTGCGATTGCGAAGGATAAGCAACTTTCGCAAGGGTCAGTCATGGAATGGGTGACCAAAAAAAAAATTATTATCTCACGCTACTCCGCGCTTAGGTAGGCACGTTAAGCCGTTGGTCCCGCTGCATTTGCAGTCGTTAACATCCACCAATCCTCATTGGGCCTGCGTGGTGGTTTATGGCCCATCCTCCTTTTCCATCCATAGGGAAGGTCTGTGCCCCAGCCGTGGGGACATTAAAAATGGATGATGTCGATACAGCTTAAAGTGGTTTTCGGAATTTAACAATGAAAGAATCATTGTGAAAAGAGAAATATATGTAGCTTACTCCCGCAAAAAATATATGCAGGATGCACCGCCCGGCCGCCCGCAAAAATGCACATGCTCACCACAAAAATATCAGTGCACAATACTTGCATTTAGCATGACAGCGACACACCTTGCACCTTCACCAATTAGACTACTCTACACGTGTTTCGCTCCAACCCGGAGCATCCTCTGGAGTTAGATCGTGCGTGAACCAACACCGAAGGAATGGTTTGGGACTCCCGCCAAGTAATGCCTGATTCAATCAAATAATGAAAGAATCGGTTTTATTTTCTTATTTTCTACAGATAAGCCTTCATCAGTGAAAGCGTGTGAGATCACCAACGTGACTTATGACGCTTTGACACTGAACTGCACGCCGGGACACGACGGTGGGATCCGGCAGGCTTTTCTTTTGCAAGTGAGATATTTTTTAAACTTGAGGCACTGAAACCTTACATATTACTCGTTTGATGGTTAGCGGTCACCCTAGAATTCGTTTTTCCCTTCGGACCATTTCGTAGCTGGCTTTCGTAGCTGGCTTTGATACGCGAAATAAAAATGCCACTTCGTAGCTGGTTTTCAAACGGGAATAAAACAGTCCCGTTTCGGAGCCGGCTACGAAATAACACTAAATTGGGACATTACCTTAGACACCTCTTTCTTAGGTACTTCCTGTTTCGATTTATTTTCTATCCCCCTTTTTAATAAAGATTGTAAGCAGATGAATAGTTGCACAGTGTTTTGTCACATTAAGTGGCTGACATGAGCCAACTAACGCCGCCAGTCGATTTTATTTTATTTATTCTAAATAAGCCCAATTTCTTAAAAAATGAATCAGTCAAGGTCTTGTGAATGACGTTTAATGACTGTTTTCGCAGTTTAACTGTGTAACCTGACGTGCTGTCGTGTGTACGTAAATCTTTATTTTGATCATTCATAAAAAATTCAAAAGATTGGACATTTTTGTAAGGTTTACTTTTTTCTGTGGGTAGGGACAAAAAATCTATACTAGGTGAAAAAAGTTAAAACGTATAAAACGAGAATCCTGTGAGGATGTGTACCTGCAATATAACTTTTTTCTCCAGCGATAGTTTTTTTACGGTTATTGGTGACGACTGGGAATTTTTCTAAAAAAATAGTCCCATCTGTCACCCCTGATAGAAATTAACATAAAAACTATTGTCTTTTTATTTTGATAAGAGTTTATTTGTAGAATTGAGTGTTAAAAACACACTCTAAAACCACATTTTATTTGTAGAATTGTGTTTTTGAATATATTTTATTTATGTTAACTTTTATTCAGGGGGCGAAAGGGATATTTTTTTAGAAAAAATCTTAGTTGCCGCTGCTGGGGGCAATGCTGGGTGTGGCGACTGGGAATAGCCGTGTGAAAGAACTTTTGTAAAAAATAAGTGTCATGGTCCGAGATCCGCCCCACCCCATCTTAGGAGATATAACTTGATATTTTATCACAGGTATTCGACATGGCCACAGGCCTGCTCCTCCGGAATATCAGCAGTGACGTGCCTGAGTTCGAAGTGTCCGGTTTGTCCGCCAGCGTGTCTCTCGCCGTGTCCGTCAGAGCGTTCAACAAGAAGGGGTCTAGCGAACCTTTGACTTTAACGTCTAGTCTGCTGAAATATCCCCAAAGACATACAGGTTACAGTTTATTTTACTTTGTATGAGTTAGTACTGCCCACCATTCCATATTGGGCCCCTCTTATGAAAGTAACTATTATTAATCTGTGTCCCCGTGGTGGGTTAGTTAGATATAGGTATAGCCCATTTTTCTTATCCAACCCATGGTATACAACATGTTACAAAAATACCCCTAATGCCGAATATGGTATATAGGGACCATCAAACTGAACAACTTTTACTATTGGGACCAACACTAAAATCGCGAAAAACAAAACAATGTATGAAACAGCTGATTTTTTTTTCGCGATTTCAGAGTTGGTTCCATAGTAAAAGTTGATCAGTTTGAAGGTCCATATATACTATATTCGGCATTAGGGGTATTTTTGTAACATGTTGTAAAATTTCACAAAAATAGAAATACTTTAGCTCTTAGTTATTCCTTCAAAATTATCTCATTAGCTAGGTACTATGGTGTCATTTAACGTAATTTCGGCAGTTTCTTTTATAACAGCAATTATCAGTTATGAGATGTGGTTATTTTATACTTATACAGGGTTTTCCACAACTTTGCCACAACATTTTGCCACAACCTTAAATATTGAAGATAGGAAATTTTACTAATAGAAGACTTCATTTTGATTTTAAAAATAATGGGAACTGCATTAAATTTATACATAATAAGGCGGCTTAAACTATTATATCTGAAACTTTGTTAATGAAGGGCGGGGCTTCCTAGCAAGCAAACTACCGCGGAGAGTTTTACCGAAATGAATAATTTTGTATTATGTATTTGTATTATAAGTAGGTACTTACCTAATATATTTATCAATTTTCATTAGGTATTAATAATTTTGATTTATCCACAGCTCAAGTGCCCGTTAAAGTAGAACTAACAACAGTCCTTATCATAGTTCTCATAGCGGTAGGAGTCATCGCCGCCATGACAGCCGTCTCTGCGGCGGTTTTCTGCTGTCGCCACTGCAATAAGAGAGACAGTGAGTGAAACTTATACTTTAAGTACTAGTGTTATTCCTTATTCGTCCCTTTCCATAATCGTCCCATTCCACATTCGTCCCATTCCATATTCGTCCCATTCCACATTCGTCCCATTCCACATTTGTCCCATTCCACATTCGTCCCATTCTATACTAACTACATTCTATTTGGCTTTTTGGTAGAATTGCAATAAAAAAAAATGCAATAACAATATTTAACAAGCTTTTATTTAGTTTTCAAATAGTAACTTTGTTGCAGATAAAAACGAAAAAGATAAACGGCATCAGGACGAAACTTCAAATATACCACTAACCGGTAGTAAAGAGACTGAAAGTGTGGATAGCTTAGGTAAGTGATTTATTTATTTCTTCATATCGTTGACGCGACGACAGACAAGTAACAGCGCGTCGTCCAACCGTGGACCACCTGTCGACAACGAGTAGACGCCGAGCGACGAGGCGGTGCTGGTCGGGTGGCGGGTGGCTCTAATGAGCTATGTCCTGTGAGCGTCAGCATGGCTGGTTGTCTGCATCGGTTTGCGTCAAGCTGGTGACCAAAAATTGCTACCTATTTGTCACTATTTGCTACCTACAGTCAGTTAATTGCTACTTAACTATAAACCAAAATAAAGGGGTTGCAAAATGTCCAGCCATTCTGATATCAGGATGGCTAGTCCACTCTCCGTTTGTGTAAGCTATGCAAATTCCTGTTATTATTTTTACTTCAGTAATTGCTACCTGATTGCTACCCTCAAGTTTATAAATGTCTACCTTGTAGCTGTAACAAGTAAAAAGTTATGATCATTTGAAAATTTTACAGGGAATGGACTAAGGGTATTTAAATAAGCTAAAACGATTACAACAGTGTTTTTATTGAAATACATTTTTTTATGAAATAATGTCTATTTACTAATGCCCTTTCTAATATAGTTTAAAAAGAAAGGGACAGAACACTGTGTAACTTATACATTTGTTATACAATCCAAAATGGGTCGACGCAGTATAAAGGATTATATACATATTATAAAGGAATCTACTGCGTCGTCCCATTTCGGATAGGAAAATTGCAGAAGAATGATGTCTAGTAGTGATACTGATAATATAATTTCTCTTTCAGACAAAAACCCCGACATAATCCCATTAGACGGGAAAATAAGCGACAGCTGTTCCAACAAATCATCGACCACAGACTACAGTTCAATTCGACCATTAATCTCCAAGTCTACAAATGACAAGTATGACATACCTCCGAACTGCGAGAGATATTACGACCATTCCATAGACAATTGTAACCAGTACATACAAGTTAGGCCTGTCGAGTACAGAATAAGGCCAACTTACCAACCTGGGTTGACGCCAATGCCCAACTTAGGGCCAAGCATACAGAGTCTTGGACCAATGAGCAGTTTGGGCATGGCCAATGTTGGGCCAAATGAGTGCCATAGACCTTATGATAAAGTTTATGAAGACTGGTTAAAGTATAAGAATGCTTTACCGCTAAATACAAGTGGATTGGTAAGTCAATTAGCTTTATAACAAGTTACAATACAACAGTTTTAATTTATTGCCCATTTATTTTACCTATATGATATTGTAGTCTATCTGTCGGACTTTGTGTTGTTTCCATACATAACATAATGATCGACTCTACAAAATTATTTATCTATTTTATCGTTTATTGTGATGCAAAAGTCTGTTTGTTTGTTTGTTACGTCTTCACCTCTCAACTACTGAACCGATCATCATGAAATTTTGCATACACGTTGTCAGGGGTACAGAGAAGGACTTAGGGTAAATTTCATCCCGAAAAAATAACTGTTCCCGAGGGATAGCAAAAAACTCCACGCAGACGAAGTCGATGGCGGTCGCTAGTAGCTTAATATATGCTAACTCATTTGCCAAATGAGTTTCCACATATAATAATTTATATACATTGAATTCGTTAAGTCTTGTCCCATAACTATATTTGTCCGTACAGTTACCAGCAGAGCAACTGCTGCCCCCGGAGATGTACGCCTCGCCGCCGGCGCTCTACAGCAACCCGAGAAATCCTCTCAATCTTACACAAATGCCTGACATCGACTCTAGGTGAGTATGGTTAGCATACAGGATCTAGAGCAGGATAGTATGAATGCCTAACATCGACTCTAGGTGCGTTTGCTTAGCATACAGGATCTAGAGCAGGATAGTATGAATGCCTAACATCGACTCTAGGTGTGTATGCTTAGCATACAGGATCTAGAGCAGGATATTATGAATGCCTAACATCGATTCTAGGTGCGTATGCTTAGCATACAGGATCTAGAGCAGGATAGTATGAATGCCTAACATCGATTCTAGGTGCGTATGCTTAGCATACAGGATCTAGAGCAGGATAGTATGAATGCCTAACATCGATTCTAGGTGCGTATGCTTAGCATACAGGATCTAGAGCAGGATATTATGAATGCCTAACATCGATTCTAGGTGCGTATGCTTAGCATACAGGATCTAGAGCAGGATAGTATGAATGCCTAACATCGATTCTAGGTGCGTATGCTTAGCATACAGGATCTAGGGCAGGATAGTATGAATGCCTAACATCGAAAGCCTAAAGGGCAAGATTGTATGAAACATTTACTAATTTGTTGCAGAAATCCTTTGATAACACTACTTTTTCACCTTATAGTTACGTAACAGCTTCAAGTCAATCAATTCCAAACATTATTTACATATGTTGACTGGAGTTTATATACGTGGACAATAATAATTATTTCACAAATCATTCCACCAAACAGGTACCACCTAGAGTCCAGGCTGGACTCCAGGAGCTGTTCCAACTCGCCCCCCGTGAGGTTCAACGCGGACAGCAACACAGTTTACTTCAGCAAGGCCATGTTGGATCGGACCACGAACACATTGCCACACCTCAAAACTAGGTTAAATGGTGAGTGAGACAAAAATTAAAATCGAAAATATCAAAATGTATGAAACAACTGATTTTTTTTCGCGATTTGAGAGTTAGTCCCATAGTAAAAGTTGTTCAGTTTGATGGTCCCTATACACCATATTCGGCATTAGGGGTATTTTTGTTACACGTTGTATATCGTGTTTCGTCGGTCATGCTATCGTCGTGCGTCGGCAGCACTCGTTTTTTTTATCCACAACAGGATAGTGCTTGGCCTTCACCTCATCTGATGTTAAGTGACGATAAAGCCGAAAGTATAAGCGCCCTACACCCGGAATCCTCACCACTGAGGAATTTACTATCTTACTTTTAACTGCCGAAACACAACAATTTTAAATTTACAACTTTTTGAGTTTAGTTGAATACCAGAAGTTTGTTATGGTAGTACCTAAGATGGTAAATCCCGCTCACCTAAAGAATATTATTTAATTTACAATAGTAATAGATTATTATAGATTCGGTTGGCAACAACTTAACTAAATAATTGACAGGACTAAACTAATTAAGTATTCCGTCCTTTTCTTTTTGTATCGAAAAGACAAGAACAGAATAGTTGTGCCATTGAATGAAAGATAAATTAATGAAAGCATTATTTCAAAGCCTTTTTGCGAGTAGGTATTAGTTATACCCCAACGGAATATTTAACACCTACCTATATCTATTATTAAGGGCCAATTTCACCGATTGTTTGAAAAAAACGTTTTACATAATCCAGTTTAAATGTCGAGTTTGATCATAGTTTGATTTAAATCGATTTCACCAGCTTGTTGGTGTATATTTATATCTAAGATTTTACGAAGGATTCTTAGTTACGTAGTTGGCGATTTTCGTAACAATTTTTTAGTGACATGACAGCTCTTAAACCCGTTCACCTCAATCGCGTTTAAAATCAATGGTGAAATTAGGTCCAAGAAAAAAAAATTGTGAGTTTTTTTAAAAATTAAATTGGTGTTGTTCTTTTCAGGTAATTCGTCAAACCATAGTGAGACAAAAAATAGTGCGACAAAATCGACAGATACTAGTTTAGAACATCCCTCAATGTCGTCCCAGGACTGCGGTTGAGTGAGTGAAAGTGAATTTAGACTTTGACTTTAACTTTGAAAGTGGACTTTAGTGTAAAGTGTAAAATATTCAAGTGGAAATTGAAAAAGTGTTAAACCGTCCGAAGATTACTTTTATTAAAGTTTTTTTGTGTTTCTATTTAATAAATTAATATTTGATATAGAGTCCTTTATAAATTAAAACCAGCTATCTGTCGTTTTGCTAATTTGTGGTACCTAAAACGAAAAAGAAAAAATCAAGGTGGCGGAATTTTGTGGATTTTGTCTAATACGAGATTTGCAATTCAATTCAATAGCTATAGCTTTTGTTTCTTATTCAGTTGAACAGTCGATGACGTTTGTTTGCAATGCTGCGGTATCAATAACTCTTTTTTGACAAAAAATACAGATAGCCGGTTTTGGTTCTACTACGACTCTAGATAGATAGATGGATAGATAGATATCAAGTTTTATTTACTACGACACACACATTCATCAATACAAAAAGACTTAATAAGAACGAAACGAACAGTGAGAAGAGGGAATGAAATGTGTGCAGCAGCAAATAAGGTCTAGACTTTTGTCTGTGACAGCAAAATCACCTATTTCCAGCCGTCACCCTGACAACGCGGGAACCAAGGCCCTATTTAATAACGTGACAATTTGTCAATTGTCATGACAATTTGGCTAACATTGCGGTGTAGCTATTTCGAATTGGTTGACGCAGTCGATATAAAATTGTCATGACAGGTGACAAATTGACAGGTTTATTAAATAGGGGCCAGCGGCGGAATCGGATAAAAACATTAGTTAATGTTAACTGTGTTTTGACAAATGATATATTGCTACTTTTCTTTGGTAAGTTTTTATTTGTGCCAAAACGAAGTAGCAATGTATCATATATACATGTGTCAAAACACAGTTAACATCGAACATGTTGGAACCAGTGCAAGTAAGTGCTTACTTATCATTTCATTCATTTGTTATTCCAAATTGTATCTATTTTAATAAAAAAAAACACTGCCATATAAGTCGAATTGTAAGTAATAAACAAAATTTGGAACATCTAAATAATTTGACCGTCTTATTAGAATAAATAATATTGTTTTTAATATGTAGATTATTATCTAATTTTCTTTATATCTTTTATAAAAGCTCATTTTACAATGTTACTTTGTTCAACAGACTTAAATCTTTTGTTTAAAAAGATTATACAGGAATAAGTAACGATGTAGTATGCATAAGCAAGCATTTAAAAAAAAGGTATACCTCAAGTGGCGCCCTCATATGTGTGTGCCCTCAAAGCCACTTTGAGCACTTATGCGAACTACTACTACAACGAACAAAATTTTACTGAGGTTATTGTTTGTAAATAAACTATAGAACCTTCGCTTCAATCTGTACGTGTGAATTTTCGATACATTATGTACTTAGCGAGCAATAAATATAATTAAAATGAGTGCGCCACTTGAGGTATATAGGAGCCTTAAGGGACCGCCACTCGCAAAAAATGTAATGAATAATCGGCCTAATTTTGTAATAATTTTAATAGTATTTGATACCAAGAAATAGTAATCATAAATTAAAACATTTCTTATTACTATGTTTGTTGAGCTCCAAGCACTTTCAGACCAAATTGAGCGGTAGCATTTAGAAAATAATTAACCAATTCGTTCGCTTTGACTCGGTTTAATTTAAGTAAGTCACAACCTACTTAGTACTTACTAATAAATGAAGCCCATTTAAAGATTCATGGCCTTGTTTGCTGAAAATGTTTTAATGGCCTAGAAATTTCATTATTTTTTAACAAAACACTTAACGATCTTTGTCATTACATAGACGATTTCCTCGTAAATCCTATTTTAAAAGTGTTTTATTTGCAACATAATGGGTTAGGCGTAGTTCATTGATTGTGTGTTTTTTCTTTCTTTCACTGTGTACAACTGGTTAAGTAAAACAATCGGCATTCCCTCCGCATATGCTTTTAATACTTAAATTTAGATTTTTCGCATTCACAATGCTATTTTTATATTAAGATAAATAATATTAGAAAAAATACTAGAAAAAATCGACTCACCCGTAGCACCTCAGACGGGACTCGAACCCGCACCCTTGGGATTCCGGCCCAATGCACTGACCAATTAGTAGCGACTCGGTAGCATAATTGGCCAGTGCATTGGGCCGGAATCCCAAGGGTGCGGGTTCGAGTCCCGTCTGAGGTGCTACGGGTGAGTCGATTTTTTTCTAGTATTTTTTCTAATATTATTTAACTTTTAATGCTTTTTAGCACACCTCCGCGACAAAACAATACCAGCGAAACCGCAGTTCCGCCATGACTTACCTTCTATCGACAACGATACACTGGTGGCCAGATAATTAAGGACTCGTGGTTTTAGTTTTATCGTTCAGAATCAGAGCGATTGGGGACCCTGCTTTGTCAGTTATGTACCTACCTAATATAATAAACTCAAGAGACAACAGCTAATGGGCGTATTTACATTGGACGATAACTGTAACTACACGATATCGTCGGACTGGTAGTTTGATACAATCACTACTAAATCCTTTCACACTGTATCGTTGTAGTCAACGTTATCGTCGCCGACAAATTATCGTGCCGATATCGGGCGACGACACAGTGCGGGGTGAAGCATGATCGGTTACTTTTGCTGGCGCAATGCGACTATCCGCATAACAAGAGCTTGGGCCCTACCGGCTAACCTTACGAACTTCGGCGGGTCTGCCGAGCTACAACTTAAAACAGATAAATCGAAGTAAGGAGTTTCGTATTGTACATACGACGGCACCTCAGACTATACATGTTGACCTTGAGATCGTCTTTATGCCGTAAGTAATAAAAGCTGTTTTCGTAGTTCAACTGTTTAACTTACCTTGCTGTTGTGCGTACTATTCGCCGAAGTTATTTAGAAGATATCGATGTTTATGTGACATCATGAATTGGGGTTCGCTATTTTGACCCGATTGGGGCTCGATTAATTTGAAGCTCGGCAGACTTACCGAAGTTCGATGCGCTAGCCAGTACGGCCCCTGTTGGTTATATCGTGTCACATGCCGATATCGTCGGACGATATCGTTGTCGTCCGAGCTGACGATATATGAGCATTGTGTCGTTATCGTTATCTTCCAATGTGAAAACAGCCAATCACAGCTGTATATCGCACGTAGCAGACACAATGCTCATACCGAAATTGGAGCAAATTACCGGGGAAATTAGTGTGGTATCTCATGTGTGATTGAGTTGCGGTTGACCTGGCCATTCAGGCATATGCATAGGTGGATGATACACCATCGATTAAATAAACAGATAATTGTAAATTCTGTTAAAACCAGCATTAATTTATAATTGTTATGTTACAATCATGCGATTCTATTATCTGAGTTTTGAGTAGGTATTTTTTTCAATGCTATTTATGACATTATTTTTATTAACCGTGTTTCACGAGACCTTGAATAAAAATCCCTGATAACTTATGACATATACTTTTTGGACTTTGACAAAAATAACAGAATTATTTTATTTAAACAGTAAGTGAATGATTAATAAATACACGACACTTAAACTTACTTTCAGAAATAATTAGAGAGAATCTTTTATCACAGATAAATCAATGCTTAATCATTCAAATGTATTGTTTTTTGAGTCGTAAAAAAATATCAAGAAATAACTTAAATTCGTGTACAAATTGCCTTAAGGCTCCTATATACTTCAAGTGGCGCCCTTATTTTAATTAAATTTATTGCTCGCTAAGTCACTTTTAGCACTTTTGCGAACTACTACTACAACGAACAAAATTTTACTGAGGTTATTGTTTGTAAATAAACTATAGAACCTTAGCTTCAATCTGTACATGTGAATTTTCGATACATTATGTACTTGGCGAGCAATAAATTTAATTAAAATGAGGGCGCCACTTGAGGTATGTAGGAGCCTTAACCGGCGCCTTACCACCTCTATGGTTAAAATCGCTTGCTCGCCACGAGGTCACTTCCAAGTACGCGCTGAGGCGCACGCGACGATCTTTTCAGCAAAGTGGTAAAACACGTGATTAGCCGTGCATGATTGATCGTATTGAGTAAATAGATTTTTTATAAAATAGCCATTATTTTAAGGACGGTTGCAACATGATAGCAAAAAGCTAGATTAATAAATAAATAGATAAGTAGAAATAATAAGCTGCTTATCGCTGCATAGATAGGAGAAAATTAAAAGTCAATTTGTGTGGATAGTTAGATGTATTTCAACTCTGGTTTACATCTTCCGAAAGATGTGTAAGACTGAATTTGTAATGTATGATTAAATTGAAATTTAACTCAACATAGATAAAAACAAACCTGCACAGATCAATCGCTGTGCGATTACTCGCTAAAGTTTTAAAAAATTGATTTTATAAATATATATTTTTTACAGCGTGTAATACGGACATATTTTTTGTTACAAATCAGCACTGACTCTTCTATATATTTTCACCAATTAGAATGACAGTATAACGCCAATAATATTTTTGATTAAAAAAATTAACTTGTGGCTCTGTGAACTGTGTAGACCTCGCGTTTGTGACATTTTTGAATATTTTTCGAAAAGGCTGAAGATTTCCTTTTTTTTTCGAAATATTTAGAAGAATTGAACCGACAAAAAGTTATATATAATTATCGAATCTGCTTACAAAATTTCACGAGAATCGGTTGAGAAATGCGACCTGTAGAGGAGAACAGCCGGTCAGACGAAAACATTTTTGGCCAAGCTGAAATGCAGACGCTTTGCGCTCGCTCAGTCAATAAATCATCATTAGGTTGAATCGAAATTATGCTCATTGATTATATGTCATTATTACACTCTGTAATTATAATAAAATATGATGTTTCTTTTTATTTCGTTATATTTATTGAAAATATTCGTAAGTTAAGGCCCGTATTTATAAACTGCTCTCAACGTTAAGAGTTATCTTGAGATCATACTTGAGATGCTCTTCTTATAGAAACAGCTGCAATAGCGGTTTATAAATACAGGCCTTATACAAGGTGTTACAAAAATACCCCTAATGCTGAATATGGTATATAGGGACTATCAAACTGAACAACTTTTACTATGGCACCAACTCTGAAATCGCGAAAAAAAACAGCTGTTTCATACAAAAATTAAAATCGAAAATATCAATATGTATGAAACAGCTGATTTTTTTTCGTGATTTCAGAGTTGGTCCCATAGTAAAAGTTGTTCAGTTTGATGGTCCCTATGTACCATATTCGGCATTAGGGGTATTTTTGTAACACCTTGTACAATATATAAATAAATACTTACACTTGTGTTGTGAATGTAAATATTGTAAATAATTTGAAGTTGTAATAAAGTTAGTCATAAGTATGATACAAGAAGTTGCCATACTAGTTACGAACTAGATTTATATAGTTCTAATGTTATAATTATAATGTACTCTACGTATGTTAATAAAAACGAGCTTTTAAGTTTAAATAAAAGTGGTGAAATATTATTTCATTATTGCCTTTGATTGAATTTAAATTTAAAGTATGATTTGATTGGTCTTAAATGCCTACCAATAACAGAAAAACGAACAAGAACATATAAATAAAACAAATGTAATTTTGTACCCGAGACGAAAAAAACTGTTAAAATAAGTGACGTTCCACGAATAGCTTATGGAAGTTGTTAGTTTCAGAGATATTTAACATTCGTGAAAATGGTGCAAGACTACGATTTTTTTATTGGTTATCATTAAAATACATGGTGTATCCTCAATTTTCATATTTTTATTTTATGTAAGCTATTAGCTCAAAAACAAAAATTATATTATAACATAGATTTTTGCCTTTTCCTGAAACTAAATAGCTTAAAAGTTGCAGTTTACAGAAATATGCAATGCCGACCATAAGGTATCATTGCCGGTGGAACGTCACAAAAAATCAGTTAGGTACATTATTGTATAATGTACTTACGTAAGTATTATTACTTTTATAAAATAAAAAATTAACACAGGGCGCTCATTCAAGCATTTGATTATCTTCTCACTAAATTAATTTATCAACATTGTATGTAATTTGAACCGTCAAAGATTGAAATTTAAAAGTCACTTTAAAAGTGTAAAATCACATTTTTTTAAATAAAATAACTATCTAAAAAAGTGAAAAAGACTTTTTCGGACTTTTAGCAAAGCTTGTGAGTGAAAATATAAGGATTGTTATTTGACTAAAAAATATATTAAAATATTACTTATTGTAAAATTAATGTGATATTACTATGACAAATGATAATTATTTTGTGTTCACGTAAGAATAACAATATAAATAAAACAATGTACCTATTATTTTAAAATGCTTAATTTTTTTATTAATGTTAATGCAAAAACACTGTGAATAGTTTGTCATTTTATAAAAATATAAAATAGTATTACCTACCAATATTTAAGATTTTTAATTTGTGAAAAATGAAGGGAGACATATTTTTTTATATTTACAATACGGCTCGTAAAAAGCTAGATGTATTCTATTAATAAATTTGAAATTTCAGATCTCCTCAATTAACAAAGTGTAAGCTACAAAGAGTTTTTTCGGGTTCACAATGTTTTCAACTTATTTGTAACTTTATAGTAATGTAAATAAAAGTCAATTTGAATAATTATTTTAAACTTATTTTTCTCAATATGTTATGCACTTAATACCTATAAAGTTTTGTATGTAATAATGTAACTGAAAATAAAATAATATTCTTTAGAAATAAAATAAAAAATGTATGCTCCCTTCATTTTAAATTCTTGCCAAAACCGCTTTAAATTTAATAATTTTACTCATATTTTTTGTAAAAACGAGATGTTATTTTAAATGCGGTTTGTTTTTTGATGTAAAGTTACTTTCAATTATTGAATGAATATAAATAAATGTGAGTTTTTAATTAAGTGCTTTTATTTCAAACTAGCTATAGTACCCGGAATTTGTTGCATGTCGCGAAACAATGCGAATTATCTGACAATGTGCTCTAAGGCCCGTATTCATAAACCGCTCTTAACACTGAGAGCTATCTTGAGATCATACTTGAGATGGTCTTATAGGAATCGCATATCAAGTATGATCTCAAGATACTTGATATGTTGAGAGCTATACTTGAGATGGTCTTATAGGAACAGCATATGAAGTATGATCTCAAGATACTTGATATGTTGAGAGCTATCTTGAGATCATACTTGATATGCTGTTCCTATAAGACCATCTCAAGTATCATCTCAAGATAGCTCTCAACGTTGAAAGCGGTTTATAAATACGGGCCTACATATGCTTTTGCCTTTTCTAATAGGAACAGCACCTCAAGTATGATCTCAACATAGCTCGCAGCTTTAAGAGCAGTTTATAAAACTACGAGCCGAAGTGTGACCAACTTCAGAGCGCTTACAGTAAAATACGACGTAATTTATTCCGTGCGCAGCGCCCTATATTATATTCTCGAGTGAAGTTGCCGAGGACCGTGCACATTGTCAGATCATTCCTGGGAAACGAATCCCGGACCTTGTGCCTTACACGTGTACGAACACTAGTTCACAGAAGCGGTCAAACAATCACACCCTTACATGAAAACTGTGGTAAATGAAAAAAACCTATTAAAAATAGTACTTATACAAGGTGTTACAAAAATACCCCTAATGCCGAATATGGTATATAGGGACCATCAAACTGAACAACTTTTACTATGGGGCCAACTCTGAAATCGCGAAAAAAAAAAAAACAGCTGTTTCATACATTTTGATATTTTCGATTTTAATTTTTGTATGAAACAGCTGATTTTTTATTCGCTATTTCAGAGTTGGTCCCATAGTAAAAGTTGTTCAGTTTGATGGTACCTATATACCATATTCGGCATTAGGGGTAATTTTGTAACACCTTGTATATAGATAATTATAAAACTAGTGTTTCAATGTTTTTGCGAAAATGGGAATATACTTATTCTTATCCTGTGGAACCCTAATAATCATTAAGTAATGGAAGCCATCTTAGGTTACCTCAAGCTGACCAAAACAACACCCTGCGACTGTGACCCCTGTACAAATAGCTCGACTTAATTAGTGGTTGGGTTAGGGTTGTCTCCAATCGAAAATACTCGTAAGTAGTTAGTTCATATAAAACAATAGATACAGTTGTATCTATTGTTTTATATGATGTAGGTATAACGTTCCTTTAAAACTATATTTAAAACAAAGTTAAGTACTTATATGAACTCTCTCTTATGAAAATATAGTACTTACCTAGTTTACATCCACAAAATGTGATTATAAAATTAACTAAATTCGTAAGTCGTTATCAAGATACCATTGTGGTTTTTAAAATGCTAATGTTTGTCTGTTCGTAATCATGTGAGACAATGAGCTTTTTTTCTTATAATAAAAACACCTAAAAGCCGAGTCCTTGTATGTAAAGTGAGGCAATAAATACTGAGCCAAAATGGCTTTTTTTACAGACTTACATCCTTCATACGTTACCTAATCGTAGCATCAATCCAATAAAATAGTAACTAATCCCCTTTAGGGGATTTCAAGTTTCAATTTCCCAGTTAGGTAATTTTTATGTTATAATCATTATTGTGGATTTTAAATTGATTTTTTTTTGTTATATTTTTGTAATGTTTATATTTAATGATTTGATTTTATTTAATGAATTTTTTAATTACAATTTAAGTTTCTCTCTTGCTTTGCAACGCCCTCACAGGGCGTCACAGGAACTGTAAAACTATGTGACAAGCAATAAATGAATTATGAATTATACTTCGGTAACGAATTAAGGATAAAAATCTGAAAACTAAGCCATTTTGGCTCAATATTTCTTGCCTCACTTTTGACAGTGCGCTTTGTATGGAACTATCGTTCTAGGTTGTTATTATTCTAAGGCTTTTTTATACAAAATTCATCAAAAAATCCCCTAACGCAACAGCCCTGCCCTTTCCAAGCATCATCCACACACAAAATGTTTGTATTTCCCATTCAAGTTGTTTAATGAATAAAAAAAACACACGCAGTCACTCGTAAAAATTATCTGCTTTTAAGATCAAATAAGGATTTTGTTTGATTAGGTACTCTTTCGTGCGTGATAAAAAAAACCTATCTCGTAATGTGTTTGTGATTTGCATTCATGACCCATGTCAGTAATACCATTGACTGGTACCTACTATTGATAGTAGGTACACGAGAAAAAAAACTGACTTACGTTTCATCAACGCCCGAGCGGCCGAATGCGGCCGGACAACTATAGAATATCTATTGTGCCTCATTTTAGTTGGGAACTGTTGCAGCCGCGCCGCGATGGTATATAATTTTGCATGTAATTTCATATTTGCATATTGATCGTTTTGCATGGAACGAAACGCTTTATAGTGACAGTTCTCAAGTAGCAACTTGACAGTTCTCAAGTAGCAACTCGCGAGTATTACACTAGTGGTTCTTTTAGCTGTAGACCGTTTGTATCATTTTTGATAATTTTTCGAAATGGCTGATTTTTTTTATTTAAAAGAACTGAATCGACAAAAAACTTAGGTATAAATATTTATCGCACCTGCTCACAATATTTCACGAGAATCACGAAAGAAATGCGCCCTATAGAGGAGAACAGCCGGGCAGACACACAAAAGCATTTTCCCTTAAGGCTCTTATATACCTCAAGTGGCGCCCTCATTTTAATTAAAAGTGGCCACTTTTAGCACTTTTGCGAATAACTACTACAACGAACAAAATTTTACTGAGGTTATTGTTTGTAAACTATAGAACTTTAGCTTCAATCCGTACATGTGAATTTTCGATATATTATGTACTTAGCGAGCAATAAATTTAATTAAAATGAGGGCGCCACTTGAGGTATATTGGGGCCTTAAGCTGAAACGAAGACGCTTCGCGCTCGGATTGCATACGACAAATTACATTAAAGGGGGTGTAATCCAGTGAGGTTACTTTTGTAATTCCCGTCGATGCCTCTAGCTAGCTGATGTCGTCTCACTTCTCGGAATAAAGCTGTGCGAGCAACACCATAAGGCCCGGACTCCACCAAAGCAGGGACGAGGCGTGAAGAGAAGAGATGTGTTTTAAACAACCAACGACTTTTTGACGACCTCCGTGGTCGAGTGGCTTTGTACACCGGTTTTCAAGGTGTCGCCATCTCTGAGGTCCCGGGTTCGATCAACGGTTGGGTCAATTTAGAAAACGAACTTTTCTGTATTGGCTCAGGTCTGGGTGTTTGTGATACCACCGTTGTCTTTGATTTCCATAACACAAGTGCTTTAGCTACTTACTTTGGAATTAGAGCAATGTATGTGATGTTGTCAAATATTTATTATTTATTAATAGGATTTCATTATTTATACATTTTATCTCCGCTCAACTTCAGTGGAATCGTTTAAGCGAAGGGGAAAAGAGATGTCTCATATTTGTATAGCACGTAGGTATGACAGCTGTACCTCGCCGAGGCGCTAAGCGGGACGAGTACCGCCTCTGTGCTCTAGTGGTTCGCCCACCCGTGTAAGACGCAGTGGTCCCGGGTTCGATTCCCATAGGGGGGTACATTTGTACTCGGTTTGGTTTTAAGTCCGCCTGGCTAGCTACCACCATCTTACCTAAGTCTGACGCCATAACAACAATTTAATTTTTTTTGTGTTCTGGCAGTTAGAGGTAAGATAGTTTTTAGCGCGTTTTTAGTCAGAATCATCCATAAATCTTGTAATCTCATCTGTCTATGCAGAGGTCCCGGGTTCGATTCCCATAGGGGGGTACATTTGTACTCGGTTTGGTTGGTGGTAGGGCTTACTTCAAGTCCGCCTGGCTAGCTACCACCATCTTACCTAAGTCTGACGCCATAACAACAATTTAATTTTTTTTGTAGTTAGAGGTAAGATAGTTTTTAGTCAGAATCATCCATAAATCTTGTAATCTCATCTGTGTATTGTAAAAAAACGGCAGCGCAGTGCGATTTTTAATTAGGTGTATTCACTAATCTTGTAATCTGTATGGTTTTATACGCGAAATTCAAAAATGCCTGTCTCAGCTCAACGCCGACGGACGCACGCCTCTAAGTCATTCTGATCAATCTGGAAAATTATTATCCCTCTAAAATTCTAGATCTGACCGGACAAATTGCATCCGGTCGGAAGTTAGCGACCTAACCCCAAAACTACATTCTAAAACCCAATAGTCCGGTCTAAAACCGGACGGTTAGCAACCCTGCTCTCGAGTCGCGAGGGCGCGTCCAGAAACTGATCCCGAACCTTTGCTATAGGTACTAGATACTTCCCTAGACTTACAGAGACTTCAAAGATTCGCAGATTTTTTTCCTAAAGGGGAACGAAAATCCTACATTACCACCTTTTTAAATTGAAGACTAATTGGCATTGATGGATTTATTTAGAGAAGTCCAGCGATTAATAAAGTCCTTTATTATTAATTGTGAAAACAGCTATAAGTACCTACTGTTTACTAATTATTGTAAATGCGAAAGGAAATCTGACGGTCAGCCTGTTTGTTACAAACCAAGTTTAATCTGACGATAGATTTTATACACGTATGGACACATTTTATACACCTTGGAAAAGAAATAGTTAGTCTTAATTGGGTCTGCAACTTACTTTCGAAAGGCTCGAAATTATTCGAAAAGCTCTCTTTGCTTTACTTATTTATTTTTGTAAAAAGTCTTTAGAATAGTTGAAAATGAAACAAAAGAAAAATAGCAAACAAAAAACGAGCGCTCCTTTTTGAAGAGTTAAAAAAAAATTAACCAAAAATGAGCGTTAATTTTGAAGATGGCATTAATTCCGGCCCCTAGAGTTGTGTAAATAAGCGGATACGATCTAATCTGTGGTTGTGTGTCTGAAATACGAAGCGGGTTTGCTTCGGACTGCTCCCGGACTAACGGGGTAAGTCGAGTTTTCAAAAATATAAACAAGCAACTGCGTGGAATATTTTTGAGTTAATTTTAATATCTAAGACAACCGCGCGTACTGTTCATTAGAAATAAAACACTTTTTACGGATTACAGCGCGTATATTATTAATTCATGTTTTATTTTAGAATTATTTAGTTTGGATTTATTAGTTATTTTTTTTAATTTAGTCATTCCGTGACCACGGCCCCTAGAAAGGTGTCGAAACGTCAGGAAATCAAAAAACCAATAGCTAGTTAGTTAGCCCCAGGTTTAACTTGGCAAAATATTTTATGGCTTACCACAAGGTAAGGATTTTTGAAAATATCCACGGGAAGTGGACATCAGTATTTAAAAAAAATCGATAAAGAGTAGACAAACATTTGCAATATTTGGGGATCAAAGAGAAAAGTCTCGCATTTAAAAAAGTAAAAACTATTCAAATGCAATAAGAATTTGCAGCCTGTAGCTTGCAGTAGGTGCTTATTTTATCGCAGAAAGTATTTCACGCTTCCTTCGGGAATAATACAGCGTTTCAGGAAAGAAAGAGAACATTATTACCTACTGCCTTCCTCGGGGCCATGTTTTGCCATATTGTTTGTTACAGTTGTAGTTACATAATAACTTACAAGCAGACAATTTTATACATTTAGGTATCTATACAATGCGTTATTTGTTTTAACTAGATGTAGGTAAAAATAATGAAACTGAATTGAAAAGTGATATCAAAAAGTACGTACTTACCTCGTTCTTTTCTTTATTTTTAACAATTACAACATTTAAGTAAGTGCTTAAGTATTTGTTATATACTTTTACCCTTTACTAATAAAGATTGTATAGCATACAGTTACACAATGGTTACTCTGTCAAACTATTTAAGTTTAACATTAAAAAGAAAGGAACAAAACACTGTGTATACATCTGTTATACAATTTATTCTAAAGTCTGTTCTATATTTTTCACAAAATAAGTTTAAAACCACAGAATGCTAGCTTAGTAGTATTTTTTTTAGGTTTTCCAATGCTTGAATCCTTCTCTTGTTATAATAAATAGAACAACTGTTATTTTCCACTAAAATAGAACGTACACGAGCACAACAAAGTCAATAAGTCGATTTTTTTATTTTTTTTAACTTACTCTGTTTTTACACACAGTCCGTAATATTCACCATTGTTAAAACTGCTAACATTTTTATTTATTACAAGCCATAGCTTATGAGAGCGAATAAAAGTGAAAATTCAAGTAAAATGCTCTGTTTATAAATTGAGGTGAGATAAGATCTCGTATTTCTTAAAGGGCGGTTGAAGTATGAAAATTAATATTGTCTTTGAAATAATTATCTGGGAGATAAAGAAAGTTATACTAACTTGTTTAACTTTGCTATGGTTGGATGACTTTAGTGGCAAATTCTTAACCGATATTAAAAACAAGGACTATAGGGTTTGGATGTGTTTTAGAAAAAAAAACCGGACAAGTGCGAGTCGGACACGTCCACCAAAGGTTCCGTACAAATTGTAGGTAGATACTTAAATATAAACTATAATTTTTATGATTTAATTACAAATGTATACTTATCAGACTTTTCCCTGTACCTACTTGTAGTATAAGACGCTTCTAGGTCAACGGGAATAACCCTATAAATTTTGATTCCCTTGAGTGTCGAAATATGCGCATTACATTACGGCATAAACGGCCGTATCTTTTTTTTTACGTTAACTTTTCTAAGTTTTTTTTTTTCACAGTTTCAAGAGACTGTAGACTTGACTATATGGTTTTAATTTCAACTCGATACCTCCACGCATTCCCTAGATGAAGGATCTTGACAGACAGACGGTCAACAAAGTGATCCTATAAGGGTTCCGTTTTTTCCTTTTGATGTACCTACAAAACCCTAAAAATAATATTGAGAAAACAAAACAAAGTCAAAGGTGTACAAAAGAAAAAAATCCTACTACGGCCCCATCCGACTTCAATATTAGTTTTTTTTTAATATAATACCAAATAATATACTAGAAAAAATACGACTCGCACCAGATCATTTTTTTTTTATTTATAAGATTATTAAAATTACTGTACGCACAACAGCACGGTAAGTTAAACAGTTGAATTACGAAAACAGCTGTTATTACGTAGGGCATAAAGGTGGTCTCAAAGTCAACATAATATAGTCTGAGGTGCCGTCGTGTGTACCTACTTAATTAATTGACCGAATGAGCCTAGATGTAGCGTAAGCGCACTAAAAGTGACGCTGCAAACGAATGCTCCAATTCAAGTGAGCATAGAACGATCTCAGTATTCATTTTAACCATAGACTTACTTATAATAAGTTATGATTTGACCTACGTTACTTAGCGTAACGATGCCTTAATGTGCTGAGAATTTGTAAAAAAAAAACTCGATTTTTTTTAAAAAGATGGAATTATATTTTCAGTAAATATTGAGCGTACACATAATTTCACTATGAATGACGTCATACATGTACATAAAATTATTGCAATATTCCATGCCATGCAACCGTTTCTTCTATTTGCGTTAGTAAGACAGAGATGTGTAAGAAAGAGTAGCGTAGCATTAGTATTTTAAAACCATTTAAAACCAGGGGCCGTACCGGCTAACGCATCGAACTTCGGAAAGTCTGCCGAGCTTCAAATTAAAACAGATAAATCGAGCCCCAATCGGGCCAAAATGGCAAACCCCAATTCATGATGTCACACGAACATCGATATCTTCTAAATAACTTCGGCGATTAGTACAATACAAAACTCATTACTTCGATTTATCTGTTTTAAGTTGAAGCTCGGCAGACCCGTCGAAGTTCGAAAAGTTAGCCGGTAAGGCCCCAGGCTGTATCTCATGAACCATGATAGTTAGACAGTTGAAATTGAATTGAAATCACAGATGATGTATTTCTGTTGCCGCTATAACAACAAATACTAAAAAACAGAATAAAATAAATATTTAAGAGGGCTCGCATACAACAAACGTGTTTTTACGGAATCCTTCGTGCTCGACTCCGACTCGCACTTGGCCGGGTTTTTTTAAATTAAGTACCATTCGATATCGAGAGGCCACAAGCACCAAAAGTGCTGTCAAGAAAAAAATGGTGACTGTCATCTTAACTGTCACGCTACTCAAATGGCCAGTCTACTAAAATTAACGCTAGTAGAATAGAATTATAATGTAATAATATAAGTTAGCCGGTAGGGCCCCAGTAACTGTGATCTAAGGTCGAATATCAAATATGGCGGCGGCAGTTTTCGGAAGCGTAATACAGGGTGTTAGTAGTAGCACCCCAGCGAAAACTTTAAAAGATGATTTTATCCTTACAGTTAAGCAACTTTCTCTATGGAAACACTTATCGCAAATGCATAGTTGAGATTTTGATTTTTATATATTTTCTGTTCGCGCCCTCGCGAGCCGAGAGGCGATCTGTAGAATTTTGAAACAACGGTACAAATTTTAAACGAAGAAACAAAACCGGGCCATTGAGAATATTTCGATAATAGGGATCAAGCCTACTCACCGGTATATTCTGCTGCTGCAATGCCTGTCGGCGCCGACCTTTGGCAGGGTCCTTGGTATATCACTAATCACATGTATATGTCGTGGGCCAATCGTTGAACTGGGCAGATCACGATACGCCGGGATTTCTTTATTTGCCTTTTCAAAACCCGCCATATCGTTCAAAGCATAACGTTTGACGATTTGCCCGGCCATGCTTGGGCAAATCGATTCTGTAGGGTGACCAAAGTAACTGACGCTCGTAATTCACTCGGAAAGCAGTTTTTTACCCAACTGCAAAGAAAGGGTTATGTTTTTCGCGCGTATCTTGTATGTTTGTATGTATGTGTGTTTGTATGTAATATTCTTTATTACCTCATATCTTTCAAAAGGCTGAATAGATTTCTGTAATTAAGATATCATTAGATTTGTCTTGGCAGCCTAAGTGTTCTTAGGTAAGTGCCATTAAAAAAAAAAATATTTATTTTTTCTTCAATTAACTCACTGTTATGGTTTTTATTATCACAATTTTCGATTTCTTGTGACACCGCCATCTTGCTCGTACGTAAACACTCAGCTGACAAGAGCGCAAACAGCGTTACAGCGCTACAAGCGTCGCAAAACGGAAGTATATTACGATGCGCCCAGCCATATCTCGATGTGGCCAAGTACTAGTAGCGCAAATCGACGCATAGGTTGCTTTTATCGATCTGCCTAATTTTTGATTGGGCACATCATGAAATTATTGGCCAGATCACGAAATGCCGACAGATCGTGATCTGACCAGGCAGATCTCGATCGGCCCAGTTCAACTATTGGCCCACGACATATACACCAAATTCACAACGAAAGAATGTTCAATGATGGATGATTGCGGTGCAACCGATATTGGTGTTGACCGCGCAGCTCCGTCCCGAAAACTGGTACGACGTCAGTGAGAGGCATCGACCAAATTACAAAGTATACACTGGATTAATAATTTCAACAATATTTCGCGAGCAACTACCTGCGAGAACTGTCACTACGAACCGTTTCGTTCTATGCCAAGACGAATATAAATATCGAATCGAAATTACAAACAATATTATATTAAATTAAATACGCGGCCGCAACATTTTCTATACAAGGTGTTACAAAAATACCCCTAATGCCGAATATGATAGATAGGGACCATCAAACTGAACAACTTTTACTATGAGACCAACTTTGAAATTGCGAAAAAATATCAGCTGTTTCATACAAAAATTAATTACGAAAATATCAAAATGTATAAAACAGCTGAATTTTTTTTCGCGATTTCAGAGTTGGTCCCATAAGAAAAGTTGTTCAGTTTGATGGTCCCTATCTACCATATTCGGCATTAGGGGTACTTTTGTAACACGTTGTATATAATAAAATATATAATTATATTATAACGATGATAAACAAATCTTGGAAAAAGATTTAAAGATATTTAACTTTTTAAATAAATCACTTCTTTCGATGGCTTTTTGCCTTCAAATCGATCGATTAGCTTTTACGATCAACGATTTTCGCAATTTTCGGTCGTAATGCGTTTCTGATCGGTGTTATTTCGCGCCGAAAGGTATCCTAAATTACATAAATCGATTCAAAATCGGTTGCTGACATGCTTGGGATGAATAATAATCTAAATTGGCTCCCTTGATTAGATTCAACAAGGAGTATATAAATAAAAACGGTCAAGAGACTTCGGAGATAAGTGGAGAGGAGAGGGAAAGGAGTTTATTATTCATCAAAAGTTGAAAACTATACGGCCCAAAAAAAATTTTGTTTGAGAATGTGCAAGCAGCGCTCTTTCATATGAATATCCCATATGCCCTAGTAGCCTCACTTCGAATTTTTAAGACCCCCTTTCCCTGTTGCAAAAAATATATAAGTATTTTTATTTATCTCTTATTTGCAAAATAGTTAAGCAAACATCACCTAAAACTATTCCAATTTTCAAGTAGATAGTGGTTCTCGAGATATTCAGCTCTGACAGACAGGCAGACTGAGTCGCACCATAAAGGTTCCTTTTTACCATTTTGGTACGGAACCCTTAAAATTACCGTTGTTTCACGTCTAGTCTGTTTATATACTTGTCCTATTTAGTAAACAGCGTTTGACAGTTGTCGTACGTCTTTTGAGTTTAAATCGTTATGAAAAAAATCAAATTATTACTTATTAGTAATGCCTACCTTAAAAAACTACTTTTTTCATTAAAAATGTTTACAACACAAATTTTATTATTCTCAGAAAAATTTTAAGTTAAGGGGCTGACATGAGCCAACTAGCGCCGCCAGTCGATATTATTTTATTTATTCCTAATAAGCCCAATTTCTTAAAAAAGGAATCAGTCAAAGTTTTGTGAATGACGTCTTATGTTTATTGAATAACGTTACAACATTACAAAATGCGTGCAATAGTTAAAAAACGGGTTTGAACCAACAGTGGCCACTTTTAACAAAATCGCGTTTTAAACTGTTTGAATGCCTTTTCAAACTGTGTAAAGTTATTCAATAAATATTAGACGTTATTAACAAAACCTTGACAAATTCCTTTTTTGAGAAATTGGGCTTATTTAGAATCAATAAAATAAAATCTACTGGTGGCGCTAGTTGGCTCATGTCAGCCTCTTTAGTCAAACAATTTATTAAAAATTACCCCATGTAGCATTTTACTTTGACAAACAATATTGGTATCACATTTTCCATCATACGGTTACACATAGCAGTAAGATCGCTCCTATAACGTAACAATATCATAAAAAAAGTAAAGACGATCTCGTCCAAAAGTCATCAAACAGTGTAGGTAACATAAAAGAACTCCGAACTCCTACTCGCAAAAAGTCGCGAAAGTACGCCCATTTCCTCGCTTCCGTTAATTTATCAAGCAAACCCGAGCGAAACAATAACTCGCGAGCAACTTCATGTATCCGGAGATTACGGATGAATTTACACCGATACGAACTTACTAAAAAAAGGCTTGCGAAAGGCAAAGAAATGGCAATAGCTTTTGATTTATCTGCATGTGAAATTAAAGCTAAGCGTATGATGAGACGCAGGCCACGTAGCAAAGTACAGCCAGATTATACAAAGCAGGGCAGTTGAGACAGACATCGACCAAAAACGTAGGCAAGAGCAGGACAGTCATACAATGTCTGCATCACACGTCCCTGCACGTTGATTTTAACAGATTTAAAAGACCATAGCTAAAGTCAAAGTCAAATAATAAGCAACTCGATACGTTAATGCGTTCCAACCACAATGATTCGACAAGGGTTCCGTTTTTCACTTCACACTAACAAAAGTTATGATAAAATGTAGTATCCATACAACATTTTTTTTATCCTCAGCAACCACAATAAAGAAACATAATCCAGGGGCCGTACCGGCTAACGCATCGAACTTCGGAACGTCTGCAGAGCTTCAAATTAAAACAGATAAATCGAGCCCCAATAGGGCCAAATTGGCGAACCCCAATTCATAATGTCACACGAACATCGATATCTTCTAAATAACTTCGGCGAATAGTACAATACGAAACTCCTTACTTAGATTTATCTGTTTTAAGTTGAAGCTCGGCAGACCCGCCGAAGTTCGAAAAGTTAGCCGGTAGAGCCCCAGCATGTATTTATTTTTCTATTATTATTTCGGTGTGAGCGTCAACCAACATTATGCTTCAACAATGTTGTATTCAACTGGTGATAAATGATTATGATTTTTGTCGCAAAGAAACGATGTACAAGTTATAAGCTAAACTTAAGTTATTTTACCCGACTATGGCGATATAATAAAAAACCTTTTTTTAAAGAAAAATCTCCTTAAAAAACCTGTAAATAAAAACTAAAACAGCTTTAAAATTAAAAAGCTCTAAAAAGCAAGATCATAATATTCTATTTTTTGATGAAAATACGTCTTTGCTCAAGATGTAAACTGGCGCAGTGGTAATTAGGATCTTTACCATTGCGCCAAGCGGCGACAAAAAATAATTAAAAGAAATTATTTAACACTCCTTTCTCTCTATCGAAACGTCTAAACGCCATCGGTCGGATTAGTGTCGGGGAGGCGATAAGAAAAGCGGCACAAGTGCGAAAACCTCATTTTTCCGGAGCTCTTTTTTATTGTCACCTAATACTCGAGTATCAGCTATCTCGTATCGGACGATCCATCACTTTCTTCTTGAGTGAACTCTAGTAATTTAAACTTTTTCCTTACGCATTTTCGTGGCTTTTACATGATCCGACTTTTTTATCTTCAATTTATTAGATTAACAGTGTAACAACTCTTAAGTCAACTACTTAAACTAAGCCAACGCAAACAAAATACATTAGGTACTTATAAAAACTTGAAACGTAGTAAAAAATAATAAAACTTTCCAAAAAAAACAACAATTTAAAAATATTTTTTCTTGCAAAAAATCCAAACTAAATGATTATTCCAAGATTTTAACCAACTTACTTTGTTGAATATACAGAGTGGGAAATAGAGACGGCAGTTGGAGGAAAAATATGCTAAATATTGACGATTGATATTGATGGCTTTTACTGTAGTTTTCCTTTATTTAAAAAAAACTGCATTCAAAGATTTTGTTGATAAATCGCTTGTTTTGCTGGGAACCGAACGGGTTAAACTTTTTTTTATCTTTCTCGGGTTTGCTTTTAATTTAAGTTGCTAAGTTATTTAAAAGAAATTTACTCTTATCATTGACACTACCGATTGGTATCATAAAGGTAGAGAATGTTATAAATAAGCTATTAAAAAAAAATCTTTGAATGCAGTTTCACTTATTTTTTTTTAATACAGGAATTTTCCTTTCATAAAAAAAATTGCCATAATTAAATATATTTAGGGTACTTTCAACTACGTCCCTCCAACTACCGACTTTTTTCCATCATGTATATTAAAACAAACAACAAACAAAAGTAAACATTGAGTTTTTTGTTTTAAATTTCGATGGTTTCTGACGTTATTAAAATAAACCATATCAGGATTTACACCATGTACCTGTTTATTTTTGAGACTCCGATACTTCGGCGCAGTTGCATGCGCCATGGTCACGGAAGAACTGTCGATTGTTGCGTGCGGGTAGATGTTATTGGCAGACAAATCGGTCTACCCTCCGTCTAAGTCTTTTATTATTACGCTCGATACCGGTACCACTGTCTGCAAACTCACTACTCACTCGAATCTGTTCACGACACACGACACTCACTGTATCTGTACGCGAAACGGCGCTTTTACATTTCATGTTGTTTCTACACAACCGGATTACGGGGTTACAAACACTCGACAATTTAAACCCATCTTCACGATTGAAATTTATGTATTTGGTAATTTCAATCGTGAAGAATTTTTGTATTTAAAAATTTTTGTTTCATAAATAACTTTTTTTTCACTGCCAAGTTAATTGCACCCACTAAAAAAATATTTTTTTTAAATATTTTAAAATAATGTAGTTTTTCAAAGCCAAGTTAGTGGCATTCACTATTAGTTTTATTTTTCTATACAAAATCGTCCGGTATAAAAGCACCTATCTTCTGTTCCTGAAGCGCATTTTGATGTCGAAAGGGATTCTTATGTCAAAGCGGTAGTTGGTTCGTGTTTAAGAATGAACTTTTAATTTAAGACTTCATTTTGTAGCTGTTCCAATTATTTTGTCTCTTCTTTGGACATAAATGAAACTCCAAACTGTGGAAATATACTTTGGTTTGTAATGAAATTTGAGCAAAACACCAAAATCGCTTACCATAGCGAACAATTTGAAAATTGGTAATAGGTGCAATGTTGCCAGCACATAAATAATATTGTATTGTAAATTCTTTAACTTTCTAGGTCCATTTCTCTATAATAAGGTAAACAAAAGTATAAATATATATCATCTAAACATGCATGAAGTAAGAAATTCTACGGTTGTCTGGTTAAAATCGTTATCCTATGACGATACTGAATTGCTTTTGAAATCCGTAATTTGATTCCATCTTAGTGTAATTCTTCATAAAACTCACCCTCTCTACACACACTCACTCACATTCACTTTACACACCGCGAGAGGATTCACTTTTGAAATATTATTAAGTATTAAGTTTTTGGCAATGTTAACACATTCTTGCGTTGAATTATTTTCATCTATGGAATTTGAGTCCTAATAAGAGCGCTGTACCCGAGATACAGTTTTAACTAGTTCGGGTGCAGATGTCAATTGTTTGTTTCAAAGATGTTTAGTTCATTTAAGTATGAGACGTTTAAGAAACTTTGTATTTTTATGTCAATAAATGTTATTATTATTATTATTATTATTGTACTGCTGCCGTAATCGACGACGTAGCTGTTATGGAAAAGCTCAGGCGCAAATAATTTTGTCATAAAAAAAATAAGAGAACATTACAAAACAGTAGCGCGCTGGAGTCGCGCAGCGCTAAGGCGAGTTAAGTTAAGTTTAATTAAATTAAATTAATAATTTTGCAAGTTTTGTTTGTGTTTTTTAATGACTTAAATATAAATTATTGCAGGCTTGTAATTGCAGGCAGGTGTATACGAATAAGCGAATACTGAGCTAAAGTTGAAGGAGAGAAGCGTAGTTTGAGAACCTCAAAACAAATTTAAGAAATTTTTAGATGTTTTTAGGTTACAGTATACTTTTCAATACCTTACCTTTACCTTGAAATACCTTTCAATTAAATAAGTAGTAATGTTTATAACAATTAAATATTTTTTATATGAAATTCATACACACGAATAGATAGAGAAAAATAAATCCAAAATATGTACATATCTTTGCTGTGATTTCGAAGTACTAATTCAATAAAATATTATGTTCATAACAATGTTTTTTTTAAATAAAATCAATGAAATTCATTTTCATTCGTCGTTGATTCGTCGGTCGTTAATTGCACGAGAATCTGTGAATTTTTGTCGATATAGATTTTCGTAATTTTTCGAAAAAAAAACATATTTCCGCCATTTCGATTTTTTTTAAATGGCATTTACGCGAGGTCTACAGTTCACAGAGCCTCTAGTAAAGTGGGATTAAGTTGACAAAAGAAACTTCATAAAGCTATCAAAAACGCATTCTCTCGACGGCCACATTGTAAATAATCTTACAGGGTAAGCCACGGTTTTCCAATTTGCCCAGAAATGCGGTCCGGACACGTCCCGCCTGCTAATACTGTAAGCACGGTCTGCGGTTACAAAGTCTACACGCTCTCCAAATTCTTCCAGAGTCTTTTGGTTTCCTATAGACATTTTTTTTAAAGATTGCTTATCCTGACATTCCTGACTTAATTTCTTGAGTTATTCCCATCTGATCCCCTGCAACCGATCCCCTGTTGGATCGGTTTTATTTTTAATTTGGTAAATTTACAAAATAGTAAATTACCAAATAAATAAAAAGAAACCAGGGTAACACCTAACAATAACTAGGAAAATACTTTACCATTAAACTAGTCATTCGATTAATTTGTGGTAACAATTACTTAATTCAATGAAATCGAAGCTAAGTAAAACTATTTCCCCGAACTAGAATCGAGTTCTGTGTACTAAAAACTGGGTCATTTTAAATTGCTAGAATGATTACCTTTAATGAAGCTACTAAGTACTAAGGTGAGCTGTTCGAAACAAATCGCTGTTTTCCCTACCACACGTCCTAGACATTACGGATCGGAAACATATCGGTACGTAGTATTTGTATCTATTCTGTGATATCGGTGAGTGTGCAGTGGAATTACACAACCTCATTCCGCCATATCCCTTCTTCCGTCGGACAACTAGACGTATGAATCTGCGGTTCTCCCTTGTTTGGTATAACAACGTTTCGTCGAAAATAGCTTCGCCTAATTTTAGTTACAATAAAGTCATTCCACATATTTATTCATTTGATCGAATATTTGATTGATTTAATTTTATTTCGAATAATGTCATTTTACCGAATTTTCAAATGCGCTAATTTTATTTAAACTAATGTTTAACTAGCTAGTCTAATAATGATTCAGTCGAAAGATCTAAACCTGGCGCCGGACTTCTAACGCCATCTAGTCGATGCAAGTGGTAAAATATTGAGATTTCCTAGAATGCTTTCCGGGGGGTGCAGGGGGGCTGCCTGCTCTGGGGGGTCGGGGGGCCTGAAGCCCCCCGCTATAAAGAAAAACTTTTAATGCGATGCGGTTAGGTTAAGTGTTTTGACCATACGCAGCATGTTTGCGTGCATGTTGCATGCTGCATGCCTGATTGCTTGCTGCTTGCCTGATTGCATGCTACATGCCTGCTTGCATGCTGCTTGCCTGCTTGCTTGCAGCGGCGAGCGTATGGTCAAAACACTAACCTAACCTAACCTTATGGTCTTCGCATTAAAAGTTTTTCTTTATAGCGGGGGCCTCAAGTCTTTACCATAAACCAAACACCACATTATACCAAATGAATATTCGATAAATTACATGTTATACCACCTGAACATTTCATCGAATGAACATTCTATTTTACGATCATTAGCGCAAATGTTGTTATAGCAAATAAATATTCGATGAAATGAAAATTATGTCAATCGATATTCTGCCGTCGTATCAGAGAACACAGTAACTTTGAAAAAGTCGTTTCGAGAAAAACGCGCGAAAAGTTTTTTGGAAACTATGTTCGATTGTGACAAATTTATGAAAGTTAGCAAACTAACTAGAACGTAGAGTGATTAAAAATAACGTTGCGCTAAAATGTGTATTTTTATTTTTTATGTATCTTTATGATATTTCGTGTTAAATGCATAACTGTGTTCTTGTTGGTAAAAAGAAATAAGAAAAATTAGTTGTACTAGACTAAATGACAGTAACTGACATAGTTACTGTGTACTAGCTAAGATTTACTAAATACTGTGATTAAGTTAAGTAAAGAAGCTGCTAAATTCTTTACTTCATCACAGTAACTGTTAATATACTGTTTTTTAATCTAATTTACTTAACAAAATTTAGTTGACTGTGAATCTAGTAAGTCAAGTTGCTGTATTTTAAGTTAAAACGATAAAAGCTAGCGATGGTTGGTCTAATCCAGTATTTTACAATACTGTGTTATAGACTAAACTTTGCAAGTTTTTGTACTAAAAAGGATATAATTTTCTTTAGTAAAATGAATTGAAAAAACATGAATATGGTCCAGGTAAATAAAACAAATAATTACTAATTATATTTTACTGGTAAAACAGCTAAAATAATAATCTTCTAAAAGTCTTATACAATACAAATAAATATACTAGAAAAAACCCGACTCGCACCCGATCATGTTCTCGGACGGGAACATGATCTGGTGCGAGTCGTGTTTTTTCTAGTATATTTATTTGTATTGTATAAATCGCATTGTGAATGCTAAAATCTCAAAATTAAAAAATTCTAAAAGTCTTTTTAATCACTATTTGGAAAAAGTTGTCCCTACAAAAAAATAAAAAATTAGCAAACTTCTAACAAATTATAATAATATCTAGTTAAAACTTTTACTTATTAAAAACATGAGATCAATCAACCATAATATTTTAAAATAATTATAAAAACAGTAACTTAAGGCTCCGGCGAACGGTGAGCTTCCCATACAAACGTAATACCAAAATGATTTTCAATTTGAGCACAATTTACTATTCTTGTGATATTATTTGGAATAATATAGTATTTGTCTAGGTTTCTATTAAATAAAAAATCCAAAATACTAACCCAATTCAAAATAAATGCCAATTACATTTATACATACAAAATTGTAAATCGCATACATTTTTATTTGTATTTGTATTTATATTATGTTTAGTATTTTGGATTTTTTATTTAATAGAAACCTAGACAAATACTGTCTTAATATGAATAACATCACAAGAGTTAATTATGCGCAAATTGCAAATCATTTTGGTATTACGTTTGTATGGGAAGCTCACCGTTCGCCGAAGCCTTAAGGAATATGTTTGTAAATAACGCAAAATCTCTTATTTGGTAGCTCAACCTTTTTTACTTTACGACCTTTTAAAACTGATGTTGTTCGTACAAACTAACTTTACTTTTTTATGATGGTATTAAAATTATTTAGTTTTATGCCCCCCTAGCATGACCACCGTCCTTCGGCTGGAGTGAGCTATCACTCAAGAGACCGCACGTCCCTTATACTTAGTTAAAACCCAGTAAATATTGTTTCCGCGCTCGAAAGGTCTAGGTAAAAAAACAGTAAGTAGTTAAATACTGTTATTTTGTTAAGGAACTTAAATAATCGATTGCCAGCATAATTCTCTTATAACACAGTATCTTAGATACTGTATTGTTGCTAGGTGATATATTATAATCTTGAAATCTTGAGCTAATCTATAACACAGTATTTAGAAAAAATGCTGTGTTTTATACTAGCAAGAGCGTTTTACTGTGTTCTTATCTAAAGTGTATTTCTTACGGTATTTATTGTTTGTAACCATTATCACAGTAACCTCTTACTTACTGTTTTCAAATTATGTAATACCTACATGCTGTGTTTTGTTTTAATAATTGGTGTTAGTTCGTAAAAGTTACTGTGTTTTTAGTAACCGTATCTCTGGAACCATAAGTGCTAAAAATAAAACAAAAATTTTGCCGGGTAGAGCTCTTGCTCATTATTACAGTAATACAATAAAAGTGAAAACACAGTAAGTAAAGATACTGTGTTCTCTGATACGACGGCAGTATTATACAAAATGATTATTTTCGTAAACGTTGTTCGAATTAGCAAAATTCGACGAAACGTCAAAAACCGCATCAAGCGTTTTGCTTCAAATTTCAACATCGGTATTATGCGCTAGAGAGTGGAACTCTATATTAGATACTTTGAAATGGAACCCCGTTGTGTTTTTTTACCTTGTGACCTTGTTAACCATGGAAACAATAAAGAATTGAATTGAATTGACTCCTTGCCTAAGTCTGTGTTTCCTGATAGGTGCAATATGGGGGCCTTCAAGTCACGAGTGATGAATAGGTTACTTCCATTCAAGAGCGTTTCATTGTTGATCGCATCATAACTTACCAGGTGGGATAGCGGTCAAGCGCTGGCCTATCTATCATAAAAGAACGTGCAGGCAATCTGAGGCTAACCTGAGCTATTGTATGAGTAGCGGCTGATCTAGTTTGTAGTATTGGGCACGCAGTTGCTTCCAAAGTCAGGGCCGCTGGCGGGCTTCTTACAGGTACTGCCCCACGGAGAATAATGTTTAGGTAGACGGGAAAACGGAAAATCGTGTCGGGGGCTCACTCCGCTCCCCCGAACCTCTTCATTTTTGCCCCCCTGGAGAATTTTGTCTGAAAGAAACACAGAGGGTGACGCCAAAGACTTCTATGTAATATACTAACACTAGACAGGCAGTACAGAAAAATTGCTCATTTAGTTACGGTGCATGCACTGAAACTCCTTTAGTCTATTGTGAGCGACCGATAGAAACAGTTGATGCGCCGCGAAGGTTGGTTGTGTTTGTGTGCACAATTTTAGTTTTAAACAGCTCGTCTATGTAATTGAAGTCATGGGGCGGCGCCGGCGCAACCAGACCACTGATTAGCGGGCCGCAATGTGTCTTTTTTCTTATCAATTCTCTCGATTTAATATAGGGACTAGTTAGAAGCTCTCCGTAGGACTGCGCCCTAACGCAGAATAATTGAAAATAGTAGTCGTTCCATCCCATGTCACCGTACCGTGACGTCCCGTAATCCCGCCGACAAATCCGCCAATTATAGAGGACAAACAGACGAAAACAACTGTACCTACGAACGAATGGCGAATGTCAAACAGGACGTGCCCCTTTTAAATTAAGCTTACGGACGATGGAGATTGAATGAATATTGATGAAGTTTACATTAACTTCAGACCAAACTAACTATTTGTGGGTGTTAGGTACTATCAATGAGAATTGAATAACATCACTGCCCAGCAGAAAGAATAGAAATAAAATAAAATGGAACTAAAATTTGTCAGTACAAAATATAGTCAGTGTTGCCAAGTTATTCGTGATTTTGACGTGTTTGCATAGAAAGTGGCGCAT
Organism: Catoptria pinella; assembly: GCA_963556745.1. NCBI lineage: Eukaryota > Metazoa > Arthropoda > Insecta > Lepidoptera > Crambidae > Catoptria > Catoptria pinella. Next base: position 2,248,216 of record OY750782.1, on the reverse strand, counting down.
TTTTTGTCAACTCTTTATGGTCAAGCTGTACCTACTTACAATATGACAGCCGCATATGACGCCATTTTGTAACATGAAAAAAAAGTTAATAAGCACATTCCAAAACATCATGTGTCACTAGTAGGAATTAAAATATATTATTTAAAAAAAAATATTAAAAACATGGCTGCCCTGCCAAAAACGAACTAAAAAGAAATAACAAATTTCTCTGCAGTCGGAGAACCTCTTTGATTGAAAATTGTTTCACATAACGGTCCACCGACTGCAATGACACTTAATTGCTATTAAGATATATAATATTAGAAAAAATACTAGAAAAAATCGACTCACCCGTAGCACCTCAGACGGGACTCGAACCCGCACCCTTGGGATTCCGGCCCAATGCACTGACCAATTATGCTACCGAGTTGCTAGTGGGAGCGGCGAAATTTTCTAGTACTTTTAACTTCTTCGCTGCAAGCCAGCGCAATTTCATCAATGTGAGGAAATACCCCCACATTCGAAAGAAACATCTTTCCAGATGTTTTGACAATCGATAAAGATGAAACAGCTATATAATTATAAAATTTAGATTTTTCGCATTCACAATGCTATTTTTATATTAAGATAAATAATATTAGAAAAAAAAACAAAACAAAAAAACTAGCTATTAACTTATTAATTCGTGTTTGGCAGGCAGTCGTGTTTTAATTATATTTTGAGTTCGTGGTTTTGTTACTACCTCAGCATTCCAATTCCGTTTGATTTCTTCGCCAACTGAAATTTCAAATTCAAAATGTTTCCACGATACTTGAAGATACAATGCAGAATGCAAAATGGAGATGAAATTATTACAGATAGCTTTCAAACCAAAAATTAATTGAAAAAGGTAGCTTATTCCTTGCCTTTTACGACCTCATTTTAAACAACGGCTTTTGACTTCGAGCATGTCTCACGTTCTATAATTTAACTAATTTTTAAAATTTAGATTTTAGCATTCACAATGCTATTTTTTACAATTCTATTATACCTACTCGCACCAGATCATATTTTCGGACGGGAGTCGAACCCGCGACCTTTGGAAGTCCGGTCCTATGCTCTTACCACTGAGCTACAGAGACAAAGTCAGTTCATATAATGTTCCTAAAATAATCGTAATTACAACTATGCTGGTAAAACAGAGACGTCCTTGCACTGTTAATGAGATATGAAGTTGTTATAACGAAACGCCACACTAAAAGCTATGCTATATGACTTTAGCTTTAAGCTAAGGACAAGATATTATTTAATGAAATATTTGCTCATAAGCGCAAGCTACAAAAATCACTCCCATGACCTTTTTAAAGATGTAGGCAAGTATAGTTTTTTTATTTATTTTTTGAGATTTTAGCATTCACAATGCTATTTTATATAATACCAAATAATATACTAGAAAAAATACGACTCGCACCAGATCATGTTCTCGGGCGGGAATCGAACCCGCGACCTTTGGATATCCGGTCCAATGCTCTGACCGCTGAGCTACCGAGTCACGATATAGTTTACTTGTCTTATTTTTTAAACAGTTTTTGTCAGTTGTAATAAGTCTTTTATATTTAAATCGTTAATTAATAATAAGTTAGTAACTTTATCCAATTGTTATTATTTATTAACAATTTCTGTCGTAATCTATGTGTTGAAAACAGTTTGTTGTACCTCTTTTTTTTTAATGTGTTGGGTAAAATTGTTGCCAAATAAGACAAGTGTCGAGGACAGCAAAGGAAACGGCGGATGAAAGGGGAAAAAAAGCAGATAAAGAAATACATTTACAGAAGGCCAAGCAATATTGCGCTGGCTTGCAGCAAAGAAGTTAAAAGTACTAGAAAATTTCGCCGCTCCCACTAGCGACTCGGTAGCATAATTGGTCAGTGCATTGGGCCGGAATCCCAAGGGTGCGGGTTCGAGTCCCGTCTGAGGTGCTCAGCTACGGGTGACTCGATTATTTCTAGTATTTTTTCTAATGTTATTTATCTTAATGTAATATGAAGAATAATATAAGAATATAGTATAGATTTACATAGTAAACTCTACACAGGATAAATAGCATTATAAAACTATTACAAGGATCCTATCTATTTACTGTCCTTGACAACAAGTAAGAATAAATAGACTTATGTAATTTTCGTTTTAAAATTTTATTGTTATCTCAGCCTCGTTATTTAATTTATTAGAATTACTTTTTTCGCACTTTCAGCCAAATTTTGAGCCATTGACATTCAAAACGTTTGTATGAAGCTTTCAATAGTGTGCAATGATTGGTTTTTCTATTTTTTGACATTCGACGTTCCATAAAATAATATGTAGATGCAGGTGTTTTGAGCGGGTTTCATACTTAAATTGTAAGCACAGAGTGTTAAAAACTTACAGTGGTCCAATGCCTTTGAAGTTGTGCGAAATGCCGCCTTCGTCTAGCTAGACATTCGTCATTGTTGCAGGGTTGTCACATTAATTTTTTAGTCTATTTAATGTTTTGCTTACTTTTACTATGACACCAACTCTGAAATCGCTGTCTGTTTTTTTTCGCGATTTCAAAGTTGGTCCCATAGTAAAAGCTGTTCAGTATGCCGGTCCCTATCTACCATATTCGGCATTAGGGGTATTTTTGTAACATGTTGTATTATTAGCGTCGCTACATCGGTGGTGTTACGTCCTGTTTAAGTTATCCGAGATCACCCTTAGAATACTGCCATTATTATAGTTGCCATGAGCTCCATGTTTCGTAATTACAAAGGACAAAATTGGGATTTTATTTTAATTTTGATGAACCTTTGACACAATATTATGATTATATCTGAGGCGGAACACAACTTTCTGACTATTAATAGCTACCTCTATTCTTCCTTTGTCTTCCTCTTTTTTGCCCCCTGAGTTTACGTAGTAACTATTTAGTAATCTGTGCCTGAGTACCAATGTACCCCTCCTGGGAGTCGCACCCGGGACCCATGCGTCTTACACGGGTGAGCGAATCATGAGGCCATAGAGGCATTAAAGTTAGACATAAGATGAGTTGCTTTTGGTTTGGAATCAGTCTAACCTTAAACTTAACTCTTACGCTGGCTGCAGCGTAAGCATTTATTCAAAGCATTGGACCGGATAACCAAAGGTCACGGGTTCGATTCACGTCCGAGAACATGATCTGGTGCGAGTCGTATTTTTACTAGCATATTATTTAGTATTAAACTGAGTAATTATTTTGTACTGGAATCATGGGCACCCTACAATCCCAAGGTAAACTTCAAGAACCGGGCGGGTCTGGGTCAGAGCATTGGACCGGATAACCAAAGGTCACGGGTTCGATTCCCGTCCGAGAACATGATCTGGTGCCAGTCGTATTTTTTCTAGTATATTATTTAGTACTAAACTGAGTAAATATTTTGTACTGAAATCATGGGCACCCTACAATCTCAAGGTAAACTTCAAGATCCGGGCGGGTAACATTACCCGCGGAGCTTGCTTATAAATGCTTTTGCCGGATCCCTTTCAGATATTCTGTTTCACAATAACATCGTTATTGTTTGTTACCAACTTTTTAGATGAAACTTGAAATTGTGGACTTTTGTAACAGACTAAAGTTTAATAACATGAGCATTTGTAAATGTAATAGAGTAAGGGGTCTACGTGGTGGGGCGAATCTACGTTGTTTCTTACTTCCTGCGTCATTGTCGTTTACTCGAAAATCTTTAAAAATCCAATGCATTGCAATAAATAAGTTAAAAATATGCAAATTAATATAATTTATTATCGTACTCTGACGTAAATGATGGCAAATTCCGTTGTGATGCATTGGATTTTTAAAGATTTTCGAGTAAACGACAATGACGCAGGAAGTAAGAAACATAACAAAACAACGTAGATTCACCCTGTGGCGATGGCGACGAGTAAAATAAAATATATCGATTGGTTTCGGCATAGCTATTCGAATACCTTAAGTATAATATAATAGCAACTCAATACCGACCTTAAGGTACAGTCGGCGGCATGTAAGACTATACATGTTGACCTGGCACAAGTATCTTTGTACTGAAAAGGTTTATCCAGCACATTGTTTAATTTTATATAACTTTTAAAGAAATAAATATATTTTGATGATTTTGATTTTGATTTTGACCTTGAGACCGTCTTTATGCCGTACGTAATAAAAGCTGTTTTCGTAGTTAACTGTGTAACTTACTGTTGTGCGTACCTTTACCGGTGGAACGTCACAATTTATAAACAAAAATCAGTGGTATAGCAATTGATCGTATCAATAAATCATTTACTGCCCCACTAATCTCGAGCGACACAAACACAGCCACTTCCGGTGGAGCGATCACCGGATGCACAACTACTTCCGGTGGCGGGCGAGCCTCCGTTGTCACTGAATGGACTAAAACTATTATTATATTACACATATATTGATGATTTGTTAATTTCATATATTGTTTCTAAAGACCTTGTTTCAAGAACTCTCATTATTTTTAGCTTAGCATTAGACTTTTCGCAAAAAGTCTGATTTCAACTTAACACAATATCACCCAATACGATATGTAGCTAGGTAGATATTTATGTTACCTTGGCTCTACAACAATGATTTACATGAGTACAATATTAATTTTCAATCTACTGAAAATGGATCCTACTTACCTAATGATGAAGTAACACTGTTAGTTTCTGTACACTATGACATTATGTCCTATCACAAAGTACGTACGTAGCGGTGGCAAATCAATATTTTGTGGTCCTACTTAGATACAGAAAGCAACGACAACCACATATTAAAAAGTTACAAAATATTTTCAACGTAATACTTTAAAATGTTGCGTTTAAAATATCATTGAGCTATTAATGAAAATATGATATTAAAATTTCCAAAAAATCCATGGTGCCGAATATAGTAAATAGGGACAATCAAATTGAATAACTTTTACTATGGGACCAACTCTGAAATCGCGAAATCAGCTGTTTCATTCAATATCAAAATGTATGAAACAGCAGATTTTTTTTCGTTGAGAGTTGGTCCCATAGTAAAAGTTAATCAGTTTGATGGTCCCTATACACCATATTCGGCATCAGAGGTATTTTTGGAATATGTAGTATTAATGTCGCCTGGTACATTTAGTATAATACTGTTAATTTACAGTAAAATTACTATGTACATATGTAACGTAGCATGAAATTAACAAGGAAACAGTCCCAACACGAACAGACAGACAATTTGCATTCCAAGTGGATTCTATTATTGTTACCTATTCGTTGGTTTCCTCTGAGATACACTAATTGTTTCAGTCAGACCGTAATTAGACAAGACTGCAACTAAATATCATGTATAAAACATTATTAATTTCATGAATAACTAGTAAGTACCCTTCTACATTGGTGAGATGGCGCTGGCTTGCAGCGTAAGAGTTGATATACTGGAAGAAATTCGACGTTCTCACCAGTGACTCGGTAGCTCAGCGGTCAGAGCATTGGACCGGTTATCCAAAGGTCGCGGGTTCGATTCCCGTCCGAGAACATGATCTGGTGCGAGTCGTATTTTTTCTAGTATATTATTTAGTATTATATAAAAATAGCATTGTGAATGCTTAAATCTCAAAATTTCAAATAGTTAAATAGCTTTCTCATCTTAATCAACTGTTTAAAAATATCTGGAAAGATGTTCAGTTGAATGTCGAGGTTAATTCCTTCTACATTGGTGAGATGGCGCTGGCTTGCAGCGTAAGAGTTGATATACTAGAAGAAATTCGACGTTCTCACCAGTGACTCGGTAGCTCAGCGGTCAGAGCATTGGACCGGTTATCCAAAGGTCGCGGGTTCGATTCCCGTCCGAGAACATGATCTGGTGCGAGTCCTATTTTTTCTAGTATATTATTTAGTATTATATAAAAATAGCATTGTGAATGCTTAAATCTCAAAATTTCAAATAGTTAAATAGCTTCCTCATCTTAATCAACTGTTTAAAAATATCTGGAAAGATGTTCAGTTGAATGTCGAGGTTAATTCCTTCTACATTGGTGAGATGGCGCTGGCTTGCAGCGTAAGAGTTGATATACTAGAAGAAATTCGACGTTCTCACCAGTGACTCGGTAGCTCAGCGGTCAGAGCATTGGACCGGTTATCCAAAGGTCGCGGGTTCGATTCCCGTCCGAGAACATGATCTGGTGCGAGTCCTATTTTTTCTAGTATATTATTTAGTATTATATAAAAATAGCATTGTGAATGCTTAAATCTCAAAATTTCAAATAGTTAAATAGCTTTCTCATCTTAATCAACTGTTTAAAAATATCTGGAAAGATGTTCAGTTGAATGTCGAGGTTAATTCCTTCTACATTGGTGAGATGGCGCTGGCTTGCAGCGTAAGAGTTGATATACTAGAAGAAATTCGACGTTCTCACCAGTGACTCGGTAGCTCAGCGGTCAGAGCATTGGACCGGTTATCCAAAGGTCGCGGGTTCGATTCCCGTCCGAGAACATGATCTGGTGCGAGTCCTATTTTTTCTAGTATATTATTTAGTATTATATAAAAATAGCTTTGTGAATGCTTAAATCTCAAAATTTCAAATAGTTAAATAGCTTTCTCATCTTAATCAACTGTTTAAAAATATCTGGAAAGATGTTCAGTTGAATGTCGAGGTTAATTCCTTCTACATTGGTGAGATGGCGCTGGCTTGCAGCGTAAGAGTTGATATACTAGAAGAAATTCGACGTTCTCACCAGTGACTCGGTAGCTCAGCGGTCAGAGCATTGGACCGGTTATCCAAAGGTCGCGGGTTCGATTCCCGTCCGAGAACATGATCTGGTGCGAGTCCTATTTTTTCTAGTATATTATTTAGTATTATATAGTAAGTACCCATTTACCTAATAAAATTCAGACCGAACGACATTTCGCGCATCGCTGTGGATGATTAAGCCCCCTTCTGGGGCCCAACCAGCTAACTTTTCGAACTTCGCCGGGTCTGCCGAGCTTCAACTTAAAACAGATAAATCGAAGTAAGGAGTTTCGTACACCGAAGTTATTTAGATGATATCGATGTTCGTGTGACATTTCGTGTGAATTGGGGTTCGCCATTTTGATCCGATTGGGGCTCGATTTATCTGTTTTAATTTGAAGCTCGGCAGTCTTTCTGAAGTTCGATGTGTTAGCCGGTACAGCCCCTGGGTGACGTTCGCGCGGGTGGCCTCTCACCCGTACTCACAAACATTACTATGAGGTCTCACAGTGCCCGCGGACGCACAGCGTCCCACAAACGACGACCTCCGTGGTCGAGTGGCTTTGTACACCGGTTTTCAAGGTGTCGCCATCTCTGACGTCCCGGGTTCGGTCCCCGGTTGAGTCAATTTAGAAAACGAACTTTTCTATATTGGCTCAGGTCTGGGTGTTTGTGATACCATCGTTGTCTCTGATTTCCATAACACAAGTGCTTTAGCTACTTACTTTGGAATCGGAGCAATGTATGTGATGTTGTCAAATATTTATTATGTTTATTATTATTATTAAACCAATCACACGTAATACGTAAAACAAACGCACCAATCGCAAGGCTCTATTTCAACGCAGTGCGCTAGCGTAGTCAAGGGTCGTTTGAGTGTTGTTTGTGAATATGGGTGTAAGACCTCTGAGGTACCTACATAAATTCTTCATTTATTAATAATTACTTTAGTATTTGTACCTTAATCTACTAATCCTTATTTTTAAGTATTTTAAGTTGTATTTAGGTAACCCATGGATCTTTGTTTGTTGTCTACAATAAATGAATTGTTTTTTGTATCAACTTTACCAAATTCAAGAATCAATTATGAGCAAAATCGTATTTGATTTTAAGAGCTTCTTTTTAATGGACATAGCTGAATAAATTCAACTTTTTAGTATGAGGACATAGGAGGTACGTTGTCTAATTTGGAAAAAAGTAACAATGTTTTTTTTAACTAGGGACGTGTAGCTAATTACAATGACTGTTGTATGGGGACAGTGAACCTGTTAATATGAATTGAATAAGTTTAACTAAGTATATCAAGTTAAATGATTACTCAGCTGAAGTGGCAGAGGTCGCATACACATAGTGCACACTTCACACATAGTGAGAAGAACCGATGACCACCGAAAAGGCTGCACGCTCACTACACACTCATTACACACTCACTAGACGCTCACTAATACGCTCACTACACGCTCACTACACGCTCTCTACACGTACACTACACTACGCTAATTACAAGCTCACTAACATGCTCCCTACATTCTCATTACACGCTTACTACACGCTCACTAACACGCTCACTACATGCTCTCTGCACGCTCTCTACACAGTCACTTTCTTTCTCACTTGCACTCATCATAAAGCCTGTCACATGCCGCCATTTTTAACCCATTAACTTAAATGACCGAGTTATACATAGCTATACATAGAGCACAGTGTTAAAACTTAAAAAAACTTAAAACATTAAAGCGATATAAAAAGAATTAATTTCAATAGGTAAATAAAACTTCAGTTACGTACATACTTGAAATTGACTTCATAAAAGCCACTGGACGAGCGTCCCACTGTACTGAATTCAGTAAACTTTCCGTTTCACAGAACTGAGAACAGGGAAAAAGTATTGGCTTTCGGGAGCTAATATCGACAAACCGGGTACCAGTTGCGAGAGCGAAATATATTAGAATTCCATGCGTCAATTGGAAAAAAGAAATTCTCTTATTGAACCCGAGACAATACCAAACGAAGGAATAGATATAAATTGTCGCGGTACAACGGAGCAATAGGGAGTTCTACGAAATGCCTGTATTATGAGTTTGCACAGTTACGTTTACTCTATAGCGACTGTAGTAAGCAAAGTATGCAATTTGGCACAGCGCCTCTGGCGGTAGCTATACTTAACTAAAAGTTGTCATAAAAATGTCAACTACTGTCGCTATTGAGTATAGTAAGTGCAAGCTCATAATACGCCTACAGGATAAGAAGTAGGGTACATTAAAATAACTGGAAAATCAAATCTAGAAAATTTTACCTTCAATATTATGCTAAGAAGGTTTCGAGTTATTTTTTCCATTTTCGGTACCAAACTAAAAAAAAATATCCTGCTAATTGTAATAACGAAATACTGAAACCGTTTGATTGGGCATTCAAAAAAAAACATTGACAATCAAACGGATAAATTAATAAAACAGTATGTTTCATGTAGTTTCTCTTCATATTTGCTATGAAAAATATAATATAAATATATTAATTCATATTTAGAATTAATATATTTAGAATTCTGTTAGATTTTATGTTTCGAAATTCTGCACTGTAAATACTTAAATTATAAACTCAGTTTTGTATTAATCTACTACAAAATGTGTTCTATCAAACCTCAAAAAAGAAGATTTAAAAAAGTTACGATCTAATTAAAACCGACAAATCAATTGTTTATTTTACTCCTTCTAAGTTACTAACAAGTTACAAGCACTTTTGGAAAGTCCAGATAAATGATTGTTTTGTACTTTGAATGCAACATGAAGCAAACCCGATAAAATAAATAATGAATAAGTATTATTCCATTTTAGCTTCGCGCCCGACGATGCTCGAACAGTTTGGACCGTGGTCTCAGAGTACAGTCACCTAGTTCAGCGGAAGTACAGAATTAATAAAAGTACTGGCGGAAGCAAGTTCCAAGAAAATAAGGTCTGGCATTCCGGGAGTAACACTAGCTTGCGTCAATATCCAGTTGTGCGACTTTACATTAACAAGCAAAGAATAAAAGATTTTTTTCTGTCACACTCATTACGCAGTAGATTATGCAACAGGCGCTTAAAGTAGTGTATTATGTCCCGGGCGCTATATTGAAACCCGAGTACGAGGGATTATAGGGTTAACTCCCGAGCGGAGAATATTTATTGAAAATTAAAAGTACATTTTTTTTAATTTGTAGGCAGTGCATAAAAAATTATAACATACAGCCTAACTCAGAATAAAATCTCATTGCACCTTAAAAAAAGTGAAACCGATCTCGATCAAGATTCAAATCACATTATTCCCCATGGGAAAAAATGATATTCAGTACAACATTATGACCAGGGGGCTAATTGTCTAATTTAAAAATCTATCGCAATAGCTTTCATTTGACAGTTGGACCCGACACATTGCTGCATTTCTTGGGTAAGTTTTTATTTGTGCAAAAAAGAAGCATCAATGTGTTTCATCCTGAAAGCGATTGCGATAGATTTTGAAATTATGCAATAGAAAGGCCGGCTAGACCGTGGGGCTGCAATGACTTACTTTAGGAAAGGTTTGCATGACATATAATATGCCATTGACGAGCAGGGGCCGTACCGGCTAACACATCAAACTTCGGAAAGTCTGCCGGGCTTCAAATTAAAACAGATAAATCGAGCCCCAATCGGGCCAAAATGGCGAACCCCAATTCATGATGTCACACGAACATTGATATCTTCTAAATAACATCGGCGAATAGTACAATACTAAACTCCTTACTTCGATTTATCTGCTTTAAGTTGAAGCTCGGCAGACCCGACGAAGTTCGAAAAGTTAGCCGGTAGGGCCCCAGGTAGAATAATAAAATATTATAGTGCATTTTAATTGTGATTTGTTTCTCTTAGCAATCGAAACAGTTTAAATTTACGATGAATGAACGTAATTTTCAATACCGATAGTGGAGATGTCGTAAGCCTGTGTTACTCACGTGACTTCATCTGTCTCGGAATGCTATAGGTACCTAAGGTGCATACCGAAAGTGGAAAACTAATATTTAGTACCCAAAGACTTATTAAAATATATCATTGTTAGTACAGAAGCGCTCATAGTGAAGCTTGACAGACTGATCTGTTTGTTAAGCGACGCTCGGTCCGGCCAGGCGTCGGATGGGTGACCGTTAAGTGGCATTATAACTGAGCGCTTCGGAGAGCACGTTAAACTATCGATTCCGACTGTTGTCATCTGATAACTGTCGTTAAGCCAAGTCAGAGGCCTTACGGACAGCTTGATAAACTCTAACACCAGAGGTGGACACTAATCCTCATGCCATAAGAAGAATTATTAGTACCAATCATCATATTCCCTCATAGTCATTCGTAGAAGTTGATAGCAAATGTGTCAAAAGTGGCCACATTTAGCAGTTTTGCGATCACTTCTAGAAATAACTACGAGGCAGTGTGACTGAAACTGAGCTAAAGGAAAGTGGGTTTCTAAATAATGAAAGGTGGGTTTAAATGTAGTTTTATTATTGTAAACTGATACTTACCGAACACAACTTGACATAAGTAATAAAAAACACAGAGTACAAAACCAAAGGAAAATATGTTATAATGTAAAAAGTACAGAATTCAAAAATATAAATTAAAAGTAATAAACCATAAACTAGTAAAAAGAAGCCGGCTCGGCTACAGTGACCTTCTAAAAATACTAGACTATATGGTTCTTAAATCCACGTTTATTTTAATTGAATTAATGTTTTATAGTTACGATATTAAATAAAATTCGCCGAGGCACTTTCGTCTTAAGCTCTTGGTACTCCGATGTGACCTAAAAACTCCTTTGCAAAAAATATTCCAGATTTTTTTATAAAACAAAGCCTTCTTTTATAATTCAAGAAATTGTTCCAAGCGTCACCATGGTTATTTTTCAGCGGGTCTAGATTAGATCGCAACTTTTCCCTAACTTGACAAGTTTCCAAGTTGTAAACGGATTTAAGGGGTGTGACTGCGGAGTTTATTTTAGGAGCGCTGGGGTCCGGTCAGAGCGTCTAGCTAAAAGTTTTATTCATAATCTTAATTTATTTTTAAAAATTGCTTTAGTTTTTTTTTATAATCACTTTTTCATTAAGCAGTTACTCGATTGCTTTGTCTGAATATTACACATTCACTGCCACCTTGAGCTACTAATAAAATATCTATTGTTTGTTTGTCAGTCACTTGGTATTACCGTATAACGATAGTGTGATTGACATCAGCCATTTTAATGTCCCCCACTACTGGGCACAGGCCTTCCTTATGGGTGGATAAGGAGGATGGGACCCACCATGCGTGCCCAATGTGGATTATTGGTTGCTAACGACTGCAAATGCAGCCGGGACCAAAGACTTAACGTGCCTTCTAAAGCACGGAGGAGCTCGAGATAATAAATTTTTGGTCACCCATCCCATACCGACCCTTGCGAAAGTTGCTTAACCTCCGCGATAAGCTAGGCGCTATACCACTGGGTCACCGAGCTCCCCCGCCACGAGGTCCTCTCAATAATGTGATTATATGTATAAAAATATCAATGTCTATAAAAAACCATTAATAAAATCGCGTCAGTAGGTATCCTGAAATCTAGGTACCCTTAAAAATGTAACTTAAGAGTCCGGCGAACCGAGAGCTTCCCATATAAACGTAATAATATTTTATTCTAAAATGATTTGCAATTGACGACCTCCTTGGTCGAGTGGCTTTGTACACCGGTTTTCAAGGTGCCATCTCTGAGGTCCCGAGTTCGATCCCCGGTTGGGTCAATTTAGAAAAACGAACTTTTCTATATTGGCTCAGGTCTGGGTGTTTGTGATAATACCGTTGTCTCCGATTTCCATAACACAAGTGCTTTAGCTACTTACTTTGGAATCGGAGCAATGTATGTGATGTTGTCAAATATTTATTTATTATTATTATTTAATTTGAGCATAATTAACTCTTCTTGTGACGTTATTCAGATTTGTGACGTTAATCGCTTTTTATTTGGTTTATTATTTTTGATTTTTTATTTAATAGAAACCTAGACAAATACTGCCTTAATCCGAATAACATCACAAGAAGAGTTAAAAATATTCAAATTGCAAATCATTTTAGTTTAACGTTTGTAAGGGGAAGCTCACTGTTCGCAGGAGCTTTAATCAAAAATAAACAATAAAATCCAATTGTAACTGACACTTGTTATTTTTAACTTCACCCAATAAAAATAAAAAACTCCGTCCAAAGATTTATGGGAGAGAAAATTTCACTTCATCTTTTAAAAGTATAAAGTACTCGAAATCATGACGAGTTGTTACGAGCTAAAATATCGTTATTCGTGTCTTAGAACTCGAAATAAGTACAAAATTATACTTTGCCAACTCTCAACTTGAGCTATCCATCATTTCGGCCGCTCCGTACAAGTAAATCATTCATAATTTGCGACAAACATATTTTCTCGCTTCAGAAAACAAATTTCAACCCGTACCGCGTTCATTTTAAGGTTAAAAGAATTGAAAAACAAGTGAAAACGATGCTTTCGCTCCGGTTTACGCACTTTTCAATACAAAATTATCCGTTCCACCAAAAAGGATCTTATTCGAAAGCTGTAAAGGCGCAATTTCACAGATTAATAAAGTTGATATTATTGCGGAAGTTTCGCCAAGTCGCCGAATTATCGAAAGGCAATTTAAAGTTGGTTTCCTTTTTTGAAAATCTGTTTTTTTTCTTTTATTAGAAGTTGGTTAAGATGATGTAACAACCTAATATGATTTAGCTGTCAAGAGCAAGTCGGAGTCGCGCACCGAGGGTTTCGTACCATCATTCTGAAAAAGTTTACTATTTAGAGACATAGTTTTATTTTTCCTATAATCTTTACATAAACTTCTATCATGCACATATAAATAAATTAAGATTTTTCTCTATGCAAACTTCGGAGATGGGGCACTGTATTTTTTTTACTTTTTTATCAAAAGTCGAAAACTATGCGGCCTAAAAAAAATGTTTGAGAATGTGCAAGCAGCACTTTTTCATATGATTATGCCCTAGTAGCCTCACTTCGAATTTTTAAGACCCCCTTTCAGTCTCTGTTCTTTTTTTATTTCTCTCTTATTTGCAAAATAGTTGGGCAAACGTCATCCAAAACTATTTCAAATTTCAAGTTGATAGCATTAGTAGTTATCGAGATATCCAGCTGTGACAGACAGACAGACTGAGTCGCACTATAAGGGTTCCTTTTCACCATTTTGGTACGGAACCCTAAAAAATAGGGCTTCAGATTTTCAGAAATAAAATCATTTTTAAGAAAAAAATTGAATACAACTTTATTCCATGTTTAAAATCACAAATAACCAGAGTTCATAGTTAGATGGTGTATAACTTGCCAGTATCAAATTTTGAGTGAAGATCTAAAACCTTTTTTATACTACCTGCTCGTCAATGGCATATTATGTGTCATGCAAACCTTTCCTAAAGTAAGTCATTTTTCCCATGGGAATAATGTGATTTGAATTTGGAATGCAACCCATGTAGTCGTGCTTGATCGAGGTTGGTTTCAAAAGGTGCAATGAGATTTTATTCAGAGTTAGGCTGTATGTTGACGACCTCTGTGGTTGAGTGGCTTTGTACACCGGTTTTCAAGGTGTCGCCATCTCTGAGGTCCCGGCTTCGATCCCCGGCTGGGTCAATTTAGAAAGCGAACTTTTCTGTATTGGCTCAGGTCTGGGTGTTTGTGATACCACCGTTGGCTCTGATTTCCATAACACAAGTGCTTTAGCTGCTTACTTTATATTCGGAGCAATGTATGTGATGTTGTCAAATATTTATTATTATTTATTATTAAAAAAAAATGAGATTTTATTCTGAGTTTGGCTGCATGTTATCATTTTCTTTGCACTGCCTATACAAATAAAAAAAAACGTAAACTTTTTACGAAATTCGTTTTCACCCGCGCATCAAGAAGAATTTATTCGAATGTCGAACTGACCACTACAGAATAGATGACAAAAAAATAAATAAATAAATACTTAAGTACTTTCTTTATAACAGTCATTAGTTTCAGTTGCCTCGAAGAAAGTATAAAAAGTAAAGTATGCATCGCGGGCTTAAATGTGTATTTGTCTTGGGCGATCTTGAACACCTCGTACTCAGGATTCTAGCTTAATCCCTCGTACTCGGGGTTCAATATAGCGCCCGGGACATAATACACTACTTTAAGCCCTTATTGCATAATCTACTATTTGGCATGCTCCTCGTACATAATGAAAAAAAGAAATGAAAGACCTATAAAACATTACAGTATTCCAAAAGCGTCTCACTATGTGTGTAAAATTATTTAACAATGTACCAAAAAATCTAAAATCATTAAATATTATTTAGTTTAAAAATTGTTTGTATAATGGCTATTGACGGAAAACTTTTACAACATTAAGTATTTTATGACTAAAAGATATACAAATTGTAATTTAAATTGTGAGAACACTGCCTATGCATTCATATTCAAGCCATAATACGGACATTCCAAATGTAATATAATATTTATTTGAGATAATTTGCCATTGAAATTTCAACATTACTCTATCAATTTCCATGCTTAGTAATAGGCGAAACATGATGTACAAACTAATTTTACCTACCATCTTAATTACCATGTTTGAAGCAAATAAATGAATGATTATGATTTGACGACCTCCGTGGTCGAGTGGCTCTGTACACCGGTTTTCAAGGTGTCGCCATCTCTGAGGTCCCGGGTTCGATCCCCGGTTGGGTCAATTTATGAAACGAACTTTTCTATATTGGCTCAGGACTGGGTGTTTGTGATACCACCGTCGTCTCTGATTTCCATAACACAAGTGCTTTAGCTACTTACTTTGGAATCGGAGCAATGTATGTGACGTTGTCAAATATTTATATATAATTATTATGATTACAATAGTTCAAATGTACTCGTAGAATAATGTATGTAACTACTAAATCAGAAAAGATCTCCAACAAAACTTTAGAATTTGAGTGATTCTCGTTAATTTTAAACGTTCATAACATCACCATCAATTGCTTCGGGCGCTGCTAGGGTCGCCAAAAATTTACTGCCCCTAACACGGTTTAATTAAAAGTTTTGCGTGGACGATTCGTTTTGTGAGTTTCCGCTTTTCCAATTAGTTAAAAAGTGCGCTGTTTGATATAGGAATTTTGAGCAGAGAAGTCATGTAGTCGATTGTTGGAGTATATAAACATAAATATTCAATTCAATTCAATTTATTTATTTGCAAATTATGTGTACAGTTGGTTCTTAAAGATAATACAGTACTTATGACTTAATTACTCTTCTCGAGTATAGCAAACGTGAATGTAAAAGTAGGAAGCGCATCAAAATCTAAACAAGCTGTTATGTATTTCCAAAGTTATAGTTAAATAAAATCTTACAATATTTCTAAGTAAGTAAATTAAATTAAATTAAACGAATTTGCAGATTGTGATTTCCAATATCAAATTACTTACGTCATAAAGTTAAGACAAGAACCAGCGTTTATAAATAGGTTTTAAATTGGAAAATTAAAATACCTAAAAAAGTCGATCCCCTTCTTTTACCTGACATTTGGGGCCTGTACATATTTAATTACATACTTATTTAAAATTTTACAATAGGATTTTTAAATATTTGCAGATTGTGATTTCCAATATCAAATTACTTACGTCATAAAGTTAAGACAAGAACTAGCGTTTATAAATAGGTTTTAAATTGGAAAATTAAAATACCTAAAAAAGTCGATCCCCTTCTTTTACCTGACATTTGGGGCCTGTACATATTTAATTACATACTTATTTAAAATTTTACAATAGGATTTTTAAATATATTCAATATTTGAAAATCCTATTGTTTGTCTCAAATCACTTTGACTACCTACTACCTCTACCTACTACCCTACTACCTCTCTACTCTGTTTAATTAATTATACCTTTTCACACTTAGCGAGCTCTGTCGTATGTATGTGTAGGAGTGATGGTATGGAAAGGATGTGGAGGTAGGTAGCCACCACTAATAGGAAGGCCAAAGAGGAAGATCTTCCTCCGGGCTGGGTGGTATTAGCCCGGGGACCGCGGTCCAACCGATGATGGTTGGAAGTTATATATATGCTAAGTCGCTGAGTGAACTTCGTTAGCGAGATGTAGGAATTCCATACTGCGAGGTGCTACTCCATACTTTATGATCATGTTTCTTGATACTAGCACCATCTAGTAACACGGTGAGGAATCTTGTTGTCATGCCGTGTGTCGTGGTATGTGCGGCGTAGGTATGGTAGGTGCCGCTACATATGTAATATAATGTAGTATAATGAAAAAAAAGTCTGGAACGGGTGGTAGGAAAATATAGACGATTCAAAAGTGCTTAATAATTAAGTTTATTTAAATAAAGAAATATTGACTTGACTTGACTTGAAATAAATGTACCTTTATGTTCAAAATTACAGAGAATTGGTATAAAATGAGTTAAAAGCTCTGTCAACCCTACCGTAAGACTGATAGCCCGTTTTATTGATATTTGGGGGTTGTTTCATTATTAAGTAATAATTTTGCTGGAAGTAGTTTTCATAATCTTGTTCAACCCTTTTGAAATCTGAACAGCGTTAGATGTGGAAATGATGTAACATGTAACATAACTTGCTAGTATAAGTACTTTGTTGTTAATAATCCTGTTGTACTGTATTTGGTAACGATATATTTAAGTTTGTAAATATCGTTACTTATTTTTGTTAAAGCTGATAAGTTTCTTGCGTCCGTTCTTCTTGTCAGTTAAAAGTTAAGGAACTGGTGGTAGGAAAATATAGACGATTAAAAAGTGGTTAATTATTGAGAAAATTTGAATAAAAATATTTTGGCTCTTGACTCTATACAAGGTGTTACAAAAATACCCCTAATGCCGAATATGGTGTATAGGGACCATCAAACTGAACAATTTTTACTATGGGGCCAACTCTGAAATCGCGAAAAAAACAGCTGTTTCCTACATTTTGATATTTTCGATTTTGATTTGTGTATGAAACAGCTGTTGGTCCCTATAGACCATATTCGGCATTAGGGGTATTTTTGTAACATGTTGTATAATTTTTTAAGTTAAATTAAATTGGTACAAAATGAGTTTCAAGGTCTGTCAACCCTACCGTAAGATTGGTAGCATTAAACTTTAATTTGCAACTCCCCAAGTAGTTGCCGTTTTATTGATTTAAATTACAGTTCGCGGCACCACGGTGGTCTTTATGACAGCTTAGTGTTGCCAGTAATTGATGGCATAATAACTACCAACCCATAATTTTGCTTCTTAATTAATACTACACTTTCTGAGTAACGCACTTTTTAAATGATAATTTACAATTTTATATCTTCACGTATTAAGAAAAAGAAGGCTTTATTTTTATTTAAATGCGTGTTCAGTTACCGATTTCGGTAGTTAGGCATAATTCAAAGAGACTCATGACCAAGGTACTGTCACGTGTATAAATATGTATACAGTTTAGAACTTCGTCACTCTAAAAACTATAACTTTTTTGAATAACAATAAATGGCTTATGACCACTACAACAAAGTGACAAAGTTCTAAACCTGTATACATATTTTTAGACGTGACTATACTTGTCCTGTGCGCTGGCACGAATCCTGATTAGTGAGAAACATTGAAGGAGATTACTGTGCAGTTTTCAGTTATGAAGAGCTCGGTGGCAAAGTGGTACAGCGCCTGGCCCAGCGATTGCGGAGGTCAAGCAACTATCTCAAGAATAGTCAATCATGGGATGGGTGACCAAAAAACTCTTTCGTGCTTCGGAAGGCACGTTAAGCCGTTGGTCCCGGCTGCATTTGCAGGCGTTAACACCTTCCAATCGGCATTGGGCCCGCGTGGTGGGTTATGGCCCATCCTCCTTATCCACCCATAAAGAAGGCCTGTGCCCCAGCAATGGGGACATTAAAAATGGCTGATGGTTGACTGCGCATGTTTGCAGTCGCCCTGCACCAAGTCCCCCGCCAATGAGACCTAAAAAATTACTCCTGCGCATTAAATGTCACCGCTCAAGATCCGTGCCGATGCTTGTACCTACCTACTTTAGTAGTTTTTGAATATATCTACCAAATCTCACCAGGGCCTCGGAATATCATCGTAACTCAAAATTTTTTTGATGTCCCCACTGCTGGTGCACACTCCTTCCTTATTGTTGGATAAGGAGAATGGGCAGGGTTGGGGCAAGGCAAGCCCAATGGGATATACAAATTATCATTTCCGCAGATCCGGGTTAAGGCACTAAAACTTAATAATTATAGATAAAAAAAATATTGAACTCGGTCAAATAGAACTAACATTTTTACATTTTTATTTCTAAGGGCCTATTTCACAATGTAAAAGTAAGATCGAGCTTACTTGACAAATGATTTGACAGTTGTGATATGAAAAATATGTCAAAACATCTGTCAAGTAAGTCACTCAGAACTTACTTTTACATAGTGACAGGCCCTTAATCTTTATTTACAATGCAATTAAATGGATACTAACCACTCTTACGCTGGCCCCAGACCTACGGGTTTCATTTCTTTGCCTTGCTGTTTTAGTTGAACAGGGGCTACCAGCTAACGCATCGAACTTTGGTAAATCGAGCCCCAATCGGGCCAAAATGGCGAACCCTAATTTATGATGTCACACGAACATCGATATCTTCTAAATAACTACAATACGAAACATCTTACTTCGATTTATCTGTTTTAAGTTGAAGCCCGGCAGACTTTCCGAAGTTCGATGCGTTGGCCGGTACGGCCCCCTGTTCTACTAGACGACCCTTGACGACCTCCGTGGTCGAGTGGCTTTGTACACCGGTTTTCAAGGTGTCGCCATCTCTGAGGTCCCGGGTTCGATCCCCGGTTGGGTCAATTTATGAAACGAACTTTTCTATATTGGCTCAGGTCTGGGTGTTTGTGATACCACCGTTGTCTCTGATTTCCATAACACAAGTGCTTTAGCTACTTACTTTGGAATCGGAGCAATGTATGTGATGTTGTCAAATATTTATTATATTTATTTATTTATTTACTAGAACAGCAAAGCAAAGAAATGAAACCGATAGGTCTGGGGCCAGCCTTATAGACCGTTGAATGAGGCGTTGCTGTGTAGAAGTCCATGTTTTTTTATTTATTTTTGTTTTGAACGATGTTGCTGAGCCATTTACAATACACGATACCATATGAAAAAACCCTTAGAATCGATTCCTATATCATGTTAATAAAATTAAAAGGACCCAATTCTTGTAAATGCTACGCTATCTGATTATACCTACATTAATATTTTATCTAGTTCAACCCAATGTGAAAATTAATAATAAATAAAAGTAAATATTTGACAACATCACATACATTGCTCCGATTCCAAAGTAAGTAGCTAAAGCACTTGTGTTATGGAAATCAGAGACAACGGTGGAATCACAAACACTCAGACCTGGAGCCAATATAGAAAAGTTCGTTTTCTAAACTGAGACCCAACCGGGGATCGAACCCTGGACGTCAGAGATGGTGACACCTTGAAAACCGGTGTACAAAGCCACTCGACCACGGAGGTCGTCAAATTAGTTGTAATAAAGTAATGTAAGTATCTCAACGTGTCGCTCACTGTACCTCTTTTGCGCGAAACTCTATATTATGTTTAATGCAAATTGCTTGTGTAATTAACATCTTTACGCGCCGCCAATCTAACTTCACTCTCAGATGAAAGAGGCATCGCTAGGGGCGCTGCGGTAAAGGTTAATACGATACTCACGAGCGTGTTCATATGCATATCCAATTTCAGGACTTGCCTCTTAAAAAATATTTTATCCAATTTAAGTCCGATTTTTTTATTTAAATAATTGTTTTCAAGCTTTACATCGATATCGTTGATTTTTGAAAAAAAAAACTGCATCGATAAAAGAAATCTCTAATTCTTTACATAAGTAACACAAGTTTATCGCAAATTAGTTACATTACAAAATCTAACTATTTTACCTCATAAGACATGAAAAACGATAAAGTAAACCCAAGTATATAAAATAAATAAATAAATAAAAAGACATTTATTGTTCTCTCACACAGAGTAAATACAAGACATGATCGTAACCATAGACTTACAGTTAAACATAAACTTAGAGTAATCTATGTGAGAGACTGGTATCTGCACTAGTAGAACTGTATTACAGATTACCAGACTCTTCACCTGACCAAACAAATTAGGTAGATAATAATTTAATAATTACATCAACATGAAAGATAGACAAAGATAGTTTTCAAGGTGTCGCCATCTCTTAGGTCCCGAGTTCGATCCCCGGTTGGGTCAATTTAGATAAACGAACTTTTCTATATTGGCTTAGGACTGGGTGTTTGTGATACCACCGTTGTCTCTGATTTCCATAAGACAAGTGATTTAGCTACTTACTTTGGAATCGGAGCAATGTATGAGATGTTTTTAAATATTTAAAAAAAATAAAATTTAAGAAACCATTGGTCTAAATATAGAGCTAATTTACATTTCAAGTGCCGAGATAGTTAACTTATTTAGGTCTAATGCAGCCTTAAACTATTTTGACGCTTTTCGACCTACTTAAATTTATTTTCCATTACCTGTCGGGGATAATAGAAGTGCCTTAATGTTACTTCTATTCTTTTGGCGAGTTTTCCAGGAGCTTCAAGGGAACAGAGGGGACATAATCTGCACGTGGATGGGACGTAGATGGAGGGTAGACGGGTCGTAGATGGATAGCAGTGCTGCCATTGTAAATTTGTCAGTTGCCGTGTTTTGTCAGTGAATTGCCGTAGATCGGCGGAAAATCGAAAAAATTACCCTGTTAGAACACGTTAATTACCGTAGCATTGGGAACACTGATGGATAGTGACATTAAGTCACTTCTATTCTCTTCGAAATTAAATTGACATTACAAATCGTCGTGATTGTCTGTGGCTAGCAACATCTTACGTCAATTACATGAAAATGACTATTCTATTCGAATTGTAGAATACCAATTGACTATGTGGCCCAGTTTGTGATGAAAATGAATAAAATAATATAATTATTATGTATTTATTTATCTGTAGTGAAGTTGTGCCCTCTACCCTTGGAATCTTGATCGGCTCTAGTTTTTCTTTGTTATTAATCTAAAGATAGACCCAAGTAATTTTTTGTTGTTAATTGTTTAATTAAGTATCAGTAATGGAATTACTATTTTATTTTACGGGTTAATGAAATTGTTTGATTTTTATAAGAACTAAATCGTCCTTGGGGTGGCGGTATGTTAAAGCATTTGCTCTATGATTTGTAGTATAGTTTTTTATCTATGCTGTTGCCTTGGAAACTAGAATAACTTTAATACTGTAGCCTTCAAAACTTAGTACCACACTTTAAAATTGAAATTTCTCATAAATAATAGAAGTTAAAGTTTTGAAATAAAAAAAGGATTGTGAAGTAATTATTTAAAAAAAAGTATTTTTTTATTTCGAAACTATATCTTGTGTATTTTAAAAGAGATTACAATTTTAAAAGTATGGTACTAACTTTTGAAGGCCAGTGTATAACGTATTTACATCTACTTTAATGGCCGTAGTAGTTATCCAATAAGCTTACGATAACAATAAAATCGTTTCGAAGTGCTAACCGATCGTAACGTATAAAAGCCACTCTAAGAACAAAAAGTTCCCGACAGTAGACAGTTCGGTCTCAGTAACTTATATTGCAGTGCCGCAGGCCCTCCTATATTTCCTTATTAATATTATAAATGCGAAAGTCCGTTTGTTTGTTTGTTACGCCTTCACGTCTTAACTACTGAACCGATCATCACGAAATTTTGCAAACACGTTTTCGGTACAGAGAATGACATAGGGTACCTTTCATCCCGAAAAAAATAATTGTTTCCCAAGGATAGCAAAAAACTTTCCACGTAGACGCAGTCGCGGGCGGTCGCTAGTGATAGATAAATAAAAGCTTTTGCTAATTGTAAAACTGATACACACTTTTGCTAATTAAAAAACGTCTTAAACTTACAAGTGATTTTTTTTTTTTAATTTTGAGATTTAAGCATTCACAATGCTATTTTTGCTATCTGGTGCGAGTCCTATTTTTCTAGTATATTATTTAGTATTACAAGTGAATTATTAAAATGTCATTGCTCATCACTATATCCTTACATTTCTGCGCCTTTCAACCAAAGTGAATCAACTTGGTAGAACCGTGTAATTTTTAGAATTACGAATTGGAAAACAAGGAATTTTCCTATTCATTCGTCTACAAAATATACACTCAATTATAAGCACAAAGAAATAAAGCTGGCCAATAACACAGTTTTCTGTTTTAATATAAATCTGTGGCCCCTAATGGGCGGGCCGGAGAAAAATCACAACACTTGTTACATCGATGCTTTCATTAATTTCTGACACGCCATTTCCCTTCGTTCCTTTTTGACCGGGAATTTCTGATAGACCAGGGGCTAAGTAGCTCTCCGTTTCAAAGAAACGAAAATAAAAATAAAATACTTAAATAAAAATGATGCTGATGTGAAACATTTCAATACCGTAGAGTAATCACTAACACACTATTCTATTTGATTTTGAAAAGTTCTCTTGTGTATCTTCGAAGTCCAAGATCCAATTGCAAGGAAATTAAAATGAAAACGCCTTTAAAGTATCTCCTTTCTAACAAAACAAGAGTCATCTAAATGGGTTTATAAACAAAGAAGTTATGTCTGAAAATCCGTAAAAAGTCGTGCTTAAGTTACCTAAAGAATTACAGTATTTTCAGGATTACTCGAAAATGACTGAACCGATTTAAAATTTTCAAAAAATGGGACCAACTTGGGAACAAACCTGATAAAGTAACGTTTGAATCATGTTCAGCCGTTTTTGAGTAATCGGTGGACATACATAAAAAAAAAACAAAAAAAACAGTCGAACGTAGAACCTCCTCCTTTTTTTGAAGTCGGTTAAAAATATCGCCTACACACACGCCTTCAAAAATTCGAACAGAATTTTCTAAAAGAAATATGTTTTTAATTGAAAACAGCGCGTTTGACCTCATTTTCATCTGATGGAAAGTGACAAGGAGGATGAGCTGAAACCATAATATTTTGATTCTGCATTCAAATTATATTTCCTTTTTGAAGGTAAAGTAAAATATTTATTAACGTTAGGAATAGAGTCAAATATAGATGTACAGCAATTTTCTAATGCTATCTGTCTTGAGCTTAATTCCCACATTATAAAGCAATATTTTGCTTTGTAGAAGTTTGGTCAAAAAGGAACTATAATTTGCAACGCACTTTATCGCACTCTACTTTAGGTAAAGACAAAGTTTCGATGACAAAATACGTACTTTCTATTTTTTCTTTTGACGCACTGAAGCGAGTACGTGTCGGGCCACGCACAGTATAGGATTCCGGATACTCATACCATACCATATAATACTGCTTCATACTACTTGACCGAGCGAGTGCGAAGCGTCTATGCTTCAGCTTGGGCAAAAATTCTTTCGTATGACCGGCTGGCCGTCTGTTCTCCTCTACAGGTCGCATTTTTCAACCGATTCTCGTAAAACTTTGTGAGCAGGCAAGCAATTATACAGATTATTTTTGTCAAGCGAGTTTTTCGATTAGCGAAAAAAAATTCACCCATACGAAAAATTTTCAAAGCGCCATCTAGCTTAGAATAGAAATACTAAAAGAATACCTCTACCAAACTGCACATAGTACTGCTTCCAAAGAGTGTCAACCTCTTGGCGACATCTATTAGATTAATTTTTAAACATACAATATCAACGAGGTCTACAGTTCACTGAGCCATTGATGTCCTCCTCGACGAGTCCGTCGACGACACACTCGCTATTTTTTCCGAGTCATCGATTACTCGTCAACTTGTAAAGCCTACCTAGCAGTGATATCATTATTAAGATAAATAATATTAGAAAAAATACTAGAAACAATCGACTCACCCGTAGCACCTCAGAAGGGACTCGAACCCGCACCCTTGGGATTCCGGCCCAATGCACTGATCAATTATGCTACCGAGGGTGTGGGTTCGAGTCCCGTCTGAGGTGCTACGGGTGAGTAGATTTTTTCTAGTATTTTTTCTAATATTATTTATCTTAATATAAAATAGCATTGTGAATGCGAAAAATCTAAATTTAATATCATTATTATGTAGATACTACTGTCCTGAATTTTTCGACGTATCCAAAAGCAACCGTTAATTTGGTAGAGGAAGGGGAAGGAAGGGGGGGGAGGGGGAAGGGGGGGGACGATATCTAGATGTGTTTTTTTTTAATTCCATTTTTCAACTTTATTAGCCTTTTGTTCGAATTTAATATAAGATAGTTTCAAGAAAATTGCGGAAAGTAAGTAGCAATTTAATAATTGATTTTCTTTCATACAAAATATAAAACCTTCACAGTATAAGGAAATAAGTAATATCTTGTGCTGCCTAAAATTAATTGCCCACATAAACATAAACGGAAGAAATAAGGCAAAAATTCTATTTGGCGATATTCCAAGAAAATATTTTTGTTCGAAATGGCTATATCATAAGCTTTTTCAGTTATAGAAGTTGTTAGAATTTTGGAGTACCGCCTGCTATGTAAATGAATTAAGGTTTTAATAATGTATTGGATAATATTTGTTGTGGAAGGATTTCTAGTTTGTGTGTGAAAACCGAAATTTAAGAATTCTGTTTCCGAAAACTCATCTGTTGGTCTACCGTATTACACACTAGAAGAGCAGAATATACTTTTTCTCACTTATGCTTTGAAATATTATCATTACATTTTGAAAACATAATACAGTAGGTGGTTTCACATTTACGTGATTTACGTGGTGGTCCAGTCTGGTTCATCACGTTTTTGAAATTCAGTGCGGGGAAAGAATATCAATCCTGCATAAGTATTCCAAATTCAAAACTCATCAGCTAGCGTTATTTTTAACTGGTAATTTTCAGTTTCCACGTTTCACGAACCAGCTAAAAATTACTATTAAGCCTTGTGCGGGAAGCAATCTACATTGCCCCGAATGATTAATCCTCATCAATTTATATGCTATGTCGTAATCAAAGCATCTTCGACAATGTAAATACTCACTTCCTGCACTCGCCCTGTAATGTATGTACTATTGTACTCTATTATAGTGGGGGAGGCCTATACTCAGCAGCGGGTGTCGTGCGGCTGATAATGAATTATCGGCTGATAATGATTTAGTTAGTTATCATTAGATAATGCTGACTAGTTTATTTTTGGATATTGATTTCAATAAATTAATTCTGACTATACAGCAGTCTCTCATACTAATTATGTTTTCTATCCGATAATTTAACCATGTGCTAGCCACCTTTTTCCACTTTGAAACAAAAAAGAACCATCTAAATCGGTTCATAAACAAAGCAGTTATTGTAATGGTAACGAATATGACAGTATTTTCAGGATTTCCTGAAAATTACTGAATTGATAAAAAAATGGGTCCAACTTGCATGAAAACTCAACCAAACAAAAAAGAATCATCGAAATCGGTCCATAAATGTTGAAGTTTATGCGCGAACAACGATAAAAAACACACAACCGAATTGAGAACCTCCTCATTTTTTTGAAGTTGGTTAAAAAGACTGTATATCAGTAGTCGGGACAGGAAACTCTTTATTACGATATATGTATAAAGTGGAACCAAATTATGCTAATACTTTAGGTCAATCTACGAAGGTCAATTCAAGTCTTTAGAACACATGTAAAGAAACATTTTTTTATTTCGTAACTCAGCCGTTATCGGCGATTAAAAAAACGAAAATTACTTAAATTAAAAATAAACTTTACCAATGTATTTTGAGCACTTTACCCTGGAGATTTGGCACATAATTTGGTGCCACCTTTTATGTTAGTAATAAATAAATAAATAAATATTTGACAACATCACATACATTGCTCCGATTCCAAAGTAAGTAGCTAAAGCACTTGTGTTATGGAAATCGGAGACAACGGTGGTATCACAAACACCCAGACCTGAGCCAATATAGAAAAGTTCGTTTTTTAAATTGACCCAACCGGGGATCGAACCCGGGACCTCAGATGGCGACACCTTGAAAACCGGTGTACAAAGCCACTCGACCAAGGAGGACTCGACATTACTAATGCTTAAACACAGTCCCCTAGCCTAGAATGCTCTCCGGCAAATCTGAGAGTAACAAATGACATCCATCCATATTATCCCCCCACAAATGGATTCAAGCAACATCTAGATATTCTCGCATAAATATTTCATACACTCATAATATTAATGTTACCTACATGTAATAAGAAAATTGCCGTAATTAAAATTAAGTAAAGAAGATACGATATGAGGCGCTCGGTGGTGCAGTGGTATAGCACCTGGCCCAGCGATTGCAGAGGTTAAGCAACTTTCACAAAGGTCGGTCATGGGATGGGTGACCAAAAATTTATCACCTTGAGCTCCTCCGTGCTTCGGAAGGCACGTTATGCCGTTGATCCCGGCTGCATTTGCAGTCGTTAACACCCAAAGTCAATTTTTAGGGTTCCGTACCAAAATGGTAAAAAGGAACCCTTATGATGCGACTCAGTCTGTCTGTCTGTCACAGCTGGATATCTCGAGAACTACTAATGCTATCAACTTGAAATAGTTTTAGATGACGTTTGCCCAACTATTTTGCAAATAAGAGAGAAATAAAAATATTTACATTTTTTTGCAACAGGGACTGAAAGGGGGTCTTAAAAATTTGAAGTGAGGCTACTAGGGCATATGGGGTATCATATGAAAGAGCGCTGCTTGCACATTCTCAATTTTTTTATTTAGACTGCACAGTTTTCGACTTTTGATGAAAAATGTAAATAAATACCGTTTCCCCCCTTATCTCCGAAGTTTGCATAGAAAAAAATCTGAAATTATTTTATGTGATAGAATTTTATGTAAAGATTACAGGAAAAATAAAACGATTTCTCTAAATAGTAAACTTTTTCAGAATGATGGTACCTACGGAACCCTCGGTGCGCGAGTCTGACTCGCTCTTGACCGTTTTTTTATTGTCTTTTTCTGAAAGTTGTAGAATAAACGTTGTTGTATAAGATGTTAGTAATGCACTCCTGCGAGGTTGTTGGTGTTTTTTTCTAACCTTAAGAAATCTAACTACAACTCGACCAAGATAAATAGGCGCATGAAAGCTGCATGACAGCTATGTTAATAACACCGTTTTAATTTGGTCAAGTTCTAATTAGAAAAAGACTTAGGCGATTCTTAAGTTAAGTGCAAACGGACATCATCAGCTTAGGCGGCCCTCAGACCTTCAATAACATTGTAAAATAATACGTATTGCACAATTTTATTGACCGTTTAAGGTTAATATTGAAGATCGTTAAGGTATAATGTATTGTACAGTGTAATTGTAGGTCGCTTTAAACACAGCAAAAGTATAGTACCAAATGTGCTGTCTGACAATGATTTAGCTATGTTGAACAAACAGCTCGAATCTACTACACCCCCGCAACTGCAAACACAAAACTTTTATATCTCAATCAGAAAAATAATTAAAGAAATACAATAGTGGGTCGGAAAAATGACCAAAAGACGCTTAGAAACCTATTTTCACAAGTCACCTCGGAAATAGGCAAATGTGGTATCGATGTATTCAGTACGATATCCTGAACACAAATCTACAATGAATGAACCCGAAATGGGAAAACTGTTTCTTAGGACTATCAAACTGAACAACTTTTACTATCGGACCAACTCTGAAATCGCGGGAAATATCAGTTTAGCTGCGTAATTTTGCTTATTTTTCTGCGTAATTTCCATTGCGCTGAACTAATGTTTCGTATGAAATAAATAAAATACCAATATAACAAAATGAATGGTGCTTTATTTTATGTTATTAATTTAATAAACGTTGAAAATTTAATAATCTTCTTGACTGTCGCACACTTTATATACATTTTACAATACATTATAAATGAGTATGTTTGGATGTTTTGATTTTTGATGTTTGTTGCTCAATCACAGAAATTTTACATCCTACAGATAGCCTGGATGGAATATTAAAATATAGGATACTTTTTAATCCGTCAAAGGTTCCCTAGGGATTTTCCGAATGTCCACACGGACGAAGTCGCTGGCAGAAGCTAGTTTATAATAAAACTGTAAATTCTAAGTAAATGTTTGGCGCACGCAAACACCGCTTAACTGCACTGACGACTTCCGTGGTCGAGTGGCTTTGTACACCGGTTTTCAAGGTGTCGCTATCTCTGAGGTCCCGGGTTCGATCCCCGGTTGGGTCAATCTAGAAAAACGAACTTTTCTATATTGACTCAGGTCTGGGTGTTTGTGATACCACCGTTGTCTCTGATTTCCATAACACAAGTGCTTTAGCTACTTACTTTGGAATCGGAGCAATGTATGTGATGTTGTCAAATATTTATTTATTTACTGAACTGCGCTGAATAGCAGTTGGTAGTTGTTGGTAGATGTTTCATCTAATTCGGGTGGATGGAACCAGGGAAACAGCTTAAACTATCCGTTTCCACGTCTCACTTCCAAGTTTTCCAAATCTATGGCACTAATATGTCTATGGGCTGGACGTGCACCGAGCACGAACTACACCATCGAGTTTCAAATCTCTTTATGCTTGATTACTGGCATGTAGAATTTCACGTCAAAACAGAAAATTTGTCAAACACTGTCACATCAAAGTCAAAATCCAAGGAGAAAATTTCAAAATCTATCAATCAACGAGACATGATAATAAGAGACCGAATTCTTTAAAATTATAGTAAAATGACTTAACTTGGTGTATAAATTCGTGAGTACAGCATTTATTTTAGTATCATTACTTTTAAACTTCACTTTAGGACAAATAAAATTTAAAAAACCAAGGTAGGAAGCCACAATTCTGACGAATTTGATTTTCTTCTAGAGAGCCATATAGAAAGGAAATCGGAACTCTTAACTACAGAGCGAGTGATGAAATCACACTCAGTGTGAAAGTCACTAGCTACAAGACTAGACGGATTATTAAAAACACTAGTCAATTTTCATACAAACGAGGTAACTTTGAAGTCTTCGAATTGATCAGCTGTGATCCAAAGATGGCTATCCAGGAAATGAATAATAAATAATAATAAATAAATAATAAATATTTGACAACATCACATACATTGCTCCGATTCCAAAGTAAGTAGCTAAAGCACTTGTGTTATGGAAATCAGAGACAACGGTGGTATCACAAACACCCAGACCTGTACCAATATAGAAAAGTTCATTTTCTAAATTGACCCAACCGGGGATCGAACCCGGGACCTCAAATATGGCGACACCTTGAAAACCGGTGTACAAAACCACTCGACCACGGAGGTCGTCAATGGAGGAGATCCAGTTCGCTAAACATACCCAACTGATCTGATCAGTATTCTAAGAGCTACTTATGGCTCCCTGGAAAGCCATCATCAGATCACAGTTCAATCAATCCCTGGCGGAGATCCAAGGCTTCAAAGTTACCTCGTTTGTCTGGAAATCGACTGGTGTTTCTCTCCTAACTAAATTTCTCCGACCACCACTATACCTAAAAATTAACATAGCAAAAAATATCAAAACATTGTTGTATAATATCTTTATCATTAATTAATTGGGTAATTGAGTAATATACCTTTTCAGCCAAGTATTAGAAACTAGTAGATTCGATTTTAATCATCTGTTTTTGACATTTTCTCCATACATAAAAACGTCAAAACATACGGTCAAAACTGGTGAACTACAACCAGACATATCGGATCGAAATCAGATGTTCCATATTTTAATGTCACTTCTTAAAAGTGTTTCAGATCCAAAACATTAATGTAAACATTAGCTCTGCTGATAGTTTTATGTAAAAGACTTTGCAATGTCCAATGTGTGAATTTTTTTTTTACACAATAAGTACATTTCTTGTTAAAGTAGTGTACCTTTTTAACGTAAACAAACGCATTTACATCTTTTAAAAAAATATTTATTTTACCAAGTGTTGTGGATTCAAGAAATACAACTGATGAATAGAGAACTGCTTTTTTGGTTACAGAAGAATTCCAGAGAGAAGAATCTCAGAAATGGGGAAATATGTCACTCGGATCAACGAAGATACGCAAGTATTATACAAAAAGTCTAATATCACTTGTAATACTTACTCGAGAACTTGTTCAGAAGGATCTCAGTTCACTAAAAGCGCCATATACAAAATCAAAAGGAAAACGTCACGAAACAAACTGAACTACATAGGTGGAAACAAAATCAAAAGAGATCTCAGTGTAGAAACCGACAATTGCATCCTCAGAAGATACATTAAAAAGAAGATTGCTAAATCATCAACTCTTGAAACATCATCAGCCAACACTACGTATTCTGTACGCTTATCTAAGCTATCTATCAAAGATATTACTTGCGATGAGTTCAAACCAGACACTTCAGCAAGTGGGGACAATAGAGGTGAATGTAACATTTTTAATCAACATCCTCTTGTTGTCGATGTAACTTCTCTAATGCTGGAAAACTTAAAAAACTTGCTAAATGACTGGATCTGTAAACATGTTTTAGAAGATGACAAAACAAAACAAAGGCTCAACCTTATACTTGACTCAATTATACATAAATTGGAAAATAAGCTATCTAAAACACTATCATCTTGCTCTACGTATGTATTGGAAAGGAATGGAGAAGATTTGAAAGTGCGTGACAGAAAACTAGAAACAAATTCAATCACGTGCCAGTATTGTAAAAAGAAGCAACATTCGGTACTTGTGCGAAAAAGTAGCAGTGTTACAAACAAGAAATATTCTCGTGTTACCGTACCAGTTCCTTATCAACATTTAAGGATTATTTCAACGTTGAGCATCCCTCGAAATCTGCATAAAAATAAGAGTGTAAAGAAACATCTAGAGAAAGCTAAAAATTACCAAGAGAAGAAAAATTATTATGCAGCTATTCCAAATAAAAAAGTTATAAAAATACCAATTCAGCTAACTGACCGAGGACAAAACACTGCAAATGATAAGAACGCTATGTATTCTAAAAGAGGAAAGAGACGAGGTATAATCATAATTCCAGAAATGTTTTATGAATGTTCAACAGACTGTATATCTCCATCAGAAAAAGACCACGACGAAAATGATGCAAAAATAGAATCAAAAACTTTACATTTTGAGCCTAAGGAAAGTCTACTGATGAGTATTTACAAGAATAATCCAACGAATTTTGCAAGTACTGAAGAAATCATTGAATATGAAAATAAACATAAAAACCATACTATGACTGGAACAAATTATACGCCACATAGAGCACCAAACTTGTTGCAACATGAAAAAAACTTTACGACATGTTATAAGCATATGGTATCTAAATCGACTTGTATTATAAACCGCCGCAAGAAAGTTCGGAAAAATGGTACTTACCGGATAAAGACAAACGCTAAATACAAAAGATTGTACTACAAGCCACGAGATACTTGCAAGTTGAAAAATGACAAGATAAAATATGATAATATTAAACATAAGAAATATAACTATATATACAGGAAAACAAATCATAATTTACTTATCAAAGAACTGTTAGATCACATGCGAAATATATTCAAGTACTTTGCGGAATATAGGGAGAAAAGAAATATCAAATTGGAAGTCCATGTTGACGTATTAGAGGTTGAAGAACAAATTAATAATGTCATAACCGAATCATCCCATAACTTAGAAATAAAATGTTGTCCAACAAATGTTTCAAATGTAAATCCGGTAAAGCCACTGCTTAGTGGCAATTTAGAGTCGATTGATAAACCCAATGATAATATAGCAAAACATACTCCAGCTATAATACCAATACTTGATGGGGCTACAAGTCAAGCGAAATACATATTCAGGAGTAATAACTCCACTTCTATTAGTAAGTCTGAAATCACTGAAGAAACAGGAGAAAAAGGCTTAACAGAATGTGGCACTGTCATGACAGGCTTAGAATTATGTAACGAAATTAGTAATTTAAAGTATATAATAAGAAATCTGTCGGCTACTACTGAAAAAATTGTAAAAGAACATTTAAAGAAAAAGGAACTGAAAAATAATTCAAATCTTACTTCTGCGCCCACAGTTATTCCAGTGATTAAAGATCATTTTCTTAATAGAACATCAAAATCTCAAGGTATTCAATTTTCAAATATATCTCCTAAACATCAATTGATGTCAGGATTGAAGCTTTACAAGGAACCAAAACGAATCGAAGATCTCAGTAATAGATTAAAAAAGAGAAGTTCTTCCTACCATGTGATTGACAGTGAGTCAATAATTAAAGTAACAGATATGACAACTGCGCCGGCCAAATCCAAAACTTTGATAAAGAAATGTAGCTTGCCTCATAAATCGAAATCTTTAATGAATATCACTTCCAATCTAAATAAACAATCTAAGTTGTTAGAATTCTTTTGTTCTGAACGTAAGAAGAAGAAGAATAAAAAATGTGAAAGTAAGAATAATCAGAAAACTGAAAAATCTAAATCGAGATCCAAAACAAAATTAAAACCTTGTCCAAAAAAGAGACCTGATAAAAAAATTGTACTATCTATGCATGCAAAGGACACTCGATCTCCTGTAGACTATATTTGTAAATTGGAAAGTAGCTCGTCAGTATGCGTAGATATTGATGAAAAACCAATAATCACAGTAAAGAAAAAAGAACGACTAAGTTGTATTGAAGGAAGTTTATATTGCGCCCTGCTTTGGATTCCTCTTATCGTTGTTATGTATTTTTTCTACGATATTGTTTTGAAACCCCATTTTAATAAAGCAACATCGCCTCCTGATAAACTTTGGGAACCTCCTATGGAAGGGAAAGGAAACCCACAAAACATTTCAGATTTCTTATTGAAACTCTCTGATTTTGGATTTTGATTGTATATTATTGTGATGTTTTAATATACTTTTTTATTTATTTCAACAAGTTTTTCTTTTGTTCCTTCGTCAGACACTTTATCTTTTAATCTCGCAACAGAAAATAACCTGGGTTAGTAAAAATTCCTGGAACTGACTTTTTATTCTATGTATTTATCGATTGTCAAAACTTCTGGAAAGATGTTTCTTTCTAATGTGGGGGTATTTCCTCACATTGATGAAATTGCGCTGGCTTGCAGCGAAGAAGTTAAAAGTACTAGAAAATTTCGCCGCTCCCACTAGCGACTCGGTAGCATAATTGGTCAGTGCATTGGGCCGGAATCCCAAGGGTGCGGGTTCGAGTCCCGTCTGAGGTGCTACGGGTGAGTCGATTTTTTCTAGTATTTTTCTAATATTATTTATCTTAATATGAAAATAGCATTGTGAATGCGAAAAATCTAAATTTAATAATGGTATTTTTTCTATTTTAGGAAAGTCATTATTAATATGTATTCAAAAATGTCGGCTTAGAAGAAACTAGAAAAAATTACATCCAGAATACCGAAGAAATCAACAACAAGATAATGCCATCTTCCATCATCCACATGTAGGTAGTTTTATCAGTTCAAGAAACTTATGATGTCTTATTGACTGCTTAACAAGTGATATGCAATAAACGAAGTGTGTAATGAAGTACTCTTCAACTTAAATTTGATCATAATTTAGCACATGGGTTTGACGATCCAGAGGGAGTTAATGAAAACAATGAAATTAAAATAACTATAGATGACGCGGGAGATGATAAATGATCCAGCAGCAGCTATAAATATGCCTTTCGATAGTAAAGAGTAAAAGAAACGGAGTTAAAATAAGAAGCAGATACTTAGCTGTTAATGACAATAAGGAAGTTAAGTAGTAAGTTAAGTTTAAACCATTTATTTCAGGCATCAATGGCCCATAATATAAATACCTTGTAGACATATATAATATGATAACAATCATAATCATACTTATTCACGTATTGGCGGCGACGTGTTGCGCAACGCAATACGACCTCCGTGGTCGAGTGGTTTGTACGCTGGTTTTCAAGGTGTCGCCATCTCTGAGGTCCCGGGTTCGATCCCCGGTTGGGTCAATTTAGAAAACGAACTTTTATATATTGGCTCAGGTCTAGGTGTTTGTGATACCACCGTTGTCTCTGATTTCCATAACACAAGTGCTTTAGCTACTTACTTTGGAATCGGAGCAATGTATGTGATCGCGAAAAAAAATCAGCTGTTTCATACATTTTGATATTTTCGATTTTAATTTTTGTATGAAACAGCTGATTCTTTTTTCGCGATTTCAGAGTTGGTCCCATAGTAAAAGTTGATCAGTTTGATGGTCCCTATCTACCATATTCAGCATTAGGGGTATTTTTGTAACACCTTGTATATTGGACCATTAAATAAAACTAAAAACAAAACAAAAAAATAAAAATATACTTGTGGTAAAATAGACCACAAGATTTTTTTTATTTTTTTGTCAATTAAATTTAATTAAGCGGATTAAGCATTCACGCATAACTTAAACGTCTAGATAGTGCTAGATATATTAGTAAAAGCAATGTCGCGTAGTTTCAGTATCCAATAGGCAGCCGGATGGCTCGAAGTATTTGAGCTTCTGAAGTGTTGTGGAACCGCCCCTTGCAACTTGCAATCCGTCACGAGTTGCGAGCCGGAAAAGTTTCAATTTTAAACATTGACGGATCGATAACCGACCGGCCGGGGCGGATCACACTTTGTTTCCAGTGTCTGTATGTGATGAAGAAAAAGCGTGCCAATTCTAAAGCGGCTGTCTGTGAACTTTTATTTTCTTCGCTCGTTTCGATCGGATGCCTCGCAACAATTTTTTTTTTCATCCCCCCTTTTTCAATAATTACCTATTCCTCCAAGCTGTGTGCTTTTCGTTTTAACTAGCTATTTTGTATTTTTTTTGAGAAGTATATAGCATTGTGAATGCTCAAATCTTAAAATTTTAAAAACTATGTAGCTTTCTCATCTTAATCAATTGTTTAAAAATATCTGGAAAGATATTCAATTGAATGTCGAGGTAACTCCTTGTACATTGGTGAGATGGCGCTGGCTTGCAGCGTAAGAGTTTATATACTAGAAGAAATTCGACGTTAACACTAGTGACTCGGTAGCTCAGCGGTCAGCATTGGACCGGATATCCAAAGGTAGCGGGTTCGATTCCCGTCCGAGAGCATGATCTTGTGCGAGTCGTATTTTGTGTAGTATATTATATAGTATCATATAAGAATATAATAATTCAAAATCATACAGCATGTGCTAATGAATGCAATGAGATCTCTGTCCGTTTACAGGCTACAACCTATGTTGTAAATAAATAAAATGTCGTATAGCTAAGAATGCTCCCATGCAGTCTCATAAAAAACAATTCAAAATATCTAATAGTTTAATCACAGGAAATATTTTTCAGTTACGATTTTCAGTACAATTCATTTTCGTGCTATTTAGTTTGTTTGAAAAAAAAAATATTTTGTTCCTAGGAATTATTTGGTAGTTTTAAAATACTTCTTAGTGTCACAAATGTTTTCTTTTTTTGCCGTATTGTCGTCTCCACCCCGTATAACTAAGGGTCATAGGCAACTTCTATGCTCGCTGAATATAAAGTAGGTGGACAATAAAAAGTGTTTTTTGTGGCCATCATTGAACACGTCG
The DNA here is from genome assembly GCA_963556745.1 of Catoptria pinella. Lineage (NCBI taxonomy): Eukaryota > Metazoa > Arthropoda > Insecta > Lepidoptera > Crambidae > Catoptria > Catoptria pinella. Next base: position 2,211,891 of record OY750782.1, on the reverse strand, counting down.
GCTTTTTAATGACAACCCTCGTTACGGTTTATGGCCGTCTTTGTGCTTTTCATTACAGTCATTAAATTTGGCCACAGCCGTTTAAATTTCAAGTGAAAGGGACAATGTTCTTCTGGGTATTATGTTTAGATTAATAACTAAAAGTAATAACTATTTAAATATAGGTTATATATTGTTCTCACACTTTTTACAGAATATGAAATGCTTATTAAATTTAGACTTTTCGCATTCACAATGCTATTTTTATATTAAGATAAATATATTAGAAAAAATACTAGAAAAAATCGACTCACCCGTAGCACCTACCCGTAGTATAAAAATAGCATTGTGAATGCGAAAAGTCTAAATTTAATAATTATATAGCTGTTTCATCTTTATCGATTGTCAAAAACATATGGAAAGATGTTTCTTTCGAATGTGGGGGTATTTCCTCACATTGATGAAATTGCGCTGGCTTGCAGCGAAGAAGTTAAAAGTACTAGAAAATTTCGCTGTTCCCACTAGCGACTCGGTAGCATAATTAATCAGTGCATTGGACCGGAATCCCAAGGATTTTACCCCGTCTGAGGTGCTACGGGTGAGTCGATTTTTTGTAGTATTTTTTCTAATATTATTTATCTTAATATGAAATGCTACTTAGCTTCGAATACTACTAATCGGGGCGGGTTCGAGTCCCGTCTGAGGTGCTACGGGTGAGTCGATTTTTTGTAGTATTTTTTCTAATATTATTTATCTTAATATGAAATGCTACTTAGCTTCGAATACTACTAATCGGGGCGGGTTCGAGTCCCGTCTGAGGTGCTACGGGTGAGTCGATTTTTTGTAGTATTTTTTCTAATATTATTTATCTTAATATGAAATGCTACTTAGCTTCGAATACTACTAATATTTTAAATGTTAAAGTGTATGTATGTGTAATTGTTAACTCTTCACGCCTAAACGACAGGACGCATTAGGATGAAAGAACAATGACCATTTTCCATACAAGCGTTGGCCTGCCAAATAGCTTATTTTTAAGTTTAGTTTTAAGTTTAAGTTAATTACATTATTAACACTAGTATTTATTGAATTTTAATTAGGCAATCAGAAATATATGTAATGGTATTATGTTCTAATTTGTATTAATTGTAAACACCCAGCCGAGTGGACCTCGGGAGGAGGGAACCACTAAAAACTCCGGCACTTGCCCTCGCGCCGCCGGTTGGCCCCGAGGGTCCCCTGTGGAAGTCGCCTCAGAGCCTCATATCATAAAACCTACCCTGAATATTCTATTTAGACAATAAGATAGGTACATAAAAAGTCTACACAAACATCACTAGTCCAAGGGATCTTTGATCGAATGTCATAACGATATATCAAACGAAAAGCTAATATATTTCTAATCACGTACCTACTAAGATGCCTTTTTTATTTTTGCTTAACGCTCTGTCGAGCGGAAAGCGTCACGTAGTTTGAGTAGCTAAGTCATAAGAGGTGGCGATTTCGAAAAAAAGTGAAAAAAAAACTAGTGTTGATGAAGACAATTTTAAGTTATCGAATCGATTCGTGTAGTAAACGAAGTAAAAAACAAATTATTTCACTAAAAGCCAATAAGAGCTAACTCTACAATAATTTATTAACTATTGATCCATTGGTAAAAGGCAACATTTTAGTAATAGGGCGTTTAAACAGGTTATTTTTTTATGGTACGACATGTCATTTTTGAAATTATTTTTAGTTTTGTAGTCTTACAAAAAATATTTATAGCCTACATCAATCGATTCGATAACTTAAAATCTGTCTTCATACTATACCGTTATTGCTAACTGCTTTGCTGGGGCCCTACCGGCTAACTTTTTGAACTTCGGCGGGTCTGCCGAGCTTCAACCCCAATTCATGATGTCATACGAACATCGATATCTTCTAAATAACTTCGGCGAATAGTACAATACGAAAAGTGAGCCGGTAGGGCCCCTGATCAGAATAACTTAAAGAATACTTTTAATATGTAAACTGACCTAACATCTCCCGCTTATAACTCGTGCCTTGCACCAACTCAGCTGAGTCACGGACGCGTTGCAAAAAAACGTACCGTATCGCGGAATACCTAAACGGCTACTTTTGGCGCTTGAACGTCGAAGCGAAACAACAAACGGAGATGCACTTGCAAAATCACCAAGTCGCTTGTTTTGTTCCTTTCTACAAGATTTTTGACTCGTGGTCTCACCCATTTTGTCCCACTGTTACTCGTGGTCCCACTAATCTAACCACTAGGGTTCGTAGTCCCACTACTTAGTGGGACTACCAGTCATAGATATAATACGTAGGGCTTGTGGTTCCACTACCTACTCAGTGGGACTGCCAGTAATAGGTATAACGTAGGGCTTATAGAAAATTTTGTAATAACATGGGTTCTTCGACATTTGCAAATACTAACTTACGTGCATTCAAATCCCGTGGTCCTACTGCGTGGTCCTACTGACTAGTAGAATACCACGGGCAATTTTTGTCCGTAGTTCTATCGGTAGAACTTTAACAAAAACATCATTATTTTGTATGGGCCATTGCCCATACATTGCCCATTGCCCATTGAACAGTAGGACCACGGGCCTTAGTAGGACCATTGTCCTACTAATGCCCGTGGTCCTACTGCGTGGTCCCACTGGTAGAACAACGGGCATTTTTCTTGTCGTAACGTGGTCCTCCTCTCTTCATCACTCACAGTGTCCCTTATGTCTACAGTATGGATAACCCATTACCAACTAAAGCACATTAAATTTTGTTTTGGGGACTTTCACGTCCACAGAATTGAGATTTTTTGTGTTTCACTAAAACCAAATCATTTACAAGATAGTATTAGGTCAGCTATACTCTAAGTGTGTTCCGCGGAACCCTAGGGTTCCATGATACCTCTGTCGGGGTTCCGCAAGAATTTAGAAAAAAAAAATCAAAACACCTCTTTCTGGCCGCGCGGAGACAAAACGCTATGAACGTTTTATTGTAGGGTTCCATCAAGTATTTTGCTTCCCAAAAGGGTTCCGTCATTAAGAAAGTTTGAGAACCACTGTCTAGGTAATCCCTAATGTCATGCCATGGAACCACGGGTAATTAAAATTACCCGTGGACCCGTTAATCGTTCGACCCACCGGGTCCACGGGTAAACACTAAAATAAACCAAACCGAAGCATCTTTAACATCATAGAAGATTGGGAGTCTCTGTGTGTGAGAAAAAATCGGCAATTTCATACTTTAAACCCTATTACCAAATAATATACTAGAAAAAATACTACTCGCACCAGATCATGTTCTCGGACGGGAATCGAACCCGCGACCTTTGGATATCCTGTCCAATGCTTTGACCGCTGAGCTACCGAGTCATGAGTCACTAGTGACTCGGTAAAATAGCATTGTGAATGCTTAAAATCTCAAAATTAAAAAAATTAAACCCTATTTTTAAGGGGTTTGATTTTAGTCTACCTGGCTAACTTCACCATTCACCAATCTGTAATCCAACAAACTGGTGTGTTCCGATAGTAAGAGGTAGATAGCTAGTTCCTCAGTTATTGAGGATATCGTATGAAATACATTTGAAATTCGGCCCTTTAACCAAATAAATCGTTTCAACATCATCGGGTAAATAATGCCTTTGATGCCCGTGGTCCTACTGCGTACTTCAACTGGTTGTACCACGGGCAATATAATTTGTCCGTGGTCCTATCAGTAGGACTAAAATTTGCCCAAGCTCTTTCAAAATTGCCTATTTTTATTGAAATATTTTCCTTTTGTTTTATTTTTTTTAATATATTGGATCAAACAGGAAATACAAATGCAACTGAGTTTCCTTTTAAAATAAAATAGTTATTTGCTTCGACGGCCAGATGTTGTGCTCCGAGGCAAGGCATCCGGTTCACGTTTCATATAATATTGTGCCCTTTCCTGAAAAATATTGGTATGATTTTAAAATACAGAGTTTAGTTTTATTTTTATTTTTAACCCCAGACGCAAAAAGTGGGGGGGTTATAAGTTTAACGTGTCTGTGTATCTGTATAATTATCTGTGTGTCTGTGTATCTGTCTGTGGTATCGTAGCTCCCAAACGGATGAACCGGTTTCGGTTTAGTTTACAGTATACTGAAACAATTTGTGTATGAATGCGGATATCATAATGTATAGGGGAGCAAAGCAGGACTTCTGGAAGTTGTAAAACTAGCCAAAAAGCAGCTTAAAGTTTCCGACTATGCCAGTGGTTCCCAAATGTTTTCAAAATAATAAATGATATCTATTAATAAACAACGTCATTTTTTTGTTAAGTCATAATCTGAAAATCGTTTGTATGGAAACAACTCTGATATCGTGAAAAAATTACAGCTTTGCTCTGCTTCATACAACATTTAATTAAATTTTGAACTCTTGTAAAAATGAAAGAGCTGCAAGTAAACACTAAAACACTGAGGTTGTGAAAGTCAATTTACCGTTGGCTAGGCTAGTCTGACCATCAATATGACCACTGGGAAAAAACCTTTTAGAACCTACAAAAAGACTGTTAAGGTTTATTTTTATTCTTATTTTATGTGCCTTTAATTAACACGACGATATTTTAAAATTTTATAACACAAAAATAATTTCGTCTATGTTTCATTCAAGGAGACAGTTTTTTTGGTTATGTTAATTAATTTTTAACCTGTTATGAAACAAAAATGTTGAGCACCGCTGTCTAATCGCAACAGGCAGTATCGCAAGCTTTCTAACTTTCCTAATAAACGCAAAACTGGAACTAGCTAAATGCATCCAACTATTTTGCATGACCTCAAGGATTATTGGAAACTTTGATAATATCAACTTGTTATTGTAACGGAGCTATAACAAATATTAAATGAAACTTTAAATGTAAATAAAATATACATTTTAGTCGTGTGGCGTCCGGAAAAGTGGAATAGAATAAAATCGTCCATTTACAGTTAGTAATGTCGTTCAAGACAGGCCCGAGACAGGGGGATGTTGGTTTCATTGCCCTATCGGGTGCGGTTTCGATCGCATAAAATTTTTAGTCAGTAATTTATTTTAAGGGCATAGCGATTACTTGTACTAATTTTTTGGCATAAAGGTGAGCATAAATGTTAACGCATAACTTTAACACGCATAATATTTGACCTAATATACAAATGGTATAATTTATTACTACCTTCATAGTCATAATTTGATTGACACAATAAAAACATCAACGAGCGAGCGTACCGAGCGAGGGGGATGTCGGGTGCGTCCACATCTGGCGAATGCGCGGCGAATGCGCAGCTTGCGAGCGGCATACGAGTTGCTCGCGTGCTGTTTATGCTCGTCCGTCGCTCCTGCGCCGCCTGCGCGCCGATCTCGCGCATTCTACGCGCCGTACGTGCGCGGCTCGCGCGCTGCACTTACTTCCTCCCGGCCGCCCCTCAAGTCCCGCACCAACTCACCCGCGCGAACTGGACGCGCGCAGATCGCGCACAGCGCGCGCTCACTAAACAATCATTTCCTGAGATGCGCTAATGAAGCGCACCAAACAGCGGCAGTAATGGCACGCGTACAGCGCGTGCGCAGCTCGTGAGCTGCGCATTCGCCGCACATTCGCCAGATGTGGACGCACCCTTAGGTTCCTTTGCGAGCAACAACGCACGAGCCGAGGGAAGCGAGCGTGCCGCGGCAGCGGCCGGCGAAATGCCAGAACCGACTTGCTGGCGTGTATGCATTATGCTAAAAATTGTTATGTTAATAAACGTTATGATTAGTAAGTAATCGTTATGCGTAAAAATATGCAACATTTTATGCGTTTTGATCATTATGATAATTGTAGTTATGCGGAATAAGAGATGCGTAAACAAATTTATTCGGTATTAATAGATCATTCTCCCAAAAGACCTTATGCCATAGTATATTATGACGACTTTAAAATTTTATGCATTCACATATGGACCCGTCTTATCTATCACCCCTTCGTATCGCCCCCTGAAATCTTCGAACTTATTAAAAAATAAATAATAAATATTTGAGAACATCACATACATTGCTCCGACACCAAAGTAAGTAGCTAAAGCACTTGTGTTATGGAAATCAGAGACAACAGTGGTATCACAAACACCCAGACCTGAGCCAATATATTAAAGTTCGTTTTCTAAATTGACCCAACCGGGGATCAAACCCGGGACCTCAGAGATGGTGACACCTTGAAAACCAACCGGTGTACAAAGCCACTCGACCACGGAGGTCGTCAATATATGAACACGTTACTCGGTCATTTTCAAAATTTAAGCATCGTCAGTAAAAAGTTAGTAAATTGAATTGCCTGTAAAATCAGTAAATGGAAAAAGTAAGTTCTATTGCATGATGGTGGTTTTTTGTATGTACACATAAAACACCCCGTTCCCGTAGTGGTAAGTTAAAGCCACAGACCTATATATTTTTTAAATCTTTTAATAAAATGAAATGTGTGAATGTGCAAATAAAAGAAACAGCAGAGTATTTGCATTGCTTTGAATCTCAGAAGAATAACGACTAAACGAGCACACGAATCGGCACGTGAACTTGTGGAGAGGGGTCTATTCTGTGGTATCAGCCTCATGGACCGAAAACGGAATGAGTGGATCCGGCAGAAAACATAGTTATTGACGTGGTCGAAGAAATAGAACGGAAAAGTGGAGGTGGCAGACCATATTGCCAGAATGTATACATAAACTACAGATTCCCTCCCAACCCGTCCACCCACTGGACTTTTCCACTTTTTACAATATTCAATATAAAATAGATAATTATAAATAAGGATGATTAGCCCTGAATGTAATTTTTTGTATAATTAAGTAATTATTCAATGTAAAATAACTTTGTTACTTATTTCAAGTTTGTGTTATATTTATTAATTAATAGCCCTTAAAATTTATATTGCAGGGCGTCACATGTAGACCTTATTAAATGTTCCACCTTATTATGTAATGTGATATGCAATAAATAAATACTGAATACTGAATACTGACCTGTAAAACAGGTTTCTAACCCTAGTCCGGGCGCCAGTCTCCACATTACTTATAAAACACTCATACAATCTAACCTTAAATGTATTAACATTGTAATTGTAGAGAAAATAAAGCGTATTTTTATTTTACTGGTTTGCCTTTTGTAATTGAGAAAGAATTGAGAAAGGAATGCTTCGGTGGTTTGGTCACTTAGAGAGGATGAATGAAAGTCGAATAACGAAAGAGATATCGATCACGGAAATATGAATTAATGTAAGGGACAAAGGTCTACTTTTCAGGAGGAGCAAAAAACAAATTTTATTTATAATAATTGCTTGTATTTTTTTCACTTTTTATTCTACTTACTTGATGCCTATGGCAAAGTTACTTAGGTTTGAGGGCTCTATAAAGCTATGCAAGCAAAATTACAATTATCTTTATGGATTCCGAAATAGCATGTCTCTTACATTAAAAATAAATGTAAATACGTTCTTTACCTTAATTGCATTTAACACAAAAATACTCCGCATTAATGTATCAGTCATATTGACAAAATAATATTAGTATTTTTTGAAGTAAGGTACCCTTTTGGGTTAAGTTATTGCTGTATCTTAACTAAATACTATATTAAATTTTACTTTCAAAAGCAAATTGGTTAACTTGATTTAATTTAGATCAAAAAATATGGTATTATTGTGAATACATAAAATGAAACAAATATTAATCATTAAAAGTATTTATTTTTATTCAGCGTTACAATAATCAGTCTCAATGTTAACTATGATGGCAGATTATAGGAAAAATCATTTTTGAATGATAATCAACTGTTTATACAACTAAAAAAAAATTTCCAAAATTTCAAGTTTAATAGATTTTTTCAAGTAATTATGGTTCTTAAATTATAATTAAAAAATCAATTCAATTTGAAATTTTAGTAATACAGCAATTTACTATAAAGAACTTAAGTAAGATAATAACAATGTTCACACTACTGATTTATACTTAACCATATTAATTAAGGGCCGATTGTTCCAAAGTCAGGTAAAATTTAATCGTAGAGTAAAATGCATAATGTAATACGAACGATTTTTAAATGTCACGTCAAATATCAAGGAATTAAACGATGGTTAAAGCTTACTCAACGACTAAATTTTATCTGACTTAGGAAAAATTTGCCTGAAGCGAAAATACTACAACCTAACTGTTAACTGCAGCAGTTTGCATTATCAACAATCCAACGAAACATTATAAACAACATAAAAATGTTATCTACAATCCAAAAAAAGAGGAGGAAGAAAACAGGTCGCGATGCGATTAAAAATAAGAATGAAATCATAAAAATTTAATAAGTGGGAACTTATTCCCTACTAGAGCAAACTATTTAGTAATCTGTGACTAGAGTCTTCGTCATCAAGTTTAATGATTTAATAACACTTTGTGAAAAATGTATTATACCTAAAACATATCACAAGGATTACTTAAGTATTCCTTATGAAACTAAATTAAAGACACTTTAAAATATAAGACTAAGACGAAGAGTGTAGTAGGGAATAATTTCCTCCACTTAACCTGTTTGAGCTTTTTTTGGATAGTTGAGAACGTTATTATGTTGTTTATAATGTTTCGTTGGATTGTTGATAATGCAAACTGCTGCAGTTAACAATTAGGTTGTAGAATTTTTGCTTTAGGCAAATTTTACCTAAGTCAGATAAAATTTAGTCGTTGAGTAAGCTCTAACCATCGTTAAATGCCTTGATATTTGACGTGACATATTTAACAATCGTTCGTATTACATTATAAAGTTTACTCTACGATTAAATTTTACCTGACTTTGCAACAATCGGCCCTTAATTAATACGGTTTAGTATAAATTAGTAGTGTGAACATCGTTATTATATTACTTAAGTTCTTTATATTAAATGGCTATAATACTAAAATTTCATATTGAATTGTTTTTTTTTTAATTATAATTCAAAAACCATAATTATTTAAAAAAATCTATTGAACTTGAAATTTTGGAATATATTTTTTTGGTTATATAAACAGTTGATTATCATTCAAAAATGATTTTTCCTATAATGTGCCATCATTGTTAACATTGAGACTAATTATGTTAAACGCAGAATAAAAATAAATACTTTTAATGATTATTTTTTGTTTAATTTTTTGTATTCACAATAATGTAAGGGACATCATTGCCAAATACATAAATCATAAAGTAACGTAAGGCTGGTTAGTTTTAGAAAAAACGAAAACATGGTTAGGGTAAAGGCCATATATAAGTTTTTATGAGACATACCTTAAAACTAAAATGACATTTTGTACAAGTGCATGATACGTCAAAATTTGTGGTAAAGATTTGTTTAGGACCTTCTAAAATGTGTAATGTAAGGGACAAAAAATTGTTTTTTTTTCAAGATATCAACATTTCAAGTATACCATTCGATGGCGCATAAAATTCCGAATCCAACGGTGTATATAACTCATTTTCGGGATATTGTCCCTTACATTAATTCATATTTCCGTGATCGATATATTGTGCGAATGTGGAGGGAACGAATGCGCAAGGGCGTCCCAGAAAAACCTACGCGGACCAATTAGAGGTTTTAATAAAAAAGGCTGGTGTACGCAGTGAGAAAAACCGCCGGGCATGTATGAAAAGGTTGATGGATGTAAATGAAGCGAAAGAAGTGTGCAAGGATCGTAGCAGGTGGCGATCCATAGTCTCTGCCTACCCCCATGGGAAACAGGCGTGAGTATATGTATGTATGTATGTATGTATGCCTTTTGTAATCGTATGGAATTTGGTTTAAACCAAGAACTTTAAAATGCAACAATTATTTTACTGAATGATTCTTTTCTGGATCAAGCACTCGCTGGCGAACGGCAATAGTCCCACTAAGTACCGGATAATTAGGTTAAGTGCACATCCGTCCCTAAGGAGCAGAAAGTCCCGGAATGTACAATAAAAATGACCCGTAATAAAACAAAAGGAAAATCATTTGTTGGTATTGTCTTTGTACTACGCGTTCACTTCATCATTGCCGCTACCTCCCGGCCCGCTTCGTCATACAGCACCCCCTGCGTCGCCTTTCTAGTACGGCTAGCAACGCAAAGCTTAATTTTTGTTTTTGTTGATTTAATCATTACGTTCGTTATTTGTGTTGTTATAATGATTAAAAGAGTAAAGTTCCTGCGAACCTAACTTGTTATATAAATTGGTGACACTCTTTGAACAAGAAAAAAATGAAAAACATGATTACTTTTTTGTCTACAGTACCGTTAGCTGTGACGTAATAACGGTCATCGACGGCAATCACGACGTGAACGCGTAGTATTTTCTCTGGAGGGTGGGTTTAAATAGAGGTTAATTAAATAATCCCGGGTTCGACTCTTATAATGTATATTTTTACGTTGATATGCACTAGGTAATCTGCAGATCGTACGAAGAGGCCCGGCCTCCCGCGGCCTTCCGGCCAAATGGGGGAGGCGCTACCTCTTCAGTCTCCGTATGTGCATGTCGAGGGCCCATTGTGCAAGGAGTGCACGGACTGCACCATCGAGTACCTCGAGTAAATCTCCTTAAACTTCTCTTTCAATAATGATTACTGGCATAAATGATTTTACTTCAAAACAGAACATTTGTCAACCACTGTCAGATCAATGTCAAAATCCAAAATCTATAAAATAAATTCTAACAAGAAGTGAGAGAGCGTAATCTTTAAAATTATAGTAAAATAAAATGACATAATATATTTTGCTGTAATAAATTCGTAAGTACTGCGTTTACTTTAGTAATATTGATGGCAAACCAACATGCAGAAAAAGGACGATTTATTTGTTTTGAAGGCCATTTTATTAACAAAAACCAGTGAACCAAAAAATAAGTTACTGTAGCAGTAGCACTATAATGCTATAACAAAATCAACTTCGTTCTGGTGATATTCCACGTGGTTTGAACGTACCAAAAGAAGGAAAGAAAACCCACAAAAGGTTTCAGAAATCTTACTGATGCTCTCTGATGGAATTTTGTTTGCATATTTGTGATGTTTGTTGTTGTTTTTGACGTTTATTTATTTCTCTATCAGACACATCTTGCGACAGAAATAAGGCGATTAACACACTGCCACGCATGATGCTGCATGTTGCATGAATGCGTGTTCTAACGTTGTTTGTAAGTATCTCCGTTTGTATAGAAAACACGCACAGTCCAACACACTGAAAATGCATCCACGCGCGTTCATGCAGATCACGCGTCTACGTGCGGAGAAATATGCACACACACGCGTGGGTTCGGGGCGAGACGCAAGGTATGGCACACAGATGCGTGCGTGATTTTAGAAGGGCTTGACGTGTATTTAAAAATGCATCTCGATATTTGAATGAAATGAGTCAGAGCCGCCGTGAATCCACAAAATGCAATTACGCGCGTGAGTGCGTAAAAAACCCGCACGATGATGCAGATCTGCACTCCCGCAAGTGCATGCGTAGGTGTGTCGACTCGCAGCATGCAGCATCATGAGTGGCAGTGTGTGAATCGCCTAACCTGGGGCCCTACCGGCTAACTTTTCGAACTTCGGCGGGTCTGCCGAGCTTCAACTTAAAACAAATAAATTGACGTAAGGAGTTTCGTATTGTACTATTCGCCGAAGTTATTTAGAAGATATCGATGTTCGTGTGACATCATGAATTGGGGTTCGCCATTTTGGCTTGATTGGGGCTCGATTTATCTGTTTTAATTTGAAGCCCGGCGGACTTTCCGAAGTTTGGTGCGTTAGCCGGTACGGCCCCTGAGTGAGTGAAAAGTTCAGGAACCGACTATTTATTTCATTTCAGGTTCTTTCACATTATCGCGCTATCGCGATGACACAACTCTTCGCGATAGCGCGATAATGTGGCCATATAGGTAATTATTGTCTTTTTTTATTTCAGTAAATTCATAATCAATATGTATTCAACAAATGAAGGTTTAGAAGAAACTAAAAAACAAATGTCATCCAGAATACCAAAGAAATCAACAACAAGATTTCCAAAAATAATGCCATCGTACATAGTAGCCTTTTCATTACAAGAAACTTATGATGACATAATAACTGCTCAGCAAATGATATGCAATAAACGAAGTCTGCAAGGAAGCACTAATTCGGTATCACCTTCAGCTTCTTCAAAAACACTTAAATTGGATCGTAATTCAGCACATAGGTTTGACGATCCAGAGCGAATTGATGAAAAAAATGAAATAAAAATCACTATAGATGAAGCGAATGATGATAAAAGCGATCTGGTGGCAGCTATAGATATGCCTTTCGATAGTAAAGAAATTAGTATAAAATTAGAAGCAGATAGCTGTTTAGCAGATGATAACATGAAAGAATCAAATACTGTTATTGCTGGTCCAATCGAATGCAATAATGAAGATAGTCTTCGAATGCCAGTAAAGAAGAGATGCGTTCGCAACAAAATTAAAAACATTAATTTTAAAAATAAAAAAGCAATAAAAAGCGGTTATAGACGATCAGCGGCACAATTGAGAGATTTCATTTACAAAAAATCTTTATCGCAAGTAGTTTCGCGCTCATCGTTGTTAAAAAAATGTGCCATAAAAGAAAATATCGTACTCGAACAAACATTATCAGATGAATCTGGTTTTGATAAAGACTCCATTAAATCTTCACCATCAACCATAAAAAAGACTTCGGTAAGTAATTGCAGTCAAAACACTTTAAGGCAAAGGAGTGAAAGTTCCACTATAACAATTAAATCTTATCTAGATATACGTGATTCTGCAATAAAAGAAACGCTTCGGAATGAGCTCCCTTATGGAAAAGATATCGTCAATGTCTCTTTAGCTGTAACCGTGCCATCACATGTAAAAACAAGTAATGATGTCTGTCATCCGTCTGTTGCTGAAACTATCTTTAGCACAGATACATTAGTATTTCCATCTAACACGGAGACATCAGAATCAACATCTAGTGAAAATTCAGGGAACAATTCTTATTTGCAATGCAAAGAATTATCTAGCCTGAGTAATAAAACTCACACCCTGGAAAATAATCAATCGAATTCGAACAACATCAATACGACTAGCACTTTTGTTGTTGCCACCACCAGTTCTGAACTCGGCAATTTAATCCTGACCTCCGATGATATGTTTGCACAAGCAAATTCGGAAGCTTTTGTTTATTCAGAAAACCTTCGATTTAGAACACCATTTTTTGGCACCTCGGAAAAGACAAGAATATTGGATAATAAAACAAACTTATTGGATACTGTTATAAACATGCGAGTGTTTCCTGCAGTGAACGCTACTACAAGCTCTGCTATTTATTTCAATAAAAACTTTGACAATGTTTACGTCACTGGTGATTCGAACAAGGTATCAAGAAATGCAAAATATAAAACAAAAATAGACCTTAAAAACGTAAATTCTAAATGCACGTTAAAGAAACCGTTAGAGAGCGACAGCGAATATAACACAAAAGAAATAAATATACCAAATGAATCTGCAATTAAATCGATAATTGATGGACCTGATAAGTACTGTTCTGGAGAATTCGATGCCTATCCTAAAAGTATAAATGAACTATGGGACAGATTAGTTTCTGTCGTAGACAAAGCTGTCAAAAGATTAGAAGACTCACTTACAGAAAAAATAATAACTGAAATGAGAAGATCTTTTACCCTTATTGAGAGTAATGTTAATACTCTACCGCAAGACGAGTTTAGCACTAGCACTAGTGGCCGCCAAGTTGATAGAAAAATAGTTTCTAACAAAGAAGTTTTAGTTGAAACCGAATTGGTTCAATGTCGAAGTTTACAGTGCAATTTGATTGGCAACCATATTATCGACAACGTCTTGTTGAAGTTAAGCATTGCGGATCCAAATTCTGTATTTCGTAGAAGTTCTTGTAGATCTTTACCAAAAATTAAGGAGCCAAGTATTTTGAAAGATTTTTTTGAGGTATTGAAACCTCCTACGGACATACCTGTAGTCACAGAAACTGAAAAAGGTGATACAACTACGTTGTCTACGATAACTTCGGATATAGAAGCATCTAATTCATTTCAGTCAGTCAAGTCTTTGTTCGTAGCTCCGCTGTCGTTTGTGCGAGAAAACATGTTAATTATTGTTAGTGTGCCTGCATTTTTTGTCAGTTTGTTGGTTGTTTACGGAATCATTGTTTTGTTAATAAATCCTTGGTGAAATTGAATTATGTTTTTCTTGTATTACCTATATTTTGTCTTAAGGCCCCTATAAACCTCAAGTGGTGCCCTCATTTTAATTAAATTTATTGCTCGCTAAGTACATAATGTACCGAAAATTCACATTTACAGATTGAAGCTAAGGTTCTATAGTTTATTTACAAACAATAACCTCTAAAATGTATTGTTTGTAAATAAACTATAGAACCTTAGCTTCATGTTTTTTTCTTGATTATTCCCATCGTAGCAATTGTCACCCTCCACCAGGTGACAACTGAGAAAAAGACATCCCATTTGTCACCTCTAGTCAGCCGTCAAAGGGAACAGTCGGCACGAATTGTCACCCCGGTGTCAACCGGGAAGTCAATTCCCAGCTGTCACCCCGGAGGACAAGGGTAGAGGGGACAACTGGGAATAATCGGTATTAAATAAGGTTCTAGTTCGGTATAGTCATTTTACTAATTTGTGGTAAAACAAAAAAGAAAAATCAAGATGGCGGAATTTTGTATGAAAGATAGCCTTCCTCTTGGATTCTAATACGAGATTTGCAATTCAAAATACCAGTGGAAATGGCCGCTTTTGATTCAATCGGTTGCACAGTCGATGACGTTTGAAATTTGCAATGCTGCTGTATCAATAAGTAATTTTTGACAGATAGCCAGTTTTGATTCTATAACTCAAATGTTATGATAATACTTATGTCAAAAGTGATAAAAAAAATTACAATTTATTTTATTTATTTATTTATTCACCATAACTTAGTACTACCATGACAGACTTAAGAAAAAACCAAGGCGATAATACCAGCAACTTCATAACTTATGTAGGCCTATTTATTTCTTAACCGACCCGTAGTCACACCAATTTACCACACAGCAGCTCTTTTCTAGTTGATGAGGGGATCTGTCTAACTGCCATAAATGTCCGATCGATTCGGAATTTGGTACCGTGTTAATTCAATAACATTGAAAGAACATGATAAGGTAACCATGAGTTAATCAGATGTTTGAAGATCATTAGATCTTTTCTAGTTGATGAGGGGAACTGTCTAACTTCCATATGTCCTTTCTTTCTGTCCAAAAATTAAGTTTAAAAAGCTTCAAATAAAAAACTTTAATTAAAATTAAAAAAAAACCTTCGTTACAAAAAGCTAACTCTTAATAAAAAACCCCCATACAAAAAAGCTAACTCTCAAAAGTTAAAAATAATATCATCAAGTCATAAATAGATCTATGAAAAAATCGTAGCCGTCGGGGGACCGCTAAATTAATGGATTTACATCTAAGCTCGTCACATGTCTAGCTATACCTAACAGTATACCTATCAGTCCAAACAAGATTGCGTGTGTCACCCTTTCTTTAATGAATTTTCAGACATGTTAGTTCTAAAAAAATCTAAGTTTTTGTCGATCAAGGATTAAAGACGACATAAGAGTGCATAAAGATCCATCAATGGATTTTTACAATGGATATTAGTGGATCTAGGGCATGTGACGAGCTTACATGTAAATCCATTAACTTAGAGGTCACCCGACGTCTACGATTTTTTCATAGATCTATTTATGACTTGATGATATGATGATAATTATTTTTTACTTTTAAGAGTTAGCTTAAAGTATGTAGGGTTTTTTATTAAGAGTTAGCTTTTATGTGTGGGGGTTTTTTATACACTGAAAAGAAAGCTTGCGCATGCGTACAGACAGAAACGTGCCATTTCCATAAAATCTTGTACCGTTTTATAAATAATACAACCCGCGCAGTTAAAGAATGGGATTGTTGCCTATCAGTCGATTTCAATAATCAAGTCGGAGATAAGCAAATAAAATTACCTATAGTGCGTTTTTAATATTAATCGATCCACAGGTAGGGATATGCCTGATTCAGATTAGATGTATCTTTGATATGATAATGAATAAACAAAGAACTGTCGTTTAATCTGGATCAATCAGGTCAAGTCATGGTGAAGGTCAGTCAACTAGCAATTAATCTGGATCAAGCCTATCTACCTGTAAATTGATTATTGAAAACTGACTTACGGACGTATAAAATATTTCTGTTATATGACGGACGGGAAATATCAAGTTACCTATTGAAATGTACTGCAGAAAGGATATTTTCATTATCTGAATCTGACAATATATTTTAATGTCCAAGTGGTTATAATGAGATTGCTTAGGATCAGTTCTGTTTTTGAGCTAACATTTAATGAGGTTGCAGGTCAGTTATGTTTTTGAGATAACAATCAATGAGGTTGCATAAGGTTAGTTCTGTTTTACAGCTAACATTCAATAAGGTTGCATAAGATCAGTTCTGTTCTTGATCTAACACGAGGTGTCCAGAGCGGTCCAAAGTGAAAACAGGACGAACGTTACGGCTTCTGAAATGAGAAAAGACAAAATTAATATTTCATGTGTAGCGGCACCTACCTACGCCGAACATACCACGACACACGGCAACAACAAGATTCTTCACCGTGTTACTAGATGGCGCTTGTATCAAGAAACATGATCATTAAGTATGGAGTAGCACCTCGCAGTATGGAAATCCTACATCTCACTAACGAAGTTTACTCAGCGACTTAGCATATATACAACTTCCAACCATCATCGGTTGGACCGCGGTCCCCGGGCTAATATCACCCAGCCCGGAGAAAGATCTTCCCTTTGGCCTTCCTATCAGTGGCTACCTACCTCCCCATCAAATCCATGCTATTCGCTCCTACACATGCTCACATCACTACTGAAATGTTTCCCTTTTTCACACTAGGCACTGCCGTTTGGCACTACGTACTGCCTTGGGTAAATTTTCTCTTCCGTGACTCTACCGGTACTGAACGGTTATAACCGTAGCGATGGCGGTGGCACTACTCAAATGTTCATAGTGTTACAGGAAACGGTCTTCCGTAAAAAAATCTGAATATGTAATCAGCCCCGTGTCAAAAACTTAGAGCAGTCCAACATTGACATTCATTGCTGATTGATTTAGAAATATTTGCTAGCCAAAAGTTGCTGACCAACTAACCATTTTGGCTGACCGAATAGATTTTTCTGCTCACCAAAATACGAATATTTTGCTCACCAGTCACCCTATTTTTTTACATTTTTGTATCAAATATCGTCACTCAAATTGAAATTGTTGTCAATGTTCGCGCATCGAAATGATAAACAAGTACCTTAGCTTTGCAGTCTTCCTCTGGCCTGTCGCAAATGCACTGGCTTCAGCTACAGATCCAGAATTTTCTGTTGCTTGCTGTAAAGGAGAAACATTTTTCAAAGATCTTTAAATTCCTATTAAGGTCAAGGTGGAAATTGGCCAGAAGTGGAACGACAATCTGGAACACGATTCTGCAAATGTAAATCGTGTGTTGATTGAAACACCATTGAGGGTGTTTTGTTTCTATAGTACTTAATACTTTTTGACACAGATTTGTTATTAATTCTGCAAGAATACCCGTCGTGTCGTGTCGTAGACACACCCGTTCTAGAACAATACTCAAACGACCCTTATCTATGCGAACGCACTGCGTTGAAATACAGCTCTGTTATTGGTTCGTTTGTTTAACGTGTGATTGGTAGTAGGGACGCTGTGCGTCCGCGAGCACTGTGAGACCTCTTAGTAATGTTTGTGAATACGGGTGTTAATTTACCTGGGATAATTCACCTAGGTGAATTAAGTATACTTAATCTATATTCTATTGCAGAGTATAGTTTAAGCACCTAGGTGATTTGAGTATACTTTAATGTGGACAGTGGGAATAAAGAGGACCGATCATAAGAAGATCCTTGGTGGGAGGCTGCATACGCGATGTGCATTGTGATAGACAACTGTGATAATGATGCTGTCGGCTACAAAAATAAGTGACAGAAGCGCTGACCAGAGAGAGATGAAGAAAGGTTTTATCTACAACTCTACTGCCTTGAGCATCATCTCTGAACCCGTTTTATCTAGAACTTCCTTTGAATTTTTGCAGCTTTCATTAATCCCGGGACCACAGACATTAAGGGGTCGTAAATGAATCAACATTTACCTCGTATTGTGTGGCTGATTCCGTGATAGTGGTCAAAGGGTTGAACGGCTCTCTTGGAAATGGAGCTCCATACCTTGTCAGTACACGAGGTTGGGTCCTACAATAAAAAAAAAACATTATCAACAGTAGATATTTAAAAACGACAGAATTTAAACTAAAATATTAGTCGTGTTTCCGAATGTATAGTTACACAGTGTTTTGTCCCTTTCTTTTTAATGTCAAACTTACATAGTTGGACAGAGAGTAACCATTGTGTAACTATACATCTGTTATACAATCTTTATTAGTAAGGGGGTTAGGTATTAGCAATACTTCTCAAAGTTCAATATAATTGTGATCTTCATAACAACTGAAAAGAACCCGAAAAAAAATCAACCTTTGCATTAATCGAAATTGGTGTCATGACCGGACCTATGGTCACCGGTGGAGCCTGGCGGTGGATCCAAGTGGACGGAGGGGAAATAATTTGCTAACCAAATTGAAATTGCAAACCAAAACATGACCTTACACAATTCTGATGGCATCGAATGTAAACTTTCCATGATTCACATCGCTTAATTCATCAAATCACGCAGTATGTAAATAGAGACCTTTGTTACAAACCTATTAACATACTCCCTACGTGACAACATGGTGATGTCATTTAAATTCAATAAGAATACTACTGACCTTGTACCGAATGCCGTCGCAACTGCAGTAGCATTTGAACCATCATCTCGGTCATCTTCATCATTTTTCTCTGGCTGTTCCACATCATTCCCTTGATTTAGATCAATTCCACTTTGGAGAGAGTCTTGGCCTTGATACAATTGCTGTCCGTTCTGAGGAGCGTAACCGTTTTGATACTGTTGGACCAACTGGGGATAATTCACGAGTTGAGCTTGCGGTAAAAAGTAGTTTTGTTGCTCAGGTTGAGGCTGAGGTGCTGAGTATTGAGGTTGATAGACTACTTCTTGCGGTTGATAACTTTGTTGGTACACAAACTGGTCTTGGTCTTGACGAGTTTCATCGTTTTGAGGTTGCTGTGATTGAACAAATTGGGGTTGTGGTACGACTATTGGTTGTTGAACTTGAGGAGCATATTGGTTGCTAACAAACGGCTGATATTGATTGTTCTGTTGTGTTTTAAGTTGAGGGGTGTACTGATTGTTTACAAGCGGTTGATACTGATTTGTCTGTTGTGCTTGAACAAGGGCAGCTACAGAAGGATCCTGTGAAGCGACTAACAAGGCAGGGTTTTGGAGAAATCCTTGCTGGTATTGAGGTTGAATTGATTGTCTTTGAGCTAATACTGAAGGAAGCGCAGCGAAATGCGTTTGTGCATCATATCCTCTTTGAGAAGCATCTTGTATTGGCTGATACTGTAATGGTGCATTCAGTTGACCAAACTGTTGTATCGGTACGAATTGTGGTTGAAGTTGCAATTGAGCTAGTGAGCTAAGGAATAGTTCTCCGGGGTATTCTTGTAAGTTTTGTTTGCTAACTTCGACAGTTACTTTCTGTTTGATTTCATCCTTTTTGCTGTTATCAAGAGTTTCACCTTCGTTTAATTCGATGGCTTGTGTTGTAGATTCCGTTTTGTCATCGAAATTTTTGGTGGAGAATGTAGATTCTGTGGTGCTTGGTGTAGCTTGAGCGAATTGCCTTGGGACTTGTTGATTAGGGAATTGGTTGGCACGGGATCTTGCTTGAGCAGCTTCCAATTCTCGTTGCCTTTCAAATTCACGATATTTCTGTTGTTGAAGTTGGTACTGTAAAAAAAGTATCGTTAGCAAAAAAATATATAATGAAGCAATATTTATGTTACAAATACGTAAATTAATTAATGGATAATTAAAAAATATACGATTTCAGAGTTAAGTATTTTAAAAGCGAAAGTTTGTGAGTTTGTTACCTCTTCACGCTTAAACGGCTGTACAGATTGGGATAAAATTTGGTACACATAAGTTTATAACCTGGGTTAACATATAGACTACTTTTTATCACGTTCAAAGGTTCCCTAGGGACCGCTAGTGAATAATAAAATTGCGTAATTGTTTTAAGTCATTCGTCGTAGTCGTTTGTCATAATAATTATCTATTTTAGTATTTTTAATTGATACAATGTTACGATTGAAAGCAGTAACTTTTTTAGGAAAAGTATTTTGTAAAGCTTTAGCAACTTTTTACTTCTATTCTACAAACCTGATTAAGTCTGAAACTATCGGAGCTATCCAAATTTCTCAAGTCTGAATTAAACTGGGGTCCATTGTATAGTTGCCCGTTAATTGGCGATACCTGAAAAATGGGGAGTTGCTCTTGCGTGGGTAGACCTTGGACTGAAACGTCCTCTTCTTCTTCAGGGGTTCCGTATGTTGTAGGGGGCAGTGGTCTTCTGGGTTCTATTGGTGGGAGGTACTCTTGTTGTTGTTGGGTAGTCTAAAAAGAAGAAAACACTTTGCACTAAATTACCTATATTTTGATGATGATCTCTTCTTCTCACTTAGCAATAAATAAGGAATAAATAAGGAAATGAGGAATCTATTTGCCTTTCGTTTTGTTTATATTTTTGGTTATTTTGTTGTCGAATGTAGGTCTAACCAAATTATATGATGGCTTATCTTCTCTGGCAGTTCAAAAGTTAGCCCGCTGAGACTGAAGCCACTCACTGGGCGGGTAAGGCGGCTCCTGTGCGCAACAGCATGGGCGTCGTGTGTCGTACGGCTGTGACAATTATGATGGTGGCGAAGATGCATGTGATAGCTTACCTTCTGTGACAGTTTAAAAGCTAGCCCGCTGGGTCTGAAGCCACTCACTGGGCGGGTAAGGCGCCTCCTATGTAACAGTAGGCATCGCACGTTGTATGACTGTGACAATTATGATGGTGGCGAAGATGCATGTGATGGCTTACCTTCTGTGGCAGTTCAAAAGCTAGCCCGCTGGGTCTGAAGCCTCTCACTGGGCGAGTAAGGCGCCTCCTATGTAACAGCAGGCATCGCGCGTTGTATGACTGTGACAATTATGATGGTGGCGAAGATGCATGTGATGGCTTACCTTCTGTGGCAGTTCAAAAGCTAGCCCGCTGGGTCTGAAGCCACTCACTGAGCGGGTAAGGCGCCTCCTATGTAACAGTGGGCGTCGCGCGTTGTATGGCTGTGACAATTATGATGGTGGCGAAGATGCATGTGATGGCTTACCTTCTGTGGCAGTTCAAAAGCTAGCCCGCTGGGTCTGAAGCCACTCACTGAGCGGGTAAGGCGCCTCCTATGTAACAGTGGGCGTCGCGCGTTGTATGGCTGTGACAATTATGATGGTGGCGAAGATGCATGTGATGGCTTACCTTCTGTGGCAGTTCAAAAGCCGGCCCGCTGGGCCTGAAGCCGCTGGGCGGGTAAGGCGCCTGGGGCTCTGCTAACACACACCCCACCAACACTCCGATCACACACAATAATTTCTGTAAAACAACAATCATATGTTTTAATAATTATGTAAGTATTTATTAAAGTTCTCTAACCTTTTTTGAGAATTTAAACTTTTTTAATGCAACCTTATGGCGTTTGACATAACATTGACAGAATGCGTGCTGCAAATAGTCAAAGAGGATGGAAAAAATTAATATCGTTTAAAACAGATGCTTCGGTCGTAAAATAATTAATTTATCGTCTAAGATATTATTATTATTAATATTCATATTATTAATAAATTAGTCAAAATTCATAGTTAAGACAGGACAACGTCTGTCGGTTCCACTAGTAAGTAATATAAGACGAACAATGCCAATAAATGGCATTTAAAAATAATCTTGCTATGAATGTTCTTAGCCAGATTATGCGAATTTTATAAATAAAATATGTATTTTATTAATTCGTTAATTTTTGACATTTCAACGTAGACAAAACGCTTTTGAGGTAGTCATGCTATTAAGGCAGGTAAAAAATTACCTAAATGCTGTGAGGGCATAGCAAGCTTTTACTGTTACGAAGTTAGTTTAGTTACCAATTTTGTTACAAATGTATGAAATTATCATTGCATCAAATCGTAAAAAAGACATCTTTTACCTATCTTAAGAAATATAATGGAACTGACACACTCCTCTTTAGCAACTATCCTTTTAGTTAGACCAGCCCCCTGACTATGTAACTTTGTTGCAATCAACTCTGACAGAAATCGCAGTTACATTGCTGCTTTAGTAAGAACCAAATGTGACAACTATCTTACTTAAAGCAGCAACTGCAGTTTCAATCGATTCCAATCGAGAATTGTTAGCAACAGAATTACGTAATCAGCCCCCTGACTTAAAACTGATGTTATCTCAGCAGCATTTACCTTACAGCAGATAAAAGTGAGAGCATTAGTTTTAAACCATTTACTTAACGTTTTAGAAGTTTTAAAACTACTAGATAATAATACATACATAATGTTTTAAAAAATTTACCACCACATTAGTCACAAAGAGTAAACAAAAATATAAACACTATATTAATAAATTACTTTGACCTAATCACTGTTCTAGTTTAAGAAAAAACAATTACAAGGTGTTACAAAAATACCCCTAATGCCGAATATGGTATATAGGGACCATCAAACTAAACAACTTTTACTATGCGACCAACTCTGAAATCGCGAAAAAAAAATCAGCTGTTTCATACAAAAATTAAAATCGAAAATATCAAAATGTATGAAACAGATGATTTTTTTTCGCGATTTCAGAGTTGGTCCATAGTAAAAGTTGTTCAGTTTGATGGTCCCTATATACCATATTCGGCATTAGGGGTATTTTTGTTGTATATAGAAATTAAAAACACTTTTTTAGTCAATATTAGAGTGGTTCAATAACTGGAGTTTCTAAAAAATATTGTAAATTAGAAAGCTATGAAAAAAGCTAATTATCACAAGCACATCACAGACACAGAACTAAACACGAAATGTGTGTAATCACCTTCATTTTTGACGGCTTTCGCTTGTAGTCCTGCGCGTGCGCATCGCTTATATAGACCCTACTATTCAACATTACCATTCGAAACGCGCGCATTATCGACCTTAAGCGTACAACAATAAATTTGGCATTAGCATAAAAAAGTACAATCAAATACCATCTTTGCTGCAAGGAGTTAAAGCATAGTGGAGGTTTTGTGATATTGCTTTTGATAGAAGGAAAATTCGGAATAAGGTTTTTGTGAGGTGATCGATAGGTACGCTGTGAGTGAAGACACATCTCAATCAAAAACCGGCCAAGTGCGAGTCGGACTCGCGCACGAACGGTTCCGTAAAAATCACGTTTGTTGTATGGAAGCCCCTCTTAAATATTATGTGTTATTTTAATTTCATTATTTATTTTTAAAGTGAATATACAACGTGTTACAAAAATACCCCTAATGCCGCATATGGTAGATAGGGACCATCAAACTGAACAACTTTTACTATGGGACCAACCTTGAAATCGCGAAAAAAAATCAGCTGTTTCATACATTTTGATATTATCGATTTTAATTTTTGTATGAAACAGCTGATTTGTTTTTCGCGATTTCAGAGTTGGTCCCATAGTAAAAGTTGATCAGTTGGATGGTCCCTATATGTACTATACCATATTCGGCATTAGGGGTATTTTTGTAACATGTTGTATAACTAAATATTCTGTAAATATTTCAAGCGTCTACCTGTTGCCGTTATCAATATTGAGCAAAAACGAGCAAAAAATGTTGTATAGGAGCCCCCTAAAACATTTATTTTATTCTGTTTTTTAGTATTTTTTGTTACAGCGGCAACAGAAATACATCATCTGTGAAAATTTCAACTGTCTAACTATCACGGTTCATGAGATACAGCCTGATGACAGACGGACAGACAGACAGACAGGCAGACAGACAGACGGACAGCGAAGTGTTACAAATAGGGTTCCCATTTTATCCTTTGGATGCGGAACCCTAAAACACGAATAAGTTGAGACCTACTACTTTGAAAAAATATTCTCAAAGTAAAATTAAAAATATATATACAAGGTGTTACAAAAGTACCCCTAATGCCGAATATGGTAGACAGAGACCATCAAACTGAACAACTTTTACTATGGGACCAACTCTTAAATCGCGAAAAAAAAATCAGCTGTTTCATACAAAAAATTATTACGAAAATATCAAAATGTATGAAACAGCTGATTTTTTTTTCGCGCTTTCAGAGTTGGTCCCATAGTAAAAGTTGTTCAGTTTGATGGTCCCTATCTACCATATTCGGCATTAGGGGTACTTTTGTAACACCTTGTATATTCAATTAGCGACCTCTCTCGACGTTCGTCTGCGTGGAGAGTAATTTTCTGTTCTGATATCCTGAACTTGGAACGAGTTTCCAATAGTTAAGATTCAATTTGATAAAATTAGTTCAACCGCAGTGTCCGCAATAGAGCAGTTCAAGGTGGGACCGCAAACCGCAGTAAGTTAAGTTAGGTAGGTAATACTAACTTAAACTTAATCATTTGGAAGAAAACTTAATAAATTACTTAGAATGGGAGTTTTTTTTTATATGATACCAAATAATGTACTGACATTTTCTAGTCCACGGAGGTATTACCTGAAGTGATTATTCACTGCCAAAAGGCTCTTAGTTAAAATCATCAAGAAAGTAAAAAAAAAACTGTTTTAAATTTTGAGATTTTAGCATTCACAATGCTATTTTTATATGATACCAAATAATATACTAGAAAAAATACGACTCGCACCAGATCATGTTCTCATGTTGTTCTCATGGATATCTGGTCCAATGCTCTGACCGCTGAGCTACCGAGTCTCGGTAGCTCACCGAGTTAGTGACTCGGTAGCTCAGCGGTCAGAGAATTGGACCGGATTTCCAAAGGTCGCGGGTTCGATTCCCGTCCGAGAACATGATCTGGTGCGAGTCGTATTTTTCTAGTATATTATTTGGTATCATATAAAAATAGCTATATTTAAAAAGTTTTTTTTTTACTTTCTTGATGATTTTAACTAAGAGCCTTTTGGCAGTGAATAATCACTTCAGGTAATACCTCCGTGAACTAGAAAATGTCAGTACATCAGTGTATTTCTTTTGGCCCATAGCACAACCGGCAGTGTAATTTCTGATGAAGTTGGACTAACTTCAACACCTCCGTGGTCGAATGGTTTGCACGCAGGTTTTCAATGTGTCACCATCTCTTGAGGTCCCGAGTTTGATCCCCGGCTGAGTCAATGTAAATGAACTTTTGAACATGTAAATGAATAGAACAACTTGTTTCACCAAAGCTTGGCGTACAAAATTTCATTACATTAAAAATTTTAATAATTAGAAGGATGAATAAATTTTGGTTATTATAATTATCAAATTATTAATTATGAAAGAGCATCATATGCTTTTGGTATACCTACCTGTCCGCCATTTTGAAAAAAGTCGGTTTTGGAGGCCTGTGATAAATGTAGTCAATCGATAGAATAAGTCATTACAAACAAAAAGTAATAAGTAAAAAATCTCGTAAGTGATATACTTACCGAGATATTTGAGTTTAAAGTTGAAAAACAAAATCTGAAATAAATTATATGTCAATGGAAATTTCGATGTCAACAATAAGATTATGTGGATATGTCATGCGTCTTAATAAACTAAAATAATGTTGGATAAAAGGACCGTAGTGTTGCTTTCGTTTTAGTATTCAGCTGCTTTGTTATTAACTTACTAATTAAAAGATAGCGCTGGTTCTTAAGGAAAATTGATAATCGTTGAATTGTAGGTGATACGAAGTTCACTGGGTCCACTAGTTTTAATATATCACTAAAATTCGATCTGTTTTTAATTGAATTTGATGTGGTTCTGTAATATAATCAACTTGCGGACTCTACCGTCGAATTTTGTATTTAATTTCTCCTATTCGCAATGTGTCAGTTTGAATTGAAAAAATTCGCGTATTTTTATACGAAACTCCAATTTCTTTTTATTCTAACGGACAAACGGCGAATAGGAGAAAATTATACAGTTAATTCGACAGTAAAGTCCGCAAATTCACTAACAGCTTTCGAACAATAAACCCTATAGTTCCAAAAATAGCTCTACCTACTTACTACTTTCGACCTTCAAGAATTAAAATATTACACAGGATCTCTGCCAAATGGTACAAAAAGACTAGAATAATTGCTTGATCACTTAAGTACTTTGTCATAACGACTAACGCTTCACTAAGTTGCAACCCTACTATATGTACGGGATAGATAATGCGATATAGTTCTAAAAAGTTTAGTTACTTCTGAGCTGACTGCACAAAGAGAATTGGATGGTTTCCAATGTGGATTGGTAATACTATCATGAAGTATATCATTTTTGCTGACGTATGTATTTACTAGACTCTAGAAATATGGTAAACGGCCTTCTTAGATATTTCGTTACTTACTAAAGTAGGATGGTACGTTATTTTTTCGTTACTTACTTTTTCTGGTTCTTGGAGAAGGAAAAATACACACTTCCAAATCAAGATTCTCTTTGTTAAATTTAGATTTTTCGCATTCACAATGCTATTTTTATGTTAAGATAAATAATATTAGAAAAAAATGACTCACCCGTAGCGCCTCAGACAGGACTCGAACCCGCACCCTTGGCATTCCGCCCCATGACCAATTATACTACCGAGTCGCTAGTGGGAGCGGCGAAATTTTCTAGTACTTTTACTTCTTCGCTGTAAGCCAGCGCAATTTTATCAATGTGAGGAAATAACCCCACATTCGAAAGAAACATCTTTCCAGATGTTTTGACAATCGATAAAGATGAAACAGCTATATAACTATTAAATTTAGATTTTTCGCATTCACAATGCTATTTTTATATTAAGATAAATAATAATAGAAAAAATACTAGAAAAAGCTTCTCCTAAAGAATGATAAGATAAAAGATTCTCCTTATATCTTATCGCACCAGATCATGTTCTCGGACGGGAATCGAACCCGCGACCTTTGGATATCCGGTCCAATGTTCTGACCGCTGAGCTACCGAGTCACTAGTGGGAACATCGAATTTCTTCTCGTATATCATGTATAATTTATTTAAGAAATTACTCATTTTAGCAGAGAACAGACCCGCCTGGGTTTAAATGAATCCAACCTGACCAGATTGGCATCGCCCCATTCGGAGACTGCGAACAGCGATAGGTTCATGCGTTCACCACCGCCTCTCTAAGACACTGGAACAGACACTGGTTCGAATGTATAGATATTTTTCAGAATTTGACGACTCTGTATGAAATATGCCAGGGAGAAAAAAGCATCTCTTGACGAGTTTCTTGCCGGTTACAATGTCTCCCGCTTAGGGAACCGATGACGTGGCTTCTTTAACGTAGCTATGGTTGAGCGAATGGCTGGTTCATGCGTCATGCTCGTGAACGGTTGCTGCCAGTGGGAATGGGTCTGCTTCTGCCTGCTTGTCTTAACGTTTATTGAATTGTATGAATTGATATATGTGTATATATTTTATTTTAACAGCCTAGACTGAATAATGACTTTAAATTTTGAATAAAACTTGAACCCTGTAAATTGATTCAGTAGAAATGAGCTAATTAAATAATGTTGTTTATTTATGAATCTATGTTGATTGTAACATGTATGAATGTAATGTATGGAAACGATATACGTACTTGTAAATATCGTTCCTTCGGATAAAGCTGATAAGTTTTTTGCGCCCATTTTTCTTGTCAGCTAAAAGACGTCATAATGGGTGGTAAAGAATTGAAGATTTAAAAATGCTTATTATGTGATCTTATTTAAATAAAGAATTTTTCAATTTCATTAAATGCTTGTAACAGGCTAGACTGTAAAATTACTTTGAGTGTGATAACTCCGGCACTTGCCCTCTAGCCGCCGACGGTGGAGTTGGCTTAGAATAAACCCCCATTCCCATATCATCGGTATACCGATTCAGATCACGGGTGATATTGACCCCGATGGCCTTTGAATTGTAATCAGAAACCGAGAGACCTCGAGACTTGATCGTGGTTTAATTTAGCTATTAGTTTCATCTTAGATAACGTATTGAAATGAAAAAATCTGGTTAGTTGGATCTAAATACATACGACCTATTTTTTTTGTTTTACATAAGTTAGTGATTACCTATTTTTTTGTTTTACATAAGTTAGTGATTACCTATTTTTTTGTTTTACATAAGTTAGTGATTACCTATTTTTTTGTTTTACATAAGTTAGTAATTACCTATTTTTTGTTTTACATAAGATAGTGATTACCTATTTTTTTGTTTTACATAAGTTAGTGATTACCTATTTTTTTTTTACATAAGTTAGTGAATACCTATATTTCAATAAAGTTTTTTGGTATTAATTTGTTTTTTCGACTTTCATTTGTTCTTTCGACATTATGGAAGTAATTTTGGGTGGACCATGATGGCTTTTAGACAATTTTTGATTAGCATATTACTCATCATTTAAGTGAACCACCGGCAGGCCGTGGTCCACCCAGGTGAACTAAGCAGGTGGACCACGACCCAACAGGGACTTTTTCAGGAGTCATTCAGCGATTTGTCTCCGGCCCGTGATTATACAATAAAAAAAAACTATTTTGAGGAATTTTTAACTGTCTAAAACTTAATGGGTAAAAATATTATTAAGTGAATAATTTAATTAACGGATTATACAACATGTTACAAAAATACCCCTAATGCCGAATATGGTATATAGGGACCATCAAACTGAACAACTTTTACTATGGGACCAACTCTGAAATTGCGAAAAAAAATATTATATAAAAAATTATTAATTATTTGGTATTATATAAAAAATCAGCTGTTTCATACATTTTGATGTTTTTTGTATGAAACAGCTGTTTTTTTTTTCGCGATTTCAGAGTTGGTCCCATAGTAAAAGTTGTTCAGCTTGATGGTCCCTATATACCATATTCGGCATTAGGGGTATTTTTGTAACATGTTGTATATTTTGTTATTTTTTCAATAGTCAGGGTTACATTAAACGTCATATTAATTTGAAATGAACTTTATAATACCTGGTACTTAAGTACTATGTGATGTAGGTAGATTGTCCTAAATGCCTATACCAAATAAATTAAGACGTATTTGTACACATAAACTTTATTTACAATTATATTACAGTACCTACTTTAATAAATAAATAAATACTTTAAACTTATACATAGGTACCTTAAACTTTTTAAAGAAAAAAAATTGCAAAAATTCAGAGAATTTGTTTTCACTGATGTCTATGTTTTGAACAGTGGATCACCATGTTTCTTGACGCTCATAAAAAATATATATTTGATAATGGTAATTTTCCTTGTCTTCTCAAAGTGTGTCTACATTCTGCTAACAAAATTTTGAAGACCTGAGTGGCGCAGTGGTCCCGGGTTCGACTCCCGGCCGGGCAGAAATTGAAATGATGAATTTTGATTTCTGTGACGGGTCTGGGTGTTATTAGTATAATAAGTAGGTATTTATTTAAAAACATATATCAGTTGTCTACTACAAGCTTTGCTTAGTTTGGGGCTAGATGGCGCTGTGTGAAATTGTCCAAGCATTAAAAAAAATACCTTTACAAGTTTTCTAAAAATCGTGTCATAAAATTAAAAAGAAAAACTTTCTTCAAAAAAAACAAAAAAATATATAAAACAGCTTCAAAAAGAAACACCTCTAAAAAGCAAGAAATAATATTCAAATCTGAGTAAATATATGCGTAGGGCCAAAATATATTTTCCTTTTTTAATTTATATTACCTTTAATCGTGGTTTCTCTTTCTCTATTTTATTTGTCAATAGTTAAAGCCCCACCCGACTTCATAAGACGTTTTTTGTGGCAAAATAACCATAACCCGTTTTTTTTTATCAGTTATGCGTACTTACTTTAATAGTAACTACTTATGCAGATTTGAATATTATTTCTTGCTTTTTGGAGCTTTTTTAAAGCAATTTTTGTAAGGTTTTTTGAAGGAAGTTTTTATTTTATTTTAAAAACCTTTTATTATTTTAACTTTTTTGTGGTCGGTATTTATATGTAAATGTAAGCGATGATATAAATATATTTTATTAATATTTCATACTTTTCAATAGTTAATACTTCTAATAACTCAATTTACACTTTTCGCGCTCAAAGTTCCCTTGTGCCTATACAACATGTTACAAAAATACCCCTAATGCCGAATATGGTATATAAGGACTATCAAACTGATCAACTTTGACTATGGGACTAACTCCGAAATCGCGAAAAACAAATCAGCTGTTTCATACAAAAATTAAAATGGAAAATATCAAAATGTATGAAACAGCTGATTTTTTTTCGCGATTTCAGCGTAAAAGTTGTTCAGTTTGATGGTCCCTATACAAGGTGTTACAAAAGTACCCCTAATGCCGAATATGGTAGATAGGGACCATCAAACTGAACAACTTTTTCTATGGAACCAACTCTGAAATCGCGAAAAAAAAATCAGCTGTTTCATACAAAAATTAATTACGAAAATATCAAAATGTATGAAACAGCTGATTTTTTTTTCGCGATTTCATTGTTGGTCCCATAGTAAAAGTTGTTCAGTTTGATGGTCCCTATCTACCATATTCGGCATTAGGGGTACTTTTGTAACACCTTGTATACCATATTCGGCATTAGGGGTATTTTATTAACATATTGTATACGCAGTTACTAACTTTGGAATCGGAGCAATGATTATGATATCTTCCAAAGGGGTTTGAAATTTTTAGTATGGAGAATGGTAGTGTCCTCGTCCGCCATTATTTTTAAAACGCGTCGTACTATAAAACTTGTTGATTTCGATTGCGGACATAAAGACGAACAAAAAATGTCACGTAACATGGATCTAAGACGTCACGTTTTAGAAATATTTGGATAAAAAGGTTGCAATTATTGCAAATAATTAATAATTTTTTAATCCTATAGATTCAAAATCCTCCTAGAATACATTCAACTGGCTAATGAATAACTATGTTATTTTATTAAATATGTTTAAGCGCATTAATTGCAAATGCCCTAAAATCGAAAGTGTTATAAGTTTACAACACTTGATTATAGTTTTGTTGCGCTCAACGTTGAAATTAGTTATATTTTTGTCCAAATATCTCTAAAACGTGACGTTTTAGACCAGGGATTCCCAAAGATCGATGTCGACCCCTTGGGATCTAAATCGAGTTCCCAGGGGTCGACATTAACGAATAATTATTAATTACACTTGATAATTGATAGGATTTTTAAAGTAATTTGGCTATGGGGTTCTGAGGTATCAGTTCATAACTGTTAGTCATCGTTGTAAACAGACGTGTCGGAAAATAATTTTATTAAAATTAATTAATCATTTTGCACACTCGTGACCTAGTTTTACGATCACGATCATCGATCGGTAGCAGAAAGTAAACAGTGACTTAATGTTAGGTAAAATAGTGAATAAGTGAAAATGTTTAGTGATATATTAGGATAATAAACTTTAATAAAAAATGGAACGCACCCCGCCTTCAGTGCACTCGCCCGCCGGCTCATCTCATCCAAGATCGCGGAACCAAGGAGAAGGAAGTGTCCTGGAAATTATTTCAACCCCAGAAATCCAAAACTGGATGACGACGATTGAGCAATGCCTAAATGAGGTCTGTCGTACTGCTTCAGAGGGAAAATTAAACACTGAGCAAAAACTACTAATTAACAACTTGTGCCGTAAAATAAGTCACGGAACATCGCAGATGGCAGTCCAGTACCAGTCCCTCAAATTAAAATCTGTCCAAAACCATTCCACGATACAAACCCTACAAGACCAACTCGATCTATCGCAGCAATTGGAAGACCTAAAACTTAGCATTAAGGAAACATCCAAAACGGTTTCGGGAGCATCCTTTTCTGATGTAGTAAAAAAGGGATCAAACAACTTTATTAAGCCGATTAATGTTAGCTCAATTGCCATTTACCCAAATGATAAGCGATCGAGCGAGGAGACAAAATCTCTGGTCCAAAAAATTATCTGCCCAGAAGAGATGAAACTGCACGTTAGAGGTTTGCGCAAAACGAAAAATGGTGGGGTTATTATCAGCACAGAAACGAAGGACGACATCGAAAAACTAAAAAAATCGGCGCAGTTGACTAAGTCGGGCCTCTTAATTGACGAACCTCATAAACGGAAGCCCAGAATTGTAGTTATTGGTGTGCCCGTAAATATGCAGGAAAAAGAAGTTTTTACCTGTCTTTATCAGCAAAATGTAGCCGATCATCTTCCGAACTCCAACCTGGAGACGTTCCTGTCCTCAATTAAACTTAGTCACAAGTCGGGAAAAAAGGATGCGGAGACTTGTAATTACGTGATTGAAGTATCTGCAGAGATACGAAAAGCCCTAATATCGAGAGAAAGGGTTTTTGTGAACTGGTCTTCTTGCCCTGTTAGAGACTTTACATTGGTTACTCGGTGTTACAAGTGCCAGCAGTATGGTCATGCGGCCAAGTCGTGTCGGGAGCAAATTTACACCTGTGGTCATTGCGGCGATCAAGGACACTCAATAAAAGAGTGCACAAAGAAGGCCGAAGAACCTAAATGTGCTACGTGCTCACGTTACAAAAAACCAAATGGCCATTATACAGGTTCCGCCGACTGTCCGGCAAAATTATTGGCCGAAAAAAGGTATATAAATTCAATAGATTATGAAGGCGCCTGAGAGCGCCGTTTTTTCAAGGGAATTTCAGCCCATTTCTTGTTTATATTTTTCTTTTATATACATATATTTTAGTTTTTGATAATAATTATTTTACATTTCTTGTATGATTAACAATTTAATAGATGATTTGGACAACCTCTCTGTATCTGAATCCAAATTATGTGATGTAGAAAATTGCAAACAATATCTTTCCGCCTTCTGCAATCCTATAACCATACTAACTCAAAATATTCGCAGTATCTATAAAAATTTTGATAACTTTAGCATTTTTCAACAAAGATTAAATATTCATTCAGATGTCATAGTGCTTACAGAGTGTTGGCTAGAAAAACAATATAACATCCCTTTAATGCCAGGGTACAACATGTATAAAAGTAATATTACTCACAACCAAAACGATGGAGTAGTAATCTACACCAAAAGTCAACTAAATGTGTCTACAGAAGAATTAAATATGACTGACTGCAGTAACTTGCTTATAAAAATCGGAACTGAATATGCAATATTAGCTTTGTATAGACCATCCGCATTTAGGAATACAAATAACTTTGTTGATTCTCTAAACAACACTCTGCAAAACCTAGCATCTTTTAAAAATGTTATCTTAATTGGAGACATAAATATTAATATTCATCCTGAAAACATTGACTCAGCAGCTCAAGACTACCTAAATGTATGCTCCTTTCATGGCTTGCTCCCCGCACACACGTTGCCTACTCATCAAAGTGGTTCCTGTTTGGACCATATCATGCTGAAATCAAAGTTTTCTTCGCTTGCACTTGTTACCAACTCGTCAATAACCGATCATAGTGCTGCCCTACTAACCCTTAATTGCACATTACCTAAGTTAAACAACTCTCGCACAATTCTTAAACTAAATGTAAACAAACTTGCAATAGACTTCCGTAACATCGATTTTGACCCAGTTTATAATTCAGCTGATCCGCATTTTTGCATGTCGTATTTAATCGATAATGTCCAACAAGCGGTTCGCAATAATACATCGAATGTTACATTAAAGAACAGAAATTTTAACATTAAACCTTGGATCACTCCAGGTCTGATTCGATGTATGAAACATAGGGACAAATTACATATGAAAGCGAAACGAAATCCTGAAAATCCAATATTACAATTGTCTTATAAAAGATACAGGAACTTTTGTAATAATATCTTAAAAAAAGTTAAAATCGATTACGAAAAAACTTCATTAGAATCAGCTGGAAAAAATAATAAGAAGTTATGGAATCTTATTAAAAATATTACTTACACTTCGAAACAACATGACTCATCAGTATTTTTACAACAAGCGCACTCGTCACTGTTAAATTGCGCTAACAACGCCAATAATTATTTTGTTAATATTGGTAAATGTCTGTCAGAAAAAATCCAATCTCATTTACATTCTACTGTGCACCCCTCTCCTGCCTGTGACACTTCCTTGAAGTCCTTTGCATTGCTTGACACTGATGAAATCGAGGTTGAAAAAATAATTATGTCCTTGAAAGATGACTGTGCGGTTGGGTGGGACAATATATCTAATAAAATAATTAAGCAGTTTAGACAAGTCTTGATACCTCCACTAACTTATATTTTTCAAAAATGTTTAACTACAGGTATTTTTCCCAAGTGTTTAAAAAAGGCAGTTGTTGTTCCTGTTTATAAATCTGGCAATAAAAGCCAAGTTACGAACTACAGGCCTATATCACTATTGCCATCTCTTTCAAAAATATTAGAAAAAATTATAAATATTAGATTAGTTAGATATTTGGAGGATAAAGCGATTCTGTCTAAGTTTCAATTTGGTTTTCGACCTAAAATATCTACTGCTGATGCTGTACATCACTTGACAGATTATATTGTAAATAATCTTAATAAAGGAAATCACACAGTTGGAATCTTCCTGGATCTAGCGAAAGCTTTTGATACGGTGTCCATACCTATCCTTTTGCGCAAGCTTGAGAACTTAGGCATTCGAGGCACACAACTGAAACTATTCACGAGCTATCTAGAAGAACGTACTCAATGTGTAAGAATGGGCAATGTCCTCAGTGATGAACAGGAAAATACACCTTTTGGGGTTCCCCAAGGAAGTATTTTAGGACCCACCCTGTTTTTGATTTACATTAATGATCTTTGTAATATGAAGCTAGATCATGGAATGATCATAGCTTACGCTGATGATACTGCACTTCTTTTTACGGCTGACTCGGAAGAACAAGTTTACAAGCATGCGCAACGAGGTTTCAATGTTGTAAATAACTGGCTTCAAAATAATATTTTGACATTAAATGCACAAAAAACTAACTATATAAAGTTCTCCTTGCGTAAACAATGCTTTCCTAACGTTAACCCTACACTTCGTGCTCATAATTGCACAGCCCAATCGGAAAATCAATGTATGTGTCCTGAAATTAAACAAACAGATACAATTAAATACTTAGGTATTATATTAGACGAAACTCTTTCTTTCAGGCCACATATTATGTCTTTAAATAACAGATTACGTAAGTTAATATTTGTATTCAAAAAGTTACGACACATTGCGGATTCAGCAATAATAAGACAGGTCTATTTCGCACTATGTGAATCAATATTAACTTACTGTATTACGACATGGGGAGGTGCATGTAAAACACTGTTACTAACCACAGAGAGAGCACAGAGAGCAATTCTCAAGGTGTCAACTTCCCGCCCTTTTCTCTTTCCTACTAACCTTCTGAATAAGTCCTGTGATGTATTATCAGTTAGACAATTATTCATTATGAACATAGTATAATAACACACATACACGTACACACACACTCATGCATACACCCACATAGTTATTCACACATATAATTATCCTATAAAATAAAAATTAAAACAATGAAAGCAAGCATTACATACAAATAATGTGTGTTATTTTAGTTTTGATATTTTGTAATTGTAATTTTAATAAATCAAGTCTTATGTTATTGTCATTAAGTAAGGAAGAGCGGGACCTCCTGACACAAGTATTTTAAATACTTAATAGGAAGGTCCCAACCACTTGTATTATAATATTAAGACGTTATATTGAATAAAATATTTCTATTTCTATAAATATTTCTATAGTATTAAAACAGCACTCAGCACTCACCTTTAACACTGAAATAATAAACAAAAGACGGAAAGATATAGTCTGCACTCAAACAATTTCTAAACAATTTGCCTTTACAGCAAAGTTTTATCTGTTCCTGGGCCCATTTCTCTACAATAGAATAAATCGGATAGCTAACATCTATCCACTTAATTATAGAAATTGTAAAATAACACTAAAAAATACACTGCAAAACATGACGTATGACGATACAGAGAGGCTATTGGTAGTAATTAAATAATATTGTATTTTATTTAAGTGTTGTTTTGTAATCGTAATTTGTAATGTGTTAATTATTGCTAAAATAAAAAATAAATATATCTATAAGTTAGTTAGTGATTAATTGATTCAAAATTATTATTGTTGGCTATACTCGCCTGAAACACAGGTTTTTCCTAGTTCGGGCTATTGTTATTATTATTTTACTTAAGTTAACTTTGTAAATGATTATACTAAACTGCATTTTTGAAAATAAATAAATATTATTATTATTATTATTATTATTATTATAGTTCATTTTGGAAAAGGGGTCTCTTGCTCAAAACTGTTTGGGCATCCCTGTTTTAGACCCTTATGTTAAATTTTTTTTTTTGTTCCTCTATGTCCGCAATCGAAATATATAAGTTTTATAGTGCGACGTGATTAAAAACATCACCGGACGGCCGACTATGCCAAAAACTTTCAAACCCCTCATTTATTTATGAAACGCCGAAAGAAAATCAATTACCGATCCATTGTCGTCGTTATTCCAATATTCTTTATAAATTATTTTAAATCCTTATTTGTAATTATTCTAATTGTACATTTCACTTTCGCTAATAATAGTCCTAGCTGGATATGAGAGAGCACTATCTATTTCGCGAACCTCTTCCTCTTCTGTAAGAAATAGGAAAAATCGGTCCTGCGCGCTCTGTGGTGTAGTCCTGAAAACAATATATATTTTTTTTTAATTTTGAGATTTTAGCATTCACAATGCTATTTTTATATAATACCAAATAATATACTAGAAAAAATACGACTCGCACCAGGGGCCGTACCGGCTAACGCATGGAACTTCAGAAAGTCTGCCGAGCTTCAAATTAAAACAGATAAATCGAGCCCCAATCGGGCCAAAATGGCGAACCCCAATTCATAATGTCACACGAACATCGATATCTTCTAAATAACTTCGGCAAATAGTACAATACGGAACTCTTTACTTCGATTTATCTGTTTTAAGTTAAAGCTCGGCAGACCCGCCGATGTTCGAAAAGTTAGCCGGTAGGGCCCCAGATCATGTTCTCGGACGGGAATCGAACCCGCGACCTTTGGATATCCGGTCCAATGCTCTGACTGCTGAGCTACCGAGTCACTGACTCGGTAGCCGATTCCCGTCCGAGAACATGATCTGGTGCGAGTCGTATTTTTTGTAGTATATTATTTGGTAATATCAAAATTTACAATGCGATTTATTTACAACAACTGAAGTACACACGACGGCACCTCAGACTATACATGTTGACCTTGAGACCGCCTTTATGCCCTACGTAATAAAAGCTGTTTTCGCAGTTTAACTGTATAACTTGACGTGTTGTCGTGCGTACAACTGAAGCATATTATAATAATGAGTATATTGACGACCTCCGTGGTCGAGTGGCTTTGTACACCGGTTTTCAAGGTGTCGCCATCTCTGAGGTCCCGGGTTCGATCCTCGGTTGGGTCACTTTAAAAAACTAACTTTTCTATATTGGCTCAGGTCTGGGTGTTTGTGATACGACCGTTGTCTCTGATTTCCATAACACAAGTGCTTTAGCTACTTACTTTGGAATCGGAGCAATGTATGTGATGTTGTCAAATATCTATATTTATTTATTTATATAATGACTGAAGTGACCAACTTCAAAGCTTACGGTACAAAACAACGTATTTTTTTTAATATGTTTAAATGTATCTTTGCCATATATTCTCGAGTGAAGTTGCAGCGGATCACCGTCTATTGTCAATTTAAATATAAGTTTAAACCTAATCGAACTATATTTAACCTATATTTAAATATAGTTCGATGCGTTAGCTGGTAGCCCCTGTTCAACTAAAACAGTAAAGCAAAGAAATGAAACCGGTAGGTCTGTGGCCAGCCTTAGACCACCAACCAACCGAGTACAAAATGTACCCTCCTCGTGGGAATCGAACCCAGGATGCGTCTTGAACGGATGGGCGATGTAAAAGACCACTTACTTTGAATCTTCTACGGGTTCAACATCGCTGCCCTGAAATCATTTTGTTATTTTAATAAAAAAAACTTTTTTCTGCATATTTACTATTGGTTGGTAATATTGGTTTTAATATAAACTGCTAAATCTGTATTTTGAAAACGATTTCTACCATTTATGAAACAATTCTCAAAATAAAACAGCAGATTTTTTTCTCGATCGTAATTAAGGACCGGTGCCTCTGTTCGAGTCGATTGGTTTTGCTTACGGATGTTAGTATTTTTTTGACATAAAGTCTATAGTAAATGTCTCATTTGAAAATCTGTTTTTAGTAAGCAAAACGATTCGTTTTTCAAATATACAAGCGAGGGGTGAATAACGGGCGCAACCAATATTGCTTTGATCTGACGCATGTCTGAAGCGCCGTAGGGTATGTTATTGCACATGCCCTATGTATACAACATGTTACGAAAATACCCCTAATACCGAATATGGTATATAGGGACCATCAAACTGATCAACAAAAATGGAAAAAAAATCAGCGATTTGAGAGTTGGTCCCATAGTAAAAGTTGTTCAGATTGATGATCCTTATATGCCATATTCGGCATTAGGGGTATTTTTGTAACATCTTGTATAAGGTGGAACCAAATTAAGTAATAAAACTGAAACAGTTGATAGTGTTGCTAAAAGTGAACAACTTTCTCCAAGGAACATGGGTCGAAATACGAAAAAAAAATTCATCCTCCCATACAAAATGTATCGGTCAGCTGATCGACTTAGTATGGAAAGGCGAAAAAAAATCGTTTTTCGACCTATGTTCCTTGGACAGAGTTGTTCAGTTTAAGCAACAATATCACCTGTTTCAGTATTGTTACTTAAGTTGGTTCCACCTTATACCACGTGTTACAAAATAACCCTTTATGTCGAACATGGTATATAGGGACCATCAAACTGAATACATTAGGGGTACTTTTGTAACACGTTGTATAGTTCAACCAACTCCATTGTGGGGTCGCTGTTGGTGAATAGTGTCTAATTACAATGAACCTGGGGCTGCATCGTAATTCCATTTTTCATCATTTCACAGATAAGCAGTGGCGAAGGGTCCATACAAGGCGATTCTCATATTTTTGTAGAACGGCTTACCTTCGCTATAATTTCACCCCTTGCCACTGCTCTATAGGTATAGGTAAACCTGCCATCATCCAAATTACGGAACCCAGACAAAATTTTCAGAAACCCGGACATTTGAGTGAAATAAAGAATTTTACCTGGACGCACTTGAAAAAAATACTATAAAATAAAAACCCCTTTCCTTAACGCAAAAAGTGTCCGGGTTTCACCCGGATCCCGGACACTATTTAAGAACCCCGCCCGGACGCTCCCTGGACGCCCTACAAACTGACAATCCGGGGAAACCCGGACAGATGGCAGCCCTAGGTATAGGGCATGAGCTATTGCATGCCCTATGGCGCTTCAGGCATGCTTGAAATGAAAGCGCATAGATTAACGTGGATAAGGCATGGATTTCTGTTTGTGCATTTTTCAATCATAAAAAACATACCTGTAAACTAGTTATTTCACTATCTGTATTAACAAGCGATTCCGTTAAATACTGAGTGACGTGGTCTTCTCGGTCAACAATATCGTCAGATTCTTGAGTCTCATATCCTATTCTAGGATTGTCAAAATCAAATGCTGACACTCTCCTCTTGTAATTACGATGGTGGACATTTCTGGACTCTTCGTAGTACTGGTTGTAGTGTTTCTCTGAATCTGCATCCATTTTGCTGACGTCATGAATTTCGAAACGGCACAACTGAAAAAGCATAATTGTTACCTATACAAGGTGTTACAAAAATACCCCTAATGCCGAATATGGTATATGAGCATTTTCCAAAAAAAGTGTACCGCCCACTTTCGGACTGTCCCCTGTGTTTGAAGTGTAATATAACAAGTAAAATTTATAGACGGTTAAAGATTTTAATGTGTCAAAGCATTAGACACACTCTAAACTAGTTAAATTCAAACAATAATTTTACAACTTTGCGTTATAATTTAAATAATGTTAATTTTTAAACATCAAGGTGGCAATTTTTGGCGTGTCCCCCACTTACGATCCTAGACGCTACAAGTGATTCTGTTTTTTTTACCAGGGTAAATTATAAGTATTTGGTATCATTTGAAAAATCTTTGAGTTGTCTATCGTCGTCGGCAGTTAATAATTTAAGTCATAAGATCATTTAAATAAAGTTCAATTTTTTAAAAAAACGTAAAAAGTGGTATCGACTGGACATGTCGATTTTGTCACGGCTAAAACTCCCACTAGAAATTTACAAACACGTTTTTAATTTTTGAAATGGCAACATCAAATCGCATTTCACCGACCGCCATTTAAACAACTTAGTTATCAAAATACCCTTAAAGAAAACGGGACGTGTTTTGTGACGTGCAACGGCCGTCGAGGTTTCTTCTGTCGGCTTTGAGATAATATATTACTGATTCAGGTTAGTATACAAGATTTGACTGTTTTTAAGTAGATGGACAATATTCTAATGTGACATTATTTACCTGTGGTAACAAACGTAGGTAATTGTTTTCGCCAGAATATAATTTTAATATAAAGTGGTAACAGAACGTCACGTCAGTTTTGCGACATTTTGCCTCGTGACCTACAGGCTGACCAGCAAAGTCGCAAAACTGACACCATAAAGCTTAGACTACATTAGGGCTTTTTACACTTTTAGGTTTCACGATGCCACTTTCTAGCGCAAAACGATCTCAGAGGTCTCGGGAAAAATTGAAGCGAGAGAATCCTGAAAAATTAGAAGCCCAGAGATTGAAAAATTTGAAAAGAATAAAATCTAAGAAAAAAACGTTTCGGAAATGACAGGAGACGAAGTTGAGAAAAGGAGAAAAACTTGGCGCGAAGAAAAACACGCTAGCAGACAGAAACGAAAAAACAGTAGTCAAGGTACTATTATTCAGAATGTTAATGTTGTAGCCCATAACAGCAATAATTACGGTAATGAACAGTCACAAAATATAGCTTCTGAATAATAGTACCTTGACTACTGTTTTTCTGTCTGCTAGCGTGTTTTTCTTCGCGCCAAGCTTTTCTCCTTTTCAACTTCGTCTTCTGTGATTTCCGAAACTTTTTTTTTATTAGATTTTATTCTTTTTTAAATTTTTTTATTGCGAAATATATTTAAATAGAAAAACACTAGAATCTAGCTCGAGGTGATTTTTCAACACATTATTTTAGTGTTTTTTCTATTTAAATATACAAAATATTTATACATAATCTTGACTTCATTTTAGCCATGTATATTTTTGGATTTTCACAAGTGTATACCCAACTTTAGAAAAATTGGTCTGTCGGTTTTACGACTGTCTCCTGTTTTGCGACAAGGAATTTCTAAGTTTTTACCAATTTTTAACATGAAAAGGTACAAATAATTTGAATACAATTAATAAAAATGGTTTCAACTGTCCCAAATATAATAATTACTTTTCAATTAAACTACATATTCACTATTATAACGTAAAAGTAATGGTTACTTTAATATCAGCTGTGACAAAACCGAACTTAAAACTGGCATACTTAGTAAATAATATTGATTTGATGACTAATTGTCTTATTTTAAAATAATATTATGACAAACCTTCGCAACACAATTAAAATATTTTGTGTCTTTCTTTACAGTTAATAGATAATGAGCTTTTAAAACTGTCGCAAAACAGACATTTTTTTCTACAATTCTACTTTAATTTGTTAATATCTCGTAAAATAGATTAGTACGAAAACATTTAAATGTATTTTATGAATTACCATAAACCCTTCATAAGATCTAAATCAAAAAATCATCAAAAAGTGATATCTAAAATATTAACCATAAATTCACGGACTGGTACACTTTTTTTGGAAAATGCTCATATACGGACCATCAAACTGAACAACTTTTACTATGGAAACAACACTGAAATCGCGAAAAAAAAATCAGCTGTTTCATACAAAAATTAAAATCGAAAATATCAAAATGTATGTAACAGCTAATTTTTTTTTCGTGGTTTCAGAGTTGGTCCCATAGTAAAAGTTGTTCAATTTGATGGTCCCTATATACCATGTTCGGCATTAGGGGTATTTTTGTAACACCTTGTATAATTTGACACCTACGTCACTCCCACTTGAGTGTTTTGTCACTGTATAACGCAATTGTGACAAACAAAAAACACAGGAAAACACTTTTTTAAAAACAACACAAATAAAAGTACACACGACGGCACCTTGGACTATACATGTTGACCTTAAGACCGCCTTTATGCCCTACTTAATAAAAGCTGTTTTCGCAGTTTAACTGCATAACCTGAAGTGAAGTCGTGTGTACTTATACTATGCTATGTAACATTTTAACAGAGAGAGGAAAAAGAGTATGTAGGTAGGTACTCGATCTTATTTATGTAAACAACGTTAGGTCTATCTGAAGAAAAACTACTTCTCAAACTCAACAAAATACTAAAATAATAAAAAATATGTATCGCAATTTATCGTTTGATTTATCAAGCCTAAACGTGCTGTCGCGTAACGTTTGTCGCAGTAACGTTTGTCGCAGTAACGCTTGTCGCAGTAACGTTTGTCGCAGTAACGTTTGTCGCAGTAACATTTGTCGCAGTAACGTTTGTCGCAGTAACGTTTGTCGCAGTAACGTTTGTCGCAGTAACGTTTGTCGCAATAACGCTTGTCGCAGTAACGTTTGTCGCAGTAACGTTTGTCGCAGTAACGTTTGTCGCAGTAACGTTTGTCGCAGTAACGTTTGTCGCAGTAACGCTTGTCGCAGTAACGTTTGTCGCAGTAACGCTCGTCGCAGTAACGTTCGTCGCAGCTATATTCTTTCGCTACAACATTCTGTCGCGGCAGCCTTCGTCGCAGCTACGTACTGTTACGTCAGTACTATACTAATTCTGTGCTACAGGCTTCAACAGTCATGCAATATGCGCATGCGATATCTTTTCTTTAAAACGTCAAGTACAGCATGCGTTTGACGCAAATCGAATTGAAAGTTGAAGACGGAACGGAAAGGAGGATAGCCACTCAGTGAAGACACACCATTATGGAAGTCATGTGTTAAAATTGTAGACTCACTGGCCCATGACATGGTCTTCCGTAGACCATGTAGGAAGCAGACAGAAGTAACATCGCCAGATGTAAGGGAAAAAGAAAGCCGGTTGATTTTTGCCTCCCGATTGTAGACTGGAAAAATAATGATAATTTATAATTTTATTTCAATTCAGGGGGCAGAGGGCCATGCCATACCCTCCCCCCGCAAGGTCCTCATCCTTGAGGATTGCATTGACTTTTGAAAATTGAAGCATATTAAAATTCTCAGTATTTTTTATTTGTATTATCTCTACACCTATGCTTTAATCCTCTAA
Organism: Catoptria pinella; assembly: GCA_963556745.1. NCBI lineage: Eukaryota > Metazoa > Arthropoda > Insecta > Lepidoptera > Crambidae > Catoptria > Catoptria pinella. The sequence goes on along the minus strand of OY750782.1, from coordinate 2,168,333 downwards.
AAGTTTCTGAAACAGCTTACTACCAACATAAAACAACCAGTGTCATAGTGACCATAATATCATACAAACGAGTGTTGTAATGTTGTACTAAATTTCATAATGCAACTCCAATGTTGGCAATAAGCTAACTGTTTCAGAACCTTCTATAAAGAATTCATATCATGGTCGTAGATAAAGTCTTGTATGCAACTGTACTTAAATAGGTATAAAAAACTCATGTGATAGTATTATCACACGAGGCGAAATTCGTGTTTTATTCATAGACTTCTTTACTATACTAAGTTTATGGTTTTAATACCTCTAATTATACAACAGTTACATAAATAACTATTATGTATGTAAGTATGACCTAGTCTAATTTAATTGTAATTTTAGCTACAAAGTAGCCAAAGCACTTGTTTCATGTAGGAGACAACGACGTCGGTATCACAATTACCCAGACCCGAGAAAATATTTTAGAACTAAATATAGTTTTCCTATCTTGACGCGGCCAGGATTTGAATCAGGGACCCTAGTATGAAAACTTTAAGTTAAGTGTTATTACCGCCAGAAGCGTTGCTTAGGCACTGGTGTCACTATCGAGAATTGTCACAGAATACATAATAGTATACAGTGCCCTTACCATGCAAACTGTTTTCGCTACCGTAAACTATCGTTTTCTCTCTTTCACTCGCATTGACTGTGAGCAGTATATACGATAGTTTACGGTGGTGAAAACAGTTTGCATCATCTCATGGTAAATCTCAAGTATAAGGCTGGCCCCAGACCTACCGGTTTCATTTCTTTGCTTTGCTGTTCTAGCTGAACAGGGGCTATCGGCTAAAGCATCGAACTTCGGAAAGTCTGCCGGGCTTCAAATTAAAACAGATAAATCGAGTCCCAATCGGGCCGAAATGGCAAAAAATTCGATAAAACTACAAAATATTTTAAAATTATTCTTACCATTTAGCCACCCTCGGACAACGAACGCAACTGACTGACAAAAAAACCCGAAATTCTCATATAATACTTTAATATTATGAAAACATTGAACTTCGATTGTAATTGTTTGTGTAGGCCGCCCGCATACGGTCAAGCATGTCGTTTTATTATAAAATTTGAATCATTTTTTGAATGATTTTTTTCAGTAATTTTAACTGCGTTAATAAAAAGGTTTTCTATTAAATTAGCCAAGTGCGTGCTTTAATGTTCTTTAATTAAGAACAATTTTCTGTTATTAGATGTAGGTAACTAATGTATTTCCTGTATCAATGCTGAAAACATTTAATTTTTATGATATTATAATTATTTTGGAAAATAAAAATCTATTTACCTAATTTAAAAAGTTTAAGTTAAAAAGTTATCTATAAGTGTCTTTATGCATATCTTGAATTTAACGGGCTCTTGACATCTCAACAATATGGTTTTAGAAAGAACAAATCCATTAATATGGCTATATATAACTTCTTGTCAAAAATTATAAAAAACGTTGACTCTAGACTGCCTACTGTTGCTTTATACATGGATATGTCAAAAGCCTTTGACTATGTAGATATCAAAATATTATTAAGTAAATTGTACAATTTAGGAATAAGAGGCAATGCTTATGATCTTATTAAATCGTATTTAGCAAATAGATATCAAGTAACACAAATAGAAAAAATTGACATTAAAACTAAAACTGAGGTAGTTTATCAATCAAATTCAAGACATATAACGTATGGAGTACCTCAGGGCAGTGTGCTAGGTCCTCTGCTCTTTCTGGTCTACATCAATGAATTACCTTCAACTACCATTAATCATATGACTCTTTTCGCTGATGATAGTACTGTATTATTCAGCAATGACAATTTGACTTTGCTTGAAACTGACATAAACAAAACTTTGACATCAATTGTACAATGGCTTAGTGATCATAATCTTAAAGTTAATTTAGACAAAACGCAGATCATGACCTTTCAACAGAGAGAGGTTAATTCGATTAATTTAAATATAAATTACTTATGGAAACAAATATGTGAGACAAAGACGGCTAAATTTTTAGGTATACTCATTGACAGCAACTTAAAGTGGAAGTCACATGTACAGCACGTATGTAGTAAATTGAGTAGTCATTCGTATGCTTTATATAAGCTTAGTAAAATAGTAAGCATAGAGGCTTTGCTGACTGCCTATCATGGATATGTTGGGTCTACATTGAGATACGGTGTCATGTTTTGGGGTAACGCAACCGACAAAGAAATTGTATTTAAGTCTCAAAAACGCTGTATTAGAGCTATGTTCAACCTACAACAAACAGACACATGCAAGCCCTACTTCAAAAATTACAAGATTCTTACACTTCCATGTCTGTACATTCTTGAATGCGCTATCTTTGTCAAATATAACATTGAATTGTTTAAATTTCTTTCATCTGCACGACATAAGGAAAAACTTTGCAATGTTCCTTGTAAAACCGCGCTTATGAGTAAGAGTGTCTTTTGTAATGCACCTCGTATCTATAATAAGATACCAACATCAATAAGACACACTGATAATAACTTTACGTTTAAGCAGAAATTAAAGACATTGTTGTTGGAAAAATGCTACTACACACTCAAAGAATTTTTGACAGATAAAGATTTGTAATTATATTTTGACTGTATTTAATGATTTCTTTTTTGACATTTAATTTAATTCAATTTTCAAAATAATTTTAATACCTAATATTATTTTATCATGCATGATCAATTTGTACTGTCATTATTATTTCAATTGTAGTATAGTTAATTCAACCCTTCATTGTATGCTATCACGGCAGGACATAGCTGAACAATATTGTATTATGACATCTGTATGTACCTATGTTTCACAATAAATTATTATGATTATGATTATGATTTATTAAGCACACGGACCTGGGGGCTAATTGTCTAATTTCAAAATCTATTGCAATCGCTTTCATTTGACAGATGGATGTGACACATTGCTGCATTTCTTTGGTAAGTTTTTATTTATGCCAAAAAGAAGCATCAATGTGTTACATCTTGAAAGCGATTGCGATAGATTTTGAAATTAGACAATAGAAGGGCTGAAAAAAGACGGACGTAATATCACACTAAAAAGAAGTGAAGCATGCAAGGTGCTACAATTTCGTATGTTGTACATGACCTACACTCACACAAATGCACCTGGAAAGAAAAGACCGGTGTATTTGTGTGAGTGTAGGTCATTGTACAACATACGAAATTGTAGGACCTTGCATGCTTCACTTCTTTTTAGTGTGATATTACGTCCGTCTTTTTTTCAGGTCCGTGATTAAGCATTGTGAACAGCAATATTTTTTGCTACTCTCAACGTAAGCATAATTCCCCATTCCACAAGGAAACCTTATATGGGAGCAAACTCTTATGTAACTAGAATGTTTAATCAATAAGTAGGTACAAAATATTTCGTTGAAGTTTACCAACGGCCTAAAATATAGTTTAAGCCACGATTGTTTTCTCAAACCATGGTTTACATCTGCAGATATTGTTTGATTTGTTTGAATTTGGAAAACAAATCTAACATCGTTCTATTATAAACAATTTATTACACACTTGTTGATATTTTTACCTGATTGCAAGGAAAGAGTTATGTTTTTCGCGCGTATGTTTGTGTGTAATATTCTTTATTACCTCATATCTATCAAACGGCTGAACGGATTTCTATCATTATACTAGGTGTTACAAAAATACCCCTAATGCCGAATATGGCATATAGGGACCATCAAACTGAACAACTTTTACTATGGGGCCAACTCTGAAATCGCGAAAAAAAAAACAGCTGTTTCATACATTTTGATATTTTCGATTTTAATTTTTGTATGGAACAGCTGATTTTTTTTTTCGCGATTTCAGAGTTGGTCCCATAGTAAAAGTTGTTCAGTTTGATGGTCCCTATATACCATATTCGGCATTAGGGGTATTTTTGTAACACCTTGTATAGTAAGATTAGTCTCGATAGCCCAAGTGGTTCTTAGGTAAGTGACGTTAAAAAAAACAACATTGCGACTGTGCGGTGCTATTATTTGAAATGCAAATAAAAATACTTTTTTTTATACTGCCATCTGGGTATCAAATTAAAGGGCTTATCATAAGGATTTCAAAAAGATATATCATAACCGTAATCATATAATAACGAAAAATAAATTTAAAAAACTAAAAAAAACCCGACTGCATCAAAAGACGAGTCAGCTGAAAATATAGAAACAAGATCAAATATTAAAGGCAACATAATAACATGCAGTCGGAGGCGTAGAATTTAATGATAATAAGTCAAATTCATAATGTCACTTTAGATTAGATTAGACAGATTGAGCTCGTTTGATTCGTCTTGACAAGTACTCTGTTGGGAAATGTTGTCCAGGGTCTGATGATGAAGCCAAGAATGCCACAGGAACTACGTAAGTATTATTTAAAAAGTGTACAGAAGTTTTAAAACGAAAATAACGTGGAGCGCCGCATGCAAAAGATAATTTAATGCATGAACTCATCACCAAGTTAGAAAAAAATGAAAATCAAGTATGCTTTCTCTGGTACAAAATGCGCCCCGCGTTTTTCGTTTTAAAACTTCTGTATAGGGTTATAATCCTACACTTGATAAATAAATACTTACTGATGAAAAGAAAGTTCGTGTTTTAGATAATAATTGTAAAACGAATCATCCTGGGACGAATCACTGTGGAGTTTGTAAAAATAACGTTTGTGTACTAAAATTAAAGTATTTTTATTTTATACTTTTCAGTGCATTTCTATTTATATTTTTTTTATTAAACTTTAGATTTTTCGCATTCACAAGAGTCCCTATCAGAATACCGACGTTGTAAAATGACAATATCGCTCAAACGTCTTGATATTAAAACGCCATAGCTACTGAATAGACATGAACGTTAAACGCCTTAGTAGCAAAACGTCTGGTTCTTAAAATGTGAGTCGAGTCTACCGGGAGTCGCATGCCACCGCGTACTGACTGCATCCTGATAAAACTGGCATAACTATCACTCCTTAGATCCTATGCGACAAGTTAGTCTGAGGTGCTACGGGTGAGTCGATTTTTTCTAATATTATTTACTTATATTTTTTTTTGTTTTTTTATAGTCTGTTTTTTATATCTATCTATATCGCGCTGTGCGCGAGGGTGAGCGTGCGCGCCAGGATTTTTTAACGGACTTCAAAAAAGGAGGAGGTTCTATGTTCGTCTGTTTTAGAATATAAAAAAGTAAAACCTCCTTCGAAAACCTGAAAATAAAAACAAAACCAGCTTCATTCATCTAAGCAAGAAATAATATTCAAATCATTAGATACGCCTATCAATTTCAATAAAACAATTAGTTGGATAATTTTTTGTTGTATGAAATACATGTGTCAAATTTTCTTAGAAGTGTCATTTTATTTCACCAATAATATCTCAAAATAGGTTTCCGAGGGGACATTTATACGACGATCTTTTGTTATTCTCTAAATTTCAAAAACTAAACGTCAGATATCGCGGCCACTTTTAAACCCAAAAATTAGATAAATGATACAAATTATAATCGAATATATTATTGTCAATTCGATTTAATTAAATTTTGTGTTTCTGTTTCAAAATGCTGTCAAAGGAGTGCCTTAAAAGTTGATTCTCCCATTTTACTGATAAATTCAATATGATTTTATTTGAATTTAATATTGTTCGAAACCTGTAATAATCAAATTACCGACTTAACCGTTGAAGTGATTGTATAATTAGAAATCGGTGTTTCATACAAAAATACGCAAAATTAAAAAAAAAATCAATTGTAACTGACACGGCGAATAAGAGAAATTATACAGTAAGGTCGGTAAGCTAACTGTTACAGTTTTAAAACAAAATATCAAATTTAAACCAAGTTAGGTTCGCCATTATGTAGAAACTTTACTCTTTTAATCATAATAACAACACAAATAACGAACGAAATGATTAAATCAACAGAAACAAAAATTAAGCTTTGCGTTGCTAGCCGTACTAGAAAGGCGACGCAGGGGGTGCGGTATGACGAAGCGGGCCGGGAGGTAGCGGCAATGATGAAGTGAACGCGAAGTAAAATGCCTGTAGGGTTATTCACGATTGTCGGAAATCTACTCGAAAGAATTCGATTCGAATACCTACGTATCCTCCGATAGATTCGGAAACTGCTATTCACACATTTGACTGGTATTCGATTCACTTTCCGGCTGAAAAGCGCAATGCAATTACAAAATTTGGTAGCATAAGGTAGAAAATAAGATCTATATCGGAAGACTTTCCGATTCAATTCGGAAAGCTGATTTCCGACAATCGTGAATATCCCACCATAATGACGATTTAGTAAAAAGGTTATTATCTTATAAACATTCTATACCGCGTGCATTTCAACTGTGCTGAGACGCACATTCATAAACAAACAGATTCATAAACAATACTTATTTGTTATTTCTCTAACAATCCATCACTAAACACAATTCTTTAGTAGCACTTCTGTTATTCATTAGTAATTATTGTACTAACGAAAAATGGAGATCGCAATATTGTTAGTGATTTCGTCGTTAGTTTTTATGTGTGAATCTAATAAAGTCGTTTGTAATGGGTGCTTCTACGGTAAATGCTTTGAAAAGCGAAAAATATTTGAAGGTAAATTATCCGGACAGATAGCAATTGATAGAATGGCTAATCTTATACACGTCCATTATAAAGATCATAGATCGAACGATTACACGGCCATATTGGATTTAAATAATGTAAGCCAGAAACCATATTTTTTGCCTTTAGATCATACAATCGCGAGAGCAGTAAACCCCGATACTGGCGAAGTGTATTTGTCTGGTGCTAGAGGGATTTATCTTTTTAATGTTATAACGCGAAAAATTGAAGAAATAGGATTTTTCAACACAACTATATGGCATATGCAGTATAATAGGAAATTGTACTTTGCTGAATATAGAAAATATGGCTTGTTTTACATTGATGACAATAAAAACACTGTGTCCATACCAGCTTTGGCAGATTACGTTGTGGATGATTTTGTTATAGACAAATATGGCGATATTTATTTCATAAGTGACAACATATTGTACAGATACCAAAATGGTGAGAAAAGAGCGACAATTTTTAGTAATATCTTATATTCTCTTACTACCGATAAATATGATAACGTTTATCTAATAGAAACGGCATCAAAAACGCTGTTCACAATTGATTATGTTAAAGATAGAATAAAGGAGTTGGGCATATTTGGAAGTGGCAATGTTTTCCGGGCGGTTTTCGATAAAGACAATAATTTGATATACTGTGATGCTTTAGAAGATATACTATATCGTATGTATCCAAATTCCACAAATTGTACCGTGATACGGAGAAAACAGAAAAGAACCAAGATTGACGTTAGAAAATTGAGCTTTTAATTCTAATTTAAAAGTTTTAAACTGTAATATACTTACTATTAATAAGTATATCATTAAGAGCCTGTTTCACAATCAAAAAGTAAGTTCTGAGTAGCTTAATTGACTGATTACCTATTTGAAAAATTTTTCATATCACAACTGTTAAATTATCTGTCAAGTATAAGCTACTCAGAACTTGAACTCGAAACAGGCCCTAAGTCCTTACTTAGTAGTTAATGTTGTTTAATAAAGTGTTTTTTTTATTGACTTATGTTTCATTTTAAGTATAGAGAGAGAAATAGGTAGTAGGTTAGGTATCTACCTATACATATACCTACAGCTTAACAAAATATAGGGCCTAATTAAAAGGTAAAAGTAGTTCTGAGTAGCTTACTTGACAGTTGTGATATAAAAGTAGCATTAGTACCTAGTTCTCCAGATATCCAGCTGTGACAGACAGACAGACAGACTAAGTCGCACCATAAGGGTTTCTTTTTACCATTTTTGTGCGGAACCCAAAAATATGTCTAGTCATCTGTCAAGTAAGCTACTCAGAACTTACTTTTACATTGTGAAAAGGCCCTAAAGTCCGGTAAATTTTCAAAATCTCAGAAACAAAAAAAAGGTAAGTAGGTACTCTCAAACCACAGGGTAAAAAAAATTTGGTGGTCAAACTAGCAAAATTAAGCTTGCATGAAAGTGTAGTACCTACCTGAGTAATTATCCCCACTGCAATTAATTAAATATGACTGCAATTAATGCAGCTGAGTCCAACGGCTTAGCGTGCCTTCCGAAGCACGGAGGAGCTTGATAAATTGTTGGCCACCCATCCCATGACCAACCATCGCGAAAGTTGCTTAATCGCAATCGCAGGGCCAGGCGCTAAGCCACTGCGCTATCGCCACTGAGCTTTTCCTATATCTGGGGCTCTCGGCTAAGAACATTGAAGTTAATGTTAACAGTGTTTTGACAGATTTATATGATACATTGCTACTTCGTTTCGGCACAAATAAAAAAATACCAAAGAAAAGTAGCAATGTATCACATACATCTGTCAAAACACAGTTTATTTATTTAACATTAACTTCAATATTTTTAGCCGATACCGCCGCTGATCATACGCTGCCGCTGAACGACGACCTCCGTGGTCGAGTGGCTTTGTACACCGGTTTTTAAGGTGTCGCCATCTCTGAGGTCCCGGGTTAGATCCCCGATTGGGTCAATTTAGAAAACGAACTTGTGAACTGAAAACACCGTTGTCTCCGATTTCCATAACACAAATGCTTTAGCTACTTACTTTGGAATCGGAGCAATGTATGTGATGTTGTCAAATATTTACAAATATTTATTTATTTATTTATCATAGCTGGATAGATTAAACTTACATGAACAAAAACACCGTTTCCAAGGCGTAGTAAAATAACTTAATTTAAAAGAGCTTTGACTATATAAAACTGTGAAAACCAAACGACACCGCAATACAGCACGGGATAGCGACATCTATCGACTGTTTGACCAACTAAATTATATACCCCTCTAAGTTTATACCGTAGGTACCTACACATAATATAGGTAAGTAAGTACCTTCTATAGTTCTGTCTGCCAAACTTCGTAGGTAGGGTAGGTAGGTATTAAAGGGATTTACTGAGTTTCGAGCTATAAATTACATTTCAGGATTCTCGGTATGTATCACCTGCTGAAAATTCAGCAAACGGCTGTAAAGTCCTTGAAACTATCCCGGGGATTTCCTTTGAATCAAGTTTACGATTTCATACATATTTCATTTTCGGGTGGCACTTGCAAAAGACGTTCACAGACAGTGTGTAGTTACAACTTAGTTCACACACAGTTGCAGTCATTATATTAAACACCATGTTATCATAGATTAGGTTATAAAGAAATAAAAAAATTGCTGGCTTAAATTGGTTACAATTACAAACAAGGGAAGACAAATTTTTGCAAGCAAAATTGTTGTGCTTCGTGCGTAATGCGTGAAAACTGCATAATTTTCAGACTTTCTTCAGTTCTTGCAGTAACTTTTTTTTTTTCAAAGCTTCTTGATTTGAACAAACTTGTGAACTCTCGTAATAAACTTGTGGGTAGATGTTACATGTTGTTGAGCTTTACCACAAATAGCATAGATGGCACTTTTTCTATAATACATCAGAATCCGCGCACGATGAGAATGGGAAGGAACCTTGTCAAACTGAGACGCGTAGGGTACGCCGCGCCGGCCAGCCACAGGGATTATCCAAAAACACGGTGTCACGCGTTCGAAGTGCGAACTTTTGCTGCAAGCTGCAGCAACTTGGAATAAAGATAACAAGTTAACAAATAATTTATTAATTCAATTATTTTTTTTTATTTACTTAATATAATAGTTATACATACTATTTTAGAACTTTGTCATATCTACTATATAATTGTTGTAAACCTACTGTAATTAAAAACAAAAAAGTTTGGATACAAGATTGGCGCGACATAGTACTAGTGTTTAACTATCTGTGTGTGGCCGGTTCTACTCTGTGGCCCTTTACATAATCGTTTTAAAATAACAGAATCCACATTATAAGTTAACATTTATTTCACTATCACATTAATACAGTTATCAATTAATTAACTATGTTGTTATTTACAATAAATACTCTAATTCAGTTTAAAAACAATTAATTAAACATTATCAAATTAACATAACACAATCGATTATATAATACTCTATGTAATACTGTTAAGACTGATTTTAAATTAATTTATTTGCAATCTGTCTCTGATTCTCAATAATCTTTTGTACATCATCAACTTGTTTATTGGGAATGATATCTTGATATCTTTTTCCTGAAAATAGAAACATTTCATTTTAATAATATTCATTGTTATAAACAAAAAAATAACACACATTTCATTAAGGAATCCACATAAAAAAAATGTTCAAAAATCTGAACCCTTCAACATACAGAAAATGAGACACAATAGATTCAATTTTTAACCGGCCGCATGCGTTCGCTCGGGTGTTGATGAATTAATAATTGGAATTGTTATTGTAATTTATAAGAAACAACAATTAAGATTTTGTTTCCACTTATAAATAGAAAAACTTATCCAGGTTATTATTGTAGGGAATCTTGTTTTAGTTTATTATTATTATTATTTAGAAAGGAGGACGCCAGCGAAGCCGGACGGGTGATCAGTCTCCCTAATCGGAACCATTTCACCCTGTACAAACCTCAATACAAAAAGAGGGTATAAAACCTCTTTTTAGCGTAATGTTCGCAACCGTTTTTATTTTTTTTTAAAACAAAAGAATATCACTTAAGAAACAATATTTGTCACTTACTTTAACTATATTCATAAAGATTAAACATTTTTTTTCTGTGATTATTAAACAATATTTCTATTAATTTGACGAGTTTTCATTTGTCGGAATCAAGGTTTAACATGGTCCATCTACCGCGGATAGCTTAAATACAAAAAAGCTATTTTTACCAGCGAAATTTTGCACCTATAAACAAAGAATTATTGTTCGTCGTAAAAAAGCGAAATAATACTGCAACGGCTGAAGGAGTCAAGTTGGTCAAGAGTTTCTGTTGCCACCACATCCCGGAGCGCGCAGTACAAGCAGCGACACATGCAACGGTGGAAATTCGATATTTTATGAGCAGATAAGTGAAGTGTTGTGACGTGAGTACTTTAAAATTTCATACAAATTTCAAGCAAATTGCACCTTAAATTGCAAAGGAAATCAATTTCGATTTATCCAGTTCTGAGGCTGCGACGGAAGATATATTTCAGCGGTTTTGAATGCAGTTTCGAAGATTTTCATTCTATTGTATTATGAACTTTAAGTGTGCATTTTTGTAATTAGTTTTTCTTATTATTTGTGTGCGTTTGCGAGTTTAAATATCTTTTTTATAAATTGTGTGTTGTGTTCTTGTTAGTTTGTATTTTTAATTGGTTGTTTTGTTTAGTTTTAATTAAAAAATGGATACTTTAAACGCAATGCAAGCAGATATTCATTCAAAAATCAGTAAAGCTCATGTGAATTTTAAAAAATCTCCTAAGATAAGATTAACAAAGTCATATTTACAGACACGTTTAGAATCTTTGGAACAGTATTGGTCGTCATTTAAAGCCACGCATCAGAAAATTATATGCGATGTCGCGGCTGATATTTACACCAAATCTAGCTATTTTACCACCGATCTATTTGATGTCACCGAGGAGCTGTATACTGAATATAAGTCAAATTTAAAAGACCAATTAGAAAAGTTTGTAATTGCACCGAAGTGTCATAATGTTTCAGATAGCGAAAACGTCTCAAAAGTTGATCGTTCTTACGTAAAGTTACCACAAATAGTCATACCGACGTTCTCTGGCAAATACACGGAATGGACGACATTTCACGATCTTTTCGAGTCGCTGATTCATAGGAATGCAACTTTAGACGATGTTCAAAAACTCCACTATCTTAAGAGTCATTTAAGTGGCGAAGCTGATCAACTGTTGAGACATATTCCGATTACAAGCGATAATTATTTGTCATGTTGGGAACAATTAACCAACCGCTATAGTAACAAACGTTATATTTCAAATTGTATTTTGCAAAGGTTTATGAGCTTACGACCGATTCATTCAGAATCTTCTAGTGCACTAAAGGAGTTTTTAGACACAACTAATGAGACACTTAACGCTTTACAAAATTTAGGGATTAAAACAGAAAATTGGGATATTCTTATCATTTCCATTTTAAGCCAAAAATTAGACTGCGAGTCTCGCAAGCAGTGGGAGGCAAAAATTAGTGAATACACTAAAGATCTGCCTACTTTAAAACAATTTAAAGATTTTTTAGAATATCGCTTTAGAGCACTAGAGTTCTTAGATAATAAGTCTAGTAAAAATATTTATCGCAATAATCCAATTCAACCAATTAGTACTCATAGTAAGTCATCATTTCACGTCAACGTCACACCTTGTATTTACTGCACTGAAAGCCACAAACTGGCAAATTGCAAAAACTTTGCCAAAGAGGATTGTCAAGCAAGGCGTAATTTTGTCGAATCCAAGAGCCTTTGTTTTAATTGTTTAGGGTCGAACCACTCGGTAATTCAATGTCGCCATCCAATGAGGTGCCGCATTTGCGATAAACAACATCATTCTTTGTTGCATATAAAATACAGTCCACAATCAACCGACAATTCACAATCGTCAGATGACAATGTTGTAGCAACAACATCAACGCAGAATCAACCAAGCAACTCAAGCACACTTGTGAACACTTGTTTTACTCAAAATACATCACAAGTTTTATTACCAACAGCACTTGTAAAGGTAAGAGCACGGTCAGGTTCCGATATTACTCTACGGTCATTATTAGACCAAGGTTCACAGGCTTCATTTATAACGGAGTCTGCAGTTCAACTTTTAGAACTGAAGAAATATTCAAGCAAGGGTACAATATCGGGACTAGGAAGTGACAAGTCTTTGACTTCAAAGCACATTGTTTATTTCAAAATCCAATCACTTCACGAACAAAGCTTTTTACTAAGTGTCAAAGCTCATGTCCTTAGTAAATTACCAACCTTTCTTCCTGGAGAACGGACAGAAATTCAGCTATTTACACAATTACAAGCTACTAAATTAGCTGATCCCCAATACAACATTCCTAATAAAATTGATATTTTATTGGGGGCGGACGTCTATGGCCAAATATTATTAGATGGTCTAATCAAAGGTCCAGTCGGGACACCCGTGGCTCAAAAACAAAATTAGGCTGGATTTTATCTGGTAATGTTCAAGCAAATAATCTAAGCAACAGTCACCATAAAATCCTTAGCATGCACGTTCATGTTTCCGAAGATAACACCTGGAAAAATAGAAACACATTAGTTATTGCTGCTAAGCGATTTAATATGTTAGAAAAATGCTCTATTAATGATTTAGAATTTAATAATAAACACAATAAAAAAGAGCATTTAAATATGGGCCACATGAAACATGTGCGTCCCGTACATTTACCACTCCACGCTGTAATCAGGTACGACAATACCACTACAGATCTATGCGTTGTCTTCAATACTTCGTGCAGAGAAACAAACGAAGTTTCATTAAATAATAACCTTATGAGAGGTCCCTTATTACAAGACGACCGATGTCTTATCATCATACGACAACTTCCATGTACAGTGTATTTCGTAGTGATCTGCTACATTGTATGTATAAGCTATATTAATATGTATAAGCAGGTAACGGTTGCTCCAAAAGATGTAGATTTTCCGCATCTACTCCGGCGCAATGATCCAGCATCTGAAATCAAACATTTAAGATTATTAAAAATAACGTTTAGCACAGTTTCATTTCCTTACCTAATCTTTCGATCATTTCAGCAGCTTATACACGATGAGCGTGAGCGCTGCCTAAAAGCATCTGAAAAGATAATAAACAAGTTTTTCACGTATGATCCCCTGATTGGTTGTTGTGATACGATAGTAGAAGAGATTAGATTTTGTAAATATAATATAGGTGAGATTCTAGGTAAAAGTAAGGTATTACAAAGTTGGTCTAGGAAGAAATCAGGGCGAAACAAAGATATATTGGTGAATTACGACGTCACGTTGGCTCCACTCAGCATACCTGTAACAAAAATAAAGATTGTAAAAGATGTATTAAGGTTGTTTCGCAATATGAGATCATTAGCAAAAGTGAAATTCAAAGCAAAAATATTAATACAAGAACAAAAGTTCTTAAATGACATAAAATTCAAGCAACATGTCAATAAAACAAATAAGCTTACCCATTTGAATAAGTTTCCTGATGGTTGTGATCTAATTATTATGTTATTAAGACTCATTAGTCTTTGTAGTTTATCTAGAACTGATCTCAATGAAGATCGAAAGCATACAAATCATCATTCCCACTAAAACACATTTTACAAATTTTCTTATTGAGAATTATCTACACAGTGCTACACAGTGTATTAACCACACAGTGCTTTCTCAAATAATGGCTTGTCCTAACTTGAGGCCACTTCCTCACTTAAATAATTACACTGTAGACTCCGTTCAAATTATGCCTGAAAAATATCAAATAAGTGTGCTGCCACGGCTCGTACCCGATTTAAACTACCATAATTTTACATTAGAATTAATACAGCTGGTGATGAACGAATTCTGAATTGATGGTCACAAGAGTGTTTGAGTCAGCTTTTCAATAGCTTTAAATATTGGTAGATACGATGAAGATTGGCGGACTCAGGGTTCACTATGTTCAGGACAAAAGAGTTGTAGTTTAGTTCAGGAAGACGGTATTTTCTTTAATGATTATGATAATATAATATAGGTATAACACAAAGGCATTCTGGACCAGACAAAATTACACATGGTTAGATTTAAGGTATAGGTAAGTTAAACAACCTGTGACTAAATTGTATAATTATTTCCAGTCACAGAGTAATTAAGTTTTTTTTGTATATTTAAGTTTAAGTACGTATGATAAGTTCTATATTTTTTGTGTTTATTGAATTGTTATTTGTTGTCATGTTTTAATGGACATTCTACCACTCTGTCCATGGTGGGCGGAATGTACAAACCTCAATACAAAAAGAGGGTATAAATAAAACCTCTTTTTAGCGTAATGTTCGCAACCGTTTTTATTTTTTTTTAAAACAAAAGAATATCACTTAAGAAACAATATTTGTCACTTACTTTAACTATATTCATAAAGATTAAACATTTTTTTTCTGTGATTATTAAACAATATTTCTATTAATTTGACGAGTTTTCATTTGTCGGAATCAAGGTTTAACACACCCAGTTCCCCAAGTCCCCTGTAAGCTGGAAACTGGGGGAGGTGGGTTATCGTTTACCCCACCGGCGAATCTTGTTTTAGTTATCCAACTCATATTCATTGATAAATTAAAGTCTAAAGCTACCAAAGGTTAAGACTTAGTCAGGCTTTGTTATCAAACATCAAACAATTTAGTAATATCACAACTTACATGAGGGAAAAATTCAATATCCACCAAATAAATCTCAAAAAATGTTGAGGCAACTATTGTTGGTCCTGATTTCCTTTCGCTTACATCCAATTGTACGGCAAACTTTCCTTCTGGCAACATAGCTAATTTCTCAAATATTGGTTTAGTTGCCCGTTTTTGGCTAGAAAGACGGTACAGTAATATTTCTCCTGCTTTCGTCCCGATTAGTACAATATCAGCATAAAAAAACAATGCTGTTATTGGAGGAAAGTCCAAATAAAGATGTTGGTATCTGTCCGTTTCAATTTTAAATAGATTACGCGAATAACACACAAAGTTTCTGTCATTAATAGGACATATATGTCTTATTTGTTTAATCCATTCGACTGGGCAGTTTATAGGCTTCACTTCAATGCTCAGGTCGTTTTTAACATTCACGATTTTGCCACAGTCTGTAAATATGTGTACCAAATTGTTATCATACTGTATAGTTTTGATATCATAATCACAAGTTATTAACAGTCTGGCTGTAATATTTTGTACTGCCAAATCACATTTGAATACCTGTCTATTGTTATAAAAGTATAAAGTATCACTGGTCAATACAAAATCATCAGCTTTAAAATACGCTTCAGACATAAAATTAATGTTTTCAACTGTTCTTTGAATAAGTATGCTTGATTTCAACAGCAGTACAGTCGCAAGGTCATTATTAGCTATTTTTAAGCATTTTCTTTCAGGTACAGCAACTGGTATATACTTGAGAGTTTGCATATCATACAAGACAATACCTCTTTGGTCTTTCAAGGGCAGAACATTGTAATCTATCTCCAAAGCGTGGTTTTTATCATGAAGAGTGAACTTATAAAACTCGCGAACCTTTCTCTCATACAATGTAATATTTTCCCACAGTTTCAGGTTCCTGTAAATATGGTACCAAGTGCAGTCATTTCCAGACTTTTTCTTTGCAATTTTTGATGAGTATTTGAACTCTTGTTTACAAATTTCGTGCCACAACAGATCCGTACCATCAATACACACTTTCCAAGCCCTGCTCACCATGCGACATCGCCCAACTGTGATTCCATCGGTCTTTTTTAGTATATCTATGAAAGTTTCCAATGGTACATTTTCTATACCCACCATTTTTAAAACTTTGGAAATACAATAATTATCGTGTTTATTCTAATCTAAAATACACATTATACGTAGACGACTCATTTCACAATCCACCTCTAGAATTCATCACTTGAATAAAATTATGTTCAGTCTACATATTTATTTATAAAAAATATTTTATCACTCTGTTTACATTTTTATCATTTGACAGATTTAGGATTATCGAAAATCTCGTGACTTTGACAGTTAGGTTCCGTCAGTTTCCTATACTACCTACCTCAGAAATTTGATTTTGTTCGTTTGGTAGTAGCACTGCACAGATAAAATAACTGAGGACTGAGGACTCAGTTATTTTATCTGGGGCTCTATCAGCTAAAAACATTGAAGTTCATGTTAACTGTGTTTTGACAGATGTATGTGATACATTGCTACTTCGTCTTGGCACAAATAACAACTTAACAAAGAAAAATAGCAATGTATCACATACATCTGTCAAAACACAGTTAACATGAACTTCAATGTTTTTAGCTGATACCGCCGCGTATCAGTGCAATTTTTCAAATTTTTTTTTCAGATTTCGAAGTTTTTTGACATCGGTGCGTTTAGAAATAATATCTTTGGACTAGCTAGTCGAATTGTAAGAAACAGCAGCTAGGTAGGTATTTATTTCGAAGAGGGCTTTGCGTTTGAATTGAGTTAAGGTAGACCAGAAAAAAACTCAGTCGCAGCGCAAATCGTATCTGGCTTTCCAAAGTATTTTTATTCATATTCATTTAATCTCCACAAATTTATAATAGTAGTACATAACATACAATGTTAGTGGATAAACTTGTTTGTGTTAGGTATTGAGGAATTGAGATATTAAAGGAAATATATATTACTAAGAGGAAAAAACAAAAAATAATACTAATATATACTATATTTTTATATAATGCTTAATTAAATTAAACTCTAACAATTCTTCTAAAATTCAACCATATCACAAATAATAAATACCTAGTAAAAAATAATCTATATTCTTAACAATTAATTAAGTACAAGGTTGCTATTTAAAAGGAAACAAACATCCATTTCTGACTTATTTCCAACCCAAAACGAATTTACAAAATCAAAACACAACGAACTCTGCAAAGTTCAAACCAGAGAGAAGAGAGCGCGAAGGTAATTACCACAAACTACCTTACTCTATGACACAGACTGACGAGACGAACCACAGGTTAAATAGATCTGACGAGCAACTGAGGGGCAGAGCGTCGTTGTCTGTGGCGTATTGCCATTTCCAACAATATCCATATTTACAAATTCGATAAAACAGTGTTACAGTTTACATTCGAAATATTCTTTCATGTTATAAAATTAGTATAAACAAGTATTCTGTGTTGTCCACTATGTGTCACATACATCAAGGTCAAGAAGATTGAACTACTTCGTGATGAAGGTCATCATAATCTTGTTATTGTAGGTAAGTACTACCAAACCAAAGGTGACAGAGGTATGTACGTACTTGCACTATTATGTATTCTGTGCCAAGGATGCACATATTAAGTTAGCCAGGCGGACTTGAAACAAGCTCTATCACCAGTCAAACCAAGTACAAATTGTATCCCCCTCTTGAGTACCGAAGCCAGGACCTCTGCGAATTACACGTGTGAGCGAACCACTAGACCTCAGAGGCGGATAAACACTTCATCAGCGGCGGTATCGGCTAAAAACATTGAAGTTCATGTTAACTGTATTTTGACAGATGTATGTGATACATTGCTACTTTTCTTTCGTAAGTTTTTATTTGTGCCAAAGCGTAGTAGCATTTGTATTACATACATCTGTCAAAACACAGTTAACATGAACTTCAATGTTTTTAGCCGATAGAGCCCCAGGATTAGAATACGATACCTACCACAGCTCCTCACTCCCCCGCGCCGCCGCCGTGCTGCGCCGACCAGCCTCCTCCGAGGATCTCTATGACAAACAGACCGGCGGCGGTATCGGCTAAAAACATTGAAGTGTTATCTGTGTTTTGACAGATGTATGTGGTACATTGCTTTTTTTCTTTGGTAAGTTTTTATTTGTGCCAATACGAAGTATCATATACATCTGTCAAAATACAGTTAACATTAGCTTCAATGTTTTAGCCGATAGAATCCCTGCGCTACCCGCATTTAGCGGCTTCCCGCGAACAACAACACTTTGCCTGTCGGGGGCTATGGGGCTGGGTGAATCTTCGTTGTTTTGTCATGTTTCTTACTTCCTGCGTCATTGTCGTTTACTCGAAAAATCTTTAAAGTCCGATGCATCACAACGGAATTTGCCATCGTAACGTTACAGTACGATAATAAATTATATTAATTTGCATATTTTTAACTTATTTATCGCGATGCATTGGATTTTTAAAGATTTTCGAGTAAACAACAATGACGCAGGAAGTAAGAAACAACGTAGATTCGCCCGGCTATGATGCACCAAGTGTCATCTGACATTTTATGGTCACAGAGCCACTAGTGATCCGGTAGGGCCCCAGGGGCCCTACCGGCTAACTTTTCGAACTTCGTCGGGTCTGCCGAGCTTCAACTTAAAACAGATAAATCGAAGTAAGGAGTTTCGAGTCCCTATCAGAATACCGACGTTGTAAAATTTGGCCCGATTGGGGTTCGATTTATCTGTTTTTATTTGAAGCTCGGCAGACTTTCCGAAGTTTGATGCGTTAGCCGGTACGGCCCCTGTAGAGGTGAACAGACAGACAGTCGGACAAACATATGAAAGCAAGCTATGTCAATTTTATAAAATATGACTTAATTACCACAGATTAAAATAGATGGAGACAATAAAACAAATAGGCACAACCCAACAAATGCAATAATTTAATTCACCATAATTCAATAACAAATATTAAGTTTAAAAATTACATTGAAATGTTCTTAAAGATTTTTTTATTATTAGAGACGATATTTTTTATTTATTTCGCAGATTTAATAAATAATTACCAAATTTTTGATTTTTCGCATTCACAATGCTATTTTTATATTAAGATAAATAATATTAGAAAAAATACTAGAAAAAATCGACTCACCCGTAGCACCTCAGACGGGACTCGAACCCGCACCCTTGGGATTCCGGCCCAATGCACTGACCAATTATGCTACCGAGTCGCTAGCGGGAGTGGGGGTATTTCCTCACATTGATGAAATTGCGCTGGCTTGCAGCGAAGAAGTTAAAAGTACTAGAAAATTTCGCCACTCCCGCTAGCGACTCGGTAGCATAATTGGTCAGTGCATTGGGCCGGAATCCCAAGGGTGCGGGTTCGAGTCCCGTCTGAGGTGCTACGGGTGAGTCGATTTTTTCTAGTATTTTTTCTAATATTATTTATCTTAATATAAAAATAGCATTGTGAATGCGAAAAATCAAAAATTTAATAATTATATAGCTGTTTCATCTTTATCGATTGTCAAAACATCTGGAAAGATGTTTCTTTCGAATGTGGGGGTATTTCCTCACATTGATGAAATTGCGCTGGCTTGCAGCGAAGAAGTTAAAAGTACTAGAAAATTTCGCCACTCCCGCTAGCGACTCGGTAGCATAATTGGTCAGTGCATTGGGCCGGAATCCCAAGGGTGCGGGTTCGAGTCCCGTCTGAGGTGCTACGGGTGAGTCGATTTTTTCTAGTATTTTTTCTAATATTATTTATCTTAATATAAAAATAGCATTGTGAATGCGAAAAATCAAAAATTTAATAATTATATAGCTGTTTCATCTTTATCGATTGTCAAAACATCTGGAAAGATGTTTCTTTCGAATGTGGGGGTATTTCCTCACATTGATGAAATTGCGCTGGCTTGCAGCGAAGAAGTTAAAAGTACTAGAAAATTTCGCCACTCCCGCTAGCGACTCGGTAGCATAATTGGTCAGTGCATTGGGCCGGAATCCCAAGGGTGCGGGTTCGAGTCCCGTCTGAGGTGCTACGGGTGAGTCGATTTTTTCTAGTATTTTTTCTAATATTATTTATCTTAATATAAAAATAGCATTGTGAATGCGAAAAATCAAAAATTTAATAATTATATAGCTGTTTCATCTTTATCGATTGTCAAAACATCTGGAAAGATGTTTCTTTCGAATGTGGGGGTATTTCCTCACATTGATGAAATTGCGCTGGCTTGCAGCGAAGAAGTTAAAAGTACTAGAAAATTTCGCCACTCCCGCTAGCGACTCGGTAGCATAATTGGTCAGTGCATTGGGCCGGAATCCCAAGGGTGCGGGTTCGAGTCCCGTCTGAGGTGCTACGGGTGAGTCGATTTTTTCTAGTATTTTTTCTAATATTATTTATCTTAATATAAAAATAGCATTGTGAATGCGAAAAATCAAAAAATTAATAATTATATAGCTGTTTCATCTTTATCGATTGTCAAAACATCTGGAAAGATGTTTCTTTCGAATGTGGGGGTATTTCCTCACATTGATGAAATTGCGCTGGCTTGCAGCGAAGAAGTTAAAAGTACTAGAAAATTTCGCCACTCCCGCTAGCGACTCGGTAGCATAATTGGTCAGTGCATTGGGCCGGAATCCCAAGGGTGCGGGTTCGAGTCCCGTCTGAGGTGCTACGGGTGAGTCGATTTTTTCTAGTATTTTTTCTAATATTATTTATCTTAAATAATTACCACATGATTAGGAAAATCACTACGCCCATGAGCTACTACGCATTTACGAACATTATTATTTTATTTATCTATCTAAATTTTTTTAAATGATGTACCATTATTTTAACTTGGGCAAAGCTGTAATAATATCAGAATATTTACAATTTTAATTATTATTAGTGATATCGATAATATTGTTATTGACAATTTTTATACAAGCCAACCCAGACGACCGAAACACTTTTTCTGATCGAATACGTACACACGACAGCACGTCAGGTTAACTGCGAAAACAGCTTTTATTACATAGGGCATAAAGGCGGTCTCAAGGTCTACATGTATAGTCTGAGGTGCCGTTGTGTGTACCATGCTTTACTCGTTTTCCCAAACCACAAAAAAATTTAAAATACCAAAAGGATAACCTTTGAATTATATTTTTTTTCTTACATTAATAAAAGGAATGATTTAATCGAATGGCAATATCAAATAACATGAGCTCGCTTAGACAAAACTAACACAGCCTAGGAAATAAATGAGTCCAAAAATTTTACTAATCACTCATTCAATGTTAATTTGCTAAAATCCAATAAATTAGTTCGACCCCTAGAAGGAACTTTTGCCAGCAGATAGTTTTCGAAATTGATAAAAGTTAACATGAACTTATACTCGTTCGATTTAAAAACTCTGTAAAATATTTCTTTTTAAATCGACATTTGTACAAATTGTAGAAATTGGCATTCTATAAATACTACGTATCATAAACAAACCTTTTGCACGCTACATAAGATCTAAAATTGAATGCACTTTGTAAATGTCAATGTGACCTACAGTTATTCCTTTTCATTTCCAATTTTAAACTATATAGTTTAAAGAGTAGTCAAAAACACAACTTTTTTTAAAATTGGTAACTTATCTTGAAATATTTCAAGTAAATTTTCGGATTATATTTATCACTTTACACAATAAATACAAGTACAATAAACAACAAATAAAACATGACATTGAATTCGTTGAAAGAAAAAATAAATAAATAGTATTTGTCCTGTTTGATCTGCTGCTCATTATACATAAAAAAATATGTAAAAAAAAAATAAACAGCAACAATTAAATGCACAACAATGTCATCAAAATGCTAATAAAATGGGTCAAGTATACAAGGTGTTACAAAAATACCCCTAATGCCGAATATGGTATATAGGGACCATCAAACTGATCAACTTTTACTATGGGACCAACTCTGAAATCGCGAAAAAAAAAAATCAGCTGTTTCATACAAAAATTAAAATCGAAAATATCAAAATGTATGAAACAGCTGATTTTTTTTCGCGAATCAGAGTTGGTCCCATATTAAAAGTTGTTCAGTTTGATGGTCCCTATGTACCATATTCGGCATTAGGGGTATTTTGTAACACCTTGTATAATAAAATTCAACATGAAAAAATTATAAGAATTTCAATGTGAATGCTGAAAGTGGAACTTATAAATAATCAACAAATTTCAACAAGAATCTGAGTCCAAAATGGGTTATTCCCATGTGCCCCAAGCTTCCATTATTAAAAGGTTAAATTGCCCATTTCAGTAAAATGGCACATATTGCTTAATCATTATTTTAAATGAAACATCTTTGCGAGTTTACGTAAAAGAATTATGAGGTGAAAAGATTTGAAGAAGACGGAAATAACCCATTTAAAAATATTATATAGTATGAAGAAATCTTGAATTTTATAAAGTTTGATATATAATAGAGTTTACACTCTTGAAGTATCCAAAAACATACTATTTATCAGCAAAATCAATAAGTTAGTATGTTCAAGGTATAAAGTTCCTATACTAGAAACTTGCAGTAAAGTAAATTGAGTTAAAAAGCAAAACTCAAATATTCAAGTTTTTTTTCAACCATAAAAAATGCACTTCAAATGCTATCAACAATAAATTACTTAAAAAAATCCTACACCTACATTACAGTTTTGATGGAAATTAACCTTAAACCTTAAGAGACATGGTTCATTTTCGCTTATCACCTATTCTTGAGCATACTTGAAACGACTAGCATAGTGAAACTGCCTATCAGGTATAATGTAGCTGGAATTGACGCCAGAAGTCTGTATCGTTCCTCTGAAAAAATAAAATAAAAAAGTTTATAAAAATTTTGACATGGTCCAAGGATAATATTTTGATCAACATAATTAAAAAATATATATTTTTGTAAAAAGTTTGCATACCTACTCGTACTTAACTAAATACTTTTTACTTCTAAACAAAAAAGGCTTTAAAACCTTTTTAATTCCAGCCATGCATTATGAAACTTAAAAAAACTTATCTGTGATCAAATGTGGAGTCGAGAAATACAAAAGTCTTAATCTTGCGTAAAGTATGTATACGATTTAAGAAAATTGGTGAGAATAAGTTACCAACCAAGACTGTACATTTAAACTCAAAATGTTGCAAAAAGGCCATGCAAGGAGTTAAAAAATAAAGACCCAGATACAAGAAAAAATAATACTTTTATTTCGAAGACAAGTTTATGAAATATCTCATTTATAATAGAAAAAAAACTTAATACATGTATTCAACAATACTTGAAGTACAATTTAATACATTTAAAACTAAACATGACTTTTGTTTTTAAAGTACTTACATCGTTTAAAAAATTTCCATTTTTTATTTTAAACTTTGTTTTGCTATTTTTATGACTATAGTACAATTTAGAAATCTTTATATGGGGTGTATAAATACCTAGCTAACTCTACAATATCTATTAATCGATAAATTATATAAGGAATAAACAGACTTTATGGTATATTCGATTACATAATACTCATTCGAATTATCACTAAAATAACAGTCAATTACAAACATAAAAAAATCACGTTAAAGACGTCTTTGATAATTTATTATAAATAGTTTTAAACACAATAGGTAACTTTTCGAGACCATTCGAATCGTGTATCGGTTCGACGACAATCGGATTGTCGTCCGAATCGAATATAATCTCTGGGTCATTTTCGATTATTTCCTCAATCGATTCCCAGTTAGTTTGTATCTTTTTCTCGATCGGGCAACATTGGCACATGCCGTAGTCGCATTCTTTTTTCGCATTAAAATAGTCTGCGTCATCTAGAATAGTGTGTTCCGTTTTTTTCGATTTAAACGGGACGAAAACGGAGAATTTGCGCGCGGAATATTTTATTAATTCCTCATAAGCATTTATACCGTCTTCTGGAAATTCGAAAGAGGTCGCCCTATCGTTATGCTGTGTATTTTCTCTCTGAGTTACATTTGATTCGGTTAAAGATTGTTGCGTACTATTTTCGCCGTTAGAATTTTCAAACAAAGAAGATCGGTTAGAATCAGAGCTTATTAAAGAGTTTTTTCTGCGTTCGGATACGTCATCGAGTATAGAGTTTCGCCTACTGGACTCTAAGCTGTGCAAAAGTGCTGACATGCTGCCCTTTCGTTTAGCCTGACCTGTCATTGTGATTGATTTTTTTGTTGTCGCCCAACCCAAGGAACGTTGTACCGCCATTTTCCATTTGGTGTATCTCGCGTCGCGGTCTGTAACAAATTGAGAAATGTTAATGATTTCAAAAGAAGTCGGTAATAATAATAATAATAATAATAAAAAACCCGCATAGTCATGAATTTACCTCATTATTGAGTGAAAAATAAAAAGAGAATATAATAATAATAATAAGACTTCATTTGCTAAAAACATGGTAATATGGTCTTGGTACACTTTAAAGGGCTCATGTTTTGCTTATAATATATAGCGATTGCGTAGACCCGTGTAAGACGCAGGGGTCACGGGTTCGATTCCCATTTGTACTCGGTTTGGTTGGTGGTAGGCAAGTCCTCCTGGATAGCTACCACCATCTTACCCAAGTTTTGTGCCATAACAACAGTTTAAACATTGTTGTATTCCGGCAGTTGAGTTAAGATAGCCAGGATTTTATCGTCACTAAACATCAGGTGAAGTGAAGGCCAAGCATTATCCCGCCGTGGATGAAAAGACTAATTCACTTAACAAGTTTTAACAGTGTAATCTTAATAGTTTCGGAATAAAGTGGAAGTGACATACGGACGGACGGACAGACAGACATGACCAATCTATAAGGGTTGGGTGATACTACGTTGTTTCTTACTTCCTGCGTCATTGTCGTTACTCGAAAATTTTTATGCCATCATTTACGTTAGAATACTATAATAAATTATATTAATTTGCATATTTTTAATTTATTTATTGCGATGCATTGGATTTTCAAAGATTTTCGAGTCACGATAATGAAGCAGGAAGTAAGAAACAACGTAAATTCGCCCGGTTCCGTTTTTTGTCATTATGCTACGGAACCGTAATAGTAGTTTGTTCAATCCCAGTTAATAAAATAATAAATAAATATTTGACAACATCACATACATCACTCCGCTTCCAAAGTAAGTAGCTAAAGCAGTCGTGTTATGGAAATCGGAGACAACGGTGGTATCACAAACACCCAGACCTGAGCCAATATAGAAAAGTTCGTTTTTCTAAATCAACCCAACCGGGGATCGAACCCGGGACCTCAGAGATGGCGACACCTCGAAAATCGGTGTTCAAAGCCACTCGACCACGGAGGTCGTCAGAAGTTACCGAGCAGTATGATGTTTTTGTTACAGATAAAATGGTTGTAATTTATTGTCAAAATTAATAAAATCAAAGAATTAAATGTCTATTTATCATATTTTATCCCCCAAAGTTAATTTTATTCATAAAATGCTGACCTCTTTTCTGACATAAAAACTCTTCGCTAAGATTTAAAAAAGTACCGTATGTTTCAGACGGAGCATCTCGATAAACCGTGCGTTTTACATTACCATAACGCACAAGTACGTAATGAGATACGATACGATATCGAAATTGGTGTAATAAGAGACCGTTTACGAGCAAATATGTTATAAAAATATCTACACATTATAAGCCAGAAAATAAAAACTTATCGTCGCCATCGCAAGTGTCATACAGAGGTACTATGATTGTAAATCGTAATAAGAGACTCTTTTCGAGCAAATATGTTATAAACAGTAGTGACCGTCGTCTGTGGCGGTGGGCAGGAAGGTGTGCGCGCGCGTGTCGCGGCGGCGCCACGTGTCGGCGCTCCACGCGCCCGCGCCCGCGCCCGCCACCACCGCCACGCCCAGCGCCGACATGTCCCACGACTGCGCGCGCACTACGCACAACACACGACGCACTATTATTCCCGTTTGCACTAAACTTAAACGGCCTCACCACAAGAGATATTAACACACTCAGCGCCGATGTATACCCGACCATACATGGCACCCCCACTCCCAGGCCGGTGTACCCTCGATGACACACCCGACACGATCATATTCAGAGGCCGGTGTACAGAAAACTATACACCCCCTCGTACATTCTATAAGGCGATTCTTCAGGGCCAGCCCTATCGAATCGCCTTATAAAATGTATGAAAAGGTGTATAGTTTTCCACACTTCGGCCTATATGATCGCGTCGGGCGCATCATTAAAAATACACCGGCCCGGGAGTAGAGGTACCACGGTGTATAGTGAAGTATACATCGGCGCTGAGTGTGTTAAAACACTGTTTAATTTAGACACTGTTTAAAGGTGATGCTGTCTCTTACGATCAATAGTGTCAAAGAAGTGACAGCATCACATTACGGCCTTACCACAAAAGATTTTAAAACACTGTTTAATTAAGACACTGTTTAAAGTTGATGCTGTCTCTTACAATCAATAGTGTCAAAAAAGTGACGCATCACATTACGGCCTTACCACAAAAAAATTTAAAACACTGTTTAAAGGTGATGCTGTCTCTTACAATCAATAGTGTCAAAGAAGTGACAGCATCACATTGCGGCCTTACCACAAAAGATTTTAAAACACTGTTTAATTAAGACACTGTTTAAAGTTGATGCTGTCTCTTACAATCAATAGTGTCAAAAAAGTGACAGCATCACATTGCGGCCTTACTGCGCTCAGCGGTCAGAGCATTGGACCGGATATCTAAAGGTCGCGGGTTCGATTCCCGTCCGAGAACATGATCTGGTGCGAGTCGTATTTTTTCTAGTATATTATTAAATATTATATAAAAATAGCATTGTGAATGCTAAAATCTAAAATATAAAAAATTGTAGTTTAGTTCTAATTTTTTTATTGTACGCACAGTCAGCTGCAC
The DNA here is from genome assembly GCA_963556745.1 of Catoptria pinella. Taxonomy (NCBI): domain Eukaryota; kingdom Metazoa; phylum Arthropoda; class Insecta; order Lepidoptera; family Crambidae; genus Catoptria; species Catoptria pinella. The sequence goes on along the minus strand of OY750782.1, from coordinate 2,141,047 downwards.
GTAAGACTATAGATGTTGACCTTGAGACCGTCTTTATGCTCTACGTAATAAAAGCTGTTTTCGTAGTTCAACTGTTTAACTTACTGTGCTGTTGTGCGTACATATTTTATTATCTTTCTCGAGTCTGCCTTTAATTTATGTTATTTAGAAGAAATTGACCTTTATCATTGATCCTATCGATTAGCTTTATAGAAATACAGGATGTTATTTTTTCGATTTGTGTCCGTTCGATTCCCGGCTGAAGTGATTTATCAAAATCTTTGAATACACTTTTACTTATTTTTAAAACTAAAGGAATGTTTTCTTATAGCAAAATTTGACATAATCAATATTTAGAGTATTTTCTCTTCAACTAGCGTCTTTTATTTCCACCCTGTATACAATGTGTAACAAAAAACATCTAAAGCCGAATATGGTGATAGGGAGCAACAAACTGAACAACTTTTACTATAGGACCAAGTCTGAAATCGCGAAAACAAATATTCTCTGTTTCGTACATTTTGATATTGTCGTTATAAATTTTTGTATTTTTTTATCCCCCCTTCCTCCCCCTGGTGATACGTAGTGAGGTTTTAGACTACCCCGTTCTCCCCCCACTTTAAAAAAATCACTTAAAATTATAGCACCGCACAGCCGCTATGTTGTTTTTTTTAATTTCACTTACCTAAAATTTAGAAATGTGTGTATTCTTGCAAAGTCCATGTCTATCTCAAATAAAATTAAATCATCAGTTAAAATAATTAATGTTAAAAAAACAAAGGATCTATGGGGCATTTCTACCATATTATTAAATCAATTATTGATGTAATAGCTCCTTATTTAGCGTTTATTTTTAACAAATGCATTGACGAAGGTATCTTTCCTGACTTAATGAAATACAGTAAATTAATTCCTCTGTTTAAAGCAGTGTAAAAAGAGCGGTTGCGGGAGAGACCCCCGTAGTGGCGTGTTCGGCATTGCGATATTGGAATAAAAATCTATACAACGCGGTAAATATGTCTACTTTTTCAAAAATTGCCCGTTTTATGACCTTTTTTACTGTCTTCACCGCGTTCTCCGCCTCGCCGTTACCTTGGGGTCTGTACGGTGCCGAAGTACTATGTCTTATTTTATTTTTTACACAATATTGTTTAAATTCTTCTGAAAAGAATGGCGGGCCATTGTCGGTCACTAATTGTGATGGAATACCGAAACGTGCGAAAATGGACCGCAAAGAAGTGATAGTTGCACTCGCTGAAGTACCCGCCATAGCAACCGTCTCGATCCACTTTGAGTGTGCATCGACTACAATTAAAAATCTTTTACCCGCGCAATCGAAAAAATCAGCATGTAACCTCTGCCAGGGGTGCAGCGGGTACTCCCAGGGGTGCAGCGGGGCGCGCGCGGGCGCGTCGCGGACCGAGCGACAGGCGTCACAAGCGCGGCACATGTTTTCTATCTCCTTATCTATGTTCGGCCAATAAACATAGCTCCTCGCAATATTTTTCATCTTGTTCATGCCTACATGACCACTATGAATTTCTTTTAAAACTTCCGATCGTAACTTCAAAGGAATTACTATTCTATACTTATAAATTATACATCCACGATCCGTAAACAAATCTTCTTTACGAGCAAAAAAAACTTTTTCATCATCACAAGTAGGCGACGACAGCCAACCAAACATTAAATACCCCAGAATTTTACACAGAACGGGATCTTTCAGAGTCTCTTTAGTGACATCCTTAAAATCAATAGGTACAGTTTCTTCAACATAATGTACATAATCTATTTGGGAAACGGGAGGCCGCTCGTATGACAGAGGTAGCCGTGACAAGGTATCGGCCGGACTGTTGTCCGCCGATCTCACGAATTCGATAGTGAAGTCGTAGCCCGCTAACCGCGCGGCCCAACGCTGCAGCCGACTGGCCGCTGTCTGCGGAATGCCTTTCTTATCACTAAATATGTAAGTGAGTGGCTTATGGTCAGAACGTAGTATAAACCGCCTGCCAAATAGGTACTGGTGGTGTTTTATTATGCCGTAGTATATCGCTAAAGCTTCTTTGTCTAATTGACTATAATTTTGTTCCGTCCTATTTAAGGTGCGCGAAGCGCAGCAAACGGGACGCTCGCTGCCGTCGTCGTAGCGGTGCGCCAGGACCGCGCCTACGCCGTATGCACTACTATCCACTGACAGTACGAGTGGCCGCCCCTCCTCATATTGTGCCAACACTTTATCACTTAATAAAACATTCTTTGCATCCTGAAATGCTTTTGCACAATATGAATCCCACTCCCATCGGATGTCTTTTCTCAAAAGCTGGTGAAGCGGATGTAATAAAGAACTTAAATTGGGTATAAATTTACCATAATAATTGAGTAAACCAAGAAAACTTTTTAACTGTGTGACATCCGTGGGCGTGGGTATTTTGGCGATCGCCTCGAGTTTAGTCGGATCTGGGTGCAACCCATGCTTATCGATTATAAAACCTAAAGTTTACACTTTTTTGTAAAAATGAGCATTTTTCTAACTTAACTGTTAAACCCATTTGACGTAATCGTTCGAGTACAGCCCGTAGATTGCGCATGTGTTCTTGTCGATTTTGTCCCGTGACACAAATATCGTCCAGGAATACTACCGTCCCGGGAACGCCGCGTAACGTCTCCTCCATGAGTTTTTGAAACTGTTCTGGTACACAAGACAATCCTTACGGTGTTCTGCGGTATGTGAACGTACCCACATGTGTCGTTATTGTAGTGAACGGTTGGGAGTCAGGTTCCAAGAAAACCTGTTCATAAGCATGCCGAAGATCTATTTTTGTAAATTCCTCTCCGTTACTTAAGGTAGCAAAAAGTTCATCGATACGCGGAAGGGGATAATAATCTCGTTTTAACTTTAATTTTGTAGTCCCCACATATTCTAAGTTCGCCGTTGCTTTTAACCACAGGCACAATCGGAGTTCCATAATCCGAGTGTTCCACTCGGTATATGGAACCGTCACGTTGTAAACGTTCGAGCTCGCGTTCGACCCGTTCGCGTAAGGCCAGCGGCACGGGCCGCGCGCGATAGTACACACGGTCGCAATCTGCGAGCTGCAGCCGTAACGTTTTTTTACAAGTACCTAGTTGGTCTGTGAACACTTCCTGATACTCTTTACACAATTGGCTCACTAAATTGTCCTCCTCGGCTAATTTATTTACATTAATTTGGGTTATTTTTAGTGCACTCAACCAATCACGGCCGAGTAACGGCCTGCCCCCGCCTTTAATTATATATAAACGAACATTATTTGCGGTCACATTTTTGAATTTAATATTTACAAGAATAAATCCGAGGGGTTCAATTTTTGAGCCTGAATAACTACGTAATATCAAATTATCAGTTTGCAAAATCAGGTCCTTAAATAACAATTTATAACAGTCTTCGTTAATAGCAGAAATACGGCTACCGGTATCGATTTCGCACTCTAATCCTTTGGAATTCACTAGAATGTTAATAAAAAAAGGTTTGTTACCTCGAGACGACGATACCGCAATGTTGAAGAACTCATCATCTTCCGAACACTCATCTACAAAATTATGTCGCGGTTCACCAAAATAATTACCCGAACGATTATGTACTTTATCACACATCACACGAAGATGACCCCGCTGGTTACACTTATCGCAGTTGTAATTAGCAAAACGACATCGGTTGGCCGGGTGGGCTTTGCCGCACCGCCAACATGCCGTGCCGTCCCGGGCTCCGCCGCCCGCGCCCCTCGCGCCCGTAGCTGAGCCCCTCGCACGCTGCCGCGCGGCACCGCCGCCGCTGCCGCCGCCTTGGGCGCGCACCGCGTGCAGGTTTTCACCCACACCGCTGCCGGCACCGATGCTCCCCGCCGCAGCCTGGCCGACGCCACCGCTCGTCTCGGCATGTCGGTCCGCCGCCTCCAGAGCCAAAGCTAGTTCCACCGCTTTCTGGTAATCTATAGATTTCTCAGCGAAAATACGAGATCGCATCACTTCGCTGGCGAGGCCCGACACAAACTGGTCTCTGAGATCCTCCTCGAGTCGATGGCCGAAGTTGCAGGTGACAGCGAAGTGCTTTAAGGCTTGAAGATACTCGGTTAACGATTCCCCTGATCGCTGTCTTCTTTGCCGGAAAATATGTCTTTCGGCTATTTCCGAACGCTGCGGCTCGAGGTGGGCCCTTACTAATTCCACCAACTGTTCGTAGGTCTTATCTTCTGGGTTATTAGGTGCGCACAAATCACACATCAAACTATAAGTGGCGTCGCCGACTACCGTTATTAACATTGACACTTTTAGTTCAGCTTTTATTTCATTTAATAAAATGAACTGATTGACACGTCTTACGTAAGCCGGCCATTGTTTCGAGGTTAGATCGAAAGGTTCAATTTTGCCGATAGGCATCGTAAAAACTTGAATTTGTTTGCAATAAACACACTAAGAGACACTATACGTGCAATAGCACAATAATTAACGTTAAATACGCGTGGGTTTTTAGGTTTAAACCGTTTTATCAGCAACTCGTCGCCAGTGCTGTGTAATGAAACGCCGGTTGGAAGCTAACTGACTTTATTGCGTACTACCCGCCATATAAGATATAAATACCTTACACAGGAGATAAAAGTGATCCAACAAATTTTAGACCAATATCTATTTTACCTGCACTAAGTAAACTATTTGAAAAAATTATATATCTTCAATTATTAGAATATTTTACAAAGAATAATATACTACATAAAAATCAGTTTGGTTTTTCTAAAGGCAAAAGCACTACTGATGCTGGAATTGCACTTTTGAAGCATATCTTTGACGCTTGGGAGGCTAAGCAAGATGTAATTGGCATTTTTTGTGACCTTTCTAAAGCGTTCGATTGTGTTGATCACATAACTCTCTTAAAGAAGTTAGAACATTATGGTATCTCTAATAAATCAGTTAGCCTTATGCAATCTTATCTGTGTGGTAGAACACAACAAGTAATTATTAATAAAGCAGCATCTACTGGAGCCCCCATTAGCATGGGCGTGCCCCAAGGATCGATATTGGGACCTTTACTGTTCTTAATCTATATTAATGACCTACCTTACTACGCGGAGAATTTATGTGAGACAGTGCTATTTGCAGATGATACCTCCTTAGTCTTCAAAGTCTATAGAGGTAATAATTGTTCTGACGATGTAAATAGTGCTCTCTCTCAAGTTTTGAATTGGTTTAACATTAATAATTTAGCATTAAACCCGAAGAAAACAAAATGTGTAAAATTCACTTTACCTAATGTAAGGTAGGTAGACGTGCATATTAATTTGAATGCAGAAGTAGTCGAGTGTGTTGAGAGCACAAAATTTCTAGGTATTACAGTAGATTCACGACTACAATGGGATCCACATATTGATGCCTTGTCGAGTAGACTCAGTTCTGCGGCATTCGCAGTTAAACAAATAAGGCTCTTAACTGACATTGAAACGGCAAGGCTGGTCTATTTTAGTTATTTTCATAGTGTAATGTCCTACGGAGTGTTGTTGTGGGGCTCAGCAGCTAATATTGGAAATATTTTTGTGCTCCAAAAAAGAGCTGTTCGCGCCATATACAACCTTCGGCCGCGAGATTCTTTTAAGGGTCACTTTTTTGACACTATTGATTTTAAGAGACAGCATCACCTTTAAACAGTGTCTAAGTTAAACACTTGTTTAACAGTGTTTTGTGGTACGACCGAAAGAGTCGGGCGAACGGTGAGCTTCCCATACAAACGTAATACCTAAATTATTTGCAATTTAAGCATAATTAACTCTTCATATGATGTAATTCGGATTAAGATAGTATTTGTTTAGGTTTCTATTAAATAAAAATTCCATAATACTAACCCTGAATGGAGAAGATCCAAATCGCAATACACACCGTGCGATTTTGAACCATATTAACTTACATTTTTACCCGACTGCAAGGAAAGGGTTATGTTTTCCGCGCGTATCTTTTTTGTATGTATTAAATATTAAATATATGACAACATCACATACATTGCTCCGATTACAAAGTAAGTAGCTAAAGCACTTGTGTTATGGAAATAAGAGAACGGTGGTATTACAAATACCCAGACCTGAGCCAATATAGAAAAGTTCGTTTTCTAAATTGACCCAACCGGGGATCGAACCCGGGACCTCAGAGATGGCGACACCTTGAAAACCGGTGTACAAAACCACTCGACCACGGAGGTCGTAAAATATGTATGTATGTTTACATGTAATATTCTTTAATATCATCATATCTTTCAAACTGCTGCATGGGTTTCTTTCATTAATATATGGTTAAATTTGTCTTGACATCCCAAGTGTTCTTAGTTCAAGTGAAGTTAAAAAAAACAACATAGCGGCTGTGCGATGCTATAATTTTAAGTGAAAAAATTAGAACTAAACTACAATTTTTTATCTTTCTTGGGTCTGCCTTTATTTTAAGATAAGTTATTTATCATTAATTCTATCGATTGGTATTATTAAATTAATTTTATTTTTTCAGATTATTAGCCCGTTCGGTTCCCAGGCAAGACAAGCTATTTATCAAAAATCTTTGAATGCAGTTTTCCTTATTTTCAAAAACAAAAGTTTCAAATATTTATTTATTTATATATTTCCACACTTACATCTATCTTTACAGAATTAACCCATTACAATAGAGCAAATATTTATTTTACATTTCTACTTATTTATACTTATTTACAACCTGAACATACAACATGTTACAAAAATACCCCTAATGCCGAATATGGTAGAACAACTTTTACTATGGGGACAACTCTGAAATTGCGAAAAAAAATCAGCTGTTTCATACATTTTGATATTTTCGATTATAATTTTTGTATGAAACAGCTGTTTTTTTTTCGCGATTTCAGAGTTAGTCCCATAGTAAAAGTTGTTCAGTTTGATGGTCCCTATATACCTTATTCGGCATGAGGGGTATTTTTGTAACACCTTGTATATCTATGACATGAATATATTTGAAAAATAATAATTATGGTTATCGCGGCGTCCAGCTTCCTTCGACTAGTGACTGACAGGCTGACACACATACGACAGAGGCCGACAGGGATGACATACCGGGGAGACGGACAGATGACTATCGGAAAACGGACGGACGGGAGACTAAGGACGGATCCCTGACCCGCAGACGGACAACTGCGCCAATATAATGGTACTTTCTCCCCAACTACCGTATTTTATTTCCACCCTGTATAGTAAGGAAGGATTAATTTATGATTACGAACAAGTCAAACACTCACAGACTGGTATTCCGATGAGGTCGCTCTGCAACTGCATCAGCAGGTCGTTGGAAGTCATTTTCCCGTCCACGTGCAGTTTAGACAGCGGCATGCCGCAATCTTTGTTCATAGCTTCTAATATATCTCTACAAATAAATAAAATTATAAGGTGGAACCAAATTAAGTAACAATACTGAAACAGGTGATAGAGTTGCTTAAACTGAACAACTTTCTCCAAGGAACATAGGTTAGGTTTAGGTTTAAAGACTTTATTTTCAAAAAAGACTTACATAAGTCACTTACATGAAAATAAAAAATACAAAGTTATTTTTTCATACATCACCAAGCCTTAAATATTAGTAGTGATACTTAACTTTAAAAAACGAGATTTAGGTATAAAGTTCGTAGTTTTCAATTATATAATGAGACAGTTTGAACTTAAAGCTGTTATATAATTTTATGTCTTTTATGTATGAAGGTAAGCTATTGTACAGTTTTGCTCCCTCAAAGGTGATGCTTTTTTTAGCATAATTTGTACGTGCCCATGGCAAGACAAGTAAGCTTGGCCGACGTTTGCTGATTTGAGATTTTTTAGTGAAAGTTATGTTGGTATGAATTTTTTTATCAGGTCGACAGAACATAGGTCGAAAAACGAATTTTTTTTTTGCTTTTCAATTCTAAGTCGATCAGCTGACCGCATTTTGTATGGGAGAATGTTTTTTTTTCGTATTTCGACCCATGATCCTTGTAGAAAGTTGTTCAGTTTAAGCAACACTATCACCTGATTCAGTATTATTACTTAATTTGGTTCCACAATATATACAAAAATAATTTATATTGGACAAAATGTGGTTCAGTACCGTAATGAGGTGAGTTGTTTCGAAAAATGACTAAAGTAGTATTTGAACTGACCAACCACAATTTACCGGAAGTTAAAAATGCACAAATGACAGCCAAAATTCCTTTTCCTGTCCTAGGGACAGGGTCTGTCCCTTTGACATTTCGCAAACAAAATGTCTAGGGACACCGTCTGTCACTTGGACGCTTGACGGGTCAAATCATATTTTTTATACTAACATTGTATTATTAATTATAATTTATTATTATTAACATAATTTATTATTATTAATATAATTTTAGGATAATATTAATGAAAAAATTAATGAAATTGGTGAAAAAAATACAAAAAAAAAACTTACCTAGTTTGGAAACACACTGCTTCCAACGCAGCCCTAATAATATGATTTTTTGTGGTAAACGACGTCAAGCCGCATATTATTCTGGAACAATACAATTTTTATGAATCTAAATGTTCAACCAAACACAAGGGCGATTTCAAAATGAACACCATTTTTGCGGAACTAATGCAACAACACGACGACCTCCGTGGTCGAGTGGTTTGTACGCTGGTTTTCAAGGTGTCGCCATCTCTGAGGTCCCGGGTTCGATCCCCGGTTTGGTCAATTTAGAAAACGAACTTTTCTATATTGGCTCAGGTCTGTGTGTTTGTAGTTCCACCGTTGTCTCTGATTTCCATAACACAAGTGCTTTAGCTACTTACTTTGGAATCGGAGCAATGTAGGTATATGTTGTCAAAATAAAAGAATAAAAAAAGTGATCTTTTTCTAAATCAACGTTACGATAATTTGACGACCTGTGTTCGAGTGGTTTGTACACCGGTTTTCAAGGTGTCGTCATATCCGAGGTCCCGGGTTCGATCCTGGCTGGTTCAATTAAGAAAACTAACTTTTCTATTTTGGCGCAGGTCTGGGTGTGTTTACCACCGTTGTCTCTGATTTCCATAACACAAGTGCTTTAAGATAAATAATATTAGAAAAAAAATACTAGAAAAAATTGACTCACCCGTAGCATCTCAGACGGGACTCGAACCCGCACCCTTGGGATTCCGGCCCAATGCACTGACCAATTATGCTACCGAGTCGCTAGTGGGAGAGGCGAAATTTTCTAGTACTTTCAACTTCTTCGCTGCAAGCCAGCGCAATTTCATCAATGTGAGGAAATACCCCCACATTCGAAAGAAACATCTTTCCAGATGTTTTGACAATCGATAAAGATGAGACAGCTATATAACTCACCCGTAGCACCTCAGAGTCCCGTCTGAGGTGCTACGGGTGAGTCGATTTTTTCTAGTATTTTTTCTAATATTATTTATCTTAATATAAAAATAGCATTGTGAATGCGAAAAATCTAAATTAAAAAAAGTTAAACAAGTGCTTTAGCTACTTACTTTGGGATCAGAGCATTTAATTATTCAATATTTATTTATTACACTACAATGTTAATCGCTTACCCTCTGGCGTCTTTTCTCCTATAAGGAGCGTATAATTCACTAAACGCAAGAACAAAATACACATCACCCGTAGTAAATACTTTGCTAAGCTAAAATGTGCCTTATTTTCAAAAGATTACAAGTCAAAATCATACCCTCTAGCTCGAGCGGCTTTTGTACACACGACGGCACCTCAGACTATACATGTAGACCTTGAGACCGCCTTTATGCCTTACGTAATAAAATCTGTTTTCGCATTTTAACTGTATAACCTGACGTGCTGTCGTGTGTACATTATTACTAAAGTGTAGTGTAGTAAGTGTAGTGTAGTAAGTGTTAAAGTCACTCACCCTCTAGCGTCCTTCCTCCAGTAGGGAGCATACAGTCCACTAAACGCAGGAACAAAATATACATCTCCCGTAGAAAACACTTGGCCAGCTATATGTTCTGTGTCTTTTGGTATGTCTTTTACGAGCTTTAAATTGTCTCTTAGGAACTTCATTGCACCGCCGGCAACTGCTATAGAACCTGTGAACAAAAAAAACGATTTTTAAATTTTGATATTTTAGCATTTACAATGCTTATTAAATTTAGATTTTTTGCATTCACAATGCTATTTTTATATAAGGATAAATAATATTAGAAAAAATACTAGATTGATTAAATTGCGCTGGCTTGCAGCGAAGAAGTTAAAAGTACTAGAAAATTTCGCCGCCCCCACTAGCGACTCGGTAGCATTATTGGTCAGTGCATTGGCCCGGAATCCCAAGGGTGCGGGTTCGAGTCCCGTCTGAGGTGCTACGGGTGAGTCGATTTTTTTTCTTTTCTAATATTATTTATCTTTATTCACAATGCTATTTTATACTATATATTTTTATAAAATACTAAATAATATACTAGAAAAATACGACTCGCACCAGATCATATTGGCGCTGGCTTGAAGCGTAAGAGTTGATACACTAGAAGAAATTTGACGTTCCCAGTGACTTGGTAGTTTAGCGGTCAGAGCATTGGACCGGATATCCAAAGGTCGCGGGTTCGATTCCCGTCTGAGAACATGATCTGGTGCGAGTCGAGTATTTTTTCTAGTATATTATTTAGTATTAAAAAAACGTTTTTTTAATAATATTATGAAATTTCATAGCAGGCTTCCAGCGAAAGAGTAAGATATACTGGAAAAAATTGGACGATCTCACTAGTGACTCGGTAGCTCAGTTGGAAAAGCATTGGACCGGACTTTCTAAAGGTCGCGGGTTCGAGTCCTTCCTAAGAATGATCTGTGGTCCTACCATGAGTTGATGCAAACTGTTTAGGCTACTGTAAACTATCGTTTTCTCTCTTTCATCCGCATTGACTGTGAGCAGTATATCTGATAGTTTACGGTAGCGTCAACTCATGGTAGGGCCACAGGTGGCGAGTCGATCTTTTTCATAAATTAAAAAAGTCTTGTTCAGGAAAGGCGACTACATATAGTTAGTAAAAAGGGTGAAAAAAGACGGTAGGGAGGGAAAGTATCCTATGTATTGATTATCGCAAATTTTACTAAAAGAAATTATTTCTTTATTTTTAAAAACAAGTAAAACTGCATTTTCAATACAGTTGCTCGAAAATGTGTGTTTTCGATGTTTAGTACAGCGTGCGAAAAGTTAATTTTACCGCACGCCACCACCGTACGTTTTTCTTTACGGTTTTTTATTTATTTCAGAATGTACCTATGTATAATGTTTCCTCGCATGTGCCATACTACGTTTTTCAGTATATTTGCGTAAAAGTTATTCAGTTTGAAGGTCCCTATCTACCATATTCGGCATTAGGGGTATTTTTGTAACACCTTGTATACACCCAGACCCGTCACAGAAATTAAAAGTCATCATTGCAATTTCTGCCCGGCCGGGAATCGAACCCGGGACCTTTTGAATGGTAGACCGGCATGTTGACCACTGCACCACTCAGGTCGTGACGTCATAGTGACGTACAGAAAAAAGTTATAAAAGCTGGAGAATTACCTTCTAGCGCGTACACAGCGGGTGCGTTCGGGCCCAGTTTGTACGCGACCGTAGTGAGCAGTCCGTGGGTAGATTGTACGCGACGAGTACCAGTGTTGTATAGAAGGAAACAACCACTTCGGTACGTGTTTTTTGCTTGGCCAGCTTGAAGACAGTTTTGGCCGACTAAAGCTGATTGTTGATTGCCTAATATCTGAGAAATTATTGGTCAGTATTATAAAATGTTAAAGTCAAAAAACTTTTATGCGCTTAAAAGTAATTTTACCAAAAATTTTAATTATGACGATTGTATCCTTCTTACTAATAAAGATTGTATAGCAGATGTATAAGTTACACAGTGTTTTGTCCCTTTCTTTTTAATGTAATACTTAAATAGTTTGACAGAGAGCCACCACTGTGTAACTTATACATCTGCTATACAATCTTTATTAGTAAGGGGGTATTTGTATAGCGGTAGCATAGTAAATAGAGTGCTTTTTTATATGTTGTTTTGCTTTTTTATATAATCTCGTCCAACTTGATTGCTGGATGTCTAAACAATGGCAATTCTTTTTAGGTTTTTGGAGATTAATATATCTTTTAATAATTATTTAATGAAAATAAAGAAAACAAGAACACAGCCAACTCATTCATTTAAATTTTAATTAAAAAAAAAATAAGTCGGTCTAGTTTTGGAGGAGGAAATAGGGGACTACCAAACGTTAATTTTGTCAACTTTCTACAGGAATTGTTCAATTCTCTCGACCGTGGTGTTTCCTCTTAAGTTATACAAAGCAATAGACTAACTCGCGTTGTAAAAACATAACAAATACAAAACTATTTGATTGAATCAGGCATTACTTGGCGGAAGTCCCAAACCATTGTGAAAAGAGAAATATATGTAGCTTAGTCCCGCAAAAATTTTTTTTTCGGGAGTAAGCTACATATATTTCTCTTTTCACAAATACAAAAATGAACATACGTAAAAACAAATAACTCACCCCTGATATCCTAATCCCATCTAAGATGGAGCCATCGTCGACGACCCCGTACACCTCCGAGCTGCTCCTTATTTGTGGCAGGCAGTCGCGGTGAATTCCAAATAATCTAAAAGAAATACGGGTCGAATTGAGTACCTCCCTTCGTTTGAAGTCGGTAAAAAAATGAGTACTGCATATTTTTATGCCAAATAACAGATATCTATTTTAACTTTCTATAATCGGTTAGTAAATTATATTTCGCATAATAATATTCTTTCCCTATTTACAAAACAGGTAATATAAATAGAAATCTATTATACAAGGTGTTACAAAAATACCCCTAATGCCGAATATGGTATATAGGGACCATCAAACTGAACAACTTTTACTATGGGACCAACTCTGAAATCGCGAAAAAAAAATCAGCTGTTTCATACATTTCAATATTTTCGATTTTAATTTTTGTGTGAAACAGCTGATTTTTTTTCGCGATTTCAGAGTTGGTCCCATAGTAAAAGTTGTTCAGTTTGATGGTCCCTATATACCATATTCGGCATTAGGGGTATTTTGTAACACCTTGTATAATTCTACCGCTGGACTGGATAATATAATAAGTGACCCTACCATGACTTTATGCAAACTGTGTACATTTCCGCAAACTATCGGATGTACTGCTCACAGTCAATGCGGGTGAAAGAGAGAAAACGATAGTTTACGGTGACGTAAACAGTTTGCATCAACTCATGGTAAAGCCACTGTTTATTTACACACTTATCCAAAAAAAAGTCTAGAATTCTGTTACCTTACCTACACAGCATGGGGTCCCAGTTTAGTTTCTATGTTCATATAATTCGTCCGCTGCCCCCCTAGCATGAACGACGAAACACGATAAATATCGCGTGATATAACGTTTTATCGACGCCCAACTATCAAAATCCAATGTCTTTTGACAGTTAAACGTGATAAATCACTATATCATATCGTGTTTCGTCGGTCATGCTAGGGGGGCAGGACTGGATAATGTGATCCGTTTATTACACATTTATCCAAAATGTTAGAAGTCTGTAACCTTACCTACACAGCATGGGGTCCCAGTTCAGAGTTTCTAAGTTCATGAGCAGAGTCCTAGACGCGTTTGTGACGTCTGTTATGTGTAGACCGCCGTGCGGACCGCCCGTTAGGTTCTGGAAATGTGTTACCAATTAAGGGGCTGACATGAGCCAACTAGCGCCGCCAGTCGATTTTATTTTATATATTCTAAATAAGCCAGTTCTTAAAAAAGGAATCAGTCAAGGTTTTGTTAATAACGTCTAATGTTTATTGAATAAATTTACACAGTTTGAAAAGGCATTCAAACAGTTTAAATGCGATTTTGTTAAAAGTGGCCACTGTTGGTTCAAACCCGTTTTTAAGCCATTGCACTCATTTTGTGATGTTGAAACGTTATTCAATAAACATTAGACGTCATTTATTTAGAATAAATAAAATTAAATCGACTGGCGACGTTAGTTGGCTCATGTCAGCCCCTTAATTGGAAGTAATATTGTGACATTATTAAATTTAGATTTTTCGCATTCACAATGCTATTTTTATATTAAGATAAAAAATTTAGAAAAAATACAAGATACAATTTCGCCGCTCCCACTAGCGACTCGGTAGCATAATTGGTCAGTGCATTGGGCCGGAATCCCAAGGGTGCTGGTTCGAGTCCCGTCTGAGGTGCTATGGGTGAGTCGATATTTTCTAGTATTTTTCTAATATTATTTATCTTAATATTGTGACATTTTGCGCTATCCATTTCTGTCGCTCAGGAACGCTATTAGAGCGAGAAAGATAGCTTGAGTGCCGCTGCACGCAATAGTAGTTCCTGAGCGCCAGAAAAGAAAGCATGAAATATTCAATCGATTGGGTATTTCAATGATTTTTTCTTAAAAATAATCTTCGAGTCATTAAAAACACACTGGCATCTTTCTTTTTACGAATAACTTTCATACTTGCATAGATGCAGCTCTTTTACGGATTGGACAAGAACACTACTGTATCGTGACGTCACGATACATTAGAGATAGAGAGAGAGATATATATATATTTTTATTAACACAAAGACCACACGTTACAATAATTCAATAAAAAAATTAGTGTTGAAAAAATAAACATAATAATATTAAAAAAGTAATTACAGTTCACAAAAAACAGGTCTAGGGCTAACTAGGACCTACCTCAGCTTGTTGCCATGACACATAAGTGTCACAGCAACGCTGGTATTCTGGTACAGTCACGTCTACAAATATGTATACAGTTTAGAACTTTGTCATTCTAAAAGCTATTACTTTTTTGAGCAGAAGTCAATGACAAATTACAGCTACAACAAAGTCACAAAGTTCTAAACTGTACACATATTTTTAGACGTGACTGTACATTATCACCATATCCACTAAGCTCCATAGCAGGTTTCGTTTTACATAGAGATAGATAATTAAGAACACAAGTCTATTTTCATACAAACGAGGTAATTTTAAAGTCTTGGTTTTCCGCTAGGGATTGACCTAGCTGTGATCTGATGATGGCCATTCAGGGAGTGAATGGAGAAGATCCAGTTCGCAATACACACCCATCTGATCTGATCAGCATTCTAAGAGATGTAAGGATCAGAATTTTCAGTTGCAAGATTTTCATACATTTATATGCTATATTCGCGGTTTTTTTAAACATATCCTTACATCTCTTAGAATTCTGATCAGGTCACTTGGGTGTGTATAGAAATCTGGATCTCCTCCATTGACTCCCTGGATGGCCATCACCAGATCACCGCTCGGTCAATCCCTGACGGAGAAGCAATGCCTCAAAGTTACTTTGTTTGTATGAAAATCGACTGGCGTCCTTAATTATGTCCAACTTACCCAAACAATCCACGAGTCCACAGTACCAAACAGCAATCTCTTATCCCTGCTAGCTCTCCTGACAGCTTTCACATTGTCCTTTAACCATCGCATCTTTAAGGCGCTGAAGTAAGGGCTTATTGGCAAACCAGCGATGTTTTTAAGATAATTTTTGTTTCTGTCAGGGACTTTAGCTAGGATCGCATCCACTGTCGAGTCTGTTCGGATATCGTTCCATCCTGAAACAAAAATATTTTGAACGTAAAATTATAATAACACTTTATTTCTTGTATTATTTTAATAAGGCTTGTGTATGTGTTAATACACATACACAAGCCAAATGTTTATATAAATTAAAAAAGGAAAATATCTTTTAGCCCCACCCGACTTCAAAAGACGTTTTTTTTATATCAGATATGCGTAGGTACTTATGCAGATTTTAATATTATTTCTTGCTTTTTAGAGCTGTTGTTTTTTGAAGCTGTTTTTTATAGCATTTTTTTAAAGGTTTTTGAAGGTTTTTCTTTTTAATTTTTAAAAGCTTTTTTTTATTTAAGGGTGTGTAATGTATGACCTAAATTTACATGGACTAACGATCAGATGATATAATAACATTAATGCAGCATGCAACATGCATGCAAGCATTATATGCGAGTGGTCAAAACACTAACCTAACCTAACCTGGTGCATTACACACTAAGGCAAATTAGAACTGTAGTTTTTGGTATCAATACTACTGTTTCAGTAAAACAATATTTAGTGAGCATTAATCCATTTTGGCAAGCAAAAATTATTTTGGTGAGCACTTAAAATGTACCCTTCTAATAATGTAAGTCAACAGCACATCAAGATATACAAAGCTATCATTCCCATTGGGAATGATAGCTTCATTGGGGCTTTTCATAAGGGCTTTTAAAAACAAAAATTAGTAACTCTTTGCCTTACTAGATGGCATTGATAGACAAGTGAAGTGTCAAAAAAGGCCTGTGCTTAAATAAAGTAATTTTCATTTCTTGGCGTTCGTTGTAGCAGTGATTTCGGTGTTTTCATGTGAATTGTGATTTCTTTTTCCTACTTTTTTTACAGTTGACACTTTCCTGTTTATCAACGCCATCTATCAAGCCTGCAGTTTTTTGTCATATTGAAAAGCTCTAATTGACTTTGAACCTTTAAGTCTAATACATAAAGTTTAAAATCGATTGAGGTAATTTGACATGTTGAGGTAGCCCACCATGTTGGCGACTGTATTATAATTATTAAATTTAGATTTTTCGCATTCACAATGCTATTTTTATATTAAGATAAATAATATTAGAAAAAATACTAGAAAAATCGACTCACCCGTAGCACCTCAGACGGGACTCGAACCCGCACCCTTGGGATTCTGGCCCAATGCACTGACCAATTATGCTACCGAGTCGCTCGTGGGAGCGGCGAAAGGGTGCGGGTTCGAGTCCCGTCTGAGGTGCTACGGGTAAGTCGACTGTATTATAAGTTTATGCTTTTTATACTCGATAGTGACTGTAGTTAACATTTGTATGAAAACTTGAAGTTTAGTGTAGTTAGTTACCATACGGTTTAGAGGTAAAATCCGAAATAATCCGAGATAAATAAGGAGGTGATTTTCAGTTTTCGTATAAGAAATCTGGTAATTATCTCGGATCGAATACGGTTTAGTGGTGAGCTGTCATACTAACTATTATATCGTATCAAAATACTCTATCCATCTAAAACTATAAATGTAAAAAAAAAAACCGTTCCCCCTTATCTCTGAAGTTTGCACAGAGTAAAATCGTAAATTATTATATATGACAGAAGTTTATGTAAACATCACAGGAAAAATAAAGCTATGTCTCTAAATAGCACACTTTTTCACAAAGCATCAACAATACATTAGTTCCACTATCAGTCAAGAGATGGCGCTGACTTAGGTCAGCAATCGACTGCAATATTCTACACCGCAGTGTATTTATACAATATGATGGTACGGAACCCTCGGTGCGCGAGTCCGACTCCGACTATCAAGTATTGTTCGCGCGCAACAACTACGACGGCGGCCGACGCACGACGGAAAGACCCGAGGAGAAGGAGCGGCCGGCGGGGGCCGCCAGCCATATTACTTGTGACACTCTCCTCTCGCGCAGACGACGACGCGCCCATATTTTTTATTTTTTTCTTTATTTTATGCAAAATTGTATTTGCTGTAATAAACCATCATTTTTAAAGCCAACAATAAATTAATCATTGAATTCGCCCTGCCCGATCGAAGCATCAACAAGTATTATCGTATTTACAGATTAAGTATTTTCTAAATATCAACGTTACAACAATAATTTAAATTTACGTAACATTGACTATAATGTATGCATCTATAGAAAACAATTTACACAAGTGTAAATTCACACAATGCTTAGCAAAGGGTCAACAATCCCAAATGACATTGACATTGGAAACATCGAAGGTCAAATAATGCATAAATTAAAAAAAATAAAAAAAAGTACAAAAAACAACTTCAGACTTTATACCAACCTATTTTTTCTTTACGGCTCATCAAAATATTTTCTACAGTATTAGTACGTATCAGCAATGGTTTAATAAATAAATAAGTAAGACCCTGTCCAGAGCTCAGAGGTACGCGAGAGTGAGACGCGTTCGTTATACAATGTTCGCTTAGGACCAGCGACGTCGGCAGCGTGTGGAATATCAACAGCAGTGAAACCAAAATCGAGTGTCAAATCGCGGCGAATTCGCCCTTTTTGTACATTTAGTAAGTATTACAACGAAAATTACATTTAAAACAATACTATTTTCATGTTGAAGAGTTCAGCTCTACTTTGTAACACAACCGCAGATAAAGAATGGGATTGAAAATGGCGGGTCACCAGTGTTGCCAAACCATGGGAAATTTCCCACGCCATGGGCAATTTAGGATTTTTTTTAAAAAGGGCGGAAACGTCTTGGAACTGGTAATTTTATTTTAAGGGCGAGAGTTTTCGAAAAATTAAGATTGTTCTAGGTACAAAGGGTATCACAACAGATTCCCCTACACGTCGTTGTTTTCAACGATTATGGAAAATTTTATAGCGGAAAGGGCAATTGTAAGAACCTGCGTGGGCAAGTTTTGATCGGGTATGGCAACGTTATTAACGTTATATATTTCTGGTCTATATTACACGTTTGTCTGAATTTATTTCTGACACATGTCAAAATCCCGAGTCTAGAAAAATGAATGCAATAACTCACCCACAGACTGCTAGTGTAGAATGACGTGCAAAATGCCATGAACAGGGTTATTTTGACGTTTCTAGAACAGCGAGCAAATCTGCGGGCTATCATATTCGCACGAACAGCGGCGGTATCAGCTAAAAACATTGAAGTTCTTGTTAACTGTGTTTTGACAGATGTATGTGATACATTGCTATTTTTCTTTGTTAAGTTGTTATTTGTGCCAAGACGAAGTAGCAATGTATCATATACATCTGTCAAAACACAGTTAACATGAACTTCAATGTTTTTAGCTGATAGAGCCCCAGACATGAGGTATGTTTTTTTTTTCTTTATTTTATTTAAGGACTTTTATCTTGACATATTATGTAATGTTAGTCTATAAGGTACTAGTGGACCCTGTGAACTTCGTATCACCTACAATTTAATGATTATCAATTTTACCTTGAGAACCAGCGCTATCTTTTTAGTTAGTAAGTTAATAACAAAGCAGCTGAATACTAAAACGAAAGCAACACTACCTTGTATCATTACTAAGATCATCATACAGACTAAAACCTCTTAATCAAACGTTAGCTGTCAAAAGTAATCCGAATAGGCGATTCCCATACAAAATAGCCAATGTTCATAGTACGTTTCATTGAATATTCGCTATTCAATGAAACGAATTCTACCTACTCTCAGGGGAAATGACCAAAGAGAATGTAATACTACGTTGAGATGACAAATGATATTTATTTATCTTAATTAATTAATCAAATGCACTAAGAAGTTTCAATTCCGATGTCGAAGTTAATCGCCGAAAACGAGCTTTCTACCACTATTTAACCCTGTTAAGGGTTAAATATTAAAAAAATACGAAACACGTGTTCAATTAATTTTGTGAAAGAATGTCTATGCCAAATTTCAAGTCAATCGGGCCAAGGAATCGCGTTCTCCCATACAAACTTTGCCACCCTGTTTCACCCCTTTAGGGGATGAATTTCGCAAAATCCCGCCTTAGTGAGCACCTACGCCCTAAAAGGAGCCTCCATGCAAAATTTGAGACTCTTAGCACTAGAAGTTTCTGAGATTTCGTGATCAGTGAGTGATTTTCCCTTTTATATATAATTGTATAGATTTATTGTATGGGCCATTGATGCCTGAAATAAATAGTTAAAATAAATAAAAATATACAATTAATTACCTATTGCCGGATGCAGTGGTTCCCCAGTATATTTGTCCCATGCTATCGTCGTTTCTCTCTGATTGGTAATGCCCAATGTTACCAAATCTTCTTTGGAATAACCTGGAATAAATGTAAAGAGTTATTAAGTATTTAGTATTTAATAAGTATTTAGTATTTATTGAGTATTGAGTATTTATTGAGTATTCAGTATTTATTGAGTACTTATTCAGTATTTATTGAGTATATAGTATTTATTGAATATTTAGTACTTCTTGAGTATTTAGTATTTATTGAGTATTAAGTATTTATTGAGTATTTAGTATTTAATTGAGTATGTGTTGTGTAAATGGCTGATGGTCATGTATTTTCAACCGATTTCAAAAAAGGAGGAGGTTCTCAATTCGACAGATTTTTTTTGTATGTAAGACACTCGATATCTCCTCGAATTGTGAACTAATTTTCAAAACAATTGTATCATTCGAAAGGGTTTACGCTAGAGATGGTCCCATTTATTTATATTTTTTTATCGGTTCAGTTGTTTTCAAGTAATCCTGAAAACACTATGATTTTGCATGAAATACCTCGACGTCTTCGTCGTTTTTTATGAAACGATTTATATGTTTTTTATAAGTACTTAGTGAAATAGACAAGTTATTAATATCAACGGCGAAACGCCAAAAACGTTGTTTTTGAGAAGTTAAAGTTGACAGTTAAACATGATAAATCGCTAGATCATATCGCGTTTCGGTGGTCATGTTAGGCAGGCAGGTCATCATAAATAACATCTCACCTAATTCAGTGAGCTGCCCTATCGCCTGTTCAGCGCACACTTTGATGTTGTGTATGATCTCCTGCGGGTCTTGCTCCCACCACCCCTCTTGGGGCTGAACCTCTGTCTTGTCGAGCTGGTACGCCGTTAACTCTTCTGATCGCTCTGCTTCATATATCTGGAAAGGAGTAGGGTGTTAAGGCGATTAGTGCCCTCACAGTGGCGCCCTCATCATAATTAAATTTATTGCTCGCTAAGTACGCACGACAGCACGTCAGGTTATACAGTCGCACTGCGAAAACAGCTTTTATTACGTAGGGCATAAAGGCGGTCTTAAGGTCAACATGTATAGTCTGAGGTGCCGTCGTGTGTACATAATGTATCGAAAATTCACACGTACAGATTGAAGCGAAGTTTCTATAGTTTATTTACAAACAAACCCCTCAGTACAATATAGTTTGTTGTAGTAGTAGTAGGCAAAAGAGCAAGTGGCCACTTTTGGCACATTTGCCTACTACTACTACAACGAACTATATTTTACTGAGGTTATTGTTTGTAAATAAACTATAGAAACTTCGCTTATTATATGACTTAGCTTCAATCTGAAAGTGTAAATTTTCGATACATTATGTACTTAGCGAGCAATAAATTTAATTATGAAGAGGGCGCCACTGTGAGGGCACTAACCGTCCTAAAGAAGACAGACCTTAGGGAGTCTACGACTATGTGGACTCTTGGGCATTTCCCCCTTATTTCCCCGTAGTTCTTTTCTTTTTCATTGTATCGGATAAAGCTGATCGCACATTTGTCAGCTCCGATCGCACCAATCGCGCAGCAATAAGAATTTACGGTGCGGGCAGTGCCGGCGTTAGGGGGGGGCGCGATGGGGCGACGGCCCAGGGCGCCAAATTTGGGGGGGCGATTAGTGGAGGTGGGATACTTCCCCCACCAAACTAGAACGCGTGGTGGATGGTGGGGATAGCTAAGCGTTCGATGGAAGATGGAATATAGAATTCTTAATACACGTTCACATTGGTTCAGAAAAAAATTAATACTCGATTTTGATTTCTTTAAGTGGGCGCCAAAATATTCTTGCCCAGGGTGTCAGTCCCTCTAACGCCGGCACTGTGCGGGTGAAATGTGCGAGCTGTCATATGATCTCATACAATGAGTTGTAAACGCGGCGCATGCGGCCCGTATGATGCTGACAAATGTGCGATCAACTTAATACATTCGTCTCTAGAGCGAAAGAGTTATGGCAAACGCTTGATATTTCGATTATTCAAATAGAATAGAAGTGACATTAATGCCCGTTTGCACTAAACTTAAGAATCTAAGTCTTTTCCTAACTACAACTTGACCAAATTAAACAATGTCATTTACTTAGCTGTCATGCAGCTTTCATGCGCCTATTTATCTTGGTCGAGTTGTGGTTAGGAAAAGACTTAGGCAATTCTTAAGTTTAGTGCAAACGGGTGTTAGTGTATGAAAATGACATTTCAGAATGTCGTGATCGTCTATGGTTAGCGACATCTTACGTCAATTGATTAACTATTCTATTAAAATGTAGAAAGCCACTTGGCTTCAGGGCCAGAGATGTCTAAAGATGTGATGAGATCGCGGCGCCGACCGCCAGTCGCTCTGTATCATGGCCAGGCTGTAAGTAAGTGGGACATGGCCCTATGGATTTCCGCTTTTGAAAAGGCGAGAATCGGGAAAGTGTCTCCATCTTAGAATAGGTTGCATGCAAAAGATGCTTCTTCTCAGTAGTGTGTTCTGTAGGTGACTCAGTAGGTTATGGCTTCAGGGTTGGCGACACGTAAGGGCAGAATGACGCTCAAGAACAATGGACAAGTTGCCACAGTAACAAAATATTATATATTCTGTCTGTGGTACTAACGGTACACAAGTGTGCCATCAAGCGAAGTGTGTTTGTAAACATTAGCATTTGAACTTTAACTCCTTTATTGCGTAGGTGACGAACAAATTAGACACAACAAAAACGCGTAAACAGAATTCACGGAAACATAAAACATAAACAAAACACTTATCTTCCATAGACACAGCCACAATGTTTTCTTAATCAGGGACAGGAATACCGGTAAGTTTCTGGTAACGTTATACAAACAACGATAACCACACCGTACCGTGCGGGGTTCGTGCGGCAGCGTCACAAAACGGAGCCCGGCGCAAGTAGGGTTGCCAGGTCCAAAAACACAAAAGCCGGATTCGGCGATTGATTTGGCCGGACATTTTACCCTAAACGCCGGATATACCGTTTATAATAGCTAATCATTTCGTTTTTTTGTAGCCGGACATATATTCTAAAAGCCGGACAATATTTATAACCGCCTTGCGAACAGCTATCGGACCGACCGGAGCGGGGCAGTCGTGTTGTGGCATTACTTGCGCTTGGTTTACGACTCGCGCGGCAGCCACACAAAAAGCCTAACAAAAGCCGGACAGGCCGGACGCAGTAAGGCCGGACAAGGGGTCAAAATGCCAAAAGGGACACCTGGCAACCCTAGGCGCAAGCCAGGTCAAATAGCAGTCTTTCGTAAGTAATTTAACGTTATCGAAATGTTTTGGTAATTTACCGGTATTTAGATAACGGTATCCGTCCCTATTAACAATTACTAACATAATATCATAACAAAATTATTAGAAGAACAAACACCAAAGTTTGCCGTAAGTCCAAAATTCACGTACTTACTCATTAGTCATAAATAATAGTATAGACTTTGATACGATGACCTTTAACCCAAGATAGCCGAGTTAAATCGACAAAATAAGGTCACCGTCGCTTATCGATAACTGACAAACACGACTCGATAAAACTCGATAAGATGGTTTGTCAACTCAACATTCCGTTGTCGATACAAGAGCAAATGAATGTAGTCTAGACAAAATCGTGATAATAGTTTTGCCTTTTGTCAATATGGAATTCGCTAGCATAAACGGTACTTGTTAGGGTTCTTCTTCTTCTTCTTTTTTGTTATGGCAATCTACTTTCCTCTTGGAAGTAATTTTTGCCAGTGTCAAGTGTTAAATAGCTCAGTGGTAGATATTGTTTAATTTTTCATTAGAATGCGGGTGCATCGCATTCCAATGCTGCTTGGAGCATTTGGCACCAAGTATATCAAGACAGTTTACTCGGTTAGTTCTGCCGAGGAAGCCACCACTTCAATAAAAGTCTCAGCTTCACACAACCAAGATCGCGCCTATTTCAATTATCCCACATATTGTTCAGTTGCGTAGACACTTGTACCATATAACTGCACCAATTTTAAGACACAATATCCACTATGAATCAATTTGAAAATAATTAAAATAGACACCAAACCGAACTCGACAAAATGGCGCCAAAAACTCCATGTTAGGGTTCCCTACCAAAATGGTATAAAGGAACCTTTATCGTATGCGACACATGGCCGAATACTCAAACGATACTCAACTTTAAGGGGCGCTCAAACATCATGCTGTCTTTGTCGTATCTTTGACATTTAATGCGACAGGACGGTTTGAGAGCCTCTCAAAAGTGAGTGACGTTTGAGTATTCGGCCATCAGTCTGTCTGTCACAGCTAGACATCTCGAGAACTACAAATGCTATCAACTTGAAAGGAATAGTTTTAGATGACGTTTGCCCAACTATTTTGCAAATAAGAGAGAAATAAAAATATTCATTTTTTTTCAACAGGGACTGAAAGGGGGTCTTAAAAATTCGGTCATAGAGAAAAATCTGAAATTATTTTATGTGATAGAAGTTTATGTAAAGATTACAGGAAAAATAAAACGATGTCTCTAAATAGTAAACTTTTTCAGAATGATGGTATGAAACCCACGGTGCGCGAGTCCGACTCGCTTTTTAACGTTTTTTTGTCTAATTTGATAAACAGTAGTAAACAACTAGAACGTAAGATAACTAAATAATATTTTTTTCTGTAAACATTACTTTCTGTTATAATAATTTTTGGCAAATAAAGTAAAATGAACCAAGCATTCAAAGTTGACTTGTTAGAAAATCACCGTGCGAAACTATACAAGGTGTTACAAAAATCCCCTAATGCCGAATATGGTAGATAGGGACCATCAAACTGAATAACTTTTACTATGGGACCAACTCTGAAATCAGCTGTTTCGTACAAAAATTAAAATCGAAAATATCAAAATGTATGAAACAGCTGTTTTTTTTTCGCGATTTTTTATTCGTTATTAGGGGTATTTTTGTAACACGTTGTACCTATATAAGGACGCTTTTTTGTATTGCAAAAGGAAATTACCCGTGTATCACAGTGAGCTAAAACGGATCAGTTACTGCCAGTCTGCCACGTATCACGCCATTTTGTTAAAGGATGCCAACCCTGAGATTTAAAGATAGTTGAGTCAGCTAGCAAGCCAGCGTTATTTCATCAATGCGAGGAATTACCCTTGATATCCAATTCATAAACATCTTTCCAGATGTTTGACAATCGAATAAGATGAAACAGCTACTCGTATTGAGATTTTAGCATTCACAATGCTATTCTAAATAATATACTAAACTCGATGGAGCTACATGGCGCAGTGGTTTAGCGCCTGGCCCATTGCAGAGGTTAAGCAGCTTTCGCAAGGATCGGTCATGGGATGGGTGACCAAAAATTTATTATCTCGAGCTCCTCCGTGCTTTGGAAGGCACGTTAAGCCGTTGGTCCCGGCTGCATTCGCAGTCGTTAACACCCACCAATCCGCATTGGGTCCGCGTGGTGGGTTATGGCCGATCCTCCTTATCCACCCATAAGGAAGGTCTGTGCCCCAGCAGTGGGGACATTAAAAATGGCTGATGGTCATGGGCAACTAATCCGCATTGGGCCCGCGTGGTGGGTTATAGCCCATCCTCCTTATCCACCCATAAAGAAGACCTGAGCCCCAGCAGTGGGGACAGTAAAAATGGCTGATAGTCATGGGCAACCAATATGCATTGGGCCCGCGTGGTGGGTTATGGCCCATCCTCCTTATCCACCCATAAGGAAAGCCTGTGCCCCAGCAGTGGGGACATTAAAAATGGCTGATGGTCATGGGCAATATATTAGAAACAGCTTACTTTACCCTAATCGAGTAGAAAAAGCATAGCGCAGCAATTAGCAATCAGCATGTATTTAATACGATGCAAGGCATCCATTAGCTTTGTAGTATGTTAACCATCTTACCACAAATCTGACAGTCTTGGTTCCATCGTCTATGACTCCGATAAGCGGCCTCTTTCTGTCGTCTTTAACGGGCATATCGCCTTCTGTAAAAAAAACAATCATAAACCTTGTGCTCGACAATGTGGTCGAAATCGCTATCGGCTTCATTTGGACGTGACACATTGCTACTTTTCTTTGGTAAGTTTTTATTTGTGCCAAATACAAATAGGAATGTGTCACATCTATCTGGCAAATGGAGCCGATAGCGATGCCGACGACACTTGCGCTGTAGGGCCCATAGGGTCTGAGGCCGTACCGGCTAACGCATCGGACTTAGGAAAGTCTGCCGGGCTTCAAATTAAAACAGATAAATCGAGCCCCAATCGGGCAAAAATGGCAAACCCCAATTCATGATGTCACACAAACTTAGATATCTTCTAAATAACTTCGGCGAATAGTACAATACGAAACTCCTTGTTTCGATTTATCTGTTTTAAGATGAAGTTCGGCAGACCCGCCAAAGTTCGAAAAGTTAGCCGGTAGAGCCCCTGGATTGGATTACCGACCTGCCACCCTAGCATGACCACCGAAACACGATATATATCGCGTAATATACCGTTTTATCGACAATTGTCAAAATCCGTTGTCTTTTGACACTTAAACGTGATAAATCGCTATGTCATATCGCGTTTCCGTGGTCATGCTAGGGGCGCTGGAATAATGTGAACCGCCCCCTGATTATGTAACTTTGTTGCAATCAACTCTGACAGAAGTCGCAGTTACATTGCTGCTTTATTATGAACCAATGTGACAACTATCTTACTTAAAGCAGCAATGTAACTGCGGTTTCAATCGATTTCAATCGAGAATTGTTAGTTAGAGTTACGTAATCTGCCCCCCGGACATTATATCCAGTGCATATCCAGCGCTAGAATTCCTCTAGAATAATGCAAACTGGAATCGCTGGACTGAATTGCTGGCATTCCAGTGCCGGTTCACATTAATTCCAGCGGACCGCAGGATTGGATAGCTTATAAGAAATACTAAGGGGCCGTACAACTTCAAATACACTATTTTAATCAACGATTTCACACAATATTTATCAGTCCCAAAAACAATGTAGAAAGTAAATTATAGTAACTGAGTTATGTGATTGACAGAAACATTATAGCTAAAACTTTTCGCTATAGAAAAAAACCGTAAAGCGACCTCAAATTTTGTAGTTTTCAAAGCTGTGCCAACCTAATTATAATAACCTTGAAACTATAAGAAAAAAAACCTTAGTTTTGTGAATAACAGTTTTTCATTATAAGAAATAGTTCATTTATTAGTTATTAATTTAAAACCATAATGTTATCAATATCTTTGACAATTTTTAATATGATTTTTTTTCAAGCGTTGTACGCTCTCATAAGCAATAATTCCATGATGTTCAAACATATTAGCTAGTTTATTAAACATAATACAAGGTGTTACAAAAATACCCCTAATACCGAATATGGTATACTTTAACTATGGGACCAACTCTGAAATCACGAAAAAAAAATCAGCTGATTCTACAAAAATTTAAATCGAAAGTATCAAAATGTATGAAACAGCTGATTTTTTTTCGCGATTTCAGAGTTGGTCTCATAGTAAAAGTTGATCAGTTTGATGGTCCCTATATACCATATTCGGCATAAGGGGTACTTTTGTAACACATTGTATAATAAACTTGACTTAAGATTATTGGTTGCGGTAACATCAGACGACGACGTGGTTTCTGATTTCCGTAACACAGTACTCATATATATTATATTCAGTAAACATATATGTAAATTACACATACAAATAAAAAGTCAAATATTTCTCAACTAAAGCTGGACAGTGGCGCAGATTTTCAGATAGAACACTGCGCTGAAAATTTTCATAAAACATAATCATTATTCGACCG
This sequence comes from Catoptria pinella, assembly GCA_963556745.1. Lineage (NCBI taxonomy): Eukaryota > Metazoa > Arthropoda > Insecta > Lepidoptera > Crambidae > Catoptria > Catoptria pinella. The sequence continues at coordinate 2,113,415 of OY750782.1, read as the reverse complement.
ATGTCTTCAATCCGACCGTACAATTAATCTCTTTAACTAAGTTACCACCTTGAAAGTAGGATTAAAATACCGTTAGGCAATGGTAGATAATATGGGGCTATCTCTATCATCGTTATCAGAAATCCGCATGGTAAATAACTTAATTACTAACATGCGATTAACTCATCACTATTAATAAATAAGCCGGGTTGACATGATAAGAGTCAGCTCGGACCGAGTCACGACCGAGTTCACTCGTACGAGGCAGCTTCATACGTTGCACTTCCGAGTGCGCTCGAATTACATGTTTACACAATACGAGTAGCGTCTGAGTAGTAATCCGAGTGCACTCGGTCCGAGCTGACCATGTCAACCCGGCTTAACTGTCACACAGTCGCGCGAGTGCCAAGGCAAAAATAATGAGCTTGAATGTCCACACGTGCGAGTTCGCTATTCGCCTCGCCATTCGCCTCGCTACTCGCGCGCAGTGTGCCTGCAAGTGCGACCCATGAAAGCAACATTAATTTCGGACAAGTGCAAGAAATAAATTACTATCATTTTAATTATTGGAAAAATGAAAATTATGAACATGTTTCTTGATCATTTATTTGGTTGAATTTAGAAAGAGTAAGTAAGCAATTATAAGTTTAAACAAACATTAGGATTTATTATCTGTATTTAGATATAATTTCCGTTTAAATCTCTTTAAGCAATATCCTCATAAAGCAGTCCATATTTATCCAATCCTTATGACCGGTTGGTTTAGAAGTGCATAAACCTTGGATAGATTAAGGAAAATTGTAGTGAGCTCAATGGAGCAATGATTGGTGACGTGGAAAAAGAGGAAATACTAATACACCGGACTTGACAACTAGTCGGCAACACATAAATATATTTCTAGGGTTCTAGACCACAGAAGGAAAAACAGAACTTTTATTGCAGTGTTTTTCAAAGTGTTGGTCGCGGCGACCAGAGCTAGGGGGTCTCGCAAAACCTGTAGATGCCACAATAAAAAAACAACAAATTTTTAAAAATATAATATGTATACACCAGTCTTTCTAGAAAAAGAATATAATTCTGACACATGTCAAACAAAATCCCGAGTCTAGAGACGTAAACACAATCATAGTTACCAAAAACTTCCGATTCTACGTCATATCGATATTGATTCTGTAGAATCGATAACCATTTTGTTTTATTATAAAGAATGAAATACAAATAGGAAACATTAAATAAATGCTCTAAATATTTTTGGAATATTTAATATTTTACGGAGATTTTGCAAGAATTTGAGTAAAAATTAGGAAAGGCAAGATAATTGATGAGACGTTCAAAAGTTCAAAAGACGACGTATGTTGGATTTATGAAATTGTGTGTTTTAAATTGTAAGTGTCCGCTTTAACAAGCTTAGTTTGGGTTGAAAAACGTGAAACGTCAGAAATCAATTATTGTAATATAATAGACATACTGTAAAAGACCATAGAACCTATGAAACAAGCCTAAATTTAAAAGTGTGAACGGATTTAAAATTATTTTTAAGTCAAAATGTCAACAGACAATTATTTATATCCCTTCTTATACCTATTTGTCAGTTGCGATCGCTAATATAATATAATATTCTTTATCTCTATTTCTGTACATACACAAAATAAAATAGAACAGTTAAGTCAATAAACAACACAACCAACATTAACCAACTACCAAGTCGTAGAGGGAGATTACACAATCAGTCTGCCGCCAGTCCATTCATTGACATTTCTGATTAGACTGGCGGGAAACTGATCGTATAATCCACTGACTGGCGGCAGACTGCTTGTATAATCTCCCACTCATAAAAATATAACCAACTTAAACAAATAAATACAAAACACCTCTAGATTAGAGAATACGGAAAATTACTAGAAGAATACAACTGCATCGTTAAAATTATCAACAACAAAGATAGTTGGATTATAATAATTTAATCTATAAAATGTAAATTAACGACTTATCACTTTTATGACTAACCTTAAATAAAATGAACCGTGTAAAATAAACTTTATTCGACGGTAATAGAGGTTTATATAAAACATAATATTATTATCTTTTGTCTACCTTTTAATAGATTACGCCTAATGTTTGACATATATGATGATGTATATATTTATTTAATTTTCATTTCAATGTTGTTAACCTGTGTACTTTGATAAGATGCAAGATCTATAGGCGGAGGGTAATCAACAGAGATAATCATAATGTAAAGAAAGAAGATAGACAGTAATTTAAAAAAAAAAAGACATTGATATACAGTAACAAGCAATTGAATGTACACACAATAGAAATACGTCACATTTCATTATTGTATTACTTGATGAAATATCACACTGAAAGAAAGATTGATACAAGTAATGTGACATGGTATTCTATATTTTTTTTCGGTTCAATCTTATAACATTTGCTCCTGTCTCCCACTAAACAATAGTAGTTTACAAAGGCGAAGAAAGAAATTAACAAGAAACACCATAAGGGATTCCTTTGATTAAAGAAACCTTACATTAGTGGGCTAAGAAATGTCTTCTGAAAGTGCGTGACTAAGAAAAGAACCATCACCGCAAACTCCTAAACTAAACATGTAACAAGTAATAATTAAACGGATATGGATTAAATAAGAAACGATAAGTAAATATCCAATATCCATAACTTATAAAAATGTCTGTGTTATCAACCTTTTTTGTGAATACTAAGTTTATTTGCACTTAGTCTTATTGACAAAAAATTAGATTAAATTGTTACTTATCATAAGTTTATTCGTTTCTAGCAGCTTTTCACATAGCTAACTTAACTTTCTGTAAGAAAAAAAGCAGAAAACCCAAAAAAAAGCAAAGAATTGCAAAATGGTCTTTAGCACTGTGAAGTGGACACCATTAAATGGTCTGTGGTAGTGAAGCAAATGATAATATTTCCTATTCAGTAATTTCTAAGGTCGATTTTATTATACATTAAAGTATTGTTTACAATTTGAGTAAAGTTTCTTTTATTACAGTCACTTACATAAAAATATTAATACAGCATCTTAATTTTTAAATGCGCCCTTTTCTGGGGTCTGTGGAACTAAAAGTTTGGGAAACTTTGCTTTTTTTCTCTTATAATTTACAACATCACATACATTGCTCCGATTTCAAAGTAAGTAGCTAAAGCACCTGTGTAACGAAAATCAGAGACAACGGTGGTATCACAAACACCCAGACCTGAGCCAATATAGAAAAGTTCGTTTTTATTAAATTGACCCAACCGGGGATCGAACCCGGGACCTCAGAGCTGGCGACACCTTGAAAACCGGTGTACAAAGCCACTCGACCACGGAGGTGCTTTACCATTAATAAATTATTAAACTTATTAGATTGTTTTTTAAATATTTAATATCGCTAAACACCAGTAACTGATTAGTTTTCATTGTGTGATAAATATAATGTAGAAATAAAAACCTATTCTTATAACTAAACTTTTGTTTAGTTAAAAACAATGCTAATTCTTGTGAATCGCAAGATCTTAAGAAATTTACTTGTTTCTAAATTATTTGCGACTTTTTAGTGTTCCGTAGTCAAGTCAACAAGGAACTCTTATAGTTTCGTCATGTCCGTTTGTCCGTGTCGGCGGCTTAGCTCAAAGGCCCCAAGTACTAGTAAGTTGTAATTTAGCATGAATGTGTACCATTTTTGTATACGCCAAAAAAGTAGTAGAATGAAATCTTGAAAAGTATTTTTTTAGTGTACTTCCCCTACATGTAAAGTGGGGATGAAATTATTTTTTTCATCAATCTCATAGTGTGAGGTGTTGTTGGGTAGGTCTTTTAATAATATTGAAGGTTTGTGAAAACCACTTTTTTGATTCAGGGTTCGGTTTACAAAATATTAAGCTTTAAAGTGTTACGAGTCGAACGGTTGCTTTTGGAAACGTGAAAAAATTCAGGACAGTAGTACATATAATTAAGTTAAAAGGAAAACTATCACTGCCAGGTAGGCATTACAAGTTAACGAGTAATAGGCGATCAACTTACAAAATTAATTTATATTGGAAAAGTTTTCGTAGAACAAAATGTCATTCAATAGTTAGGTAGTAGTGTTAAACAGGAAGTAAATATAGTCATATGTTGACTGTATAATTAACTGCGGAACCCTATACTGCGCGTGGCCCGACACGCACTTAGCCAGTATTTGAACATATTTTAGCTAATACCAAATAATATACTAGAAAAAATACTAATATTTTAACTACACGTTTTGTACCTCTTTCGTCAGCAAATGTAACGCTTTCAATTTGCGTCAATGTTCATAGTTCATTTTGTTAAAAATCAGGTATGTACACACGACAGCACGTTAGGTTATGCAGTTAAACTGCGAAAACAACTTTTATTACGTAGGGCTTAAAGGCGGTTTCAAGGTCAACATGTATAGTCTGAGGTACCATCGTGTGTACTAAAATCTTAACAAGGTAAACTTTTGACAGGTGATTATACAACGTGTTACAAAAATACCCCTGATGCCGAATATGGTATATAGGGACCATCAAACTGAACAACTTTTACTATGGGACCAACTCTGAAATCGCGAAAATAAATACGAAAATTAAAATCGAAAATATCAAAATGTATAAAACAGCTGATTTTATTTTGTAACACGTTGTATAGACCTACTTAAACATTTATGACGTAAATAGTAATAAAAAATATTTGTTTTTTACAACTTTAAAAAATGTCTCATTTAGGCTAGGTACTTGTACTATCATTATGTATTATGTGGCTTGATGTTCATCTGATTAAATGCAAATAAAATATAAATGCAATTTCTTCACATAATCAGTTTATAGAGGGTGTTTGGAAATATAGACAGGTCAAAACCTTGAAAAAAAGGATTTCTGCCCGGCCGGGAATAGAACCCGGGACCTCTTGCGTGGTAGACCGGCATGTTGACCACTGCACCACTGAAGTCGTCAATATGATTTGTTTCTAGAACTTCCCTTACGGTAGATGCATGCATACAACCCCGAAAAATTGTTATAATCCCCGAAAGTTACAACAATTTCTTTTAATGAAAAACACCATTAGTGGCAACCATAGACCGAAATTGTGTTTAGCTTTTGCCCATTAATGGGATTAACTATCGAAAACAATAGTTGTATCTTTTTAAATGTTGAGATTTTAGCATTCACAGTGCTATTTTATACAATACTAAATAATGTACTAGAAAAAATACGACTTGTACCAGATCATGTTGGCGCTGGCCTGCAGCGTATGAGTTGATATACTAGAAGAAATTCGACATTCCTACTAGCTTAGCGGTCAGAGCATTGGACCGGATATACAAAGGTCGCGGGTTCGTTTCCCATCCGAGAACATGATCTGGTGCGAAACGTATTTTTTCTAGTATATTATTTAGTATTGTATAAAAATAGTCGTATCTATTTGCGTCTAGGGTTGTCAGTGTTGTCTTGTCACTCAGCAGTTATCCATACAAATAAAACAAACTTTTCAGCCATGTGGTGGTTTTCAAGGGTTATGCTAATTTAAAATGGTTGTTTGCATTGCCTGGTATGGTACTGTGTCATATTCGGCTTTATAAAGCGATTTCTAAGCACCTTTTATATTGAGTAGAGGAAAATACATTCTGTTTCTGTTTCTTTGAGTAAGTTAATAAGTCAGTATCACATGTATGGAAAATGTCACAAAATTAAAGAAGAACTTATTTCGTGAGTAGTACGGTTCACTATCGCACAAGAATAAGTAACTAATAGAATTTTCCTCAATTAAAGAAATCGTGAAGACTGTTTGAGGAAACAAAATGTTATTGATAAACGTGATTTTCAAAAATATTATATGAATGACAGAGGGAAATTACTAGCTAAGTAAATTACAGGAAAATGTTGTGGTTATACATTGTAGGTACACATCAGCAATGAAAGTCGCTGAGTACTTTATGATAGCAAAATTTTTTTGACAAGTCTCACAGTTTGAAACGTTAGACATAAAAGTTAATTTGAGAAACTACGAAAATTTTCAGCGCGTTAATTTACTGACCGTATCTAATTTAAAGTTATGACGTAATTTGAACTTATCATTTTTGTGGCAGTGATACCACAAAACAGAGGTGGATCTTTCAGCGCCAGTTTTTTTTTAATACACAACATGTAACAAAAATACGAAAATTACACAAATGCCGAATATGGGATATAGGGACCACCAAACTGATCAACTTTTACTATGGGACCAACTCTGAAATCGCGGGGGAAAAAACAGCTGTTTCATACAAAAATGAAAATCGAAAATATCAAAACGTTGTATATGTATAAGTATTTATATATTTTATATATTTGACAACATCACATACATTGTTCCGAATCTAAAGTGAGTAGCTAAAGCATTTGTGTTATGGAAATCAGAGACAACGGTGGTATCACTAACACCCAGACCTGAGCCAATATAGAAATGTTCGTTTTTTTAATTGACCCAACCGGGGATCGAACCCGGGACCTCAGAGATGGCGACACCTTGAAAACCGGTGTACAAAGCCACTCAACCACAGAGGTATTATTATACAATAGAAATAATCTGGTGCGAGTGGATTTTTTCTAGTATATTATTTAGTATGCAAATAATAGCATTGTGAATGCTAAAATCTCAAATTTAAAAATAATATAAAAAATAACAGAGACAGTTGCCTCGGAGTTGAGGGGGACAATTTTATCGAGTCTACTAGAATGTAAAAAAAAATATTAAAAGTATAAAAAAATCCCTCTTTATCAGAATGACTTTTTCACTGTAGTAACGTTAGATTTTCATATAAAAACAATGTATTATTTGCATTATTAAATATAAATAATATTAGAAAAAATACTAGACAAAATCGACTCACCCGTAGCACCTCAGACGGTGCTTATTATTATTATTTATCTTATTATTTGCATTTCACTTAAATAGATTTTTTTGGTTTTTTTTCAAAGAAAGTTTAAACCTAATTATAATTAAATAAGTTTTTAAAACAATATTCACTTATAAAAAACAAAGACAAAACAATCATACCATCCTCCATCCTAAACGTGAGTAAACAACTGCTTGGAACACAATTCTCATACAACACACACGCCAATTACAATTTAAAACAACAACAGTCAAAAAGCGCGCGCGACGTCGTTTTCCCGCGTAAACAAATGCCAACTGCGGAGGCGCGGCCGTAAACTCGCAAACATCACACCCCGCGATTATCACCGGTCCTCCAAATACGTCATTCACAATGTCATATTTCCCCCGATGACGTTCGCGATACAGTCAGCATCGTACGCTTATAATTTTTAATAGTGAATCTGTAAACAAAGGTTCCCAAACATTGGGGGTCTATTAAAACTACACAATTAGAGCAAGTAAAATGCGGTATTTTTACTGGTTATAAGGAACAGTTAGTTTATGTTATGCCAAGGCCGACAAGTGTTGGCAGTGATAACTAGGCTAGCCTAGACCAGTCTAGGCAAGATGATCGATCGATGGCCTAAGATAGACAAAAGATATAGGTCAATGGTAGTATGGAATTTACATGATATCTGATAACATTAAACACAATTAAAAATACTTATTAAGGTTAATTAAATCAATTAGTAGTATTAAGTTTTTACATATGCGCAATTCGCAACCTATTAGTTAATGTCCGAAACTTTTCCCTAATCATTTCCATACTTTACAGTTACAGCTAATTTCAGAACCACCTGGCATTATATTAAATAATTAAGTATAGGGAAATAAAAGGTGTTTGATTGGCAAATTTTGTGAGCAGATTCGACAATTATAAAGTATTTTTATTCGATTCAGTTTTTAAAATTTTTAGGGAAAAAAACATACTTCAGTCATTTCCATTTCTAAAAATACTCAAAAATGTCACAAACGCAAGGTCTACAGCTCACAGAGCCACTAGTATTATATAGCTTACATTTTTCAGACTTTCCGTAATTAACATCGTTTAACATAACTTCTATGACGACTGTACGAGGCTGAAAATAATCGCCACTTTTTATCCTTATTCGATATATCAATACGTCTTTATTGCGGATTACATGTCCCAAATTTGACGTACAAAAGCCCGTTATCAGAAGGTGTTTACGTTACTAGTTGCCAAGACCAGTAATAATGCCTTGTTCGACGGAAAATAAACATGATAAAATGAAACTGCTTTTTGTTAGACAACATATTTGGTTTAAGTACTAACTTTTGATTTAGAACATGGTAGTATGTATGGTGTATACCTGATTTTTAGTTTAACAAAATTCTTGTTGTGTTGATCCTTCATGTCGATACCTATCTGTATTAAAATATGTTTATGGTTCTGCAGGCGTAGCATGACGAACCCGACAAAAAGTTAGTCTACGTCGAGTTTAATTTTTGACATTTCGACGTAGGCAAAACTAATCTTGAGCTCATCATGCTACAGGGGCTTACTGGTATCACTTACACTGTAAACCTAATTTTATCGTTGGCTGTATCTACAACACTCGATTCATTGCATTCATTCATTTTTCCAGCGCATTTTTTAGAACAACGTGAACAATTGAAAAAAACTCGTAATTGTACCGTTTTGGGACTTACCTATTATCATGATGAATAGTCATTTGCCAAACCACAATGTTAAAATCAACAATGATAGCATAACTATTGTTAACAATCATAAAGCAGAAGAAGGAAGTAAAATAAGTAATGATTTGCTAAACCACTTAAATTAAACACTAGCACAATGTAGTACTTCCAAGAACCAATTGTCCGATGAAAGATTGCATAAGACCTAAGTATGAAAATAGAACATGAATGAGCAGCTACTAATTACAAAGACAGGACGGTTAGCAGTCATGTGATTTACTGCCGCTTATTTTTACTGTACATAAAAAGCAATGTTTTTTATTTAAATCTTTGATCATTCCAGATTTCCAGTATACCACTATGAGAAGTAAGAAGTAACACAACAGTACAAAAATGTGATGGATTGGATCACAAATTCATAAATTTGGCGAAAAATTGAATGAATGATTTATTCGGTGACAAGACAATCAATATAAAGCTTCAAAGTAAATACATTAAAATAAATATAAGAAGAAATGAAATGGCACCGAAAAGGCATTTACTCGGCATGATGTTGCAGCATTCTAGAGCGCCAGGACGCTGGTCTTCCGTAAACGCCAAAATTAAATGATAGAAGCACAGACTGCAATGTGCTTATCTTAAAATTATATTGTATTTTAGTGCAGACTAAAATACAATATAATTTTAAGGAATGATATGTGTGTCATTGCATTACTGATATTATTATGATATATTATACAACGTGTTACAAAAATACCCCTAATGCCGAATATGGTAGATACACATTTTGATATTTTCGATTTTAATTTTTGTATGAAACAGCTGATTTTTTTTCGCGATTTCAGAGTTGGTCCCATAGTAAAAGTAAAAGTTGATCATAGTAAGAGTTTGATGGTCCCTATATTCGGCATTAGGGGTATTTTTGTAACATGTTGTATGTTATTATCATTTATTATTAGTGTTTTTGTAAATAAAATATATTTTGTATGAGTAGGTGTATTATATACTATTATAGTATATAATGCATTTGCAATTACATAATTAACAATAATAGGTAGTAATTATTATTAAAGTAGTTTATGTATTATGAGGTAAATAACTTTAAAGTTTAAGGAGGGCAGGGGCATCAATCTACGTTACATAAATTTGTAAAATTCCAGACAACTTTGTATCAATCAACCGATTATCTGTCACATGATATTAATAAATCACATAAACGTATCATCGTTTGTCTCTTTAGGTAACTAAAAATAGTACCGATATCAAGTACCTAATAAATTTAAGGTGTTGGTATTTTAATAGTGCATTTTGATTGATAAATGAGTATTAGAACATAACACCGATATGGTGTTCCCACAGGTGCGCACGTGATTAAACAATGCAGTTTAAGTGCATAAGGCATAATAAGAATTTAAAAAATAATATGCCGCTCAAAGCTCAGAGTAAATATGATGCGACTGATGCGAGACATGGCTCGTCAAGAAAAATGTCCGCCAAACTCCATGGCTTCGCCAATAAATGTTTAAGGTGAATTCTGGAAGTTTGGTGGCCATGAACCAACTCTATTGTGGGCTCTAGCTGTGGGAGTTAGACAGACGCCGATAGAAAAGGAGATTCCGCTATGAAATTGACGTTGGGTAGGTCGTATTATGGCCGGTCCTCACGGCAACGACTTTGATCGTTGGCGACGTCAAAATCGGTCTGTGCACGTGAATATTAGCAGCGGTTTATTGTCACTGCTAAATCGCTGTAAATCTGAGATGTAAATAGTCGCCAGCGATATCGCTGCTGTGTGGACGAACGAACCGCAAAATGCAAACTGATAAAAATGTGGACGCAAATCGCTAGCGAGTCTCCGTAGATCAAATTCGTTGCATGGGGACCGGCAATCATGGAGAGATCCAACAACTGACATCTGAAACAGGGTCCAAAGTAGCAAGCGAATGGCATGAAAAGACTGGGACCGGCTGGGTGGCGCTGACGGCTGCTCAAGATCGAGAAGTGGAGGTCTCTTCTGAGAGCCCTGTGCTCAGCTAAGGGACAAGACATCAATCACAATCATATTTATAAGCACACGTGAACGATTCGTGTATTTAACGTGATATTCGCATGCACCAATCGATTCGATGCGCTTTGTGTGTTCGGTTTGTTTGGGTGCACTGCACGTGAGCTAGTAGTGAATCTATCTTAAAGCCATTTAAAGATTGGCAAATGGCATATAATATTGTGAGTGTGAGATGCTGAGGCACGTGGGCACTTATTAATTAACATTGCAAGCTCATTTATAATACTTATAGTGTTCCATCTATCAAATATTGTGACTACTTATAAAAAAATATCTTACGAAACCATTCACGTCGATCAACTATTTTTCACATAGTAAAATAGCGTCAAATGTGGCTATGGCTATTTAGAAATCTAGATGTCGTTTTATATGACAAAAATGCATACGCTACAAACGCGAATAATAGGCGCAAGCCACACAGAAAAGACGCCCGTCGCTGACAGGGCGTAGACGGGGCGAGCACGGGCGCAGGTTTCACGACGGTTCTTACTTTACAAAATGTACAGACCCTTGCGACGCAACCCACCCAGATATAATAACGACGGTTCTAATTTTGTATAAAACCGTCACAGTCTTAATACTACTAACACAGTCGTCACTTACGCGGGGCAATGAGTACGCGGGAAAGCGAGCGGTAGAGTCGGCGAGCGTAATCTCCCTAATATAGTTTGCGCTCTCTAATCTGAAGGGGTCCATTATGGTCTACAGGATATGTATTATACATTTTTTAATTTTATATATAAATTTTATATTCGTATGAGAATACATTATACAACGTGTTACAAAAGTACCCCTAATGCCGGATATGGTAGATAGGGACCATCAAACTGTATAACTTTTACTATGGGACCAACTCAGAAATCGCGTTTTAAAAATCAGCTGTTTCATACATTTTGATATTTTCGATTTTAATTTTTGTATGAAACAGCTGTTTTTTTTTTCGCGTTTTCAGAGTTGGTCCCATAGTAAAAGTTGTTCAGTTTGATGGTCCCTATATACCATATTCGGCATTAGGGGTATTTTTGTAACACCTTGTATAGTAAAATTTAACTACAGAACTCTAAAAACATCAATAAATTAAAGAAAAAGTTAGTTGTCAGACAAAAAAGTTTGAGAACCTCTGCAATAGCTGTAAATAAACAAGTTTTTAAGCGGAGCAGCAACATAGTAAATTTAACATGCCATGCTATGTATGTATGGTAAAAACAAAATCGACACCGTTTCTCTGGGCTTTTATGTTAATTTGACAAAATGGGCTGGCAAAACTTAGGGCGAAACTATAAATTAGACTTAGAATCATAAGAAATAAGACATTTAGCATTGGCTGCTTGCAATATCGTCTCTCAGTATCGTCAAAAATAATAGTTAGACACAAATCACAAACATTATACTAAAATGTATTTTATCCCTGGTTTTAATGTAGGTAAGTAAAATAAAATAATGTATTAAATGTACACACTGTTTGACAATCAGTAGCTATACCTACAATGTGATTAATTTAACTATGTACAATCACAGAATAGACAATTGTATGTACAAAAGAAGCAGCAACTTCAATCGAGACTGTATGGCAATCGTTTTGTACTGTGAGCACTCTGACTTGGTCACTTCTGTTCTACATAGTTAATTTAATAGCATTGTACCTAGTGTGAGCAATATTTACAAGACTCAAACTGCCTTATAAATAAATAAAAAATATATCTAGGTACACCTAGTTTAACAAAAATATTACTTAGCAATATTACATACTCTTTACATTTGACTTCTCAAAAGCCAAAGCATCATATTCCATAAAAAAACTTATTGGTTAAACTAGGTGCAAAGTTGTTCTTCGACTCTTCGTTCCCTAATAAGTCCGAAAATGTATTATAACAACACAAGTATAATTATAATATTACACAAATAGTAAACACAAAACCATACAAATAAAAACGCAAACCTAAATCTTTAGCATTAAATTAAAGGTTATTAAAGAAATAAAAACACTTTAATGAGAACACCGGAATATCAAGCTTTACATAACCAATGAAATAAACTTACCCCCGATTTCAATGTTTTGAAGACGAGCTGAGGATTTGGTCGAACACTGATTTATTTTCGAACTCTACTTTTCACTGTTTATTGAACATTTTTGTTTTAATTTAGCCAAAATATATTTGTGTGTGGGATTTGGGCAGCCCAAGCACAGATGGATGAGGAATTGAGGATGACGGCCAGTGTTGCATTCGAGCTGTCAAAAAATTATAGTCTATGGAAATTAAAAGTATAGTTTTTGACGAAAATAATAGTACGATATTTTAAAATAAGTTTATTAATGTGTACTCTTTATTTTTCACACAATACAACTCACAACAACTATCTGAATGCGTAACAAGCTTAGATTGGGGAGTTTTTGGCACCATTTTGTCGAGTTCCGTTTGGTGTCTATTTTCATTATTTTCAAATTGATTAATAGTGGATATTGTGTTTTAAAATTGGTGCAGTTATATGGTACAAGTGTCTACGCAACTGAACAATATGTGGGATAATTGAAATAGGCTCGATCTTGGTTGTGTGAAGCTGAGACTTTTATTGAAGTGGTGGCTTCCTCGGCAGAACTAACCGAGTAAACTGTCTTGATATACTTGCTGCCAAATGCTCCAAGCAGCATTGGAATGCGATGCACCCGCATTCTAATGAAAAATTAAACAATATCTACCACTGAACTATTTAACATATCTACCACTGAACTATTTAACACTTGACACTGGCAAAAATTACTTCCAAGAGGAAAGTAGATTGCTGATGGAGTTTATTTCACTGAAGCGTTTTAAGCAAAAACATTATTTTGAGAAAACGAATTAGCTTTATTTGCAATTGGCATATTACATTGACAAGGTATATTTTATCCTCTCTGGTTAACCATGCCATAGAGCGGCGATAGCGCGGTGGCCAGTACTCACACTCCTCTTCACGGCACTATCGCGATCATTCGGAGACTCCTAAGCTGCTTCGCAGTCTCATCAGTCGCGGACCTGCTAGAGCTTTGGTCAGAAGGTCTGCTTCCATGTCTTCGGTTCGTAGATACTTGATGTCTAATGCTCCCTCTTGGATACAGTTCCTTATGAAGTGCATTTTCAAATCAATGTGCTTTGACTTGGAAGTTACCATCTGGTTCTTACTTAGCTTGATGGCTGCTTGATTGTCATTAAAGATAACTAGGTGTTCGTAGCTAGCTCCTAGATCTTTGTAGAGGCTTTTCAAGTGTATAGCTTCTTTTGCAGCTTCGGTCAGGGCTACATATTCGGCCTCGGCTGTAGATAGCGCGATGCTTTTTTGTTTCTTCGACATCCAACTTATTGCCGTTCCAGCAAATTTGAAGCAATAGCCTGAAAAGGATTTTCTATCAAGCTTGCAAGCGCCCCAATCTGCATCTGCCATTCCATACAGGTCTTGACCCGTTTTGATGAATGTTAAGCCGATGTTTTTGGTGGCCTTTAGGTACCGGAGTATTCTCTTGGCACTCTTAAAGTGTTCTTCATTATAGCAGTCGTTAAACTGTGATAGGTAGCTGATTGCGAACATTATATCTGGGCGAGTTGCTACCGCCATATACATTAGTGTCCCAATCAGGTTTTTGTATGGAATCTGTGACTCATTTTTGTCTCCCTTTTCCAATTTGAGTCCAGGCTCCATAGGGGTGGATACTGTTTTGCAGTCTACCATCTTAAACTTTTTAAGGGTGTCTTCAATAAACTTTTGTTGGTGTAATTTTATTTCTTCTCCATTGTAAGTTACATCCAAACCAATAAGTCGTTTCGGTCTCCCCAAATCTTTTAGTTCGAATTTTGAATTTAGTAGGTCTTTTACCTCTTTTAATGCTTTCGGACACGAGTAGGCAATTAATAAATCGTCGACATATATTGCAATAATAATCTTTACTCCTCTTTTCTCCAGAATGTATATACATGGGTCGGCTTCAGACGCTCGAAACCCTATGTTCTTCAATTCTTTATCGAGTTTTATATACCATTGCCTCCCTGCCTGCTTGAGTCCGTACAATGCTTTAATGAGACAACAAACTTTTTCATTTGAAACGCTCTTTATGTCTCTTAGCATGTCTCTAGTTTTATTGTAAATGGTTAAATCTTCTTTTGTACTTTCATCGACCATGATCTCAATCAAGTATTCTTCTAAATAGTCAGGGTATTTCATCATAATCTTTTCTTCTAGTACACCATTTAGGTACGCAGTTGTTACGTCCATTTGATTCAGTTTTAACCCTTCTTCTGCGGCTATGCCGATAACGGATCTGATTGAGCTTAACTTCGCTACGGGTGCGTAAGTTTCGTTGAAGTCTATACCTGGTCGCTGCGTGAAACCACGTGCTACAAGTCTGGCTTTTCTTGTGATGCTATCATCAGATCCTATTTTGTTCCTTAAAACCATCTTGTAGTCTACGACTTTCATATCGTTGCTTTTCTTTTCTATTTTCCAGGTTCCGTTTTTGACATGTGCTCTGATTTCAGCTTTGATAGCCTCATGCCAGTATTCGTCGTTTTCATTTTCATTTTCATCAGACAGATAAGATATTTCCGTGAGTAAATGACTTTCTTCGAAATCGCCTAATTCAAAATCTTTAGTCCACGTTGGTGGGTGCCTTTCTCTTTGAGGCCTCCCATTTCCAGATTCTTCTGCGGTTTCAGATGCATCGTCAAATAATTCGGTTTCATTTAATTCACCATTTTGACTTTCAGTATTTTGTGAAGGATTTTTATTGTTCTGTTCAGAAAATTCAATTTCTATTGATTTCTCCCTGTATTTGTTTTTCTTTTGTTTACTTCTATTTTCTTTTTCAGGTGTGCGAAGTTCTTTTTCTTCTACAAGGTTATCATAGCCCGTGTCTTCTTCTTGAAAGTACATCTTGTCTATGACCTTGATGTCCCTGCTCGTCACTACGTCATTATCTTTAGGTATGTAAGCTCTGTAGCCTTTTGAGGTCATCGAGTATCCCATGAAAACACCTTCCTTGGTTTTCTCTGTTAGCTTTCCTCGTCTGTTCTTTTTTAGGACGAAGGTCTTCCTGCCGAAAACTTCAAGATGATTGCCAGACGGTGTTCGGCCTGTCCACTTCGTGAACGGTATATCGCCGTCTAATGCTTTTGAAGGGCTACGGTTTATAAGATAGTTTGCCGTAGATACTGCTTCTGCCCAGAGCTTTTTAGGAGCATTGGCTTCGATCAATAGGCACCTGGCTTTGTCTAGCAATGATCTGTTCTTCCTCTCACTGATCCCATTTTGCTGTGGGGTGTAAACAGTGGTCAATCTTCTTTGGATGCCGTTTAGTTTGAGGAAAACATCAAACTCCTTATTGCAGTATTCAGTGCCGTTGTCGGATTGCAGGTGTTTTATTCTTTTATTGTGAAATGTTTCAACTTCATTCTTGTATTGCTTGAAACAATTGAATACGTCACTTTTCTTCTTTATGAAATAGACGTGGCAGTAACGGGTGAAGTCGTCTATGAATGTGACGTAATATCTTGAGGCTGCAAGTGTTTCGCACTCAAAAGGTCCACAAACGTCGCTGTGAATTATTTCCAGCTCTTGCGTCGTGTAGAGATCATCATGTCTTGTAAAAGGTAATCTTGATAGTTTGCCTTTAATGCAGGTTTCACATGTTTCCAATTTTTCTTTGTTTATTTTCAATCCGTACATTAAGTCATTTGTAGCCATCTTGATCAGATCCTTTTCGTTTATATGGCCAAGTTTGCGGTGCCACTCCATGATGTCGTCCTTTTTCTTTTCTTTTTGTGTGTGGTTTGCAGTCTCTTTTTTAAATTCAAAGTAGTAGAGTCCATCTCTTCTTTGTGCTGTTATTGTTATTTCGCCACCTTTTTCTATTACGTAGGCTTTGTCTTTTTCAAAAATTATTTTGTTACCTCTGTCTGCTATTTTGCCTACCGAGAGTAAGTTGACTGATAAATCGGGGACGAATAAAGTGTCGTTGATGTTATAGTCTACCTTTTCTACGGTGACTGTTACTTTTCCCTTTCCTTCTATTTTGCTGGTGTGCTTTTTCGAAGCCAGCTTTAAGGTACCATCTTCTGGGGTCATGGTGGAAAATTTTGATTTGTCGCCACACATATGAGATGAACAGCCGCTATCTAAGCACCATACGTTTTCATTAATGTTTGAGCTTGCCGTATTTAGGCAGACATTGAAGTTCTTGCCTTGGCTTGTTCTTTCGGTTTTCTTTTTGTTTCCCCAGCATGCTTCGGTTGCATGGCCCTTTTTCTTGCAGTTCTTGCAGAATGGTTTTCTTTTATTATTTTTTGAAAAATATGCCTCTGTTGAGTTTCCGGGCTGCTCACCAACATTTCTTGCTTGACTTTCCTCTAAGATTTTTACTTTTAAATCATCAGGGTTAGGTAATGTGTCCCTTGATTCGATGGCGATACGGAAGTTTTCAAATGTTGTTGGCAGACTGTATAACAGCATGATACTGAGCAGTTCCGGTGGAATTTTTAATTCCATATCAGCGAGCTTGTCCACAATATCCATAAAGTTATTTAAGTGGTCACGGATATCTTCTTCATTTGTCATGCGCTTTAAAACCAGTTGCTTTAATAAAGTCGCCTTTCTTGCGGGCCCAGTGCTCTGGTAAATGGCTCTTAATTTGTCCCACACGGCTTTAGCTGACGTACAGATCTTTATTTGTTTTAATTCTGACGGTGACAGGAGAAGTAAAATTTCAGCTCTTGCCTTTAAATCTTCCTTCACGTACGCTGCTTTTGCCGCTGCATCTGCGTTTGGCGATAATGCTTTTTCGCCGCTAACGATGTCCCAGTAGTCATTTTTTATAAGGACGGCCTGGGCTTGTAAGCACCAGGTGTCATAGTTAGATTTCGTTAGTGGCTCTATGTTGCGGACGGTTGCCATTTCCTTTTCTCTTTTTACGAACTACGCTCTGCTACCATTTGATGGAGTTTATTTCACTGAAGCGTTTTAAGCAAAAACATTATTTTGAGAAAACGAATTAGCTTTATTTGCAATTGGCATATTACATTGACAAGGTATATTTTATCCTCTCTGGTTAACCATGCCATAGAGCGGCGATAGCGCGGTGGCCAGTACTCACAATTGCCATAACAAAAAAAGAAGAAGAAGAACTATTTAACACTTGACACTGGCAAAAATTACTTCCAAGAGGAAAGTAGATTGCCATAACAAAAAAGAAGAAGAAGAAGCTTAGATTGTTTGTTACTGACTTCAATTTGATAAAGTATATTCGCGCCATCCTTCTGTCAACGTCAACAAAAGACCATAGATTTTTTTTGTTGGCTCGTACATTTGCTAATGTTGAGTAAAAGACCATGTATTAGTTATGAACGCATTCTCGATTTACTTTATCGCGCTGGGAATTTCCGTCTGTGAGTTCCGGTATTGCCATACACACATGCATGAGGACTTAAAACAGTTCTTAATGCTCTAAGCATGAGGATGACGGACGACAAGGTTAAGAAATTAGTGAGCGGACAAATTATAGTATTTAAGTGTACTATCCTATATGAACGATAGTGTATAGTACTCAATATGAAATTGTAGTATGAATACTATAATTATAGTACAGAATGCAACACTGGGATGACCACAGCACAGATGAATATACTAGTATAGTAAGTAAACCAAAGACAACATTTTTCTGAGGAATGGATCCAAAAAGTGAGAATGGACATGCTCTAAGGAATGGACCAACAAGTGAGATGGAGGTCAGTGCATGTGAGACATGACAAAGGGGCTTCTACAGGCTAACTTCACTGACTAAATTTTTTTTATAGTGTGTGAAATAAATGAAGGTCAGTGGCTAACTTACATTAATTTCGTAATCACTCTGATATGACAGATGGATGTGATACATTGCTACTTTTCTTTGGCAAGTTTTTATTTGTGCAAAAACAAATTAGCAATGTATCGTATGTATAGCAATATTGCAGTTAACACTAACGTCATTGTTTAGCCTGCTGCGGGTCTATAGACGGGAGCGATTAGGATAGTAATAAGTGGTAATATTGACTCTAGTACGAGAGTGTACATGGTGGCGCATGGCGTTCGCCTCACCTCGTGATGTCTCAGGCTGCCCTCAAGGTGTCTCGCCTGCTCTCGCTCCCGTGGTGGTTTTTTGCACCCGAGTCAAAGGGTCTCGCATGCCTCACTAGGAACACCGAGAGCATTGCACACTCTCGCGTTTTTCAGTGCACAGCGAGCAACCAAGCCGAACACACGTGTTTGTGTTGTGTGTTGAAACTAAACTAAATTTCATAGAAATATATGTTTTCTATACAAGGTGTTACAAAAATACCCCTAATGCCGAATATGGCATATAGGGACCATCAAACTGAACAACTTTTACTATGGGACCAACTCTGAAATCGCGAAAAAAAAATCAGCTGTTTCATACAAAAATTAAAATCGAAAATATCAAAATGTATGAAACAGCTGATTTTTTTTTCGCGATTTCAGAGTTGGTCCCATAGTAAAAGTTGTTCAGTTTGATGGTCCCTATATGCCATATTCGGCATTAGGGGTATTTTTGTAACACCTTGTATATTCTCGGCGTTCGCAACTGCAACTGCAGTGCAGACGAGACTCGCGCGAGAGTGTACGGCACACATTTGGTTGAGTGCACTCGTACGAGAGTGTACATTGTAGCGCTCGCGGATAGGCCTCACGGATGAGAGCTCTCAGCGAGACTCTTAGAGCATTAAGGCGAGACTAGACGACAGCACTCGCGCGAGAGTGTATAGGTGCATAAAGATCACACTATTATTATTTATTCATCTCGTTCGATTCATATTTCATCTGTGCATTTGACATCTGTCAGTTTAACTGTTTACAATACAAGTGTTAATTTTTTCCTCAGAAGAATAACTAAAGATTTTTTAATGTAAATCTTAACATGTAAACATAGACTAACATAAGTAATTGGTCGTGTGTAAATCCGAAATCGTAAAGCTTTCTTTCTTTTATGATTATTTATTACAATTGTACCTTTGATAAAACATAAATTGTGTGCCTGCGGTTAGAAGGTGGCGTTGTTGAATTTTGGACTGTATTATTAATTAAATTGATATATGATTTTGAAATTTGGCAAAAAACCCAAACAGTAAATAAAGATTGTTGTTTGAATAATTTATTGAGACTAAAGTTAACAGAGCGCTTGCATTTATTAATATAATATGGCTACTATAAGCAGTACATTAGAAAATGTGTGGAATAGAAACGAAGATTTCTGCTGTTTGTGTTTCACATCAGGCACCGAAGTGTCTGTCCACGTAGACGACGAAGTTTTGATCTCGTATTGTGAAACTGAGAGCTTTCTACCTGTGGCCGAATTATTGAGCAGTGTTCTTGGTTATGAGGTAGGTACTTTGATTGATTGGTTGATCACAAGCGTGTCTTGAGTGGTTTACGTTAATAATTGAAGCTACTTACAACTTGATTTATTTATTTCACTAATAAATTAAAGAACTAGCAACTTTGTATTTTTTTTTATGACAATGTACTGATTATTTACCCGAAAAGACTGCATTGAAATAACTTTACGGTTCTTTTGTTTCAGATACTTGATTATATATTTACATTCACACATGTCTGCAAAAAGTGCCTTCACCTTGCTATAAGCAGCTACAGCTTCATCAAAAAATGTAAATTTAATTCAAATCTGCTCACTAAAACTATAATTAACCTTTCAAGTAGTTTGGAGAACACGCAAGATGAGATCGACAGCTGTCAAGTATTGTTTGTATCGTTAAATACGGAAGATTTTACAAGCAAACAGTTTTATGATGTGAAAAAAAAAGTAACTAATAAATCCATGGCCCGTAAAAGATGTAATATGCTGAATTCTCTTTACATAAAGCCGAAAGTTGAAGAACGAAACTTAATTATAAAAAATGAGCTTTCAGAAGAAACTCCAAAGAAACGTGGTCATTTTGTAATACCAATCAGTACTAAAAATATGATGTACGATGAAAATGATTCAGTTATTAGATGCAAAGAGTGTCTTAAAATATTCACTTCAGCAACTAACCTTCGGAATCATTACATAAAGATTCATGCTCCAAAAATATACAATTGTACAGAATGCCATAAAGGTTTTGGTTCACCATCATTCTTAGAAGCACATAAATCTGATAGTCATTGTCCAATGGTTTGTAGCGAGTGTGGGAAGACTTTTAAGAACAAATACTCATTTAAATCTCATGAATTGACACATTATATGACGCTTATGTGCCATGATTGTGGCAGAGTATACAAAAATAACTCAACATTTAAAAAACACAAGGAATTAAATATATGTGGGCAAAAAACAAGAGCTTCACCAGCAAATGCAAAATACACCTGTGATTATTGTAATAAAAAATACACCCAAAAAGTTTCTTTACGTGTCCATATTCAATATGAACATGGAAATTATAAGCATCATGTTTGTAACATTTGCCACAAAAAATTTTGGGCTCAAAGTAGATTAAAAGCTCATATGGTGAAACACACTAAAGAGAAAAACTTTATTTGTACTATATGTGAGGGCAAGTTTGTTACCAAAGAGGCATTGCTGTATCATACTCGTATACATACAGGAGAAAAACCTTATGAGTGTAATCAATGTGATGCTAGATTTCTTTCAGCATCCCGTAGGTCTGAGCATGTAAAACGACATCACACAAATGCTACATTGCCATGTGATGTTTGTGGAAGCAAATTTAACTCTCAAAATTATCTACAAAAACATAAAAAGGGTCATTTTAGCACCACATATACTGGCAGATCAGATACACCGCATTATATAAAAGTAACACCACAAAAAGCAAATGATGTAGATTTTGTGAAATTGTCACAGGAATTAAAAATAATGTCTAATGAGGATTACAAAATAAGTGGTCAACATGTTTATCTAGAATTTGATGTGTAGATGTAAAATAATGTAGATATTTGAAAATATGTTTTTGTAAGAAATATATGTGATTGTAATTTAAATGTAAAAAATGAATTTAATCTGAGATAATTATATCATTGGATGAAATTGTTGGCATTTATTATTTTATTACTCAGCTCTGCTGCGTTTTGTGTAGTGATGATTTCTCGAAGAGCTTGAATGGCGCATTCTGAGAGAAAAGTACCTTTCCTTTTGTGCTTCGGAAAGGATGTTACCACCCATAGTAAACATCTGTTGGTCCCGGATTATTAGCGCCCCCTAATGCGAATTGGGTCCAGGAATGCTGTAAAATGGGGGTCAAAACTATGGAAAAACAATATATCAGATGATAATGCTCGGTCATATCATATTTATTTAATTAAAATCGTTTTTACAAAGCAATGTAAACAAAAGAAAATATTATTACTTATAACGAGGCTGTATAGATATCAATTTCTTTGTCTTCCCTATATTACGATAATTTAAAAAAGAATATGTCAATTGTCAAAGTCAAAATTCTGCTGTGCGCTGTTTGTTGAAATTGAATTGATTGGAATATTGGACTGTTGTTTTCAGTTTTTCTACACAAACAAATTGTTAATCTTTCTCAACCTTCAATTATTTTAACTAGTTTTGATAAGCGAACATACAGATTCATTTCTAAAATGACTTTTTGGGAAGATACATTTATTATTCTCATATCACAGGTAATTTAAATGATCAACCAAGTTTTTGGTAGGTTATGTTTTTATGATTTGCCGACTTTAAAATTTCAATTGGTATTTTTTACAAATTTTCTCATAAAATATCAACAAAGTTTATTCAAGCATAATTAAAAGATAAACCTAGTTGAAATAAAAAATGTGTTGCGTATTGTTTTATCATGTGACTTATGCCCAAAAAATAATGAAATGAAATCATTACATACTTACAGATATTTTTCTTTGTCGGCGGTTGGATTTTCTTCGTGAAACAACTGTTTCGTGACTACGAAGTACATCACACGTTGGTGCAACTTATATTCTCAGTCACATTTGCCTTGAGTTGTACCATGTTTGAATTAATCATATTTGAAATAATTGGATATCTCGATTCAAGGTTAGTATTATATTTTAGATTTTAAGATGCATTTTAGTAAAGTCATAGCTATGAGACATTTTACTCTAGATTTGGACCAACTCTGAGTTATAATATAACTTAGTCATTATAAATCAACCATTTTAATCATAGCTAAAAAATCATTTTGCTATACCCTTTAAAGAAAAGATGAACAGTCAATATTTTCACTGATTGTTTGAGTAAGTGTGAGACTGGTGGGACAAAAATGGTTAATCCTCCTGTATTAGGTCATTTAATTATTATAGATTTTGAGTTAGACAATTAGACCCAGGGATCGAATAAATGGTTATTACTTGTAGTTCTTGATGATGGGTTTTATTTCTGACGATCATTAATTTACGATCTTAGGGAAACCGTTGATAAACTAAAGATGATGTTTTGTTACTGTTTTCAATTTCTTCAAAAAAAAGCTGCCAGTGATACAAAAGTGTAAGTAACTTCATTCGAGAATGTATGTCACGAGAATATTGTGCCACAAGTGCTTCTGTTGTTCATAGTTAATATAATGGCATTGTATATTTTTATTCGTATAAATGTTTGTTGAAATTTTTTATTATTTTGTTTACAGCTCGAGGTATTTCCATTGGAACATGGGATTATACTCTCTATTATTTATGGTTATAGCTCTTATACCATTTTATATTGCTTACTTTTGCATCAGTAATATTAGGTTTGGTAAGTTTTGATTGTCACTATACATAGTCGGTCAATAATTATTCAACTTTAGTGATAAACAATAATTATTGTCTTGTTCCAGTGTCACAAAATATGATAAGAAGTTTAACTGTGTTTGTTTGGTTTATCTACCTGTATTTCTTCTGGAAGATTGGTGATCCATTTCCGATATTAAGTCCAAAACAGGTAGGTATTTTTGCATTATTTAACTCAAAAGTCATAAATACAGCATTATAAATATGTAAACTTGATATAAAATGTTTATTATTAGGTTGCATTCTGATATCAACCATTTTACCTTTGTTGTAGGGTATTTTTTCCATCGAGCAAGGAGTTTCTCGTATAGGTGTCATTGGTGTGACAGTGATGGCGCTTCTTTCTGGATTTGGTGCAGTCAACTACCCTTACACATCTATGGCGATATTTATCAGGTAACAAAGAAACTGGTTGTATCATAAAGCAAAGTCTTAAAAAGGAATATAAAGCAAATTGCCAATCTTAGATTTCATTTTCACGGCAGTGATTTAAATATAATTTCTCTAAAATACATATTAATATTACATTATATGGTCGATACATGATGTACAGCTGGTGGAGGATGGACTACAATAGCCAAGGATAGGGGGAGGTGGAAAGAGTTGGGGGAGGCCTTTGACTACAAAAAGTCCTTTGTCAAACAGACAAGGAATAAATACTTTAATAAATACTGTGATTTGTGATTTATAAATATTTAATATACAAAATGATTGTCTAAAATGTATGTATTTCATGTGTGTCTGAATAAAAGCTTTTATTATTATTATTACTATGTGGTTGATAATTAGTTTAAGCAAAAAACATAAAAACAATACTTTTAGATTAAAAAAAAGATACCATGATACCATTTCAAACTACAATTCCTACACGCATAACAACGCTTTACTTTCAGACCAGTTACTCAGTCCGATGTCCTTTCAATAGAGAAAAAGTTACTGCAAACTATGGACATGATATTGGTGAAAAAGAAAAGGATAGCGCTAGCCGAAGCCAACAGCATGGGAGGGAGACAGAACTATAGTTTGATGGACCAGTCTAATGCGAAGAATCGTGGATTTTGGACCAATATTTTGTCTAGTGTCGGGAGTATAGCGAATCCGCTCAACCATGGTACTGAAAGTAAGTTTATTTTTTACTAAATGTATAAGCTTTTATGGTTTACAGTTCTTCTGTCACCATCTCAAAGCTGAAATTATAAGACTTAGTAGAATCAGTAGAATCTACTTGACTACCTCTGGTCGAGTGTCTTTGTACACCGGATTTCAAGGTGTCGCCATCTCTGATGTCCCGGGTTCGATCCCCGGTTGGGTCAATTTAGAAAATGAACTTTTCCATATTGGCTCAGGTCTGGGTGTTTGCGATACCACCGTTGTCTCTGATTTCTATAACACAAGTGCTTTAGCTACTTAATTTGGAATCGGAGCAATGTATGTGATGTTGTCAAATATTTATTTATTTATTTAATCTACAAAAAATGGTATTATCAACTATCACTCTATTGAGTTTAAGGGCTTTAAATGATGATTTATGTTAGACCGGGCCATGCCATGTCCGAGGCCAAAGGTACGTTGGTCGCTTAATATATCAATGTGCAACATAAGTAACCAACTTCAGAGCGCTTGCGTTACAAAACGACGTATTATTATTTTTAAAATTTACTCTTTGCCATACATTCTCGAGTGAAGTTGCAGTGGATCACTGTCTATTGTCAATTTAATCGCATTGTACTTCGGAATCGGATCAATGA
Source organism: Catoptria pinella (assembly GCA_963556745.1). Lineage (NCBI taxonomy): Eukaryota > Metazoa > Arthropoda > Insecta > Lepidoptera > Crambidae > Catoptria > Catoptria pinella. The sequence continues at coordinate 2,088,247 of OY750782.1, read as the reverse complement.
TGGTGTTAATTTTTTTTTTTCATTTTCCATTGTCCTAGATATTACCCAACTCCGTCAAGAAATAGCCGGCTTAGAAGAGTTGAGTCGGCAGCTATTCTTGGAGGCCCACGACGCTCGCAGCATGAGAGAGAAGATCGAGTGGTCTAACACATTCCAGGGGAAGTACTTCAACTTTTTGGGGTACTTCTTCTCGTTGTACTGCATTTGGAAGATTTTTATTGTGAGTTGACTTACCGTTTTGATATTTTAGTAAAAAAAAGTTATAAATAATTTCAGACTGGGCACGATTTCTGAAATATACTAAAATCGCTTGCACACCTCGATGTCACTTAGTTTTAGTTAATTTTCGCAAAATTCACAGCTTTTTTTTCTCACTGGTGCTTTTAATCTCAATTCTTTTCTAACTACTTTAGAAATTTGCAGATTAAAATAATGATTTAACAAAAAATATACGCATTTTCCTGTTCGTAATGTTTGATTTCTGTCCCCATTACTAATAAAAATTGTATAGCAGATATACAAGGTGTTACAAAAATACCCCTTTTTTTTTTATGCCGAAGAAAAACGCCTTTACGCGCTTCCCCTCTCGCAGGTGAGCGAGAAGGGGGTATGTGGGGCTCGCCAGGAGGGGACCGCAACTTTCAACGTTGCGGCTCCCTCCACGACTGCCTCCCGTGATCCCACCCAGCCGAGTGGTTCGGTGGGATCTCGGGAGGAGGGAATACCCACTAAAAAACTCCGGCACTTGCCCACTCGCCACCAGACGGTATATATGGTATATAGGGACCATCAAACTGAATAACTTTTACTATAGGGCCAACTCTGAAATCGCGAAAAAAAAATCAGCTGTTTCATACATTTTGATATTTTCGATTTTAATTTTTGTATGAAACAGCTGATTTTTTTTTCGCGATTTCAGAGTTGGCCCATAGTAAAAGTTGATCAGTTTGATGGCCCCTATATGCCATATTCGGCATTAGGGGTATTTTTGTAACACCTTGTATAGTTACTAGGGCATCCAATCTCGGTATACCGAGATCTCGAAATACCGAGATCCCGCGTCATTTTCCAGTCCCGCAAGGAGCGAGATTACCAGCGCGGGATCCGCGGGATTTGCGGGACTGGAAAGTAGCATAGAGAAGTCATCTTGCAAGCGCTGGCGCGCGAGTACTGAAAGGCTCGTGGCGCTTGTCTCGCGCATACGCCGCGCTGTTGATATCGCCATGTTTGGTTTTGTTTGATGGTTTTGTTGACAGTAAGAAGAAGTAAACACTAAAAGCAATAAATGGATACTTGAGAATTTTATTTTAACATATAAATACCTCTTTACACAAAACTTAATAGGCAGCTCATCTTACACCTGCGGGATCCCGCAAATACCGAGATCCCGCGGGATCGTAAATCATCGATCCCGCAAATACCGAGATCACAAATAACATGCGAGATTGGATGCCCTAATAGTTACACAATGGTTACTCTCTGTCAAACTATTTAAGTTTGACATTAAAAAGAAAGGAACAAAACACGAACATCTGTTATACAATCTTTATTATTAAGGGGGTATGAGTAATATCACGTCACATATAGAGGACAGAAGTCAAGTTTACACGTGCTCGAGCAACGCCCACATAGACACCTCTCACCGACACGGCACAACCGGAATTTCAGACCAATATAAGGCCGTATACAGAAAGAAAGCTGGAAACTTATAAGCGCTTACCGGCGCTTGACAGCGCTGGTCCGTTCTACACAAAGGAAGCAGGTTGAAGCAGCGGTATTGCTATACACATGCATGAGGGTGACGGACGACGAGGGTAAGAAATTAGTGAGCGGACAAATTATAGTATTTAAGTGTACTATCCTATATGAACGATAGTATATAGTACTCAATATGAAATTATAGTATGAATACTATAATTATAGTACATAATGCAACACTGGGGCCCAGCGCTGACCAGCGCGTGTTGAAGCTTGTCGGAACTTGTCGGCACCGTTCAGTGCTTATCGGCGCGCGTTCATATATTTTCCTGCGCGGGTTCTTCTTTTTTTGTTATGGCAATCTACTTTCCTCTTGGAAGTAATTTTTGCCAGTGTCAAGTGTTAAATAGTTCAGTGGTAGATATTGTTTAATTTTTCATTAGAATGCGGGTGCATCGCATTCTAATGCTGCTTGGAGCATTTGGCACCAAGTATATCAAGACAGTTAACTCGGTTAGTTCTGCCGAGGAAGCTACCACTTCAATAAAAGTCTCAGCTTCACACAACCAAGATCGCGCCTATTTCAATTATCCCACATATTGTTCAGTTGCGTAGACACTTGTACCATATAACTGCACAAATTTTAAGACACAATATCCACTATGAATCAATTTGAAAATAATTAAAATAGACACCAAACCGAACTCGACAAAATGGCGCCAAAAACTCCAGCTGGAAACTTATAAGCGCTTACCGGCGCTTGACAGCGCTGGTCCGTTCTACACAAAGGAAGCAGGTTGAAGCAGCGGTATTGCCATACACACATGCATGAGGGTGACGGACGACGAGGGTAGGAAATTAGTGAGCGGACAAATTATAGTATTCAAGTGTACTATCCTATATGAACGATAGTATATAGTACTCAATATGAAATTATAGTATGAATACTATAATTATAGTACATAATGCAACACTGGCGCCCAGCGCTGACCAGCGCGTGTTGAAGCTTGTCGGAACTTGTCGGCACCGTTCAGTGCTTATCGGCGCGCGTTCATATATTTTCTTGCGCGGGTTATAAGTTTCCAGCTTTCTTTCTGTATACGGCCTTAGACGAGTGCGAATGCGTGACGCAGAGGTCGGATGTGTGTGTGCGTTGCTCGAGCGCGCATATTAGTAAGCTTGATTTCTGCCCTCTATTTTGTGGTCATATACCAAGTTTCTTTAAGGCGAGGCCAGTTCATGATCTGATGAAAAGATTGATTTTTGAGCTTCCAATGTGAAAAACTGATGTACAATTCTACTTCACAAAAAATACTGTAGACTGACGAAGAAACAAGTTAACCAAACAGAATATTGAAAAAAAAAACTGTTGACTTGATAACCTCCCCCTTTTTTTTAAATCGGTTAAAAATGGCTTGGTTATTACTCTGTAAAAATCCTGAATAACACCATAAAAACTTATACAAATTAACTTCCGATCTTCAGATCTTGTAGTTTTCAACGATATTTTTAATGATATGTTTTTTTATGCAAAAAGGATAGCTTTTTTATTTATTGATCTAACACAATAACTGAGTAGATTTCCAATAAATGATCCAGTCTTCCAGAAATCAATGAAAATGTACACACGACAGCACGTCAGGTTATACAGTTAAACTGCGAAAACAGCTTTTATTGTGTAGGGCATAAAGGCGGTCTCAAGGTCAACATGTATAGTCTGAGGTGCCGTTGTGTGTACTAAATTTCGTGAAATTTCTGGCGAAGCTACAATTAAAGCTATGCAATAATCAACCATATTCCAAAGAGATAGTGAAAGATTATATTTCGTGAACTGACCTTGCCTTAAGTAAAGTTTGTTGAAACAAAAATTTTTTAACGTGTAATGGAAATCTAGAAAAGACCACGTGACTGATATTACGATATGATAGTGATGTGACGTTTGTTGTGTCCCCAGTCAACAATCAACATAGTATTCGACCGGGTGGGCAAAAAAGACCACGTGACTGATCTTACGATATGATAGTGATGTGACTTTTGTTGTGTCCCCAGTCAACAATCAACATAGTATTCCACCGGGTGGGCAAAAAAGACCACGTGACTGATCTTACGATATGATAGTGATGTGACGTTTGTTGTGTCCCCAGTCAACAATCAACATAGTATTCGACCGGGTGGGCAAAAAAGCCCACGTGACTGATCTTACGATATGATAGTGATGTGACGTTTGTTGTGTCCCCAGTCAACAATCAACATAGTATTCGACCGGGTGGGCAAAAAAGACCCCGTGACCCGCGGCCTAGAGATAGTCGTCCACTGGTTGGGGTTGGCCGTCGACGTCGCATTCTGGTCGCAACATGTCTCCTTCGCGCTTGTTGGCTGTATAGCGCTTACGAGCATTAGGGGGTTACTACTTACGTTGACTAAGGTAAGACATCACCATTATCATCTACCTTAAGAGCGCATAGTATACACACTAGCGCCGCCATTGGAAAAAAACAGTGCTTAAATAAAGACAAAATCATCTGTCTTTAAGAGCGCAAGTCTGCACACTAGCGCCGCCATTGGAAAAAAATCATAGTGTTTAAATAAAGTCGAAATTGTGAATTATCTCTCTGTAGTGCATTCTGAAAAAGCTTTGTGGTACGACAGCACCTCAGACTGTACATATTGACCTTGAGACCGCCTTTATGCCCTACGTAATAAAAGCTACTTTCACAGTTTAATTGTATAACCTAAAGTGCTGTCGTGTACTTTTTATCTCTTAAACAATATTATCTCGTTTATTCTCGTTTTTTGCGAAAAGTGGCCACTTTTGATTTACATAAGCCATTGACATAAGCTAACGCTTAGCTCTTGTCAATCCCATACATTGTCATTCTATTCTACTAGCGTTAATTTTAGTAGAATGGCCATTTGAGTAGGTCCTCAGATTGGGATAACTTTATCTTAACTATTTTTGTTCGCAACTTCCATTAACCTGACATTAATGCGATATAGTCATCGACTATAAATTTTTACAAATAAATATAGTTAAATTAAAATAGTTTATTTCAAGCATATTTTACCCATACATTATCAATAATATCTTAAATTAAACACAACAAAAGTGGGAGTGGTTTATACTAGAAGAAATTCGACGATGACACTCGTGACTCGGTAGCTCAGCGGTATGGATTGGACTTCCAAAGGTCGCGGGTTCGATTCCCGTCCGAGAATACGATCTGGTGCGAGTCGATTTTTTTTCTAGTATATTATTTAGTATTGTATAAAAAATAGCATTCTGAATGCTAAAATCTCAAAATTTCAAAATTTTCTCAAAATGTGAATTTGGTTCCGGTACAAATAAGTTATGATAGAAACAATTAATTACAGCTTTCACTGGTATGTTACTAAAAATTCAAAAACCTAACTTACCACATTTCTCTTTCAGTTCTTCTACAAGATCTCCTCATCTAAATCGTCGAACATCATCGTTCTCGTTCTCGCACAAATAATGGGTATGTACTTCTGTTCATCCGTCCTGCTCATGCGTATGAACATGCCCGCCGAATACAGAATCATAATAACCCAAGTTTTAGGCGATTTGCAGTTTAATTTCTACCACAGATGGTTCGATGTGATATTTTTAGTTAGCGCTCTAACTAGTATTTTTACTCTTTACTTAGCTCATAAGCAACCTTCGGTAAGTTAGTGCAAAGTGTCAGTTTTGTAAAGTACAAAGTTTTCTGTAAATAGTCTTTTGGAAATTATCTTGGCATAAAATTATAGTGATAACATGCTAGTTCACCATAAATTATTTCTATGAAATTGTAGCATTTGAAAAAGTTATTCCAGTGGGACGTAACATACAATACAGTTGGCCAAAAATATTGTCTACCATTAAGATAAATAATATTAGAAAAAATCGACTCACCCGTAGCACCTCAGACGGGACTCGAACCCTGCAACTCGAAATTGCGCTGGCTTGCAGCGAAGAAGTTAAAAGTACTAGAAAATTTCGCCGCTCCCACTAGCGACTCGGTAGCATAATTGGTCAGTGGGCCGGAATCCCAAGGGTGCGGGTTCGAGTCCCGTCTGAGGTGCTACGGGTGAGTCGATTTTTTCTAATATTATTTATCTTAATATAAAAATAGCATTGTGAATGCGAAAAATCTAAATTTAATAATATTGTCTACCACCCTACGGTTGAAATTCAGCTGTACGTAAAACAACAAGGTTGATTTTCCCTTGCAATAATGTTCTGACAGTTAGTAATGTGAACCTTACTTCCGCTATTTTGTTACACAGGTTTTATCAAAACTTGTAGACTTTCGTGGTCGACTGTACCTGCATTAAAACGAATGTCATGCAAACATTGTGTCCCTTTACAATTTAAGATGTGCCCGATTGACGGATTCCTATACAACATGTTACAAAAATACCCCTAATGCCGAATATGGTATATAGGGACCATCAAACTGATCAACTTTTACTATGGGGCCAACTCTGAAATCGCGAAAAAAATATCAGCTGTTTCATACAAAAATTAAAATCGAAAATATCAAAATGTATGAAACAGCATTTTTTTTTCACGATTTCAGAGTTGGCCCCATAGTAAAAGTTGTTCAGTTTGATGGTCCCTATATACCATATTCGGCATTAGGGGTATTTTTGTAACACCTTGTATATCTCTTTTCCATTACTTTTGAGCTAGTATTATAATTAAGGATTGTTTAATTTTAAGCATTGTTATCTACTTATAAGACTGATGAAAGCTATGAGCTACTATTTTAAAATATAAGTAAAATAAGGCAAGTGTCTAAAAAATCAAATTGTTAACACATTTTTATGTATTTGATTGAATCAGGCGTCACTTGGCGGAAGTCCCAAACCATTGTGAAAAGAGAAATATATCTATCTTAGTCCCGCAAAAAATAGAGTAAGCTATACAAGGTGTTACAAAAGTACCCCTAATGCCGAATATGGTAGATAGGGACCATCAAACTGAACAACTTTTACTATGGGACCAACTTTAAAATCGCGAAAAATAAATCAGCTGTTTCATACAAAAATTAATTACGAAAATATCAAAATGTATGAAACAGCTGATTTTTTTTTCGTGATTTCAGTGTTGGTCCCATAGTAAAAGTTGTTCAGTTTGATTGTCCCTATCTACCATATTCGGCATTAGGGGTACTTTTGTAACACCTTGTATATTTCTTGTCACACATTTTTATAATAAGAGGCATCATAACTTTCAAAACTAATCCAAAAGCAGAAATATGCATTCATTGTTTTTTTTTGTAAAATCTGATTATTTTATTTATTATTAAACTAAAATTACAAACTGACTAAGGTTTTTATTCAATGGACAAACCCTTGTTTTGGTACCTCAGACGATAGGATGGTTAAAAAATAAAAAATAAAATTTTGATTTAAATAACTTTATTTAACATTTTATCTTACATAAACTATATCGAAATAGTTAAAAATAGAAAAGTTTACTTGGAAAGGCCACCTTACATTCATAATTTCACTTAATATTACAAGAAAAAAATATATAAAGTTTTGTAACCCGATCATTCATTAAAAGATTCGAGAAAAACTTTTTTGGAAGTGTGTAAGTATACCCGACTATGAAAGATGACTTTTTTAAATATGCTTTTTTTCTATTTCTTAGCTACGATATTTACAAAAGCAATCAAAAATAATCATTTATTGAGAAGTAGTTTACTTATATTCTTTGTAACTTCATTCTATTGACGGGAGTTCGTAAATATTTAAGCATATATATTTTGAAGTTTTCATTTTATCAGATATGTAATTTTTAAAACTATTTTAGATGTTCTTATAGTTTGGTAAACGGGGCGCGATATAATAATAATATTGCTATAATTTATAGTTACTAATTTTATGTTTTATCTAATATTTTTATTAAATATAAAACTAGGCAATAAATATTTCTTTTTATCTTAATAAATAAATAAACGCCCCATTTAAAAATGGCGGAAGCGGAAATGCTTTTGTGCATTTTTTCAACCGCAGACACACATTTTGTACATTCACATACCATTTGAACTTTTTTTCTCACCATTAAATATTCAATTAATTATTTGGTGTTAGAATTTTGAGCAACAAATTCCATAGAAATTAAGCAAGATGTTTCTCTATGTTTGTATGTATTTACATTAAAAAAACGTCACATTGAGTCAACTAAAATAATATTACAGATAATGAAAGATTCATATTTAGCTGATGAGATATTAGGAACCCTGCAATACTATTTTTAAGCCATTTTTCGAAACAGTGTGTCACAAAATTGGGCTTATTTTTAACAGACTCGTGAGAAAGAATAAATGTAAAGATACAGGAATTTTTCTTGTAACATATAAATTTATTTTCATATCTTGAAATAAACCTGCCAAAATGTTTACATAAAAATAAAAAAAATGCGTAAAAAACAATGACCACTTCCCATAGAAGCGTTGACCTGTCAAATAGCTTTTTTTTAAAGTATGTATAATGATAATAAAATTATATTTGATTACTTGCTATGACTGTATATTACATTTTAATTTGGCAATCAGATTTGGTAATGGTAACATCAATATGTTCTACTTGTAATTATTGCTAATCTTTATCATGAATTTTCCCAATTTCTACATTACCAATTTTTAATTTAGTTAGCAATTTATAAATAACAATAAAAATGCAAATTGATGAGCTATATTACTTCTTTATACGTGATAAATGATAAAATCAACATTTTGACAGGTCGGAAATGGTCACCCTTCTCTCTACTGTGACGTTTCATGTGTCAAATGAATGTCAATTTATTCTCCCATGACATCCTCGTACTGTTTCCTGAAGCAATCTCCCACCGGGAAGAAGTCCCAGCACCGCTGCGTGTACATATTCCACACGTACGTCTCTTGACCTGGAGGGGGTAATTTTTTTTACTAAAATCTTTTTTTATATGGGGTGGAGACGACAAAACGCTAATAAATGAAAACATTGATGACACCAGTTCATAGGAGTATTTTAAAACTATCAAATAATTCCTAGGGACGAAACATATTTTTTAATTGTTTAATTTGAATTGTACTGAAAACAGTAACTCAAAAATAATTCCTGTGTCTTAACTATTGGAAATTTTTAATTGATTTTTTTATGGGTGCGTTCTTAGCTAAACGACATTTAATTTATTCTCGCATTGTCGTCTCAAGGTTGAATATCTTTCGCCAGATGGCAGAGTACTGCGAAAAAGAATTCACGATTATCGGGCGATATTTGTCGTTTGCTTAACTTGGACATTGGACTTCAGTATTTTTATGTCCCTACTGCTGTGCACAGCTAGGTTGGCATACCTTCGCTATAGGTCAGTGGTTCTCAAACAGTTTTTTCTACGTACCCCTCCAAAAAAGATATCAAACTCGCGTACCCCTTAATGAAAGAATGATAAATAAAAAAATAAAATCAATGTAGATGAAAATGCTGCACGTGCCCCTTGATGCAACCTTGCGTACCCCTGGGGGTACGCGTACCACTAATTGTGAAACAGCTAAAGGTGTAAGGAGGAGAGATTGCTTAACTAAATTGAACCTTATTCTTAAGTAAATTATGCTACAAAGTGGCATGAACGTCGTCCGATTATCGTCGTTTGGTTTTTAGAATAACTAAACATAAATAGTTTATGACGAAAATTATAAGATGGCGTCCCAATGTTGGCGCCAATTGCCATGTTAAATTAATATGATTGGAATCCTTATTTTAATTCATCAACGCCCGAGCGGCCGATTGCGGCCGGATAACAATGAAATATCTATTGTGTCTCATTGTGAACCCAAAGTACCTATGAAAAGGCAGGATAGAGACATGAGCGACATTTTCCGCTCCTAATGGCCTTATTAAAAAATAAGAATTTACCTGTATACTCCGTGTCCGGTTTATTGATGAGATGCATAAGGAAGAACATGTAGTTCGCTAAATTATGCTCTCTTGCCACGTGCGTATCGAACCCGTGCGGAACCTGCGAATTAACATTTTGGTTTGAAATTATTTGGCATTGTATCCCATCCGCCATTTTTTTTTTTTTAAATTGTGTCGCAGTACAAAACTTACATATTTCGATTACGGATATAGAGACGAACAAAAATGATATTCAATAAAAGGGTCTAACGTTACGTTTTAGAGATATTTTTACAAAGGATTACGAATTTTAACGTGGAGCGCATTAAAACTACAGTCAAGTGCAGTAAACTTATAACACTTTTACTGTTATGCACTCGAATAGTCAATGTTAGTCATTATTAGCCAATTGAAACGATTCAAAGAGGTTTTTGAACCTATAAGATTAAAAAAAAAATGTTGAAATGATCTTTTAATCCAAATATCACTAAAACGAGACGTTTTAGATCCAAAGGTTACACAAAATATACGTTTCATAGAGCGATGCGATTTTTGAAAAAAAGTCGGACGAGGACTATGCCACGCTCCATGCAAAAATTTTCAAACCCCTTTGTCTCTTAAACTTAATATTTTTTTACAACAAAATGAAGGTACAGATAACAGAAAGATAATTTATCATCAAATTACAAATGAAATGATATTAACATGAACAAGAAATTCTACATAAAGCGACTATGTATTTTAATATAAAGGATAATCCATCTGTCAAGGCTTTAATAAGCGTATTTTGGATAACATTATCAATTTCATAAAATTTGAATCCCATTATTTATAGTCGACGATGAACTAAGTAAGTTAATATTTTCAAAAAATAATCAAAGAGTTTGTAAAAGAAACTAAAAAATTTGGATTTTCTTCTAAAATTGTTGACTTTAGATTAAACACAAAGATATACGAATCTATACCCCTAGCACGAACGTCTAAAAAACGCGCGTAAAAGTACTCGATAGAGGATTGTTTATGAGAAATCTCATTTCGCTTTTCAGCGGTAGATGGCGCTGTACAAATAGCCCATACACGATTACTCTATCGAATGTTTTTACGCGCGCTATTTTTGTCGATAGATGTTCGTGATACGGTTACTGAAGGTCACCTTATCGAAGTAGTCCTTGTTGATGCCGCATATGAAGCAGTTGGACTCCATGTCCTCTTTGACCGACTCCAGCTGGTCACGGAGCTCACCGAACGCGTCGATGATCAAACCTGGAGCGAGGACATTATACAAGGTGTTACAAAAATACCCCTAATGCCGAGTATGGTATATAGGGACCATCAAACTGAACAACTTTTACTATGTACTACTTTTAATTTCACATATTATCTGTGGTGTGTACTGTGTATAGCCGTCTCACTCACCCTGCAGGATAGCGAGCAGGATAACGATGATAAAGAAGAAGAATGTGATGTCGAATATGATTCGGTACACCTCCGAGTCGTCGCCGTCGGGCGGCTCGAGCTCATCTCCGATGCCTCCGCCCGCGCGCACGCCTTTATATAAGTTGAACACGAAGCACTGCGAATAGAACATACATTATCATATTTTTTATTTATTTGTGTCAGGCAAGAATGGCTCATAGATGAATAGTACACACGACAGCACGTCAGGTTATACAGTTAAACTGCGAAAACAGCTTTTATTACGTAGGACATAAAGGCGGTCTCAAGATCAACATGTATAGTTTGAGGTGCCGCCGTGTGTACAGTACAGACGACGTTAGTGCCACTGTTTTTTGGTGGATTTTCCAAAGACTCACTAAGCGTTTTGCTTCAAATTTTATCATCCGTACCGATAGAGAGTTGAACTCCTTGTCTGAGTCTGTTTCCCGATAAGTATGTAGGAGAATGAATTCCGGAGGAACATCTTTCTCTGGGCTGGGAGGCATTAGCCCGGGGACCGCGGTCCGACCAAGGTTGTTGGAAGTTGTATATATGGTGAGTCGCTGAGAGAACTTCGTCAGCGAGATGTAGGTTTTTTCCATACTACGAGGTGCTATTCCATACTTTGACACAAGTTTCTTGACACAAGCGCCATCTAGTAACACGGTGAAGAATCTTGTTGTTGTGTTGTGCGGCGTAGGTAGATGCCGCTACAAGTACAATCTGGGGGCCTTCAAGTCACGAGTGAATAGTTATCTTCTAGGCAAGCGCGATTAATCGTCGCATCATCGCTTACCATCAGGCGTGATAGCGGACAAACCCTTGCATATCTAACATAAAAAAAAATCACGGATAACACGTCGTCGTGGTAAACTCACCGTGAGCATATCGTGGCAGTTCCTGTTGACCTCGTCGTCTTCCTCCTGCACGTAGAACTTGCGGAAGAAGTTGAATGCTATAACCGTGTAGATGTATACTATGATGGTCAGCAGCATCACCGTTAACACCAGCTGTTCAGAGAGAAAAAAGAATTAATGTGGTACCACTTACGATAAATTGGATAAGTACCTGTTTCACAATCAAAAAATAAGATCAGCCCTTAACATGGCCACAGAAACGCGATATGATATAGCGATTTATCACGTTTGACTGTCAAAAGACAATGGATTTTGACAGTTGTCGATAAAACGCTATATCACGTGATATATCGTGTTTCGATGGTCATGCTACGGGGCTGAGTAGCTTACTTGACAGATGATTTGACATATTTTTTATATCAAAACTGTCAAATCATCTGTCAAGTAAGCCAAATCGGCTAACTTTTTGATTGTAAAACAGGCTCTTAAAGTTTTTTTTAAAGTAAAGTTAGTGTGACAACTATTTTCTTCATAGAAATGGCTTGAAAGGGATAAAAAATATTTGATTAACCAAGTGTTCATAGAGATGTTGTCATTTCCATATTTTTTTTAGAATTTGTCAAAAATAGCTTGTCCCTTTCGTTGAACCATTATTATTACTGATCACTTTTTTATTTGATGCTGACTGTACCAGTTTATAAGAGTGCACAAAAAAATCTAGGAGATAAAGTAGATACTTACATTTATTTTTGAGAATAGTGATAAACTATTTACCTGTTTTCCGTTATGTGTGACAGACTGCAGAATGGTCCTAAGCGTTTTAAAGCCGACAGCGACATCTAGCAGGTGGGCGGCGAAGAAGAAGTTGTTGAAGTTGCCCATCACGGAGAAGGAGAAGTACCATAGAGAGTAGAGGAACGAGTTGTCTGTGATGGTGACTCCGGCCTTCCACACTTGGTAGCGCCAGTCTATAGACATTATGCTGGAGGCAAAATTTATTTATTATAAGTAATACTAAATAATATACATCTTTCCAGATATGTTTAAAAATATCTGGAAAGATGTTCAGTTGAATGTCGAGGTAATTCCTTGTACATTGGTGAGATAGCGCTGGCTTGCAGCGTAAGAGTTCATATACTAGAAGAAATTCGACGATTACACTAGTGTCTTGGTAGCTCAGCGGTCAGAGCATTGGACCGGATATCCAAAGGGTTCGATTCCCGTCCGAGAACATGATCTGGTGCGAGTCGTATTTTGTTTTGTATATTATTTAGTATTATATAAAAATAGCATTGTGAATGCTAAAATCTCAAAATTAAAAATTATTATAAGTAGTCTGTTTATCCTTACTTGTTCTATTTAGTAAGCAGTTTTTGACAGTACGCCTTTTAATCTTAAATCGCTGTATAAAAATATGTTAACTTATTATCAAATTGCTACTAATAACTAATGATATCTTTCGTATTCTATGTGTGGAAAACTATTTGTTGTATTTTATAAATTATTATTACAATAGAGTTGGGTGAAGATTGTTTAGCAAATAAGACAAGTAAGGATAAACAGACTACTAAAATAAAAGACACGTGTTTTTTTGCTATAATGTCTTATATTTTATTTAGATTTTGTTCTTGGGACTTGAAAAATCTTATGAAAATATAAGACACTGTACGCAACAAAAAACTACTAGCAACTAGAATGTAAAGTAGTAATGCGACTTTTAAACAAACAAATAACAAATAAACTATTGACCCGACAGACGTTGTCCTGTCCAAACATGTTTTTTTGAGAATTTGTAAAAAAAAATAGCTTTCAGTGATGTTCAGCGGATCAGCGCCCTCTATAATAGAACATAGAGTACCTTTCATCCCGAAAAAAAAATAGTTCCCGATGGACAGAAAAACAACTGTCCACCCAGACGAAGTCAAGGGCGGCCGCTAGTATAGAATGTGAATAACTGAATATACATACAAATGCAGCAACCCCTTGCTGCCCTCGTCCTCCTGCGCCGAGAACGAAGTCTTCTCCATGCCCAGCATGTTGGATATCGAGTCGAAGTCGTACGTTTCGGAGTACTTCGCGCGAACCTTCTTCTTAACGAACTTGTCCCAGTAGTTTACGGGGAAAGACCTGAAATACACACACACGTTAAATCCTTCAATCAATCAGTCAATATATTTATTTGCAAAAATATGGTTACATTATAAATTTTGAGATTTAAGCATTGACAATGCTATATTATACTAGAAAAAATAGGACTCGCACCAGATCATGTTCTCGGACGGGAATCGAACCCGCGACCTATGGATATCCGGTCCAATGCTCTGACCGCTGAGCTACCGAGTCACTTGTGACTCGAGTCCTATTTTTTCTAGTATATTATTTAGTATTATGTGGTTACATTAGTTTTTCCATACAAATCACCATCATATTTTGTTGTTATTGTCAACGTGCAAAAGTTTACAAAAAATATGATTATTAATAATATTGTCAAAACTGCAAATTAAATCTGTGAAATAATTATTACCTATTTAAAATTGACATATTAAAAGAGATTAAGTAATATAAAAACATTGTTATAAATTAGAAATAAAACACTTTTTACGGATTACAGCGCGTATATTATTAATTCAGGTGTTGTTTAGCGATCTGGCAGGAACTAGGGGGCCCCTATCGATCGCGGGGCCCTGGGCACGTGCCCAGAGTGCCCAGTGGGAAAGATGGGCCTGCTTATTATTATTTTACTTGTGTACTTATACTTAACCTTATCCTTAGTAATATTATAAATGCGAAAGTATGTTTGTTATTATTGTATTATTTATTTCTAGCCTTTTCAGGAAAAACATCGTAAGCGCCAAAATTAGCAAAAAAGTATTTACACTTCTAAGACTTTCGCGCGTACAGTTCATTAGAAATAAAACACTTTTTTTAGTCCTCCCGTGACCACGGCCCCTGGAAAGGTGTCGAAACGTCGGGAATTCTAAAAAACAATAAATACAAACTAAATAATTTTAAAACAACACCTGAATTAATAATATACGCGCTGTAATCCGTAAAAAGTGTTTTATTTCTAATAAAGTATTTTTATAGTAACCGCCGTATTACCTGATTTTGCACCCAATCGACCATATTTGGATGGAAATCCGTAAAAAAAAACAAGTTTTATTCACTCACTTTGCAGATATGACAAGCTTATCCCAATGGCTTTTAAGGTCGTCATCCTCTGGTTGCTCTGCTATATAAAGGCCGTCGAATTCCAGCTTGCGAGCTATTTCTTTTTCACGCTTGAAGATAGCTAGCGGCACCTGGCGAGATAATTTCGAGGGTCACATCATTTGAATCAATAACAAAGAGCCTGTTATACAGGTTTCGGTAAGTCCTAATTAACGAAACTGGCAAATAATTTAATAGAAATTGACTATTAAAGTACTACTACTACTACTACTAAAAGGGGCTCAAAAGTCTAATTCTAATTTACTTGTGTACTTATACCACATAATACTAAATAATAACCTACTCTTTTAAATAAAAGCGTCACCTCTCTTCTATCTCCCTTTTGCGTGCCCGACAGGGTCCATAATGCTTCTTTGTTTATAAAAATGTACCACCTTATGTTACATTATGGTTGCAAATAAATTATTGAGTATTGAGTATTGAGTACATAATTTCCAAAATATAAAAAAAAAAAAATTAAGGAAAATATACATTTGTTCAAGTTGTTTTTTTTTCATTATTGTTATTTTATTTTATTATAACGTTTAGCTATTTGTAATGTGTAGATTGTAATATGTAGTTAAATTCATTAAGATCTAACACCACAATTCTTAGAAAAGGTTATTCTAGATACAATGCGATTAATTTAACAATGTACAACAGAAGTGACTAACTTCAGAACGCTTGCGGTACAAAAATACATTGTGTATTTTTATTTATAAAATTTACTCTTTGTCATACATTCTCGAGTGAAGCGTTGCAGTGGATCATTGTCTATTGTCAATTTAATCGCATTGCGGTTACTTACCTATAACATAAAATGTATCGATAGACGACCTCCGTGGTCGAGTGGTTTTGTACACCGATTTTCAAGGTGTCGCCATCTCTGAGGTCCCGGGTTCGATCCCCGGTTGGGTCAATAAAATTTAGAAAACGAACTTTTCTATATTCGCTCAGGTCTGGGTGTTTGTGTTACCACTGTTGTCTCTGATTTCCATAACACAACCCAACTAGCACACTAGTGAAAAATGCAGCTTTCCTTAAAGCTTCAATGTCTATAGGGGTGGCATAAGGGAAAAATGCAGCTTTCCTTAAAGCTCCAATGTCTATAGGGGTGGCATAAGGAGTCAGAATTAGGCACAAGTTCGATAACAGCTAAAATTATGGCTATGACCGCATTTAAAACCTAAGGTATTTTTGTGACACCTTATGGCACCATTAACTGCATAATAGTTAGATTTGTAACTTTTTTGCCACTTTTACTCGCATAATGGTTTCGCATAGCATTTCAGACCACCATTGACTGCATTGTAGTGATAATAATATTTATTGGCACTGTTAGTTGCATTACGAGCCCGGGTGGCATACTTTACCACCCTGTGCTGCATAGGATAAGAAATTGTGACTAATTAACTTCTTACGGTTTCTGTTAAGTCTGTGAGGTAAAATTAGCTCCTAAGCTCGTAGTATTCCTTTTTGAGGAACTACTATGGAGTCTGCAGTGCTTCATGATAGAAAATAATAGCTTTTCAAGAAAATGGAGAACGTTGTACGCCTGGCCACACTTATTGTTTTCTGGCTTTTTAAATAATATTTCGCGTATATTTTATACGTATAGTATATTTTATTAAATAATAATGGCGAAAAAAACATCAAAGAAAAGTGGCTGTTGTAAGTTATGAAATAATAATAATAATAATAACAAGATATTTAGAAGGAAATTGAAGCTTTATATCACATCAAATTCACACTCTAGGCTATAATATCCACTTTATTAGACATTGTATGGAGATAGAAGTTCTAGAACAAAGAATTTAGCAGCTTAATTAGATCTAGGAGTTCCTGAACCGTGATTTTTGTCACCCATTTCTGCAAAAGGGGGCTACAGTAGCGAAAACTAAAAACCAAGGCTGCAATAATATTGACGCCATTTTCTGAGACAATTATTTCATTTGTTGTTCATATATTTCTCTTTTTTAACACACAGGTCACATGGCACAGTTTAGTATGATCGCAAACAATATGTTATCGTTAATTATCCATAAATAAATATAATTCAGTGTAATACTTATCAAAATTACGATTTTTTTTTTGACCCGCTGTTACAAATTCATTATATTTTCGTAAAATCTTCAATAAATTGAGGGCCCATTAGTTTTATTCCAAAAACACCATACACGTTTCACAGTAAATTAAATTTGCCGATGTTTATCACCGAACAAGCCGCGTAGCGTAACTCAAATCGAATATTTACACTGCAATTCCACCATTTTATTATTTCACGACACACTGCCTTGCCATTATTATATAAAAACATCTCACATGTAATAGAAATTAAATACTTATAAAACCACCAAGCTTCCCAAAATCGCAATTTGCACTCAAAGCTGTAATTTACGCTTCGGAGTGAATGAAATAATCTGACGATCATTCATTCAATTAGTGCCAGTAGGGTGCTTAAGGAGTGAAAATGGCGGTTGTAAGAAATAAAATGCGCTATTATGACACTCTACTGGATCTATTTAAATAGGTTCTAATTTCGCCCCTTTAGATCTAAAGCAGCTGCAAAAGGGTTGCATAGCGCGTTATGCAGCTGACTCTTGCAGCTTATAACTGTAATTATATACGCTATATAGGTCTTAAGCAGCCGTCTTGTGCTAGTTGGGAAGTGCTTTAGCTACTTACTTTGGAATCGGAGCAATGTATGTGATGTTGTCAAATATTTAATTATAATTTAATTTAATTTACCTAGTTTTGTTACAAAAAGTGGAATAAATGAATATGAATTCAGTTCTTGTTTTTAAATTAAAACAAAAGTAAGTGCTTATCATATTAATTGTTTACCTACCTTGAGGTGGTAGTACCCAATGAGTATGGCCAGAGACACGATAGAGTGCAGCAGGGCGGCCACCTTGATCACGTGCTCCATGTAGAAGAAGTCCTCGTCTATGTGCACCACTTCTAAAGTCTCCACGTCTTCGGCCGACTCGCCACTACCACCTTTTAAGAAAAGCAGTTTAAAATACACACCACCCATTTTTAATGACCCCACTGCTGGGGCACAGGCCTTCCTTATGGGTCATAACCCACCACGCGGGCCCAATGCGGATTGGTGGGGGGTTAATGACTGCAGATGCAGCCAGTACCAACAAAGAGACCTTCAGATAATAACGGCCTTACCACAAAATACTGTTCAACAAGTGTTTAACTTAGACACTGTTAAAATGTGATGCTGTCACTTTTTTGACAATATCGTTTGAAAGAGACAGTATCACATTTGAACAGTGTCTAAATTAAACAGTGTTTCAAAATCTTTTATGGTAAGGCCGTAAATATTTGGTCACTGGTCACCCATCCTATGACCGACCCTTGCGAAAGTTGATTAACTGCCACGCAATCTAATACCTCCAGTTAAAATACTTTATTCAATGGTTAAAAATATATAGTAGGTATTTCTATCATTGAGTGTCAAGGTAAACATTAGGGTTGCTACCCGTATAATAAAGTATAATACTTTGTTTTAGGGAAATTTTACTCTATACTTTATGAGGAAAATAAAGTACCTACCTGAAAATACTTTATTTCATATGGCTTGTTATTTCTTTAAGATAAATTGCCTATTAATAAAAAGTACCTATGTTTTTAAAGGTAAAAATAAATAATACTTTATTTCCATGTAATGTACTATGTTTTTACCTTGTGCTTTTTTAGTCCAGAAAAAAGGTGGCAACCCTTGTGGTCACCCATCCCTTGACTCTTGGCCCTTGCATAAATGAATAAACAGTAGGTAGTTACCGTCGCCGCTGCCGGAACCGGAACCGGATCCGGAACCACCGATGATGTCGCCGATGCCCGAGCCTTCGCCATCTTCGCTGTCCAACGACGAAACCTGATGAATTCAGAATGCTGGTATTAAATGTTGACATAAAAGGCATAACCTTTTAGTATGGAGCTTGGCATACCTACCAACCGCCATTTTGAAAAAGTCGGAAATTCATCGCAACTGGTGAAAAGTTTTAATCGATAGAAAACGTCACAATAAACACGAATTATTGATTGTCAAATCGTCGTAAAATGTACACTTTCGGAGTAATATGCCGATTGTTTTTTTAGAGCCTAACAATTTTATTATGATATTAATATTTCCATATAAAGTAAATTATTTTTGGCGTTAAATTCACATTCTAATTTTTCTAATAAGGATACATGCTCTTAATTAATTATTTAACATACAAATACAATGTATGTTTAATGGCCAGGGGCCCTACCGGCTAACATCCATCTGTCAAATGAACCAATCTTTTAAATGCAAACTTTTTAGGGACACTCCTTTAATGTCACTCTGTTCGTTTCTAATAATTGAAAAGCTAGGAGTTTGCCATTTATCTAGACCTAGGTTTGACGATCCTAGTTCTAGTTTCGCTAAAGTTACTCACCTTATAGAAGAGCAATACGAAGTTGATGCAGAACGCGAGCACCAACGCGACGTACTTCAAGTTGTAGAAGTTTCGCGCCAAGAACGAAACAGCGCGCTTCGTGTACTGAGAGAGGTCAACTTGTGACAGCGCCGAGGGGGCGGGCACTTGGACGGCCTGTGGCAGGGGAATATAGCCTTTATGTACTTATATTAAGGCTTCAAAATAAAATAAAACAGACTGAGAGAAGGAGCCGAATATGCTAAAAAACTAAGAATAAAAAAACAAAAGGTGTGTGAAATCCACTATGGTATAGTGGAAATGTTGATTAATGTGATGAAAAAATGTCTATGTTCAGTACCTTTGTCCTTAAATATAAGCGCTGCATGTAAAAATTAAAATGCGATAGCTTATCACAGCGATGATATTTCGAAATAAAAATGAATGACAAATAAATCTAAAATAATTAATAACGCAAATCTGAATCATATGAGGAAATGTAAAATGAACACTTTAAAAAATCTTGAATTCTTCGAATCAAAGAACAATGACCGCTTCCCATACAAGTGTAGACATGTCAAATAGCATTTTTTTAAAGTTGATGTATAATGATAATAACATTATATTTAAATAGTTGCTCTGACAGTAAAACACTAGTATATATTAAATTTCAATTTGGCAATCAGAAAAATATTATAATGAAATGAATAATAAATATAAATAAATAATGTAGTGGTTAACTCAATATGTCCTAGTTGTAATTATTGCTATTATTTATTATTAATTTTCTCAATTTCTACATTACCGATATTTATTCTAGTAAGCAATTTATAAATTACAATAAAAATGCAATTTTCTGAGCTATATTACTTCTCTATACACGGTAATGGATAAAATCAACATTTCAATCGACAGGTCAGAAATGGGCATTCTCCTTTGCGTCTTTTGTTGAGCAGGGTCATTGTTATGATCATTTGGTCTGCGTTTTAATTTACTAAGATGACCACAACAGCTGCTAACGAAGTCAAGGATTGTCTTAAAACACGCATTTACATTACAGGCATGGTTCGAGTATTCGCTTGATTATAAACCATATGCTAACCTTCTTGCTCTCCGCCTCGATGGCGGACATAGCTGCCTGCTGCGCCGCTTGCGCCTCCATGCGCTCTTGTGCTTGCTTCTTGGCTTGTTCACCACTGTAAAGAAAACATTGTTAAGATTTTTCACACAGGAGAAGTTCTTCAATAACATTTATGTAACCTACGGTATAATTCGCCTTTATACAAGGTGTTACAAAAAAACCCCTAATTCCGAATATGGTATATAGGAACCATTCAAACTTAACAACTTTTACTATGGGGCCAACACTGAAATCGCGAAAAAAAATCAGCTGTTTCATACATTTTGATATTTTCGATTTTAATTTTTGTATGAAACAGCTGAGTTTTTTTTCGCGATTTCAGGGTTGGTGCCATAGTAAAAGTTGATCAGTTTCATGGTCCCTATATACCATATTCGGCATTAGGGGTATTTATGTAACACCTTGTATACGTTCCTTTTGTGATATCATCGATGAGGGCGGTTGATGTCGAGTGGTTTCCGAGTTACCTATGAAAAAGTTTTGCAACAAACTCTGTCTCTGCAGAGACGGCAAATACCTAGGGATTGATAGTGATTTCTTTCCCGCCTGCTATAAATATCCGACGTCTATGTATAATCTTTCAGGTTTCACTTGTACAACCTATAAGTATTTGCATCTCGATAATAAGCATACAATGCGATTCGTAATTAAAATCATAATTAAATATTAGACAACATCACAAACATCTCTGATCCCAAAGTAAGTAGCTAAAGCACTTGTGGACAACGGTGTAACTACGAACACCCAGACCAGAGACAATATAGAATAGTTCGTTTTCTAAATTGACCCAGCTGGGGATCGAACCCGGGACCTCAGAGATGGCGACTCCTTGAAAACCACTCGACCACGGAGGTTGTCAAATTAATTCAACAATGTACAACTCAACTCTGAAGTGACTAACATCATAGCGCTTGTGGTACTTACCAAACGACGTATTTTGATCTATAAAATTTACTTTTTGCCACACATTTTCGAGTGAAGTTGCAGTGGATCACTGTCTAGATCAGTGGTTCTTAACCTTTTCGGCTGGCGACTCAAAGCAGAAATATATTTGATGTTCGCGACCCTAATCCTATTTTTTATTTTATTTTCTAGTGACAGGTACTAAAATGACATATTACGTAATTTTATTATAGTCGTTATAAAAAAGTATTTATTCAAATGTTCTGTATTAAAATCAGTCAATTGTAATAGTTAAAAAATTACAGCAATGTATTTATATTATTATAAAATAAAAATATTCGCAAATAAAAACGTAAAAATATTATCACCTCTTTAAAGTCGTTTGAGGGTTGTCCGCGACCCAAACCCATACCTCACGCGACCCGAATTTGGGTCGCGACCCGAGGTTAAGAATCGCTGGTCTAGATCAGGGGTCTCCAAACTACGACCCGCGGGCCAGCTCCGGCCCGCGAGCACCAACAATCCAGCCCGCGGAAGCGGTCCGGATCGTACCAACAAACTGTTATTGTATGTTGGTACGATAAGCTAGCTAGGTTCTGGCACTTGGGGCTTCGTGGAGGAGTTAGTCTGGCCCTAAGGTTAAATAGTTTGGCGACCCATGGTCTAGATTATTGTCAATTTAATCGCATTGTGCTTACCCCAGTAGGTCGATGAGTGATGGCGGTCGCTGCTCATCTGGATGGTCGGCGCCCTCCTCCAGCGAGGCATCTGCTTCTTCGCCTGATGACGGAGTAGAGGTGCTGGGAGATTCGTGCGGCTTCATTTGTAACCTATTAGATAACACTTCACTTGTAAACTGTACAATACAATCATGGAGGCCTTTTTTGTATAACGGTCAGTGACGTATCCATGTCAAATAAGGCAGTAGTGTTATGGAGACTCTGTTCTTCTGTCGAGACGGTCTTTTTAGCGATTTCAGTGCTCGGAAAATAAGAATAGGTAAGTAAGTAGTAGTTATTCTAACACTTACGAGAATATTATTGATCAAACTTTTCAAGGCAAATAAACATTCATAAAAATAGGTGCCGGCACGAATCGTGAGCGGTGAGAGAAATTGGAGCGGATTACTGCGCATGTTTGCAGTCTCCCCGAACCACGTCCCCCGCCAAAAATTACTTCTGCGCATTAAATGCCACAGCTCAAGATCCGTGCCGAGACATGTAGGTACTTAGTTTTTCCTAGAAAAAAAAATAATGGTACGAATGACACTCTAATTTATTTTTTATACTACCTGCTCGTCAATGGTTTTTATTCTGAGTTAGGCTATATGTTATCATTTTCTTTGCACTGCCTACAAATAAAAAAAAAGAAAAACATGAAAACTTTTTACGAAATTCATTTTCACACGCGCACCAAGAAGGATTTATTCGAATGTCGAACTGACCCCTACAGAATAGACGACAATTTTTTTAAAATAAATACTTAAGTACTTTCTTTATAACAGTCATTGGTTGCAACTGCTCGCAGAAGGTATAAAAAGTAGAGTATGCATCGCGGGCTTAAATGTGTATTTGTCATGGGCGATCTTGAACCGAGCTTTCAATATAGCGCCCGGGACATAATACACTATTTTAAGCCCTTGTTGCATAATCTACTATAAAGCCAGTAACTCACTGTCCATTGTCCTCTTTAGTGATATCCAGTCCGAAAGCCTGCACCTGCAGTTGTCCGGTGTCATCGGCGGGCGGCAGCGCCGGTAAGTGCCGCGAGGGACCTGCTACCATATTTTTAGGTCACTCAAGTGCCAACGGAAAACACGAAAGTGTGTAAACAAACTTTTGAATAGCAATAAAAACAAAAATAAAAGTCACTATGTTATGCTGGGCCCACACTAACGGCCAACGCCGTTGAATTTTCGAATTGATGAACCTTATGTGTATAGGAATAAGGAAAATTAGCGCCATAATTAATGCCGTTAAGCCTTAGTGTGGCCCCAGCATTATACATTTCCTATACGAAATGTCAATTTATGAATGCCTTTAAGATCCCAATGCTATTTAAAAAGTTCTAAAAAGTTTTGAACGATTTTTAAACCCGTTTTATATTTTGCTAAAATAGGTTAAAAAAGTTGTTTGATGTTCTGTTTATTAAATATTTGAAGCTGGTGTCTGTGTGTGTATAAATACGTAATTCCGTGTTTCGAACGAATTTTCTATTTCTATTTCTATTGATTTTAAAAGTCTTATTACCTTTTTTATGATAGTGATCAATTAACAGCCTTATTTCGGATAAAATAGGTACAGCTATTCAATTTAACTTGAAATATGTGTAGTCGTTTATGCAACACCAAACGTCACAATATTTACATTGTATTAAGTTCACGTTAACCCATCGATTGCGGAGGTTAAGCAACTTTAGCAAGGATCGGTCATGGGATGGGTGACCAAAAACTGATTATCTAGAGCTCTTCCATGCTTCGGTAGGCACGTTAAGCCGTTAGTCTCAGGCATTTGCAGTCGTTAGCACCCACCAATCCGCATTGGGCCCGCGTGGTCCATTCTCTTTATCCACTGTGTCCCAGCAGTGGGGACATTGATGGTCAAGTTAACGTTAGATTTAAGTTTTTATTTTGAGTAAACATCCAAAAGCAGATTTTATTGAGACAACATTAAGAATAAACTATGATGACTCCTAAGAAAATAATTCTTGGTTACCATTACCATACGTTCCGAAATAGTTTAACTCCCTAATTATTTATTTTTAATGTTGTCCAGACATTGTTACACATTCAAGTTATGTTTCTTTGTTACTGCCAATAAAAAACATTTTTCGCTCTTGTAAGTAATTTTGAAAATGTTAATTGATTATAATGTTACGTAAAACCTGCATTTGGCGATTAAGTGTGTACTGTGTTTAGCTTGCGTTCGATCTTAAGCCGTTGTTGCTCTTGAGTTTTCTTTATTTAGTTAACATTACTTTATGTTAAAAAAATATTAAGATCGTTTGAGAGCCTTTACCATATGTTAGGCATGTCTTACTTTCTCTTTTTGCAATTTACAATCATAGTACCTCTATATGACACTTGCTATATCAACGATAAGTTTTTATTTTCTGGCTTATAATGTGTAGATATTTTTATAACATATTTGCTCGTAAAGGGTCTCTTATTACACCAATTTCAATATAGTATTGTATCTCATTACGTACTTGTGCGTTATTGTAATGTAAAACGCACGGTTTATCAAGATGCTCCGTCTAAAACGAACGGTACTTTTTTAAATCTTAGCAAAGAGTTTTTATGACAGAAAAGAGGTCAACATTTTATGAATAAATTTGAACTGATTTAACAAGTGATTAAAAAATTATTCGTTTAAGAAAGTCCGAGTTTCATTCATTTCCTCGCAAATATGTTATAAAACGTCGTATGACAATTACAGCACTTATATCATAATGTACTATTAAACAATCTCGATGTTTGTTGAAAGTGTAGACAAGTGTAAGACTTCAAATAAATAACAACTCAAATGGCTTTACCAGGAAAATGACGCCACCACATAAAAGACCGAACGCAAAAGCCGAAGCGTCACACGAGTGTACCTGTGCTGTCCCTTACTTTGACTCGCGAGCAACCTGTGTCTCAACTGACCGATTTTCTCCTCCTCTGTTGGTTCTGGCGGCGGTTCCTCCGTCTGTGGTCCTCTCATTAACCCGAGTAACACGCCAAATATGTACCTGATATATAACCAGAGTTAATTTCGTTCCAAGTACATAGTTACAAAACTATGTAAATTTTTCAATACAGTTGCTCGAAAATGTGTGTTATCGACAGTAAAGCGTGTGGTAAGTTGATTTTACCGCACGCCGTGCGTTTTTGTTTACGGTTTAGTACAGCGTGCGGAAAGTTAATTTTACCGCACGCCTCCAGCGTGCGTTTTTGTTTACGGTTTTTTTTATTTCAGAAGGTACCTATAATGTTTTCTCGCAAATATATTGAAAAACGTAGTATGGCACACGGTTTTTAAGGCTTTTTAAAACTCGTGACGATTATAAACCCTCGCCTGCGGCTCGGACTTATAAAACTCAACTCGTTATAAAAACTTCCTTACGAACCTTGTATCATAAACTACTATTACGTGACTCTGAAAACTACGCATATTAGGACTGCAAAGAGGGAAACCAAATCTATAAAATTAAATACTATAACTGCACCATCTGTACTTAAAAAAACAAGGATTTATAAATAAGAGACACAAAAACTTACAATGTCTAGACAATACAAACATTATTAGAGACTGCATCCCCACTTTGTCGAGAGATAATATTTTACTTGTTTAATACCAAAAAGTTAATAGACTTGTCAATTTCGTGGCCAAAAATATAACTTATATGGTGCCTTTTTTTAAAATTGTACTCAAGTAAGTAGATTACTTAAAAAGGAGGACTAGCTGTCTTTACGACAAAATGAGAATACGCCCTATTTTTAGAAGAAACAGATTCAATAAATTGTTAGATAGGTAAGTGAAATAGTTAAAGAAGTGTATAAGTAGTACCGTAAGTTTTAATTTAGGTACTCTGCGCTGAAATAAGTCAAGAAATGTGATATAAAGTTGAAAAATAAGTTTGAATAAAAGTAAAGTAAAAAAAGTATAGAAACAGGATTAGTGTGATTATCAAAAGGAGCTTGCGTTGTTTTAGGCTAAAGTTACAAGGGTTAGCCCAAGTGCCTTTTCTATGACGCTACAGATTACCTTTATTTTAATTTATGACACTACGTATTATCGACTCTTTCGATTAGAAAAAACTACTCCTCTCTATTTATAATAATAATAATAAATGCTTGGACAATTTCACACAGCGCCATCTAGCCCCAAACTAAGCAAAGCTTGCAATAAACAACTAATATACTACTTATATACTTTTTTAAAATATATACTTATTATACATAGTAACCCCCAGACCCGTCACAGAAATTAAAATTCATCATTTCAATTTCTGCCCGGGAATCGAACCCGGGACCTCTTGCGTGGTAGACCGCCACGTTGACCACTGCACCACTCAGGTCGTCGTCATTTAAGTACACAGTTGGGAATCCCCGATCTTTCGCAATGTGATCTTTGTTTTACTTTCATGATTCTAGAAAAGGCACTTCTTTTAAAAGTAAAAGACACTTAAGCTTAACATTAAGACTGACGACACACAGGTTTTATACAAACCTACTACCAACTAGTAAACCTGATTCTAAAATAAAATGAAATATAGGCATAACATTAAGTTAGTAGCTAAGGCACGGCACAGACAAAATATTTACACAAAAATAAGGCAAATTACCAATGACTGCGCACCATTGAAATGCGTGAAATACACAAGAACATTGTATAAAATATTCAGGAATTTCCAATTTAGAAAAGATCTTTAATGGATTACAAATTCTGTACTTTAAAGCATATGATATTTTAGTAAATATTTTGAAAGTTCACCATAAACTCAAAGAAACTTTTATCCTAATTAGTGTAGCAAACATCACTTAATTTTTGTAAGTTATAGAATTTCCCAAGAAATGGAAATAAATAATTAAGCATTCAACTTAAAAGCTAAAACCCCTACATATAGGTACCTTTTTTATACAAATTTTCAAATATTTAGTCAAAGTTTCTTTTGTTGAAGCTTATACAATTCCAAATATACTTAAAACTGTTTTGCCAATTGTGAAACCAAGGAAAAGTTATCTTAATACAATTTATATAGAGTTGAAACTTACCTAACAACAACGAGCACACCATATCCTAAGTAGTAAAATAGATAGAAGAACATCTTGAAGAATCCAACTGCTAATTCCGCCGGGGGCATCTGCTGCATGTCCGCGATTTTCTGCTTTATGTTAGAAGGCGATAAGGATGAGAATGCCGCGGAGATGCCATCTTTCACCGATTGTAAGCCTCGGCGGAAGGGATCTTTGCCAGCTCTGGAAAAGAAAAACCCATTTTGTTAACCGTCACTTAACATAGGTACACACGACGGCACCTCAGACTATACATGTTGACATTGAGACCGACTTTATGCCCTACGTAATAAAAGCTGTTTTCGTAGTTTAACTGTTTAACCTGACGTGCTGTCGTATGTACAATCGAACCAACTGAATCATAACCCACTTTGCCGATAATTCCTTTGAAACCATAAAAATAGTAAGGTTTTCTTCTCTATCGTGTATTTGCACTTAGTACGTTTTAAATATGAATAAAAATTCATCATTACGGGTCAGATCTATGCAATTTTAACCTTTATTATCAGCGCACGAGATACGTTTTTCAATAAAGCAATCATGATTTGAATTTAGAATAAGATATGGTTCATAATCCTAACTCTTTTAACTGCAGAAAAAGTATTATAATTTTAAAAATAAAATGACATTATGACAATGTGTCAGATGTCAAGTAGTAGTCAGTCAATGAGAAAAAATATAATGAATGACAGAGACAGTAACAGCATTTCTCTCGTGACACGAACGAGTATAGTCGAGCTTGTCCGATTTATTTACCATAGCCAAGTCAGTGACTGTCAGTGTCTAATAAAATAATAACAGGTTCGTTACCAAGGTAATGTATGTTCAAGCGAATTTCAACCTACTTGTATTTGAATGACTGTAAGAAAATAACTTTAAGGTGGGTCATGATTCAATTCGGTCGACCGTACAATCTTGGTAATATAGTGCGTTAATGAGCGACCCTCACCATTCGTTCGTACCATGACCAAGAAAACAAGGTCTGCCCCCTCGCGTAGTCACCGAAACTCGCGATTTCAGAGTTGGTCCCATAGTAAAAGTTGTTCAGTTTGATGGTCCCTATATACCATATTCGGCATTAAGGGTATTTTTGTAACACCTTGTATATCGTGTATCAACATTTTATCGACACTCAACTGAAAAACCCATTGTCTTTTGACAGTTAAACGTGTCATAATATCGCGTTTCGGTGGTCATGCTAGGGGCCCGGCATTCTTATGGACACTTACTTACGTCATCTTAAGTTCTACTATCTAGTAACACTCATCATAAAATTATTATAATTTCAACTGTTTTTTTTTCTCATAACAAACGAAACAGCTCTATTTAAAAACATAAATGAACGTAATTTTCACTTAAATAGGTAATCATAGTTTTATAGAGTTCTATAAAATTACGAGTATTTTATTAAAAATTACGTTTGTTCAGTAAGTATTGAAATTTATTTCGGTTCTGAATTTCAAATTTAGAACGTGACGAACCAGACCACCTCGTAAATATGGAACCTCCCGCATTTTTTTTCAAATGAAATGATAATATTTCATAGCATAGGTGAGGAAACAGTGTACTTATAAATAATAATAATCATTATTTGACAACATCGCTTCATTGCTCCGATCCCAAAGTAGCTAACTAAAGCACTTGTGTCATGGAAATCAGAGACAACGGTGGTATCACAAACACCCAGACCTGAGACAATATAGAAAAGTTCATTTTCTACATTGACCCAACCGGGGATCGAACCCGGGACCTCAGAGATGGCGACATTGAAAACCGGTGTACAAAGCCATTCGACCACGGAGGTCGTCGTTATGAAACAATAAAGATATTTGCATAAATACTCACCGTTCATCATCGTCATCTCCCATGTACATGTAGCTGGCCTCCCTATTCTTCGGCCCCCCCGCGGACTCCTCGGAGGCGGCCATCAAGCTGGACGCGTGCGTCATTTCAAATATGGCGTCCTCGCAGAAGTTCACGAACGCTTCCAGTTTCTCTTTGTCACCTCCTTCTGTTACTATGCTATAGAAGAAAGCTCGTTTGGATTCCTGCACAGAAAAAAAGTGTTATAGAAAGATAAAGAGGGGTAATTACTATAGTCTATTCCAAAGAAATCCCTTAAATGACAACTAATTCCAGCATCTAACTAAATGGGTAATGTCTGAAGAAAATCAAAATGATTGAACTTTTTTATAGGTTGGAATATTTCCTTATCAGGGAAAAAGTATTGTAGCGTCAGCTCGGACTTTGTATCTAGAGCAAACTCACACACACTGTGTTAGGTATATCCAGCTGACGCACATACAATAATGTGTAATAATTTAGTATATAAGATGTACAAATAAATAAACTTAGTTCTTAGCTTCTAAGCGCTATAGCAACACTTGTTGTTTGATTCATCTCCCAAGCTAGGAGCCAAAGTATCAGCATTTTAAATAGCGTGAAAAAATTCGAAAAATAAAATAACTTTGTTATAATGTCAAGGTAATTCCTTGTACATTGGTGAGATGGCGCTGGCTTGCAGCGTATGAGTTGATATACTAGAAAAAATTCGACGTTCCCACTAGTGACTCGATAGCTCAGCGGTCAGAGCATTGGATCGGATATCCAAAGGTCGCGGGTTAGATTCCCGTCCGAGAACATGATCCGGTGCGAGTCGTATTTTTTCTAGTATATTATTTAGTATTATATAAAAATAACATTGTAAATGCTAAAATCTCAAAATTAAAAATAACTTTGTCTTCGCAAAAGTACGGGAGTAACAGTAAAATGGAGGTTTTTCCTAAGTCACTACCTGCCACAAAAGTTTTGACACAATTTTGACATATTTTCTGCAGAACCATAGACTAATTAATTGTATATAAAATTTTAAATACATGTTGTAGTTGTGGCACAGAATATATAATAGTACTAAACGTACAGAAGCCCATCTGCGCGACGACATTCAAATAATAAGCTACTCTCGCTGCACGGTAATAAAGTACAATTTCAAATTGCACTGCGCTGCGTGCCTATTATTACGAGCACTTCCGAAGCGCTTCTTCTTCTGTCACGTAGCTCTGTCTCAACCGACACATGACATCTGACTGAGTCAGCCGCGAGCAGTAGGCTAATATAAAAGTTTATATCTTGTCAGAGAATAGATATAAGTGCTACGTACAGAAAGGACACTCCCCTCCCCGCCCTAGCAACAGTTGCCTCACCCCTCCCCGCGAGTTCATGTGCCGATTCATGTGCTCGTGTAGTCGTGTTTGTCAACTGTCAACTTTATTTGGATATTCAAAGCTATGCGTCGTAACTTTATTTACCAAAATGATCGAATTATGATTTGAACGCCGCTCATACAGTACAAACTGCACGGTAGCCCTAGACTTACACACACAGTTGCGCGTGTACAAAAACGTCATCCGACGTCATCTGTTTATAAGTTGCGCGTGTACAAAAACGTCATCTGA
The DNA here is from genome assembly GCA_963556745.1 of Catoptria pinella. NCBI lineage: Eukaryota > Metazoa > Arthropoda > Insecta > Lepidoptera > Crambidae > Catoptria > Catoptria pinella. The sequence continues at coordinate 2,057,465 of OY750782.1, read as the reverse complement.
CGTCATCTGTTTATAAGTTGCGCGTGTACAAAAACGTCATCCGACGTCATCTGTTTATAAGTTGCGCGTGTACAAAAACGTCATCTGACGTCATCTGTTTATAAGTTGCGCGTGTACAAAAACGTCATCTGACGTCATCTGTTTATAAGTTGCGCGTGTACAAAAACGTCATCTGACATCATCTGTTTATAAGTTGCGCGTGTACAAAAACGTCATCTGTTTATAAGTTGCGCGTGTACAAAAACGTCATCTGTTTATAAGTTGCGCCTGTACAAAAACGTCATCTGACGTCGCCTGTTTATAATGGGGCGGTTGTATGGAGTGTCCGGAGTGTGATTTCGTTCCACTAGGCTATAAAGAAGTCCTGAACCTCAGAAGTGGGATATTAAAATGGCAAATGATAATGATATCGCACCTTGATCTGCGGTTTCTCCCACTGCTCGATGTTGGACTCCTTGATCTCGAAGTAGACCCGCTCTATTCTCTTGGAGCCGCCCATGATCTCAATGCGGCCCAAAAATGGCTCGAAGTAGTTCAGCACTGAACCTGCCGTCTCCAGGAAGCGAGCCAACCTGGTAGAAACAGAGTACAAATTAAGTTAAAGATTTTTTTATCTACAACGGGATAGTGCTTGACCTTCACCTCACCTGATGATAAGTGACGATAAGGTAAGCGCACTACACCGAGAATCCTCACCACTGAGGAACTGGCTATCTTACCTCTAACTGCCGGAACACAACATTTTTTAAATTGTTATGGCGTCAGACTTAGGGATGATGGTGGTAGTTAGCCAGGCGGACTTGAAGTAAGCCCTACCACCAACCAAACCGAGTACAAATGTACCTCCCTCCTAGGAATCGAACGCGGGACCCCGAGTCTTACACGCGTGGGCGAACCACTATACAACAGAGGCGTTGCAGTTTAAGAACAACGCAGGCCTTCATTATCGAGTAGTTGAAGGCTATATTGGTAGTGGCTAACTTAACGTTTGACCTTCGTAGTCGTTAACTCCAAAATCAGAACCATTTGATTCGGATGAATATTCCACTTTGTGACATTAATAATGAATAAAGCATTCCATTTCGTGACGTTATTATAATTCGGACGACGAACATCGCGTCCGATTATCGCTATTTTGTTTTCTGCCGGCCTATGCTTACGACAAAATTTTGTCGCCACTTTTCTCGCGTTAGCGCAATATCTACCTCGCTCTTACTGCATTGATGTGAGCGGGACAGATATGGCGATATGAGTGACGATCAATAGTCGTTTTGAATTTGTAATTTTGTAGTACAGTCAAGTTTAAAAATATGAATGCACCTTTGGCAGTTCACCAACCTTTTTGACTTTGTAATAAAATTAAACATTCTGTTAAAAGTAATATTAATGAACTCGATCGTACCTTGGTTCATTGGGCATATGCTCTGACAGATTGGTCAATAATACAGCTAAATTGAAGCCAATCTCTTTGGCAGGTTCGTGGAATCGGTCGCGGAAGCCGATGTAGTCCAACTTGCCGTCGTGGTTGGTCTCACAGCAAGCTAGCAGGAATTCTATCTCCTCTCTGTAGACAAAAGTATAAATAGTTATTAATACATAAATTGTATTCAAACAAAAAAACACATAACATACATGTACAAAAAGATTTTTTTAAACAGAATAAAACTTCATCTCCTAAACTAGGACGAATCCTGTATCTTAGTTGTGAATTTATTTAAGTTATCGCAGTTTTCTTTCCTTTTTTATGGCTGATGTTTCAATGTCTAGATATCTAGTAAACGTTATTCTGAAATGGGTTTGTAATTCAGATACAGCGTTACTTTAAGGCTAAGCTAACCTATGAAAGATTGAAAGATGTTTATTTTTTCATAAAGTACTTTACTACCAACGGAACTACAAAGCACGATTTGAAACTTTACTCATTCTCTTAGAATACTTTCGTAACACTGAATATGAAGCGCAATATATCACAGTATCAAGTTATATTACACTGCATATATTGTAAAGAAAAGTGGGCTCAATAATCATCCTTGTAGCACACCAAATCACCAAAAGTCTGGGAAAACAATAAATCGATTATAAACTTTATGCATCAATACATACGGTGTATAGCTCTTCTGCTGTTCCATCTTCTCCTTAAAGTCCTTAGGGAGAACCCATCCGTCGTTATTCGCGTCTATTTCCTGGAAACTGGCGCTGGAGGTGAGGTCCTTCAGCTTCAGGAACATGTCGAAGTATTTCAGGATCAGTTCCACGTTTGATGCTGATTCTACTAGGGTGTCTACCATCTGTTTGCCGATGGTACCTGGAAAAAAGTGGTTTGATTGATAATGGAACCACTGCAGAAAATGACCACTTAAATGAAAAATGATCGTTTCTTTTTTTAAATTCAAAGAGGCAGGTAATCAGAGTCTAGACTGAGATGCTGTATTGTTTTGTTTTTGACCATTAATAGGATGTATCTGAAAAACATAATAATGCCATCAGTACTTCGCGTCCACATAATAATAAATACAATTTTGCAATTTTTTGTAATAAAATAAGCATTATTTCAGTAAACTGGTGGTATCCATGTTTTTTAGTATATAACAAGTTTCCGGGAATGTATTCATAACATATTCAGGATATACGGGTATACGCCCTGTATGTTTGTTCATGTATCTGTATCTGATTGTTTGTGTCATCGATTTAACTTACCATTGACAACGTTCCCCTCGAGCATAGAGAGCATCATGGTGATCATGTCCTTCTGCAGATTGAGGAGTTCCTTCAGCAGGTCGACCTGCGACGAGTGCTTGCTCAACTTGTCCTGCATGTGCGAGAACAAGAACAGAAAACCGCCTACCGCGTCCCACAATCTGATGACAAGCACTTGTTATTTTTTTATATGTAAGGACGGCCAACAAAACATACACTATATAAATTATAAAATCACTTCGTCTTAGCAAATGTACGGAAGCAGAATGGAGATTATTACCTAATCACCACATATTAAAAAAAAGTAAGTACAAAAACTTTTGAAAAAAAAGTATTTTTAAACAGCTAATTGGATTTTTCAAAATTATTTTTGTTTTTATTAGGAAAATTAGGGAATTTAAAAATATATTGGTATTTATGGTAAAATATACGTAATAATAAATAAGTAAAATAGGAAGTTAAAAAATAGTACGAAACAAAATTTTGCAAAAAAGCTGACTTTGGCAGCTTAGCATGCCTTTGCTATCTAATATAAAAAAAAATAGAATCTCTCTCTCTCTCTCTCTATTTTTTTAATTAGAATCAATGATAGCCCTAACGTCAGAGTTGAAAAAAAAAATCACTTGTTCATTTGTATTGGAGCCAACTTCTAAAATATTTTAAAATATTTATTAATACTTTGCCTGACTTTGGTAACAGATTATATACACACAGGGCACAGCACAGGTTACTACGTAACTATAAACTAATCTGTGCTTTGGGGTCAGACGACACAACTTTGGCGCAAATGAAGACTGCAGCTTCAACGGTTTAGCTGCTAAAGCTTTGTGACAGATGACGGACGGACAGACGGACACATGAGTGACAGCAATAGGGCTCCATTTAGCCCTTTCGGGTACGGAAGCCTAAAAATTAAGCGCTTAATAAGTACAGCACTTACCTGGAATGCGCCAAAGCCTGTTGATTCTGCGTACAAGGTCCCTGTATGACCTCCGTGAGGGTGTTGAACACTTGCGAAGCGACGCCGATGGCTTTGAAGAAGTTCGCTTTGCCAGCTGGGTCGATCAGTTCCTATAGACAAATTGTTTTGGACATTACATTTTACAAGATGGTCACGAGTCACGACGCACTCACAAAAAAATATATTAAAAAATATATATAATTTTTTCTTCGATGGCGAGGTGAATTTAGATAGGTGCTTGATACGCTAACTATTTATTTTATCATCAAAATGATCTAGAATTATAGAAGCTCAAAATAAGTCTATAAATATCTATCTATCTCAAACTATTGGGGATCGGGCTGTTAGGCATATTTCGGGGCATAGATGCCATGTTATGTGGAAGTTATTGCTAATTAACGTTTTTTGCAACTTTTGCGCCCAATTCTATCAAATTATTGTCACTATTATTATTGCAAACTAGTGGACCCTGTGAACTTCGTATCACCTACAATTTATATGGTTATCAATTTTGCCTTGAGAATTTCAAAATATTGAAAACTAGCGCCATCTGTTGTTTCTTCAGTTCCCCTCACCTTGCTCGAGTAATGCCAGTAGAAGTCCATGATAGACTCCTGCAGCCGCAGTAAGTAGTCCACGGTGCAGATGACCACGTTTACTGTAGTCGTGTTACCAGCCTGAGTACGGAGGTAATTCTGCCACTCTGCAAGGGATTTTCGACTTAAAGTGGGTGGTAATTAAGGTGATTCTGCCTTGGAGGTAAAATATTATCTTTTGTTTTTGGCTAGAGTTAGAGCATTCGATGATATACAAACTTTCAACATTGGAAATTGATGGCATTGTAGTTTGAAATATAGAAATAACGTTAAATGCATGTAAGGTTTATGAGTATATTTTTTTATTTTTTGTAAACAAAATGATTTTATTTCAAAGGTTACATGCCCTTTGAAATAACATCATTTTATTTATTGTTTACAAAAAATAAAAAAAAACACATCAAATATTAAAATATTATGTAAAAAGTAACGTAACTGAAGGAGAGGACTATTCACTAGTCGAAAGTAAGGCGATGAAAGAGACAAAACTAGAATGACAGGTTGTATGTAAGCGAGATGGTAAATTACAAATTTTAGTCGTAAGAAAGAGGGAAAATAAAGATGATGATGATACCAATGCTTCTTTCGCCCATATCGTTACATATATGGCGACCTCCGTGGTAGAGTGGTTCGCACGCCGGTTTTCAAGGTGTCGCCATCTCTGATGTCCCGGGTTCGATCCCCGCTTGGGTCAATTTGAAATACGATCTTATTGGCTCAGAGGCCGTACTGGCTAACGCATCAAACTTCGGAAAGTTTGCCGGGCTTCAAATTAAAACAAATAAATCGAGCCCCAATCGGGCCAAAATGGCGAACCCGATTGAATTGATGAACATCAATATCTTCTAAATAACTTCGGCGAATAGTACAATACGAAACACCTTACTTCGATTTATCTGTTTTAAGTTGAAGCTCGGCAGACCCGCTGAAATTCGAAAAGTTAGCCGGTAAGATCAGGGGTCTGGGTGTTTGAGTTACCACCATTGCCTCAGATTTCCATAACACAAGTGCTTAGCTACTTACTTTGGAATCGGTAATGTATGTGATGTTGTCGAATATTTATTATTATTTTTATTTATTATACCAACAGTCCAATGTCAATGGCCACGCTTTTACCCTGAATGGCAATAAAATCTAAGTATGCAGTCCTCACCCAAGTTGTGTCCTTCACAGGTGAGCTGTATGAACCTAAAGAGTGCGCAAGTGAACTCCGCGTCGTGCATGTTCTTCTCTCCCGCTGCGCCTTCTAATCCCACGCCCAAACCTGTCAGCAAATCATATTACTCGTATCTATTTTAGAAAGACCACCAACCAATCCGCATTGAACTCACACGAGATGGGACATGGCCAATCCTATGGCCCATCCTTATCCAATAAAAAGAAAATTTAGTGTGCCAGCCTCCTCAGGACATTAAAAAAATGTCTGATGATTTGATGGAGGGAGTGAAAGAGAAAATGTTTACAATAAAAAAAACATAATAAGTAGTTATAAAACTTATAGAATTAGCAAGTGAGTCAGCTTTTGATACGACACAAGAATGACCTTTACTTGTATTTATTACTAGCGTAGCGTCGCCCGCGACTTCGCCTGCGTTAATTTTGTTCATTCAGGTCCCCAAACGAAATTTCATCCTATTTCACTCCCTTCAATATTCATACTGGCGTCACTAGTTAGCTTATGTCCTTCTTTATGGTTCTATCTATCTACATATTAAAATTCATCAAGATTGGTTCAATAGGCCTGAAAGGTTACAGCCAGTATTTTTTTATTTTTATTTTATTAGCACGGACATCTACCTTCAGCCTTAGTATTTCTCTCGAAAGCATCAAGATCAAGGACAGAACAGGAGTTCATGAGGCCGGCGATAGAGGTGAAGAAGCCCACGTCTTTCTTATCTTTTAGATGGTTCAGCATGCCCTGGTGGGAGAAATTGAACAGTTGTTATTGTTGCAACTATGTACAGTCTGTCAAGAAACTCATGAAACGGAACTAATACTAGTGGATCTGTGAGCTGTAGACCTCGCATTAACATTTCTCCGCCATTTTGAAAAAAAAAACAACTGAAGCGATAAAAAAATCTATATTATTATCGAACCTGCTCACAAAATTTCAAGAATCGGTTGAGAAATGCAACCTGTAGAGGAAAACAAACGGACAGCCGAACCAATGATTTTCAGGTAAATATAACCCAAATGAAAACGTAACGGTTTTGGTTTTATCTTTTGGGCTCCTGTCAAACCGGCTGCTTAGCAGTAGTTACGTCATTTCCCGTGCGATAGGTTTATTTATGGATCATCCTATTTACCCATCTTTACTTTATGAAGGTCTGTGCCTCAGCAGTGAGATCATTTAAAAAGGCCGATGATGTGTCATTATTTTTTGTGACCTATAAGTCGATGTTGCTTTTCTTAAGTATGCAGATGCTAAACTCTAGTATTTTCACTATCATGTTGGTCCTTCGAGCTGGATACTTTTGACATTTTAGGGTAATACTGACCATCTTGAGTGGAGTTGAGACGACTTGAATAGTGGTCAACATGCCAGGCTACCACGCAAGAGGTCCCGGGTTCGATTGCCGGCCGGGCAGAAATTTAAAGGATGAATTTTAATTTCTGTGACGGGTCTGGGTGTTACTATGTATAATAAGTATATATTTAAAAAAAGTATATCAGTAGTCTAACACCCATATTTCAAGCTTTGCTTAGTTTGGGGCTAGATGGCGCTGTGTGAAATTGTCCAAGCATTTATTTATTATTATAATTTCAATGTCGAAGTTACGATATTGAAATATGGAGATACCCGACTTTAAAGTATTAATAAAAAATATGTTGATAATAATAGCTTTATACTTATTAATTTGAACGATTATACTTACCATCTGTATATCGATGTTACCACCCCTCAGGATGGAGATGCCCAGCTCAAGAGTCATCATCACCATGTCACTCGGCACACCCTTCGACGCGGATATATGAAGAAGGACCATTTCCGCTACACCTCGGTCCGCTAGTCGCGCTTGGTGGAAGAGGAGTTTTTGTTTCTCCATCTCTTGCTCCTGAAGGTAGATAAATATATTAGTGCCTTCGTATTTGAAGCCATCTCTTATTAAAATAATAGCTAAATGATTACGTGGTAGGCAAAAAAGGGGTATAAAATGCAAGTGTAGGTGTTAATTTAAAACAACTAACGATTGAAGAACATATTTGAGACAACTGATGCTAGACTGTAACCAATAGTGGAAAGAGATTGTATTATGTTATTTGAATTTTTTTTTTGAGATTTAAGCATTCACAATGCTATTTTTATATAATACTAAATAACATACTAGAAAAAATAGGACTCGCACCAGATCATGTTCTCGGACGGGAATCGAACCCGCGACCTTTGGATATCCGGTCCAATGCTCTGACCGCTGACTCTTACGCTGCAAGCCAGAGTAAATTAAGAAATTCGACGTTCCCACTAGTGACTGGGTAGCTCAGCGGTCAGAGCATTGGACCGGATATCCAAAGGTCGCGGGTTCGATTCCCGTCCGAGAACATGATCTGGTGCGAGTCCTATTTTTTCTAGTATGTTATTTAGTATTGTATTATGTTAATTTGTGAGAACTCTGTGGCTCTACCATGAGTTGATGCAAACTGTTTACGCTACCGTAAACTGTCGTTTTCTCTCTTTCGTTCGCATTGATTGTGAGCAGTATATCCGATAGCTTACACCAACTCATGGTAGGGCCACTGCCCCCTTAGCATGACCGACGAAACCGCGTGATACAGCGTTTTATCGACACTCAACTGTCAACATCCATTGTCTTTTGACAGTTAAATATGATAAATCGCTATATCATATCGCGTTTCGGTGGTCATGCTAAGGGGGGCTGGAACAATTAACAGGTTTTCCACAGAGACCTCGATAACCGAAAAGCTGTAAGAACCTGTTAGATCTACATTTGTAATTTTTTACATACCATAAACGTTCCCATAGTTTTCTGCATGAAACACGAACAGTTATTGGTTAAATTAGGCTTTTTCAAACTTAATTGCATAGTATCTGACGTGCAGAACGGCCACAGTCCGCATTGAGTTTAATGCGCTTACTTTTAAACTAAACTTACGTCATGTCAATTCGTAATAATGAATTTTCACTCATATTTTAATTAGTGTTCACAAGGCCGTCTTTGACCTATTTGAGGCCCTGGGCACATTAAGATAAGGGGGGCCCTATGATCTTGACATAAATTTATCTAAACATGCCGAAATCAGATCAGAAAGCCTGATTTTCGGGAAAGAGTAGGATAGCTATGCGCATGCAAATGCTAGTAAGCAAGTAGTATTTGTAGTCAGTAATTATTGTTTAAGTATTCGAAATACCTAAATATGTTTTATATGTATTTTTTGGTAATAAGCATCCGTTAATCATTTAGCGATTTGGTAGGAACTAGGGGGCCCCTATCGATCGCGGGGCCCTGGGCACGTGCCCAGAGTGCCCAGTGGGAAAGATGGGCCTGAGTGTCTAAGCAACTGTACTACTTTAAACATTAAATAATAAAGTGAAATCTCAAGTAGAGGGTTTTCTTCAAGACACTCCAACTAACTACTACAACTACTAAATTTCAAATTATGGTGTATTGAGTACGTGGTCAACTAATGGCCAAATACTCAAACGATACTCAACTTTTAGAGGCGCTCAAACATCATGCTGTCTCTGTCGTATCTTTAACATTTGATGCGACATGAAGATGTTTGAGAGCCTCTCAAAGTTGAGTGACGTTTGAGTATTCGGCCATAAACGGCTCATACAAGTACCTACTATAATGATTAGGTTCCTCTAGTTAGTGTAAGACCGGTAGCTTCTAAATGTTTTACTCACATGGATGCTAGCTCTTCCTTCTTCTTCCCCTTCGGCTTCCCCGCCCCCCTCTTCTTCTTCCCCGCCCCCTTCTTCTTCTTCTTCTCCACACGACTTAGCGATTATGTTCGCGTAAGACATGTAGAGAAGATCCTCCTGTAAAACAAATGATAATAAATTGATCGTTCTTGGCTTGTTTCTTAAGTTTAGATAGCACTCTTCTGCCCCTTGTTTACGTAACTCTGTGGCTTACAATTTTTGAATAAATGAAATTTGAAAGTTTCAGTTGCTAATAGAGTGCTATAATAGCACTTTGCTAATAAATTAAACTGACAAATTTCATTAATTTTAAATTATTTCAAATGAGAATGGTTAGCAACAGAGTTACGTAATTGGGGTGCTGGGATAGCTAAAAATGTGGTAGTTAGTTGTTCAATTAAGTTGTTAACGGCTCTTGTTACGGCTTTACAAACTGGATAACCATCTGTCACCGTTAGCGTAAACTAGGCTGGGGTCGGACAGACATGGCGAAACTATAAGGATTCCTTGTTGACTACGGAACCCTAAAAAGGAGACGTCTATTTCCTTCTGCCCCTCGTCGTGTGTGAAACACATAATTATAAGGTTTGATGAACAAAACTTCACGAAAGATAAAAGTGACCGAACCGATGGAAAAGAGTAGGGCAATATTTAAGTACACATTTACATCTGTAGGTAAGTGATATTTAAAGATGATGAACCAAAGAATATTCTTACTCTTGTATCTACAGACGAGTTATTACTTAATTGTGTAAGTAAAATTGTCAATTTGCAAATGCTTCTACTATTATATTCACATGCAATGTATAGTAGAATTAATCTTAAATGGAGTTTTAGTGCAGTTTTGGTGCATTTAACATAAATTATACTATAAATTGCATATTAATTTAATATTGGACCAATGGAAAATTGACAGTTTTACTAAGACAATGAGTAATTAAGAACTCTTTTATTATTATTATTTATTTGATACACCATCAACAATATCACATAATATTAAAGATTGTATAGCAGATGTATAAATTACACAGTGTTTTATCCCTTTCTTTTTAATGTCAAACTTAAATAGTTTGACAGAGTCACCACTGTGTAACTTATACATCTTCTATACAATCTTAATTAGTAAGGGGGCTAGTGTTCAAAAGATTTTTCCGTCTCCACTACTTATAGCACAAGAGTTCACTGACCTGCAGCGCGCCGGATCGTTCGGTCATGGCGCCGCGACAGAACGTGGTCACCAGTTGCGTCAGAGGGTCAGGTTTGCCTTCTTCTTCTACTACATCACTCTTCTTCAACTCTGCGTCTTCGAATGATTGCTAAACACACAAAGCGTTAATTCATCGTTTTTATGGTGGTATTGGAAGGCCAGGCGCTACCTGAGTAGGTAACCTTATGGGGAACTTGGGAGAAGTCTCTCACCCTCTCCCCCCCCTCTGGGGAGAGGTAAGAACTCCCCGGCTCCCCCGCCGAGCCTACTATTTAGGCTCGACGGGGGCGTCGGGGGCGGCGAGAGACAGCCCAGGAGTGGCTTCCTGCGCGCTGACTGAGTCCAACATGCCGTTTGGTATACCTAAAGATTGTATTTGCCCTCACTCTAATAAAAAAAAGGCAAGGCGCACTTCGCTCTTTAAGTATGAAGCTGCAAGTAGCCGGCGGTTCCGTCCGGACGGAACAACTTCATAGGGTTAAAGTCGTCAGAAAAGATAAGAGCTGCGCGATAGAAAGAGAAGCAACTTTTAGATGAATAATTTTGTAGGGAAGAGAGCGCTGTGTGACCTGAATTACACTTTATTGTGTCGGAACCAGAGTCGCTATTTATTTAAATGAAATTGCGAAGTGCATCTTCTGTACTTGTACTATTATGTATTCCGTGGTATTGGTAGTAAAATATATGGAGTCGAAGGGGTAAACTTTATAAAAAGTAAGAAGGAAAGGAGCTGACGACCGATGCGATACTGATTTTTAAGTTAACGTAGAAAATATTAAAGAGCACAAGCCCCTTGACATAACCACCGAAATAGGATATGATACAGCGATTTATGTACATTTAACTGTCAAATGGTTTTCCAATTGAGTGCTGATAAATCGCTATATCATATCGTGTATTGGTGGTCATTTAGAAGGACTGGGGTCTTCTTACCGCGTAATAGTACATTATGATATAAGTGCGGTAAGTTGAAGATTACAGCTAGGCGAGGGTTACAAGAAAGCAGAGGCTGTAATTATCAAAGCGCACGTATGTCATACGACGTTTTATAACATATTTGCGAGGAAATAAATAAAACTCGGACTTTCTTAAACGAATAAATTTTTCATCACTTGTTAAAGCATTTCAAATTTATTCATAAAATGTTGACCTCTTTTCTGACATAAAAACTCTTTGCTACGATTTAAAAAAGTACCGTTCGTTATGACAGAACATCTTGATAAACCATGCGTTTTACATTACAAGTACGTAATGAGATACAATACGATATTGAAATTGGTGTAATAAGAGACCCTTTACGAGCAAATATGTTATAAATATTATTACGCGTCAATTCTTAAATATCTACACATAATTGTCATTCTATGTTTAGAACAAAAAGCAAGAATACATAAAGAATGCTTACGGTAAGATCCTCTATCATGACTTCTTGACCGACGTTCTCTTCCTCTAACCAAAGTTCGTAGTATGTTCGCGCGAATATGTTGCACGCTCGATGTCTGCAAGATGATATGAATATATGAATAGCCAGTTATATTTTTTAATGGCACAATCAAACATAGGTTAGACATAGGAACTGTTGAGACATTTGCCATAGAGAATCTGTAAAAAAATTGGCTGATTGACTACCTGCCTTGCATATCCGTTCTCGCATCTTCAGTAGTTCTCTCTCTTTCCTTTAGAGTTCGTTTGTTTTATAATTAATTAAGGACAATTTATAAAATTAAGTTAAAACAACAAGAGATAATCGTCCCCAAAAAATTAAAAGCAGTACAAAAGTTCAGACACCTGCGAAATCCAGGTTAACGGTGACCCCTACTAATCACGTATCATGCTACACACATACATACCGGCTCATCTTGTAAAGATGTATGGATCTTAAACATGCGACTGCGGCGCGCTTCCTCGCGGCGCACAGCACTCGCGTCCAGTTATTACGACGTTGTCTCGGCTTAGTCGCCTGTTAGTCCGTGCCGCATGCGTCAACACGACTGGTTAGAAAGGTTTTTGTTACTTATGGAGTTAAGATTGGAGGAGAATTGAGTGTAAAGGAAAGGTCGAAGCATTGATTAAACTTAATCCTATTGTCTATGACTATAGTCGACGGTACACTTCCTCGCGACGCTATTTACTAATGATAATAGTATGTCTAAATAACTTAATATGTTGGTTAGATGTTGGGTTATTCAAATCACGGTAGCATTCCATAATTTTCTATTAACTCATTAACGCCCGAGCGGCCGAATGCGGTGAGATAACAATAGAATATCTATTGTGACTCATTTTCCGGGCCTTGATGGGTTAAAAGTTTTTTTAAAGAGCTAACACAACCATTGATTACGATATAATATAACACAACGATTCGTTAAGTAAAAACAGACAACATCAAACACACAAGTTAAGTTGACAAACAAAAACCATCTTTTGAGTTATATAGTTTCAATTAGTCTGTAATTCGTCAGTTTTACATCTATCACACTAACTAGTTAATCAAAATCCAACTCTCAAGATATCACACAGAGTCCAAACTCGTCTGAACCTGGGTAGCGAATGTAGCGAAGTTTGCCTGAAGCAGGCGATGACGGCGCGCTTCCTTTGTATCGACACAACTGACTGATACACGTTCTTAAACAATTGTTGGGGGTGGTCGATCTGGCAGGGAAATAAGAATAATCAGCTATACTATGCAAAAGTCTAATGATGTACGATCGCCCAATCACGAGCTGCACCAATTTGGAGAAAAGTTAGGATGCATTCCGATTCGCGCTGTCAGCGATGTCATCGCGCTGATTTGCGTACCGAATCACCGGAAGCGCGATAATGACAGCCCGTGTGACGTCACTGATTGCGTCGTAACGCCATCTTGCGCTTACGCCGCCCATGCTCATCACTGTGAGCGTTCTGTCAAAACCGACACTAGTTTGTTTTGTTTACTTCAGATGCATTTATATGAAAATTTTAAAGTAATTGATAATTCGTCCCGCATACCATGGAAGTAATAGCCGAAGATATTATCCATTATAAGAACACAATATAAAATAAAAAAGTTGGAGTTTGAGGTTATGTGCGTTCTTCTTCTTCTTCTTTTTTTGTTATGGCAATCTACTTTCCTCTTGGAAGTAATTTTTGCCAGTGTCAAGTGTAAAATAGTTCAGTGGTCGATATTGTTTAATTTTTCATTAGAATGCGGGTGCATCGCATTCCAATGCTGCTTGGAGCATTTGGCACCAAGTATATCAAGACAGTTTACTCGGTTAGTTCTGCCGAGGAAGCCACCACTTCAATAAAAGTCTCAGCTTCACACAACCAAGATCGCGCCTATTTTAACTATCCCACATATTGTTCAGTTGCGTAGACACTTGTACCATATAACTGCACCAATTTTAAGACACAATATCCACTATGAATCAATTTGAAAATAATTAAAATAGACACCAAACCGAACTCGACAAAATGGCGCCAAAAACTCCGTTATGTGCGTTCACGTGCGTGCGTAGCGCGTTCACGAGCGTTCCGAATCATTGACAGGTCCCAACTGTCATCAGCGCGATATCTGAATCGGTACGCCTGTTATCGCTGTCAGCGCCGAAATTGATTTTAGTCTGAATTGGAATGCACCCTTAGTGTGCACGCGGATCGCCCCTACGCGTTCTAGACATGTGAAATGGAAGGCGCGGCGTGCAAACGATTTTAACCTTAGAGGTGGTAAAGCGCCGGTGTGGTCGATTGTACCTAAGCAAGTTATTCGTTAGCCTTTCATTACGATAAAACGCCTTTTTAGATAACTCAGATTCTTTTATTTTTTTATATATATTAGACAACATTACAAACATTGCTCCGATTCCAAAGTAAGTAGCTAAAGCACTTGTGTTATGGAAATCAGAGACAACGGCGGTATCACAAACACCCATACCTGAGCCAATATAGAAAAGTTAGTTTTCTATAGTGACCCAACCGGGGATCGAACCCGGGACCTCAGAGATGGCGACACCTTGAAAACCGGTGTACACTCGACAACGGAGGTCGTCATCCGTCTTTCGTTAGTCTTTCATTGGGATAAAACGCCTTTTTAGATAACTCACATTATTTTGCTTGTTGCTTTTATTGCGGAACCAAATGGTTCGAGAAATTACGAGTTCATTAATGACAGATTTTTTATCTGAACAGTCAAACACTTTTTTTTAAAAACCTAAAGCTAATGTTATATAACAAGTGTTGTCTGCTATCTAACCTTGCATATTTAGGGTTCCGTACCAAAATGGTAAAAGGAACCCTTATGGTGCGACTCAGTCTGTCTGCCAGTCAGTCTGTTTAACATAAATAGAACTCTACAGTAACATAATTTTATAATAATCTTGCCTCGATTCTTCGCTGTCCCCAAACAATGTAATGGATAAGAAGTAGGTATTGCCAGTACATAAAATCATCCATATAATTAGAAACTCACCATATGCAATCCGAATAGTACTTTGCTCATAGCCACGATCCTCTCAACAGTATCATCTATAATCTTGGCCTTATTCTCAGCGGTTTCTATAGTGATGTTGGTCTTGCTCTTAGACCCTAGTTTGCTGTACAAATAGTGTTGCCAGGACATCTCATCAGCTGGGTCGATCTTGTCTGGGAGGGTTAGTTGGGTCTTGGCGAATTCTGACACGTCTTGCTCGGTCAATTTCTGTAAAAAGTTGAATAGTCAAGTAGTGTCTAAACCTGTGGTCTAAAGACCTAGGACTTAAGAACAGAATTGGCTTCGGTTTCTTGAAGATTTTTAGAGCATGAATTAGTTTTTTACTGACTACAAAAGTGAGGAGGTTTTTTAATGACTTAGTTGCAAAGTTATGGTTTTTATTTGTCTGAGATTAAATTTTGATATGTTTGGTGGATAGTTAGGAAATGGGATAGTTGTACCTAGACGAATTTGATTAAGTTAAGTGACTAATGCTTGTGACACGGGAAAGATATCTACCAGTATTCTAACTCGTATGAATTGAGGCAACCATAAACAGCACAATACAGTCTATAGTTGCATTGTAATTACCTACTTTTATTTCAATCAATCTTACTAATTCACAACTATCACGCTCACTGATCACAAATACAAAACCGCCGTTCGTTCGTCACTGCGGCGCATTCGCGACTGTTGTGTACCGAGTGCAGACCGAACTCGAGGCGCGAAGGTATGGCTCGCATTTCTACCATTTGTACTAAGTTAGAATACTGGTAGATATCTTTACCGTGCTTTAGATCTCTTAAACCCTATAAAAAAAGCTCTGGGCTAAGAATTTTGAATCAAAGTATGTTTAGCAGTTGAGGATTGCATTAACTTAATTTAATTCATCAACGCCCGAGCGGACGCAGGCGGCCGAATAACAATGGAATATAAATAAATGTAAATATCGTTACTTATTTCTGTTAAAGCTGATAAATTTTTTGCACTTGTTCTTCTTGTCAGTTCAAAAAGTCTGGAACGGGTGGTAGAAAAATATAGACGATTCAAAAGTGCTTATTACTAAGTTTATATGAATAAAGCAATTTTTTACTTCGATTGTGTCTCATTTTCAACTCCTTTGTGTACCCACCTTCAAGAAGCGGTCCTTGCAGTGCTGTACCAGCTCCTGTTCTCTGCCCGCGAACAAGTTGAGCCCGACTGGCAGGAGCCTCTTCAGGCAGGCCACCATCAGGGATGCTTGGACCTCTTTGTCTTTGTCACGTTTTTTGTCACGGTGCTTCTTCTTTTTCTACGATTGGAGGAAGATAGAATTGGGAAGAGTTTAATTATGATTTTTTTTAGGAGAGCCGTTTAAAAATAAACGGTTAGCGTTCGTTCCATTCCGTGACATATTAGCTTAGAAATAAGATCCTAGCTAAATTAAGTAAATCGAACGAAGAATATCGTCGTCAGATTAGCGCGATTCTTTATAACTCGTAGTAGGCTACCGAACATTTAGGTCTCTTGATAACGTTTAGTAGAAAAAATTAAAGAATATTTTTCAACAAGACAACCCTTTCTGGTTTTTTTTCGACTACAGGAATGTTGCTCATATAGTATAACAAATTCAAATTAATACTTTTTGTTTATGAAATGTTTTTAAAATTAATTTTCAATTTATAATAAAACAAAATGAACTTATGCCATGGTCGAGAAGATTCCGCTAAAATATTGAGCCTGATGTTTAAGAATTTAGTTTGACTGAGTGAGCGCGAAGCGTCTCAGCTTCAGTTTGGGCAAAAATGCTTTCATGTGTGTCCATTTGTTCTCCTCTACAGGTCGCATTTCTCAACCGATTCTCGTGAAATTTTGTGAGCAAGTTCAATAATGATATTGAATTTTTGTCGAGCCAGTTTTTCTAAATTTATGAAAAATAAACACATTTCAGTCACCTCACAGAGCCACTAATATTTACCTTGCCACCTCCTTGCGGTGCGCCATCTACAACTGTGGTGACTCGTCGTGTCGCTGTCGGCATTATGAGAACCTTAAAGGAAATTAAAAAACATGATTCATTGATACTAAATAATATACTAGAAAAAATTCGACTCGCATCGCACCAGATCATGTTCTCGGACGGGAATCGAACCCGCGACCTTTGGATATTCGGTCCAACTCTGACCGCTGAGCTATCGAGTCACTAGTGGGAACGTCGAATCTAGTATATCAACTCTTACGCTGCAAGCCAGCGCCATCTCACCAATGTACAAGGAATTACCTCGACATTCAATTGAAATAACTTTCCAGATATTTTAAACAATTGATTAAGATGAGAAAGCTATACAATTTTTAAATTTGAGATTTTAGTATTCACAATGCTATTTTTATAGAATACTAAATAATATACTAGAAAAAATATGACTCGCGCCAGATGATTCATCGACTAAACAAACTCAGCAGATAAGATTCAAGGTAAGGTTGATTTTGCTTTGCAAAATTACCATGTTGTCGATTTCATTGGCCGATATGAAGTTTTGTTCTTCCTTCAAGAAATATTGACTCTTCGACCAGATGTTGAATATTTCTGCTACATGGTTATACAGCTCCTCGGCCTCTGTGAAAAATATACTTTGATATTATATTTTGACTAAATATATGACATTACCATATCTTAGAATAGTAGATGATAACAAACTCAACCAGAGACAATAGGTACTACACTATCTTTTTTCAAAATGTTTGTACGAGAACGATTCTTCGAAAAATATGATATCAGCATCACTTCTTTAATTTATAATACATTTTTCCAAGGAAGTCGTATCAAATTGAAAACAACATCAGTATGATGAGAGAATATATACTAAACTTAGTTTACTCAAACGTGGTGCCATGTTGGGCGCCAACTCTTGATAAATTACTATTGACTCATTTTGAACAATGTGTTCTGTATATTTTGACGAAGCAACAATAGCATCGCGATAAAGTAATTTTAATCTGAACATTGATGAACAGATTTCGCGCTTAATGACTAATAAATTTAATCTGTGTTACAATTAAATTAAATCACTACGCGTAAAGCTTTACTGCTAAGTATCGTGTCGTCTTATACTATCACTATGGAAAAGAAAGAGATAGCACCAATTTTAATGAAGCATTAAACTTAATTGTCGTCTCTGAGTACGGCAGTTAGAGTTAAAACTCCCAAGACTCACCGGTAATATTGTTCCTCATCCAGTGATTCCTCTGGAGGTCCACATACTTGATGAGCAGCGGGTAGAACGAGTAGATGTCCCTCACTAGCAGCTGCCAGTCTTCTTGTATCTGAGACTCCACTTGTGAAGTGTCGTCGGTCGAGGACTGGAACAAAGTCGGAGACAGACTGATGTTACAGAGTTCAATAAAGGACATCGTTATTTGGATAAGCAATTCTTGAACCAAATGTGCGCCAACTAGTTTAAGGCGATATTGTGACGACCTCCGTGGTCGAGTGGCTTTGTACACCGGTTTTCAAGGTGTCGCCATCTCTGAGGTCCCCGGTTGGGTCAATTTAGAAAACGAACTTTTCTATAACACATGTGTTTTAGCTACTTACTTTGGAATCGGAGCAATATATGTGATGTTGTGAAATATTTATATTTATTATTTATTTATTGTGGCACTAGGCCACTCCTGCAAAAAATGATTGCCATGTAACTACACAATTTATTAAAAATCCAAGCTAAGGGTCCTCTCGCAAAATATGTTTTTTTTAAATTTTGTGAGATTTTAGCATTTACAATGCTATTTTTATATAATACCAAATAATATACTAGAAAAAATGATGATCTGGTGCGAGTCGTATTTTTTCTAGTATATTATTTGGTATTATATATGAATTGTTAATTATAAACACCCAAACTCAGTAACAAAACAAAGATCATACTTGAGACGCTATTCTTATAAGAACAGCATCTCAAGTATGATCTCAAGATAGCTGACAATGTTGAGAGCGGTTTATAAAAATACGGGCCTAAGATTGTGTGCATATAAAAACTATTGATATATTGCGAGCGGACCATCAGCTTGTATTTTAAATAAATTGTGAATTTACACGGCAATACGGTACTCCCAAATTAATAATGCACATGCAGATCTTCGCTTATTGTCGTATTCCCAGAAACATCCGAATTATTATACATAATTCTACTAAATTATGCATGAAGAAAATGCACTTAACCACTCTATATACATATCGTCTTCCGACGCTCGGGGAACACGACTGTTGCCGAACAGTGACGAAGATTTCTATGCGCATTATCACTTTGGGAGCACTGTATGTTTATTGCGGGAGTGGCGCTAGTGTTGTATATAATACCGTCATAAAGGACCGCTTGAGACATTTATTCAGCTTTAGAATCTTATCAAACAACCAACTTCTACCCATACCTATGGAAGGTGGAAGTTAAAGCTAGAGAGTATTATGTAGGAGTATATAGTCGATAAGACAATTCCATTAGGTATGGGAGTTTAAGAAAGTAATCTACGTTTATGAAAAATGCAATGTATTAAGTCGATTTTATTTTATTTATTCTAAATAAGAACAATTTCTTAAACAAAATCAGTCAAGCTCTTGTGAATGACGTCTAATGTTTAATGAATAACGTTCCAACATTACAAATGAGTGCAATAATTTAAAAACGGGTTTGAACCAACAGTGGCTACTTTTAACAAAATCGCGTTTTAATCTGTTTGAATGCCTTTTCAAACTGTGTAAAGTTATTCAATAAAAATTAGACGTTTTTAACAAAACCTTGACTGATTCCTTTTTTAAGAAATTGGGCTTATTTAGAATTAATAAAATAAAACAGACTGGCGGCGCTAGTTGGCTCATGTCAGCCCCTTAAGCAGTAGAAAGGAGGATCTGTTAAATACAGATTGTATCCTACATAATCCTCTCTAGCTTTAACTTCCACCTTCCATTCGAGATGACCGAGAACATTTCCCTTAAACTATTTCCCAACTTTATACTTCTTAAAACTTTTAACTGCTTTTATGAATCGTATAATAAGCTCGTTTGTATAGAAAACCATATAAATAAATAAATATTTGACAACATCACATACAATGCTCCGATTCCAAAGTAAGTAGCTAAAGCACTTGTGTTATGGCAATCGGAGACAACGGTGGTATCACAAACACCCAGACCTGAGCCAATATGGAAAAGTTCGTTTTCTAAATTGACACAACCGGGGAACGAACCCGGGACCTCAGAGATGGCGACACCTTGAAAACCGGTGTACAAAGCCACTCGACCACGGAGGTCGTCGATATCAAAATTGTATCTTCCAATCACGTTCAATATATTTCTTACCTTGATGAATCCCCTTAAGCTCTCCTCCTTATGGAACATATTATCAGTCCGCTTGCGCACGCGCTCAGCCAGCGGCAAGAAGGAGTCTCTAAGCAGTTCCTCCGAACTGTTGATGATAATTTGCTGCGTGTACGTCGCTATACGCGTCATCCATGGAGCGTTCTCGTTGCCGATATTCTTCTTGATGAGTTTCAGGACGTTTTTGAGGAGTTGGTTCATGTGTTCGGCTGTCACCATTGTCACGTGGTTGCTGAGAAAAATTGAAGTTGAATTTATCAAGTGGCTTGTTTTGCTCGCGAGTTCGTCTGCTTGGATTCCGGTTCATGGGAATTTCGGGAATAACAGTTGTCTAATGCAAAATAATATACTAGAAAAAATACGACTCGCACCAGATCATGTTCTCGGACGGGAATCGAACCCGCGACCTTTGGATATCCGGTCCAATGCTCTGACCGCTGAGCTACCAACTACCATCGACATATTTTTTTCTTTTATTTGAGATAGTGTGTTACGTACACATGGCGGCACCACAGACTATACATGTTGACCTTGAGGCCGCCTTTATGCTAGGGCATTACGTAGGCGTAATTAAAGCTGTTTTCGCAGTTTAACTGTATAACTTGACGTGCTCTCGTGTGTACATTACTTACATGAAAAAATGCAAACATGAAAATGAGCTAAGACTGTTATTATAATAAAATATTTCCGAATAACTGTTCTTAAAACACATTTAGTTATTAGTAAGGTTCGTTTCATACATTTATTAATAAACAGTGAGGTTACAAAATGTTAAATCCCAGAATCGTGATAAATTCTTCTGACAAATTATGTTATAAAGAACTGCATACTAATGTTATTCCAGTCGCTTAAAGACATTCATTTGCAACCTAATTATTTGTTTTATTCCCTATGCCCTACAACATAGAGTCTATAATAACTCACCCTCCCGTAGGTGTGACGTTGTCAGGTCCCTGCGCCCACCAGAATGGTAGGTAGGAACACAATAATGGTAACACCACGTCTATAATGTGCGGCGCTTCGCTGTAAGTCTTGTCGGATTCGACGAATTGGTCTACTTCGCCCAGAATAGTCTCTAGGGTTGGCATCGATTGCTCCATTTTCGCCATTATGTCTGAGGGCAAAAGGTGTTAATAAGATATTTCGAAATACAATGCTCTGACCGGTGAGCTACCACGACTGAAACGTAATTGGATTTTTCTAGTGCTTTTTACTTTTTCGCTGTAGCGCCAGCGAGCATTATTTCATTAATAAATAATAAATAAATATTCGACAACATCACATACATTGCTCCGATCCCAAAGTAAGTAGCTAAAGCACTTGTGTTATGGAAATCAGATACAACGGTGGTATCACAAATACCCAGCCCTGAGCCAATATAGAAAAGTTCATTTTCTAAATTGACCCAACCGGGGATCGAACCCGGGACCTCAGAGATGGCGATACCTTGAAAACCAGTGTGCAAAGCCACTCGACCACGGAGGTCGAATGCGAGAAAGTTCTTCTAATCTAACCGTAGTAAAATGTATTCACTTGAGCATTAAAAGCACGCCAAGCAATTGATCCCGGCTCCATCAGCGATCGTTAACATCAGCCAATCCACATTGAAACTTCCATAAGGAAAGCAAATGCGCCAACAGAGGAACACCAAAAAACAGGTTCTTTATGATTTCAAAGTGGTGCCATTTTGTAGAAAGCATGTCTATAAAAAAAAAAATTAACTATGTCACATACCTTGGGCTTCCAAAGAATGATCAGCAATGCGGTTTAGAAGTGAGAACTGGTTGTGTTTATTCAAGTGAGGTTCCAAGAAAGCCACTGGGAAGGTCGAACTGAACGCACCCAGGCAGGAACCCTGTATAATTAAATTAGATAAGATTATCAGTGGTTCAGTGCGAGATCAAAGTACTGATCCACCAATACATAATAAATTAAAACTAGCACTCTTCATCCACTACAGGATTCAGCCGTTCTCGTGGAAATGTGTTATCGTTATAAAAACAGTTTAAAATCAGGTTAAGATTGTAAGAAAGGATATTTAAAAGGGAAATCTTTTATTGGCCTTTCGTATTGTTATAAATATACTTAAGATATAAGTATGTACTTTAGGGCGCTGTTTTCTTTATAAATAAAAAAAATAAAAAATAAATCCGTTATTAAGGTCACTAAATTCAAAATTAACGTATTTTTAATTCAACGGTTGTTTACCGTTAAATCAAAATCCTTATCGTATCTTTACTCGACTATAAAAATATAAAAAAGACAAAGAAAATTTTGATTATTTTTTGGATAATA
Source organism: Catoptria pinella (assembly GCA_963556745.1). Classification (NCBI taxonomy): domain Eukaryota; kingdom Metazoa; phylum Arthropoda; class Insecta; order Lepidoptera; family Crambidae; genus Catoptria; species Catoptria pinella. The sequence goes on along the minus strand of OY750782.1, from coordinate 2,035,027 downwards.
CTTATAAATATAAATAAATATTTGACAACATCACATACATTGCTCCGATTCTAAAGTAAGTAGCTAAAGCACTTGTTTTATGGAAAATCAGAGACAACGGTGGTATCACAAACACCCAGAGCTGAGCCAATATCGAAGTTAGTTTTCTAAATTGACCCAACCGGGGATCGAACCCGGGACCTCACAGCGATGGCGATACCGTGAAAACCGGTGTACAAAATCACTCGACCACGAAAGTCGTCAAATACTTAAAGTTTATGAATCTCTAACTCACGAATAATATATAAAAAATAGGTAATGACATATAGAAGAATATTTAACGGTTACTTTTTCAAACAGTGACTTTACGCTCGAAACATCAAAAACATTGACAAAATGAAAAAGTGAGGTTATTTTCTACTCCTCACACATAAAGAAAAAGACAGAGACAGAGTTTTTCGAATATACTGGCCTTTATTTGTTTTGAGTAGGTACATTATTGGATCATATAGTGGCAAAGGTAAGTAGATAAAGAATTTTGTTCTGCATTGAGCAGTGTTCGAACGGTTAGGGCTAATAACCGAAACATATCTGTTGACAACAGTTTATCCTGTAACCCTTTGAAACGATTATCTATTAAATCTGTAAACACATATAAAATGATTTTGTTTTTTTGTTTTCAAAATTCTTTATTTCATAATAATAATACAATGTATAACGAGCACATCGTAATACACGTACAAAGGATAATACTTACAGATACTTTGTTAGGCTAAACTTAACACCTATGAAAGCTTATAGAAATGTCCACTTTTGCTATTAACATCGTGATTTCAAAGCACGGTTATTAAAAATAGCAATAATACACTAAAATTTGGTACAAAACATTTGTAAGTGATTTTTGTAATTTAAAATAATTAAATAGGATAGCTGTTAATATAACATAAGTACACACAATATTAACAACAGTATATAAGTATAAAATGATTAACAACAGTGGAAAGGTTAACCTGTATTTTGTAACATTAAGCAAATGTGCTATAACATAACTTACCAATGCGGGTTTGTTTCTCTCGATCTCAGTCTTCAGATATTTTCTGTCGTGTGTGAGAGTGGCATCCGTACCCAAGGTGTATAAAGAACCCAGCATCTTGTATGAAGCCACTTGAATCTCGTCCACTGAAACATTCGATACATTTGGAATCGGAGCAATGTATGGAATATTAAATATTATTATTTATTTATTATTATTATTATTTATTATTTGAATAAAGAATATATTATTATTTGAATAAAGATAAAAATAAAAGATCAAAAAGATCAAGATTATGACCTATGTGACAATTATTGTAAGTGCAATAAATAAAACGGTTTCTATGGTAGGTAGTACGTTACGTTACGTAATTTAGGGCAAGCTTTACAGAGTCTTGATAGCAAAATAAATTAGTTTCAAATTATCTGCCAGAGAAGTTATCTGGAACTAGCGAAACCTTTTTCTTTCTTTTTTTTTAAATATTAGACAACATCACAAACATTGCTCGGATCTCAAAGTAAGTAGCTAAAGCACTTTTGTTATGGAAATCAGAGACAACGGTGGTAAACACACACACCCAGACCTGAGCCAATTTAGAAAAGTTAGTTTTCTAAATTGACCCAGCCGGGGATCGAACCGGGGACCTCAGAGATGGCCACACCTTGAAAACCGGCGTACAAACCACTCGACCACGAAGGTCGTCAACTGGTTGTGTTAAAAAACTGATCTTTTACTTTGTTCAAATCAATGCTAATCTTGTTAAAGTTAGTTTTCTAAATAAAATATAATATTAATAATTTTGAAGAAACAGCCATTGGGTTGAGGAGCTCGATAGAACAGTGAGCTAGCGTCTGGCCCTACGATTGTGGAGGTTAAGCAACTTTCACAAGGATCGGTCATGAGATGAGTGACAAAAAATTTATTATCTGAAGTTCCTCCGTGCTTCGGAAGGCACGTTAAGCCGTTGCTCCCGGCTGTATTTGCAGTCGTTAACACCCACCAATCCGCATTGGGACCGCGTGGTGGGTTATGGCCCATCCTCCTTATCCACCCATAAGGAAGGCCTGTGCTCCAGCAGTGGGGACATTAAAAATGGCTGATAGTTAGCCATGGGTTATGACGTTGTATTTAGCCAGTAATTCATAGACAATATTCTGATTTTATAGAAAAAAATTAAAACAGATCATCACCTCAATTTTTAATTATTTGCTTTTATATCAGTGCAGTAGGTACCTAGGTACTAACTTATTGAATGTGTTAAAGATTTAACTTGTTATTTATTTAGGATAATTCGTTTAAATATTAGCAAGCAGGTACTTTCCTAAGACCGTATTCACAATCTGACCAATTGTTGTTTATGACGAAAAGTCAATGAAAGAATGTTATTACTCTGCGTAGAAAATGGCATTCAAAACAGGAACTAGTTTCCAATAAATACTGCCCAAGGAGACTCAAAGTAATCGCTGCGTGGTAAATAATATTATATAATGATGGCAGTTGACTGTAAGGGTACTGTTAATTAAATAGGTATAAGTAAATTTTGTTCTCAAATCTTGCTAATAAGCACATATTATGTATTTTCGTTGCCTATAGTTTGTGGTTCTATTATTGTATTTTTTTTTCTTTGTTTTAATAAGTTATTCCTTCTTTTTTATTTTGGTTAGCATTAGCTTGGCTTAATCATTTTGCTCTAAACTTGTAACATTTCTGTGGAGGTTTGAAATAGGCTTTTAGTTTTTATCCTGTTATACTAAACTGTATTAAGAGCTGTAAACCCCCCAAATATCAATAAAATAAAAATAAAATAAATTCAAACTCATAAAATAAAAAGGCAATTTCATCTTATCGGAGCAAACGGTGTTGACGACTTAAATGTTGCTTCGCTTTCTTTACCTTCAACTGATTTTATTGTTACCCAATAATTGCTTGGTGAGAATTTATACTTACAATATTTTCATTCCAACAATATCTTAATTTAAAAATAATTTATTCTCAAAAGACTGCTTTCTCTTTGGAAAAATAAAATTGAAGGATAAGAAGGGAAACCATTAATAAGATTTGTTTTAGCAGGCATTCACTTACAATGTGGGGAAAATCGTAACTGAGCCAAAAACAGACGAAGAAAATATATTCAACGACGTCATCAAAAACATATCCCGAGTTAATGACGCATTGCAAAATTTAATACGTAACTATGAACAAATCCAGAAATTATACGCGACGGACAGTTTCGAAAAAGATTACTCCTCTGACGCAGAGATAGACGAGTTTTACAAAATTAGAAAGAAAAACAAGAAAACAAAATCTAGGACTAATCTCGAAGATATAAAACAAAAGAAAACCTTTCCTGCAACGGTAATGTTTCTTTCTGATGAAAATGAATATGAAATGGAAGACAATGAAAGCGAAACTGATAAAGAAGACCAAAAAACTATTACGGATCTAGTGGTAGAAGCGACAACTAAACATATTGTACAGAAAATTCGTTTACACGACACAAAAGACAATCGGCTTATAGAAACGCTTCAAAACTCATCAATCAATGAGAAACACAAGAATAGGAGACCGCAAGTAATAATATTACACCCTCAGCATCGAGAACAATTCAAAAACGTAGATTCAAACAAAAAACAGTTGGCATCTTCCACAAAACAACAGAAACGAAAAAGAAGAAAGCCTCATAATACAATTCCCACAGAAGCGAATACTGAAACCACGACGGATGTACCTCGACAAAGATCCAGAAATGTTGAGAAAGTGATATTTGCTGAATCTTTTCCACAGGGTAAGATTTGGAAGGAAATTGCACAAAAGAAACCAATCAAGCTAAGAGCACTCAAAATGCCTCATTTTGAAATGCAGAAGATTCGATTCAGAAGTGATAATAAATCTCATAAGACGGCATTAGTTATTGTTACTAAAAACAATGTGAGTATTGTTTACACTTTTTGAGTAGGCCCACCTTTTTTTTTATGCCGAATAATAAATAAATAAATGATAAATATTTGACAACATCACGTACATTGCTCCAATTCCAAAGTAAGTAGCTAAAGCACTTGTGTTATGGAAATCAGAGACAACGGTGGTAACACTAACACCCAGACCTGAGCCAATATATAAAAGTTCGTTTTTATAAATTGACCCCACCGGGGATCGAACCCGGGACCTCAGAGATGGCGACACCATGAAAACCGGTGTACAAAGCCACTCGACCACGGAGGTCGTCAATAAATAAAACGCATTTACGCGCTTCCCCTCCCGCAGGTGAGCGAGAGGGGGTATGTGGGACTCGCCAGGAGGGGACCGCAACATTCAAGGTTGCGGCTCCCTCCACGACTGCCTCCCGTGATCCCACCCAGCCGAGTGGTTCGGTGGGATCCCGGGAGGAGGGAATACCCACTAAGACCAGCCCCCCTACACAAGTAGAGTAGAATGACAATGTATGGGATGGGATATGAGCTTACTAGTAGGGTTAACACTTTTAAAGTTAAATTGAACAGTTGTGGATTGGTAGGTACGACATTACTGAGATACAATTAAAACGTAAATAACATCCTACTTTGTTGAGAGGAATTATACATGTAACTTTTCCTCTAACACCAATACTAGAAAGTATCTGTATAGTTGGTGTCTGTACGATTAACCATAGAATTAGCCTCATTCTATAAATGCTTAACATAGTGTAAACAAACATTTATTAAATATGTATAAAACTAAAATATACAATAGTCGTGACACTTATGAACATATTAGAACATAAAGATATTATGTATGACAATATTTTTCAGAAAAGAACAGAAAATTCTTTGGATATACCGTCCAGCTTAGAGCATGTTTTCTCATCAGACTCGGAGGAACTAAACACTAAAATAATAAGGGCGAGTATACTGCGAGATGATTATGGAATGGCATGCTTGAGATTGGTGGTTAAGAAATGTTATAAGGTTATTATATTCTTTTATTTTCATAGGGAAACAAACAGTGATTAAATACATTTTAGGTAATCAGTATATCGAATGCTTGCTGACTAATATAAAAAAACCGGACAAGTGCGAGTCGGGCTCGCCCACCGAGGGCCCCGTACCTACATTATAAATAGTTCAGAAATCAAGTCTCGCAGTTTTTTCCGAGCTTCACCCAAAACGGACGACCGTCGTCGTGTCGTTATCTTCAAGATTTAAAAAAGCTGTCATTGGGCGCATTCCAGCAGACCGATCGCTAAGTCATCGACCACCACAGTATACATTTTAACCATGGAAAGTATTTTTTTTACTGTTCAATTTTATTATTTTCCATGGTTAAAATGTACTCTATGGCGATCGATGACTCAGCGATTAGTCTGTTATAATACAGCCATTTTCTTAAATAACATTGCGATAGATTTTACACACATACACCATTTGATATACCGCGCCATCTATTGACAATTAGCAGTATTTGTATTGTATACAGGTGCGGTGGGTTGTGTAAATGAGCAATTTTTCGGTACTGTCTAGTGTAGTATACACATAGAAGAAGTCTTTGATTTGTCGTCATTATTTTTAGGCGTGTAAACAAACCATAAAGGCAGCCTGCAGGGTGACCACGTGCAAGAACTCATTCAAAGAGAAATTCCTGGATAATGCCAAAAAAGGATGCATCAAAGAGTTCAGACACAATGATACATCTCAGAAAGATGATACTGGTACCAAGTTTCTAAAGAAATATTCTAAAAGTGGTAAGTAAAAGTATCGACTCACAAAGACCTTTGTGACTTTGCTTGTATGTTTTTAACGTTATAGATATGAGCATTACATCAGTAAAGGAGGAGAAGCGAGCATCAGTGCGCCACCTGTAATGCTCGGTGCTGTAATATGTTATTACAAAACAGAGTCTAAATTGCTATTGGGATAAAGGTTTTTTAAACGATACCAGCGTCGTTATTCGTAATAGTGTCAGTTTCGTTTGTATGCAGATTTTGAGGATAAAGACGACGACGATGAGGATTTCGCGGATATCACAAGGTCAGGGTTCCCAGCAGAAACCTGTTACCCTTTCATGATTCCCGTAAGTAATGGAAAATAACAAATATTTTAGCCTAATTTGATAATGATATCAAGCTTTGCATTTTTTATCTTATCACTATTATCATATCAGGGGCCGTACCGGCTAACGCATCGAACTTTGGAAAGTCTGCCGGGCTTCAAATCAAAACAGATAAAGCGAGCCCCAATCGGGCCCAAATGGAGAACCCCAAATCATGATGTCACACGAACATTGATATCTTCTAAATAACTTCGGCGAATAGTACTCCTTACTTCGATTTATCTGTTTTAAGTCGAAGCTCGGCAGACCCGCCGAAATTCGAAAAGTTAGCCGGTAGGGCCCCAGTTGAATGACGAATAGTAGTATGTAGTATGGGAGGTTGTATAATAGCTATGCTTGGCAGGCGAGTTAGTGATCGCAGTGGGGGTTTCTAGGAGACACTCCAGCCCATCTCCCAATGGCTGTGCTCCCTTAGTCACCTTTGACGACACTCATGGAGGGAGTAGTGCCATTCTAAGACGGCACTAGTAGTTAACATTAAAAATCACTGGCCCGCCTTCTATACTTTACTTTTTAGTTAGGCATAGTTTTAAAGTAATACACTTTATAGTTATACTTAGTTGTCACGTAAAAAGACCACTGATAGGTGCTTCAAAGGTGAACAAAATGTATCTGTCTTTGGAAGACAGTATCGCACACCTCCGCCGCGAAACAATACCAGCGAAACCGCAGTAGTTCCGCCATGACTTGTCTTCTATCGACGACGACATATGACGATCACGTCTACATAGTTTCGCGTCATTATTTTCGCGGCGGACGTGTGCCAGCGAACCGAGCCGATCGGGCGGAAATCTATAGGTGAAAACAGGCTATTTCGCATTTCGCTTGTCGTAAAACTGACAATTCATGGCGGAACCTACTGCGGTTTCGCTGGTATTGTTTCGCGGCGGACGTGTGCCAGCGAACCGAGCCGATCGGGCGCAAATCTATACGTGAGAACTGGCTTTTTCGCATTTCGCTTGTCGTAAAACTGACAATTCATGGCGGAACCTACTGCGGTTTCGCTGGTATTGTTTCGTGGCGGAGGTGTGTTACAGGCGTATTGGTTCCTCCTTCCTCGTTTGTTGTTCAGCGGTCTTTTTACGAGACGCGATCTATACAACTAACGACTATTATTTTTATACTACCTGCTCGTAATGGCATATTATGTGTTATGCAAACATTTCCTAAAGTAAGTCATTACAACCCCACGGTCTAGCCGGGTCATAATGTTGTACTGAATATAATTTCTTCCCATGGGAAATAATGTGATTTGAATTTGGAATGCAACCCATGTAGTCGTGCTTGATCGAGGTTGGTTTCAAAAATGAGATTTTATTCTGACTTGAAAACTTTTTACGAAATTCATTTTCACCCGCGCACCAAGAAGGATTTATTCGAATGTCGAACTGACGACTACAGAATAGACGACAAAAAAAGAAAAAAGGCGCCAACCTCTCAAATCGCTGTGCTTGTTATTTACACCAAAATTGCCTCGCAGAAAGTATAAAAAGTAAAGTATGCATCGCGGGCTTAGGCGATCTTGAACCCCGAGTACGAGGGATTCTATGGTTATGGGTAAGGCTAGAATCCTGAGTACGAGGCGCCCGGGAATATAGCGCCCGGGACATAATACACTACTTTAAGCCCTTGTTGCATAATCTACTATAAAGTTAGACATCATTTGACACTAAAAAGACTGTAATTCCAAACCAACCCCTTTCTTTGTTTCCAGCAAACACAAAGAGATAAGCCAGAGACTAATAATAATTCAACTTTGACACCTGTCGATGTGGAAAAGAAGATTTTAAGAGACAGATTCGAACGCGCTTGTGCTCGAGCATCCAGCGATAAATGTAACAATGCCTGCCTTTATGCTTATACAACTACTTGTGACACGTACGAATGTTCTAAGGGTAAGAAGAAACATTTTAGGAAGCATTGCAAGAGGCAGTGCAAGAATGCGTATAAACCCAAAAGACAATTTGATACAAGTAGTGACTCGTCATCGTCATCAACATCGAAGACCTCTGAAAGCGGAAGCGACAGCAGTGATGATTTTAATACAGAAGACTTTGAATGATTGTTTGTGGTATAATTAAGAAAAAACAATAACGCAAGTGTTTGTCACTTCCTTCTTCGATGAGTATAGTTTTCAGTTTATGAAAACGATACGAGGTATTTCCCGTTGAGCAGATCTTCATAAATTATAGCTAAGGACCATCTCAATCACGTCAATTTTAAATAATAAAAAAACCGCATCAAATTTGGACCTATTCGTTTGCGAGCGTCAATCCCACAGATAGAATATGGCTACAGTTACAACAGACACACAGATTCACACCGTCAATTAAAATAAATAATAATAAAAAACATTAATTCGGAAAACATGATCATGTATAATTTGATTTGGTTTGAATGTCGATTTAAAAAATAAATAAAAACAAAACGGTTTACTCACACAGCAGGTCAGCTCCATACTCGCAGTTGGCGAGGTGATCGAACATAGCGGTGAGTATTGGTAACAGCACTCCATTGATGTACCCCAGTGACGTGGACGTCTTCAAGTGCGTGCCGCGTAGGTGCGCGTACTTGCCCTGAACCAGAGAATATGTATTATTACTACGTACAGAAAGGAATTAATTACCCCGCCCAAGTATAAATTACCCCACCATAGAATCAATTACCCCGCCCTAGTATCAATTACCCCGCACTATAATTAATAACCCCACCACACACCGCGAGTCATGTGCCGAATCGTGTGCTCGTTTAGTTTCTTGCGCAGCGGCGTGAATTTAAGTTGCAAAAAGCAAAACATTTCTTATCACCGGTAAATACATATTTATTGTTAAAATGGTGAAAAACCAATATGTTTATTTGTGTGTGTGTGGCGACACGATTCCCGTAGTATCTGACACGTCATCTGTGTAGTGTATGTGTAATCATTAGTAACAAATAAGTAGTTATAATGGAGCGGTTGTATGGAGTGTCCGGGGTGCGCCTAAACACAATAATTTTATCATCAGCTGAATATTTACTGTGACCACAATAAATGTCAGTTTATTAGAATCATTCTGAAAACAAGTAAAGTTAATTACTTAAGTATTTACCGAAGTGACCTCCGTGGTCGAGTGGCTTTGTACACCGGTTTTCAAGGTGTCGCCATCTCTGAGGTCCCGGGTTCGATCCCCGGTTGGGTCAATTTAGAAAACGAACTTTTCTATATTGGCTCAGGTTTGGGTGTTTGTGATACCACCGTTGTCTCTGATTTCCATAGCACAAGTGCTTTAGCTACTTTTTTTGGAATCGGAACAATGTATGTTGTCAAATATTTATTTATTTGACCCGGCAAATATTAATTAGTAGACTATTGTATTTTTGCTAAACAAAGATATTTTTAGGGGATATTTGTAATTGTCATAATATTCACACTCACATCCTGAAGATTCATGATAGTATGTCCTAAATCATCAGCCACGTTATTGAAGAATGTGAGCATAGAGGTCCTGATGAACTCGGGGCAGTTCTTGACCAGGGACTTGGCGTCTATGCCCTTCACCAGGACTTGGAGACAGCGAACTGTTATCCTGACGTCGGGGCCGAAAGCTGCCAGTCTGAAAGAATATTTATACGTCAAGCCACATAATGAAAATGCTATAAAATATTATATTATATACAATTTAATGGAATACACACACAGTGAATATAATATATATTTTACATTAGAGTATCTTAAGATACTGGCCGATATGCAAAAGATATCTTAACATACCAATGACATATTAAGATATTGAAATATATATTAACATAATCGGCGATATTGACCTTAAAATATACGTTTCTGTATTGAAATCTTCGACTCGCAAGATGGCTGCCGATAGAATGACATAGTTGGAATATATGATGTTATCTAATCTGTGTGTGGTCGTTCAAGATTTACTGAAAAGGATTGAGGCAGCGAAATAAAAAGCATGCATCTACATATACATTACATCCTTATATTATTTAAAAGACAGCAAAGCATGGATGTAACATTATAAGTAACTATCCTTATTTTCAGTTTTTAATAACTTTATTGTTTTTTAATTATGTTGTTTTAAATTAAGGTATTTGATAACGATATAATCTCTCTGATTTCTGACAAAGCTGATAAGTTTCTTGCGCCCATTCTTCTTGTCAGCTAAAAAAGTCTCGAATGGGTGGTAGGAAAATATAGACCATTCAAAAGCACTTAATATCTAAGTTTATTTGAATAAAGAATATTTCATTTCATTCATTTCATTTCATATCTTTGAATAAAGAATTTCATTCATTCATTAGACGCTATAACATATATTATATTCATTGTGTGTGACGGGCTTCAACTGTCATCGTCTCGGTGACCAAATTTTTTTTTTTTCGATCTGTGCGTGATTCGGAAGGTATGTTAAAGCGTTAAACCTGTCTAATCGGCATTGTCAATCAGTCAGTCAGTTTCTCCTTTTATACAGACCTTGATCTTAGTAAACTGGCGAGCTTGCAGAATAAAGCTGCAACCATCTCTTTCTCCTTCAAACTGGCCGCCCCAACATTATTGGTCGCCGTAGCTACCGCTATGAAGTAGTTGCGATGGGTGGAGAAGTATTTTTCCATCAGTGGTAGGACCACCTGCGAAGGAAAAGTGACTTTGTTAATGTTGGTATACAAGCTATTTTTGATTGAGTTTTGTGAGGGATGGTGAAGCCGAATAAAATAATGAAAATATAATATATTTGGATCTTTTCATCTTAAAAGGACTTATGGGAGTATGATGTTTATGTAATGGTATTTAGTCAGTCATTTAGGCAGTTTATGGTTTAACAGAATCTTTATTGTCGTAATTATTATATTTTACTAATTGCTGCTGCGATATACAACATGTTACAAAAATACCTCTAATGCCGAATATGTTATATAAGGGCCATCAAACTGAACAACTATTAGTATGGGACCAGCTCTCAAATCACGAAAAAAAATCAGCTGTTTCATACATTTTGATATTATCGATTTTAATTTTTGTATGAAACAGCTGATTCTTTTTGCGCAATTTCAGAGTTGGTCCCATAGTAAAAGTTGATCAGTTTGATGGTCCCTATATACCATATTCGGCATAACGGGAATATTTGTAACATGTTGTAGAGATGGCTCAAATCTTCAGTGAAGATATGCCTCGTCTTAAAAATTATCGCTTTCCGTTACGTTACTAATGGTTTCCGTTGAACTAATTGAATTATATGTTAATTTAATGTAGCCACGATTTATGGTTATGGAATGGACATTGCGAACAAATGATAAAGCAAGTTAGTTTAAAAATAGATATGTTTTTAAAGCATAGAGTAGCTTTTTCATCTTCTACGTTTTCATCTAGTAAAGCCTATTAAGCCTTATTTTTAATTAAATGAGTTGTAACTAAAACAATTATATACCTTCGACCAAGCATTAAACTTATCAACGTTGAGCGTGGTTAACGGCCAAATACTCAAACGAATCTTAAACTTAAAACTACCTTGAATTCAAAAAAAGTTGTCAGGTTACAGAGACTCTATGAACCTGACAGCTTCCTTAAACTTAAGGAGATCTTAACCAAAGATTTGAGCTAAGAAGTCTTTGGGTATTCAGCCGTAAGCTATGTACTACGCGTTCACTTCATCATTGCCGCTACCTCCCGGCCCGCCTCGTCATACCGCACCCCCTGCGTCGCCTTTCTAGTACGGCTAGCAACGCAAAGCTTAATTTTTGTTTCTGTTGATTTAATCATTACGTTCGTTATTTGTGTTGTTATAATGATTAAAAGAGTTAAGTTTTCACATTATGGCGAACCTAACTTGTTATATAAATTTATTACACTCTATGAACAAGAAAAAAATGAAAATAGTTGAAAACAATGATTACTTTTTTGTCTACAGTACCGTTAGCTGTGAAGTCATAACGGTCGTCGACGGCAATCACGAAGTGAACGCGTAGTAAATATGTTTCATGATTTAAACGATAGTACCGTTGCTAAAGGTACCTTCTTGAAAAACTTTGTCTCGGCCTTGATTTGCTTGTAATATAAGAAAGAGGTTGTTAAACTTTTAACACACAAATAAAATTTATTTTCTTAATTAATTTTGAACTTTACAACGATTACATTAAGGTCCAAAGTCCATTGTCGAAAATTGACAATTTTGAATATACTGGCGTACTTTTGATTTTACATATTTAAAAGGTGATAACAAAATTAATGATAATTTTATTACAATTTTTAAATACAATATAAAAAATTAATTTAACTAATAGTTATTTAATTCATTTTAATTTGTCATATCTGTACAAGTTAAAAGTACTCTTGCAATACTTAATCCTCAAATAAAGTTTGAAGTTTGAAGTCATATTCCTACCTGTGTAAGTAAAAGTAGGTATCATTCGAAAAGTCATACTATTATAAAAATATAAAATAAAAATTCTTCAAACAAGCAAATTTGAACCAAATTACCTTAGAGAAGAACTTAATATCCCTTGTACTAGTCTTGAAGCTACTCCTCCTGCTGAAAGTCGTCGAAGGCTTCAACAGCTTCATATTGATAGTCGCCCTATCAATATACTGGATCAACTTCTCCAACAACGAGTACGCGAATCTGAGCTCTATTGCTACACCGGTAGTGGTCTGTTCCGTGTCCACTTGGGACGCTTTGCTGGGCCTGTGGAGTTTGTAGCCTTGGTATTGGAGGTATTTGAGGAACTCTTGAGATCGTTCTCTGTCCTTCTTCTTCTCTTTGTCGGTGAGGAGGTCGTATGGAACCAGTTGGGGGTGAATGCCACCTGTGATCAAATAAGAAAAAAAACGGTTAAGAGCGAGTCGGACTCGCGCACCGAGGGTTCCGTCCTTTCTATCATCATTCTGAAAATGTTTACTATTTAGAGACATCGTTTTTTTTTCCTGTAATCTTTACATTGACTTCTATCACATAAAATTATTTCAATTTTTTTCTATGCAAACTTCGGAGATAAGGGGGGGGGGGGGGGGAAACGGTATTTATTTTTACAGTTTTCATCTAAAGTCGAAAACTATGCGGCCTAAAAAATAAAAATAAAATGTTTGAGAATGTACTAGCAGCGCTCTTTCATATGATACCCCATATGCCCTAGTAGCCTCACTTCGAATTTTTAAGACCCATTTTTCAGTCCCTGTTGCAAAAAATATTTTTTTTTAATAATTTCTCTTATTTGAAAAGTAGTTGGCAAACGTCATCTATTTCAAGTTGATAGAATTAGTAGTTCTCGAGATATCTAGCTGTGACAGACAGACAACAGACTGAGTCGCACCATAAGGTTTCCTTTTTACCATTTTGGTAAGGAACCCTAAAAATGAATATAGCCCGGTTTTGGAGATACTGTCGGTACGTAATCTGTGTGTGTGTTTGTGTGTGTGTGCGCACGGAAAACGGTGATTTGCTCCAAGAGGCTTTTCTGTCTACTTATTATTATGTGGCATTAGGTAATGATGAAGGTCTTCAACGTTGTAGTTAAAAGGATAATAAATATGTCTCACTCACCTCCGTTGGTGACGAGTTCTTCCTTCTTCTTCTTCGCCCAGATGTCGTGTGCGTTCTCCGCCAGCCTCTCCGCCATGTTTTGCATTTCTCTTGACAGAGTCAAGTTTGTCATGTCAACTGGATGCGGGTTGTAGTTGAATGGGGTCGCCGAGTCCGTCTGTTTGAAATTAATAAAATATGGCTAAAGAACATGACGTGAGTTTCAACGAACGAGCAATGGATTAGTAAGTAAATTAAAGTGCAAACAATAATATACGATTAATGAAAGTGCGCAATGCATGACATAATTCTGTCCATCTAATTTCACTTCATTACAATCCATAACAGAATGTAGTGAAGTTGAGTTGGACAGGATGACGTCATAGATAGTGCACATGCTTATTTTAATAGCATGTAGTTAATTGTCATTCAAGATTGAACTTGGTAAGTTATAAGTTTTTAAATAGGTATCTTAAAATTATCTAGAAGATAGCACTAGATTTATTTAGGATGATTTTCTATGATACTTAATTTTAGCTGTCATATTCGAACAAAGTATTCACATTTTTTAATTCGAGGTTTTAGCATTCACAATGCATTTTTTTACAATACTAAATTATATACTGGAAACATTCGACTCGCACCAGATCGTATTCTCAGACGGGAAACGAACCCGCTACCTTAAGTTCAAGCGAAGTCCAGTCCAATGCTCTTACCACTGAGCTACCTAGTCACTTCCCGTCCGAGAATTGGTGCGAGTCGAATTTTTTTAAGTATATTATTAGTAGGTACTTATTGTATAAAGTAGTAGTTAGTATTTAGTAGTTTTTTTAACAATGCAGTAAACAGAACAGTGTTATGTTAGCATAAAGAATTAAAGATTATCATATCAGTGTGAACTTTCTGTTGTAAGTAAATTTACGATACATAATTCAATTCATAAACAAAGAATGAGAGGTTATGTAAGTTAGTTAGAATATAGTGAGTGACCAAAGTTAAGTCATCGTTTAACATCGTGTTATTTAAAACAATAAAAGTGAAAGTTACAGTTAAGGTTTAAGAAGATATCACTTTACTGCAAAGTAAAGTTAAAGTTTTGTTATTTAACAGTGCACTTACCACGATATCTGGTGGTCGCTGCGGGGCGGGGAAGGATATGGAAACAACATACAGCTTAGTAAAGTGACACGTGACAAAATGGCGGGTGCTTAGAAACAAAATGGCCGGTCATGCGGGGTGACATTTAGGGATTTATTTTATTTTATTCCAAACAAGGTATGCTGGAAAGGTATATCGTTAAGAAGTAAATACAAAATTATAATGTAATACATCTAAAATGTTAGGTTCATAAGATACATATTCAGGATTATTATTAATTTTCCAAAACACCCTGTATAAACATTATCGGCCTTACAAAATATTTTAAAGCATTGTTTAAATATGATGCCGTCTCTTTCAAACAATATTGTCAAAAAAGTGGCAGCATCCATTTAAACAGTGTGTAAGCTAAACACTTGTTGAACAGTGTTTTAAAATATTCTGTGGTAAGGCCGTATCTGTTTAGAAACAAAACAGTTTTTAACATTTTATTTAAGACATTGACACATTCAAAATGAAAGAAAGATAAAATATAAAAAAAGAGTAGATTGCATTGTAGAAAAATAACTTAAGTATTAACCTTTGGCTTTTCCGCTGGTGTTTCCTGACAGCAGCGTGTAAAAAATGTTTAATGTCTTGTGTCATCCGATGTACGAGTGATTATTCAGACGTGTCAGTGCGTGGATTGCAGATCAAAAGCTAAGCTTAGTTAGTTTAGCTTAGCTTACATAGCTGGAGTAAATTTTCATACATAAATAAATAAATATTTGACACTATCACATACATTGCTCCGATTCCAAAGTAAGTAGCTAAAGCACTTGTGTTATGGAAATCAGAGACAACGGTGGTATCACAAACACCCAGACCTGAGCCAATATAGAAATGTTGTTTTTTCTAAATTGACCCAACCGGGGATCGAACCCGGGACCTCCGAGATGGCGATACCTTGAAAACCGGTGTACAAAGCCACTCGACCACGTAGGTCGTCAAAATACATACACGTCACAATACATTCACACACCGTTATTTTCTTGTCGTTTTAATCCCCTCGAGGGAGTGTTCTACCAGTAAAACTCTTGCCTAAGAAACATGGGTCGTAAAACGACAAAAAAAATGTTTTTTTTTTAATAATACAATGTCTAGCTAGGTAGTATGGGAGGACCAACATTTTTTGTCGTTTTTCGACCCATATTTTTCTCGCAAAAAAGGTTTAATTTCATTGGTAGAACACTCATTGGTTAAAACGACTACAAAATTACGGTGTATAATAAGGAGACTGCAAACCATGTACACAAGTATGAAAAATAGCTCCAGTTTTACGAGCTAAGCTAAACTAAGTTAGCTTAGTTCTTGTTCTGCAACCGGCAAGTTATTTGAAAGCAATACTTAATGTATGTTTCCAGGAAATGCAACGTTTAAATTTAGTTTTAATACTAGTTCCCACACGTGACTTCGTTCTCGTGGACATTCAGAAAATACCTAGGAAAACTCTGACAGGGATAAATAACCTATTTTTGATTCAAGCTATATAAACTATGTGTGGAAAATTTCATTCAAATCCGTTCAGCCGTTTTTGCGTGATTTAGTAACTAACATACAAACTTTCATATTAACAGTATTAGTAGGTGTAAGAGAGGCCTTTTTTTATGGCGAAGAAAACTCATTTAAGCTCTTCCCCTCCCGCAGGTGAGCGAGAAGGGGGTATGTGGAGCTCACCAGGAGGGGACCGCAACATTCAACGTTGCGGCTCCCTCCACGCCTGCCTCCCGTGATCCCACCCAACCGAGTGGCTCGGTGGGATCCCGGGAGGAGGGAATACCCACTAAAAACTCCGGCACTTGCCCTCGCGCGCGCCGCCGGTCGGCCCTGAGGGTCCCCTGTGGGAGTCGCCTCAAGGTGTAAGAGAGGCCTGCGATTGTTTGGGTTTAGGTTGGGTGACCAAATATTTACTATCTAGAGCACCTCCGCGCTTTAGAAGGCACGTTAAGCCGTCGGTTCCAGATGCATTTGCAGTCGTCAACATCTATCAATCCCCATCGGGCCCGCGTGGTGGGTTATAGCCCATTCTCCTTATCCACCTATAAGTAAAGTGGCCGATGTCGAATAAGTAAGAGTATGATGTGTGGACTCACCCCACCAGACTTGGAGTGTCGGCGCATGGAGCTGCGGTTGGTGGTGGGGATGTCCACCTCGGAGTGCTCCACGGACCACCCGATGGCGAGGAGAGCCTTCAGGGACTCGCGAACGGGCTCCTTGTAGCGCTCTTTCTCCTAAAACGAACAATTTAGAAGTAAGCGGTGCAGTTAAATTTTAAGTTGTTTAGTAATTTGATAAATGTGTTTTTTAGAGGTCGAAGGAGACTTCGTCCACCTGGAATGGGAGAAGACACGGCGATAGAGGCGCTAGGATATAGGGTATAAACGAATGTTTTTTTTTAGGTTTTTTAGCTGACGAGGAGAACCAGCGCAAGAAACTGTGTTTAGTCAGGCCAGAGACACTCCGAACTATAATTATGAAGCTATGGACTATGGATAGACTGAAGATATTTATTATAAAAAAATGTAATAGTTTAGTGTAATCAAATGTTTTCCACTTATGGTTTGAAACTTACTTGAAATGTAATGAACTACTATTTTACTGAGATGTTATCTGAGGGTGGAGACCTGGTTGTCTGTAACTCAAGTATCTTTACTTACTATGGTTCACCAGTCTCCACAAACAAGTTTGTCCGCACAATTATAGTTCTTTGAATTGTAATCATTATTATATAAAATTGTATATTGTATTTTTGTAACTTGTTTGTGGTGAAAACAAAATAAAGTATTATTATTATAAGTACGCGGTAGGCGCGACGTTCGTTCGATACACACTCACGCGCTCGCCGCCGAGCGTATGGTCGTACTTTTGTCGCTTAAGATATTAACAAAAATATTACAATATTGTTGTAAGCTTTTCTTTCAACTATAGTACGTACAATCGCTTTCATTTTTACCGACTTCAAAAGGAGGTAAGTACTCAATTCGACCCGTATTTCTTTTGTTTTATGATATATGCTACGTAGTTCATTTAAAAGACGACAGCACTGAACGTCGTTAGAAGAGATAAAGAGTATGTAATAGAAAGAGCGGCAACTTCTAGGTGAATATAACTGCAGGGGATTAGCGCTGTGCGATCTGAATTGCACTTTCGTGTATCGAAGCAAGAGTCGATATTTATTTAAATGATTTTGCTGAGTGTCCCTTCTGTACTTGTACTATTATTTATTCTGTTGTTAAGACAAATAGGGGTGGGTTATCAATTTGCAGTTTGTCTACTACTGGGGTATTAGTGATGCCCAAGATCTAAGGACTTCTGATAACCGAACCATGGATATTGGACGATGTTCGGACTGGCTGGTCCAAAATTGTTTTTATAGTTTGGACGAATATTTTGACAGAAAGAAATGACATTTAATTTTATTATTTTTTATTTAGTTATTATTTTGTTTTAATTCATTATTCATTTATTTCAATTAATTTAATTTTTTATTCAGATATTTCAGTGATTATGTAATTCAATATTTTATTACAATTGATGATTGATTTTTGCATGCCCTACCTGGGTGAATGTGTATCGCACTCTATACCTAATGACATGTCATCTTCAATATACCACATTCTAGCGAAATAAATATTCTTATTCTTATTCGTTCCGGTTATCATGAATAAGTTTTCGTAGTAGGCTTTCTGGTGAAGGCATTATTCAATCAAGTACTAATCTCTTTTACCCGACTGCAAGAAACGAGTTATAGGGTTATATTAACTTACATAGTCATTGAGCATGTTGTATGGCTTCAGTCTTGGATGTGACTTCTGACTGTCGGACCACGACTCTCCGTACACCCAGCTATTCTCGATTTTTCTGCACAGAAATAAAACGGCATCAGAGCCTCGATTCAGCTAAGTTAAGGTCTTCGCACATTATAACAACTCACCGGCGACTCGACTCTATGCTAGACATTGAAATTTAAGCCCTGTATCATATGTTCAAGGTTCAATTTCAAAAAATGATTATAAAGTAGTGTACAACGAGTGGCCTACGCATCGTACACTAGAGGTCAACCCCGACACGTTTGTCACGCAATGACCATACGTCGTCCACGCAACGACCACACGTTGTCCACGTAACGACTATGCGTTTGCGACTGACGCGTGACGGGCAACCATTTGCCAGCCCACCCGTCCGCCCCGTGCCTTCCCCCCGCCCGCCATCATTCACTATAGAATCGAAGGACGGAGTGCACGTTGGCGGTACACGGTGATATTTTTCGAAAATCATGCAGAAAGAAAAGTTGATAGAAGAAGTGCGAAAATATCCGCTACTATACGACCTTAGTGATCCGAAATATAGTGACGTACATAAGAAGGAAAAGGCATGGAATGAAATCGCTATTGTATTGTCGCAACCAGGTAAGAATTTTTTTCTACTCCGGTACATTTATCTGTTAATTATATAATCCCGAACACCTATATAAAAGCTAGTCTTATTCAATTGCAAAAAAGTCTATCTAGTCTTTTTTGCAATTGAATTTTGCAAAAACTAACTGTCATATGTGACTATACAACTTCCCGCTCTTAATTATGCGGTATTGCTGTGTTTGTTATATTTAATCCCTAGTCGTAGAAAAAGTTTTGTATGCGACGTTGCATTAACACTCACCACGCCACTCACCATTTTTGAACCCTCTTATACAACTATTGCATAAAATACTATTAACATAATTAATTTCTATTTGTGACGTTTTCAGTGTTGGTATTGAGTTATTGATTTTGCCATAATCTACAGAAATTCAGCTATCGAACAAATAAATATGTGTGATTCTAATAGATATTAAAAATAATGTTAAAACTTATAAGTCATTTCATTAAAGTACATTGTTGAGAAAATTTAATTCAACCTGTTACATCCAAAAAGTAGGTATGTTATTGTACAGTTAACAGTACCTAGGATTTTCTACTTGGACACTCGAAAAATTTTGGTTTATCGTAAAAATTAGTTTTTTCACATACAGTAATATAAAATCCCAGAATTTACTGATATAAAATATTAAATCTACGTCATATATATTTTATTTTTAGTTTGGGTTTCTGTATGTTATAATAAAGTGCCTTACGTTTATTTCATATAGGTAATCAGTAATAAAATCCCACCTTAGTATAGAAACTAGTTTAATATTCTTAATAAGCCAATAATATTATAACCAACTTCTTACGATTATTGCATATTAATTATCCATGATCTATATTAAATGCTGCCACGGAACTCGTCCTTCGGGAGATTGAAAATAAGTTGCAAACATATCACGAGTTTCAAAAGCAGATGCCGAAGATTCACTTATATCTTCTGGAATTGTACTTAGATTACTTAGTAATCTCTGTTCATCATCATTATTGGCCGAACTCTGCCTTGTGTTGACTTCATCATCGGATGTTATATTATAACACCGCATGACATTGTGTAAAATACACGTCGCAAAGACCACAATATCAACATATTTTGGGTGTAAATGCAAATTCTTATTATAAATTCCAAATTTTTGATATAAGATGCCGAACGCGTTTTCAACTACTCTGCGAGCTCGCGATAAGCGATTATTGTATATTCTTTCCTTTTCTGAAATGCCACTTGAACGTGGATATGGTCGCAATAAATTCCTTTTTAAAGGAAACGCTTCGTCGGCTACAAAAACATGTGGCATTATTATTTCAGTACCAGGTAATGGTGTGTCAGTTGGAATATTAAATGTATTCATTTCAATCGCTCTTCCTAATCTTGACGATGCCAAAATTCCGCCATCACTATTCTTGCCATAGGCCCCTATATCGACAGCTATAAATCTGTATTTATCATCGACGATAGCCATGAGGACGATAGAGAAGTGTTTTTTATAATTAAAAAATAGCGAGCCGCTGCTAGGAGGGGCAATTATGTTTACATGTTTGCCGTCGATGGCACCTATACAGTTTGGAAAATTCCATTTTTTATTGAAACCATCTGCGATTCTTTTCCAGTCTTCGGTAGTAGGTGTGGGCATGAACTTCCCCTTCATTGTATTTATAATCGCATTGCACACATCTTTTAATATCGACCGGATGGTACTTTCGCCTAACCGAAAGCTTGAACTCATAGTCCTAAATGAACAGCCACTAATCAAGTACCTGAAACAACCAATTTTTCTTTATATTTATATTATTTTGTTACAGCGTCAGAATGTAAGAAGATATGGCAAAACTTAAGGGAATATCATAGAAGAGCCATTAAAAAGAAAGCAACTAAAAGTGGTCAGAGTGCTAATACTAATAAAAAATGGCAATATGAAACTGAAATGTCTTTTTTATTACCACATTATAAAGAACGGTCTACAGTGACGTCAGTGGACAACACAGATGATGGTGATGATGAAAATAGCTTATCTGCTGCGGAAATTCTTGCCAATGTGACTAATAATGAAGAATCTCAAGACTCGTCAATTATCTCGGAGCGTCCTGAATCTTCGGTGTCTATGTACGATTCATCTAGATCAGTGTTTCCTGACATTCCAAAAACGACAAAACGAAAGAAATTGCAAGAAACAAGTGCATCGGCGGTTTTAATGGAATATTTATTAAAAAACAAACACCATGAAGATGGAAAGCAGAATGACGAAATGGATAAATTTTTTTTAAGTATTTCTAGCACAGTAAAAAAATTATCTACCTATAATCAAGCACTTTTAAAGTCAAGAATTTTTAGTTTAGTTTCGGAAGCTGAAATACAAGAACTGCAAAATAATCGAAACTGTTACTATGATGATTTTTTTGCACCAGGAACTTCTGGCTACACAACTCAAAACCTAAATGCAGGTACTACCGGTAGTAGCTACACAACTCAAAACCTAAATGCAGGTACTACCGGTAGTAGCTACACAACTCAAAACCTAAATGCAGGTACTACCGGTAGTAGCTACACAACTCAAAACCTAAATGCAGGTACTACCGGTAGTAGCTACACAACTCAAAACCTAAATGCAGGTACTACCGGTAGTAGCTACACAACTCAAAACCTAAATGCAGGTACTACCGGTAGTAGCACCGCTAGCACCCAACAGCAAAATACAACGCCTATGGAAGAATCGAGGGTTGATGGTTCTTCTTAACACAATTAAAGTAAAACTGCTTTGCTTTGATTTATCCTTTAACTTGATATATAAATAAATACATATAAATTATAAAAAAGTTTCTTATTGCTTACCTTAATGTCACTGCCAGCTTTTCTTCCGGTGATACAGCTTCTCTAAATCGTGTGTTTCTTTTGTAGATGTCGTCCTCAATAATATTAAGTATATAATAAAACAAGTATCTCGGCATACGGAAATAGATATAGAATTTTTCTTCGTCATCTAGCAGACGTTTCCGGATATTCCAATATTCCCCTTCTGATTTCCTTTGTCGCAACATATCATGTACCCAATATCTTCTTTTCCTGCTGTTTCGTTCATTTTCATTATCAAGTATAATAGCTATAATCGCCAGTTCACTGAATGTAAAGTTCGACATTTCATAAGCAACACTACTTCTTTGGACAAAATTTAACCGAAAACTGAGGTTAGACGAGTTATCTGTTGAATACGCATTACCCACTCGTTGGCACCGCGTTGGCCACTCCTTGACACCGTGTTGTCCACTAGTGACCATTGGGTGGATCAACTAGTTGACTACTCATCGAGAGTGTGAGTAGAGTTGCTGCCGCGTTGGCGTGGAGTTGTAATAATGTGCGAAGACCTTTAAGATAGTAATCGTGTCTCAATAGTGTTTCAATTGCATATGTAGTTTTTTGTTTCGACCACGACGACCTCCGTGGTCGAGTGGCTTTGTACACTGGTTTTCAAGGTGTCGCCATCTCTGAGGTCCCGGGTTCGATCCCCGGTTAGGTAAATTTAGAAAACGAACTTTTCTATTTTGGCCCAGGTCTGGGTGTTTGTGATACCACCGTTGTCTCTGATTTCCATAACACAAGTGCTTTAGCTACTTACTTTGGAATCTGAGCAATGTATGTGATGTTATCAAATATTTATTTATTTATTTATTATTATTTAGATAGTGCTCGTTTTTATAGTTTCCGACAAGGCATAACTTCTTGTTTTATGTAAACTGTTAAATCATGTTACAAAATTGACGCATTACGAATTTAATCTGACGATGTGCAGTTAAAAATTCGATTATTAGATTATGTGTTTTTTCTAACACTTTACTTCATTTGTCGTAATACCTGGAAAATACTTCATGGACACGTAAGTACATGCCTGTCCATGAAGTATTTTCCCGGTTAGATTATTTATCTGAGTTATCTAATTGTCTAGCTAGGTTGTATTAAAACGCAAGTTTAATTTGTATCAAGTACCATATATGGGATGAAAAATTCAACCAGTCTATGGAATATAAAATTGGCGCTAATTGCCATCCCATTTAACGCATTTTGAATGAATCATTTTATTTGAAAGAAAGTACCTACTACCCATATTTCCATTTGTAAATGTTGAAAAAAACTGCACTTTTATTAATCTTTACCTTGAGGCCCAAGCATCGTGGTAATGCTCAGAGAATTTCTGTACGATGGTGTTCAAGTCATTGTTTAATGCAACAGAGGACGTGTTGATGGGCTGAGGGTCATACTGGGGGTTGTCTGGACCTCCTGCGAATATAACAAAAATTAAGTACCTACTATTAATTCACTTAGGTACTTAAAACTCGTTTACTTGACAGTTTATTTTTTTCGTTGATTCAGCTAGTCGAAATTAAAAAAAAACATATTATTAAATAGAGATTTTTCGCATTCACAACATATTTCAGCCATTTCAACGACCTGGTGGTCGAATGGTCTTTACGCCGGTTTTCAATGAATCGCCATCTCTGAGTTCCCGGGTTCGATCCCCGGCTGGGCCAATTTAGAAAACTTAGTTCCACCATTGTTTCAGATTTCCATAACACAAGTGCTTTAGCTACTTACTTTGGAATTGGAGCAATATTTGTGATGTTAAAAAATTATAATAAAAAAACGAAATAAGTTCAAAAATTAAACAAACGTGAGGTCTACATCTCTACAGAGCCCCTAGTTTTATCAAACTTACCGCTGGAATGTGTCTCCTTCCCGTAGAATTCGTCGTCGTAGTTCTTGACCAGGGAATAATCAGGTGGCAGCGCACAACCTGTAAACGAAAGATAACAAATAAATATTAATCGATGCAGTTTTGTATAATTGTATAGTCAGCACGTCAGATATACAAAACTGCCAAAAATCTGCAATTTATTTTCAACCTTCATGTCTTCGCATTTAAGTATAAAATTGATTGAATTTGATTAATATGTGTGTTATGGAAAATGACGTCACTTTAAATGCTGACCTAATTTTTCAAATTTTGACGACTCTGTATAAAATATACAGGGAGAAAAAGCAGCCCTTGACGAGTTTCTTGCCGGTTCTTCTCGTTACAAGGTCTCCCGCTTAGGGCGCGCGAACCGATGGCGTAGCTTCTACGACATTCGCAAGTGCTGATAACAGCCTAGACTGAATAAATGAGTTTTGAATTTGAATCTATTGTACATAATGCTCGTAAATACCACTTGACTTTAAAACTTGGAAAAAAGGGCCAGTTTAATTTACAACTTGAATGAAACGGAACTAGAATTGGTTGGAACACGTGTTTTTTGCAAAAAGTAGTAGAGTGAAGTGATGCTATACGAAATACTAATTTCAATCAAATGGCTCTCATTATATTAGTTTATTATCAGAATTGTGTATTTTGTGTTTATTATCATTGACATTATCTATTGACATTTTGATCTTATTATTGCACAATATTAATTCAATAATTAATTTATAACTTTGATAGTGCCTTATAATCTGATTTTTTTTTCTTTCTTTTTTTATCTATGTAACGCCTGTAAAGGTGGAAGCCAGTGGAACTGTATTTAGTTATAAAATCTGACTCAAAATGTACCTGTGTTTCGTGCGCAATAAATGATTATGATCAAATTATTTTCTTTTTTACCACATTCTGTATAAAAAAGAACAACTCGTATCTAATCACTTAGATATTACTCACTCACTAGATATTGCGTTAAAACCTTAACCTTTCGCATTTGCTAGATCGCACCCTTAGAAATTTACATGTTATTTTTACTTTTCGCCACCGAGATGATAAGAACAATGCGATAAATTTGACAATGGACGGTCGTCCACGGCAACTTCACTCAAGAACGTATAGTATGGTGCGCTGCGCACAGGTTAAAATATATCGTATTGTACCAAAATCGCTCTGAAGTTGGTCACATCTGTTGGATTGACCAATTAATCTTATTGTACGCTAGTCATCGAAATAATACTAACCAATAGCGATAAGACACGGCAGCGCTTTTCCAAACAGTTCCGGTTCGTAGTCCATCTTGCTCAATGAATCGAATATGTTTGAGAACAGCATCATGGTGAGTCGCTTCTCCTCGTCTGATGACGCGCCGTAGAGGCCCTGACCGCCCGTACTGCCGTAGTACTTGGCGCAGCGCTCGTAGTGGAGGGTTAGGAGCTGGAGTAAGTTATAAAAAAGTAGCAGGTAATTTAAAAGTATAATGTTTAAATAAATAATATATCAGAAAAAATCGACTCGCCCGTAGACGGGACTCGAACCCGCACCCTCGGGATTCCGGCCCAATGCACTGACCAATGAGGATCAGCGACAGGTTTGAATACTAAAGTTTTACTGATATAATATAAAACATCTATGAGCCTAGTGAAAGGTTTTTTGAAATCCGCTTAGAGCTATAAGGGTTTAAAGGAAATGCCAAGTTCAGTGCAATATGAGCTTTATCACGTACGACGTAAGGTTCGCGTACGTGGCTAATGACGTCATAAGGACCCCCCAGAATATAGAGATATCGAATATAGAGATATCGTGAAAATTTCTTCACAGTTAATCATGTGGTGGCATAAGCTTTCTGATAAGCTACTAAACAAAAATCGTCGCTGATCTTCATAATGCTACCGAGTCAGTGATGCCAACTTAGCAACTATAGCTAGATCTTGTTATTATTCAGTGACAGACAGCTACAATGTAATGAAACTTGTAGCTAAACTTTTTCAGTTAAAAATTGTAATTTTATTGTAACCTACCTACCTTCTGTAACATTTAGCTTATCTAGCGCAACTTTTTGAAGCAAAAAAAAAATGCAAACCTAGCAAAATTTTGAGAAATGTCTAGCAACTGGGTGAAGCCATCAGTTGGCAACACTGTACCGAGTCGCTAATTTTTATCGCATAATCTCGTAACTGACCCTGGCAGTGTTGCCAATGCTACGGTAATTACCGTGTTCTACGGTAATCGGGGTCAAAAACAAACCTCGCTGCGGTCGCCTATGGCAGAAGATTTCTTACAAACACGGCAATTTTATAACGCAGTGCAGCGCAGTAGCCGTATCGAAACACGGTATTTTTTCGGTTTTCCGCCGATCTACGGCAATTTCACTGACAAAACACGGCAAGTGACAAATTCACAATGGCAATACTGACCCTGAGCGCCACCGTGGTGTACTCGGAGAGCCTGGACACGTCCACCGTGAGCTTCCGCAGCAGCTTCAGCAGCATGGAGGGCTGCATCGCCGACGTCAGCGCCACCAGGAAGTCCGACACGGCTTCACGCTGTCCTTTGGTTAGCATACGGTTTTTGGACAACCTACATGGAAAATACAGCATATAATTTTTCAAGAAATAACAGCTTAAGAGCGCGTAGTCTGCACACTAGCGCCGCCATTGGAAAAAAACATAGTGCTTAAATTAAGACAAAATTGTGAATTATCTCTCTGTAGTGCACTCCGTAGAAGCTTAGTGGTTCTTTTTATCGCCTTAACAATATTTTCTACCCTGTCGTTTAGTTTGATGGAGATTTTTTGCGATAAGTGGCCACTTTTATCAATAAAACTCCATTTAACCAGACGACAGGCCAGAAAATATTATTTAAGCGATAAAAAGAACCACAAAGCTCTTACGGAGTGCACTACAGTGAGATAATTTACAATTTTGTCTTTATTTAAGCACTATGATTTTTTTTTCAATGGCGGCGCTAGTGTGCAGTCTATGCAGCCTTAAACATTGACATAGTGGACCTGGGTACTTATTGTCTAATTCCATAATCTATAGCAATCGCTTTCATTTTACAGATGGATGTGACACATTAATACTTCTTTTTGGCACAAATTAAAACTTCCTAAAGAAATGTAGCACATCCATCTGACAAATAAAAGCAGTTGCGACAGATTTTGAAAATTAGACACATACGCTGGAAAAGTGGATTTAAATTTTGCGACAATCACGATGTTCTGAGCATGTGCAATGTCTCAAAAATGTTATGGACTGGAGCCGTATGTGGGTATTTTTATCTATGGAAAGTACACACGACGGCACCTTGGACTACACATGTTGCCTCTATGCCCTACGTAATAAAAGCTATTTTCGCAGTTTAACTGTATAACCTGACGTGCTGTCGTATGTACAAACTATATTTTTGTGGTTCGTAATGCTACGCGTGCTAGCGAGATGTAGGTTAATATACTTAATATTGATCTCTGTTTTATGTAAAAAATGGCCGCTCACCTATAGACAGTATGTAGTGTGGCGTCCAACAAGCTGGCGTAGTTCTCAGCCTCGTTGTAGAAGTTGGCGTGCTTGATGAGCAGCGGCAGGATCGAGTTGCCGATGTATCGATTCATGGATAAAGCCATGTCCGATTCGCAGCCATCGTTCTAAATCAGAAAGTGTATTTTTTTTAGTAAATGAAGTAAGTAAGTCATTAATTGGGTAGCAAACCAATTTATTCTATCTTTAATTCATATAATAATTTATTTTATGTTGCTGGGAATACGATCTTTGCATCTCTTTCCAGCTGAGTATTCTAGCTTTAAAGACTGTCTGAATGGATAGATGTTGGAAGAGACAGCATTTAGCGTTAACGAAGTTTTTTTGTTATTTCATTCTTCCATTTTTCATTGGAACGCATATTGTGGAAATAATTCATCAACGGCCGGATAAAAATGGAATATCTATTGTGTCTAATTTTCCGGGCGTTGAAGGGTTAATCAAGTCTCGTTGAGACGTATTTTTAAATTCCTCAAATAATGCCAAAAATCATTGTGTAAACGTTATTTCTATATTTGACATATGAATAAATATTAGATCTCTTTATATGTTGAAGTTATGACATACCCTATCCAACATGGTGGCCGCTCTTAGATCCGGCAAGAAGGCTTCCTCCAGCAATCTGTAGAACAGCTCTTGAGTCTCGATGCCGTACACTCTCTCCAGGAACAAACCCACGCTCTGCTTGTGGCCAGGGATCAGGCCAGATGGCATATCTGGTGGAAGATGGAACAAAACATAATAAAAACAGAACAAAATGGTTCCAAATTAATTTTCTTAGCTACAGTCCCTTGAATTACCACAATTTGCCAAAGCTCAATCAATTTTGGGCTTAATGCTCAACAATTTACGGTTCAAAATTAAATGGAGAAAAGCCATCGGTCATTTATGTATGAAGCCTGGCATACCTACCTGTCCGCCATTTTGAAAAAAGTCGGTTTTAGAGGCCTGCTCTAAAAGTGTCAATCGATAGAATAAGTAATTACAAACAAAAAGTAATAAGTAAAAAAATCTCGTAAGTGATATACTTACCGAGATATTTGAGTTTAAAGTTGAAAAACAAAATCTGTCAAAAAAGGGATGACATCTTTTCATGGACGCAGCAATTGTCCAAGTTATGATCTGTCTTCACCGAGTCGCTTCGACTTTTAATTCAACTTGCGCCAAACGCAAGCAATATTGCCTCCAAACAGTGCAAAAACGTCTCAAATAACGTGTTTGCCACCCATATTGCTCGTAACTTAAAAAAAATAACAGACCTGATTTTGGTCTCTCTTCTCCGGCAGCAGGGTTGTTCAGAGTAAACCTCAAGCTCAACACTCCTTGAAGATCTTCCAAAGGCACCAGTGAACGTAGAATAGCGCGAGCTCTCAACGATTCGTTCTTGCCCTGTTAGAAAATCGGTTCTAGTTTACCATTTAACGTTTAGGGCTGAATCCCTAAACTGGTGTCTGCAAGGCTTGCATTTTACCATATTTTAAGAAATTGTAAATTTTTAAGTTGCCAGCTACGTAACTGAACAATCAATATTGAAAAGTATGACAAATAAGTCACTTGGTTACGTTTAAAGACGTAATATACATTAACTTTCTAGCGACATAAACAACGTAGCTGGTCGGTATGGTAACTTACAATAATAATAATAAATAATCTTAATTTTTTCCACCTTTTTACAAAATTTGTAGTACAATCTTATTTATCCTACTTATTCTACAATGGCATTTAAGTGAGTCCCCTTAATATAACGTTTTTTTGTAGTAGTAGTTTTAATCCCCTCAAGTGAGCGTTCTACTAAAGAAACTTAACATTTTTGCCCAAGAAACATGGGTTGAAAAACGACTTAACGCATAAAACACTTTTTATCCCAGTCAAAAGGTTCTCTAAAGATTTTCCGAATGTCCACACAGACGAAGTCGCGAGCGGAAGCTAGTTCAGTTATAAAACTTACCAGAGCTATAACGCTGGCTTCCGGCGCGCAGCGACCCAGCAGGTCCACCAGAGTGCAGTAGAAGTTCAATATGGCGGCGCCGGTGTCGATGTAGTCTTCATCCTCATCCGATACGGGCAGCGGGTGGCTGAACTGTGCACATTATTATGTCGTCAATATATTAACGACATTATCGTAACTTTTTGAAGGATACTAGCGCAGTTTTATTGTAAGAACTTTGGAAATTAGTTGGTACCGTAAACTGGGGTGATTAGCAACTTGCGTGGTGAATAACAACAGCGACATTTTCGATAGAAAAATTAGCAAAATACAAAATAGACCGCTTAGACATGAGGCCCTACCATGAGTTGATGCAAACTGCTTACGCTACCGTAAACTATCGGATATACTGCTCACAGTCAATGCGAGTGAAAGAGAGAACGGTAGCTTACGGTAGCGTAAACAGTTTGCATCAACTCATGGTAGGGCCACTGTTCAAAGAACATTTTTCTATAAAACTAATAAGGTCATTTGGATATTTAATTTTTTCTATCGAAAATGTCGCTGTTGTTAATCACCACGCTAGTTGCTAATCACCCCAGTTTACCGGTATTTGGTTTGTTTTTTTATTTACCCAACGTGTCGGCACCTTTGCAGCTGCCGTGGTCAGGGGGGACAGTACTTTCAATAAAACCGCGCTAGTATCCGTTAAAAAGGTGTTTTATTTCATATCTAGCGAGCGCGTAAGCTTGAGAAGTCAATATTAATTACGATATTAAAAATTTTAATAATTGAAATCTGTTTAGTATTCACTCACATTCGTTACATATTAGACTCATTAATCAGTTCACGTCCTTGTTAAACAAAAAACGTGCTCCCGTCGTTTAAGGACAACTTGACCTCATGATGTTATAGACCCCACAATTTATGTCCGTTTCCTCCATTACCAGTAAAAATTTTGAATGAGACTAGTATTTAGGCGTTAAGGCTGCATAGTCTGCACACTAGCGCCGCTACTATACTATTTTGGTGTGCGTTTATTCTTAGTTTAAATGTGTTCATATAGTTACAATTTGTATTAAGAGCGCGTAGTCTGCCTGCACACTAGCGCCGCCATTGGAAAATAAATCATAGTGCTTAAATAAAGACGAAATCGTTAATTATCTCTCTGTATTGCCTCCGTAGAAGATTTGTGGTTCTTTTTATTGCTTAAACAATATTTTATAGCCTGTAGTTTAGTTAAATTGAGTTTTATTGTTAAAAATGGCCACTTATCGCAAAAAATCTCCATTCAACTAAACGACAGGCTAGAAAATATTGTTTAGGCGATAAAAGCTTCTACGGAGTGCACTACAGAGAGATAATTCACTATTTCGTCTTTATTTTAGCACTATGATTTTTTTCCAATGGCGGCGCTAGTGTGCAGGCAGACTACGCGCTCTTAATCCAAATTGTAACTATATGAACACATTTAAACTAAGAATAAACGCACACCAAAATAGTATATAACGAATACTAGTTTTTTATTAAACAAGTTATTTCGTTGTAATGATTTTTTCTTGATTAGCGGCGCTAGTGGACTCACGATGCGCCCTTAAGGCCCTATATACCTCAAGTGGCGCCCTCATTTTAATTAAATTTTAATTAAAAAGTGGCCACTTTTAGCACTTTAGCGAACTACTACTACAACAAACAAAATTTTACTGAGGTTATTGTTTGTAAATAAACTATAGAACCTTAACTTCAATCTGTACATGTGAATTTTCGATACATAAATTTAATTAAAATGAGGGCGCCACTTGAGGTATATAGGAGCCTTAAAAAGAAGATCTCAAGTAAGAGAAATCCACTGTTGATTAAATACTAAGCAACTGGCGTGCTTCCCGTCACAGAAATACTAAAGCGACAAATCTTTACGACGCATGTCTATTGGATAGATTACTGTTAGTAGAAGCAGTAATATGAAACTCACACTAACATCACCCTCCTGCTCCATCTCTCTCAGTTTCCTCCTGTCGGCGATCCTCTCGCTCATCTTGTTCGCGTCGACGATCGCCTTGAGCAGGCCCTCGCCCTCCCCGCGCAGCGCCGGCCCGAGGCACTCCGGCCGTCGGATCAGCAGCCGGATTACCAGGTTGGCGTTCTCTTCTACGCTTTCGCCGTTCACCTATGGAAAGGAGAAATTTTAGACTCTTTTTTTATTCACGACGAGAAAGTGCTTGGCCTTCACCTCACCTGATGTTAAGTGACGATAAGGCCGAAAGTAAAAGCGCACTACTCCTGAAATCCTCACCACTGAGGAACTGGCTATCTTACCTCTAAATGCCGGAACACAACAATGTTTAAATTGTTGTTATGACGTCAGACTTAGGTAAGATGGTGGTAGCTAGTCAGGCGGACTTGAAATAAGCCCTACCACCAACCAAACCGACTACAAATGTACCCCCTCCTGGGAATCGAACCCGGGACCCCTGCGTCTTACACGGGTGGGGGTGCCACTAGACCACAGAAGCGGTTTAAACGCTTATGCGCACAATTTTGTGGTACACTACACCTGAAATCCTCACCACTGAGGAACTAGCTATCTTACCTCTAACTGCTGAAACACATTTTTTAAAATTGTTGCTTTGGCGTCAGACTTAGGTAAGATGACGGTAGCTAGTCAGGCGGACTTGAAATAAGCCCTACCGCCTAAGGATTAATACTAATTTAGAAGGACCGCAAGCCTTTTAGAGGGTCACGAAAAAATATTAAGTGTCTTACTTATAAGAGACATACATGGCTCTACCGTTCTTTCATTTATGTTTTGAAGGCTCTGTGCTGTGGATAATAAACTTAATAAAAAGCTATTGGCTACTCTGATTGGTAAACATTGAAAAGGACCACATGATTTTAATGATTTTGAAGTAAGTTTTCTTCTTTATTTCAATACATATCACTAACAATAATGCAGTATCGGTTATTATTTCAGTAACAATAAAAACATTTTTGTTATAAGATCTTTTCATTGAAGTTCATTTAAAAAATATATCTTTCACACAAAAAAAACTAAACCAAAATCGGTTCATAGGTTAGGGAGCTACGATACAACAGACAGATACACAGATACACAGACACGTTAAACTTATAACACCTCTCTTTTTGCGTCAGGGTTTCAGGGTTTAAAAAGGACGAATGATTCGGTTACCACAATAGAAAACTTACCGTTCATTGCCAGCGAGTTCCTATGTATTTAGAGACATATATATTTTCAGGTACAACATAATGGTTGTTAATATACAAGGTGTTACAAAAATACCCCTAATGCCGAATATGGTATATAGGGACCATCAAACTGAGCAACTTTTACTATGGGTCCAACTCTGAAATCGCGAACAAAAAATCAGCTGTTTCATACAAAAATTAAAATCGAAAATATCAAAATGTATGAAACAGCTGATTTTTTTTTCGCGATTTCAGAGTTTTACCATATTTCACCATATTCGGCATTAGGGGTATTTTTGTAACGCCATGTATAACACTCAAACAGATATCATTTGAAATATACTACTTACCCACACACAGAACCGCAAGAAGTCCAGATACCGCTCCCCCTCCACGGGGTCCCAGCCCAAGTCAGGGTACCCCTTCTCAATCAGCTCCGAATTGCTCTGGAGACCACAGCGAGACAGGTACACAGCTATCTTCTCTAAGTAGTGCTCTCTAAATAGTATGAAAAAAGGTATTAAGCAATAAGAAACGTTAATAGCTCCAATTAAAGTTGAAAATCGATTGAGTTTAATATAGTTCGTTATTCTATGCAGAACATTCGGTCAAATATTTTTCTAGAGCTGATTTTTTAATCCCGTTTTGAATATGATAACGCAAAACACAGAAAGAGTAATCTGTTTTTAAATCTCTGTCATATCAATCATCTGATTATGGAACTCGGGCTTCTTGTAGATGGCACCGGAGTTCGACCACAGATTAACTGAAAGTCGACCAGTGATAAACCGGAGCAGGACAGGAGCTCAACCGGGCAAATTTCTCAATGTCAAACAATCTCAAGTTAACCTTATCTAGATTTATGTGACCTTGGTACTTAAGTATGGTATTTCAATTAGATTAAGTGTTTATCAATGAAGTTTGTATCCTTATTCATTTTGCGAACGATAATTCATACTCGGCGACCTCTATAGTTGAGTGGCTTTGCACATCGGTTTTCAAGGTGTCGCTATCTCTGAGGTCCCGGATTCGATCCCCGGTTGAGTCAAATTAGAAAACAAACTTTTCTATATTGGCTCAGGTCTGGGTGTTTGTGATACCACCGTTATCTCTGATATTCATAACACAAATGCTTTAGCTACTTACTTTGGAATCGGAGCAAAGTACGTGATGTTGTAAATTAAAAAAAAAACTGGATTAATGCGGATATAAAATTGGAAAAATCCATCAATAGATCATCTATCGGATTTTAGTGGACAGAGTGACTTTCAACATACCTTAAAGCTAATGCCAGTTCAGTATTTTCCATAAGACTGGAGTACGCCACATCCAGAGGCGTGGATCCTCTCAGCGAAGGTCTCGATAGAAGAATATTGGAGTTTTCTAGCAGAAAGTCAAAGTGGTCGAACATGGCCTTCTGGTTCTGTCGACCGGTTCGACAAAAGTAACAGAGGAAACGGCAGCAAGCTACCACCATTTCGTGGGAGGTGTCCTGTAGAGGGAAAATTGTGGTGAAAGATAGTTAGTTAAAGTAAAATAATATGTATGGATATTCATTATTTTTCGTTGGAATTTCGGGTATAATAGTAGCCAAACTTCGTCTCCTAGCTCTCATCTCTATGACAAAATTATCAAAATTGTTTCTACACACACAGACAGATCAATTAATAATATAAAATAAATTTAAGTACGGATTTACAAGTAAAAATTATTTTCACTGCAAAAAATAAAGATATCGATGTTATTTACGCAACATCAACATTCTAGATTGAGTTTGTCTTATGGCCCGGGCTACATCTAAATACGTAAACACCTACCAATTCGAACTGGGGCCGTACCGGCTAACGCATTAAGCTTCGAAAAGTCTGCCGGGCTTCAGATTAAAACAGATAAATCGAGCCCCAATCGGGCCAAAATGGCGAACCCCAATTCATGATGTCACACGAACATCGATATCTTCTAAATAACTCCAGCGAATAGTACAATACGGAACTCCTTACTTCGATTTATCGGTTTTAAGTTGAAGGTCGGCAGACCCGCCGAAGTTCGAAAAGTTAGCCGGTAGGGCCCCTGGTCCCGAAGATATTCATATCCATTACCAATCAAAGAGGAAGGTAGATGGGGACATTAAAAATATCAGTTGATGATGTAGTATAGTATACCTTCTCCTTGTCGTCGCTGGTGGGCGGGCTGGCGGGCGCGGCGTCGGACTGCGCCTGCGCGCGGCGCCCCAGCGTGTTCATCATAACCGCCATTACGTTCTCGTGTACGCGTAACACCCTGTATCACACATATGGTTACTCTATCTCACGATCTAGTGCTACGGCGTAGACGTTTAGATTCGGAACAATATGACCACAGTATCTTGTGAAGAGTGAAGAGGACAGAAGTCAAGCTTAGTACTACGCGCGCTCGAGATACATAAAAAGCTCTCGCCGACCGGCGACACTGCGTTACGCACTCAAACTCGTTTGAGATTCGTCTGAGATTCCGGTTATTCCGTGTCAGTGAGAGGTGACTATGTGTGCATTGCACGTTTGCGCGTAGTACTAACTTTAACTTCTATAGTCTCACTATTTTGTGGCACAATGTAGATAAAGTTCTTCTATCTCCGTAATTCGTTCGGCTATAAATGTTGTTAGGCGTGCACGTGCACATTGTTTAATGCCCATATTTACGAACTGCTCTCAATATTGAGAGCCATCTTGAGATCATATTTGAGATGCTCTTCTTCAAGTAACACCATCTCAGGTATAATGTCAAGATTGCTCTTAACGTTGAGAGCGGTTTATAAATACGGGCCTTAATGTGCGTAATACGAGAGCGTGCAGACGCACACTAAAACAGTGTGCATGTGCACGCCCAACAACATTCATAGCCGAACCGTCTTCGTGAGATAGAACAACTATACAACAACAAAAAACAAAATAGTTTATTACAAATATATCAAAGTAAAACTATAAATAGTGATTGGAACCAACCCAGTAGGCATTCTGAAATGCCTGTGTCAAAGGCCCCGCTCTTCAAAAATACAATCATTAAAAGAAAGATTTTTTGAAGACGAATTAAAAAATAAAAGTGTCACGAAAGGGATAATGTAGCTATTCTATTCAAAACCACTAATGTTAACTAAAACCAAACTGATCTTTCACCTAATATTATTATGAGTATTATATGACAGTAGTTTCAGGATTACTTGGTAAAAAATGGGACCAACTTGAGAACAAACCTGATGCGTTTTTTTTTTTATTGCGTTTAAACCATCTCAATTGGTTCATTAGTTCTCGAGGAATCGTTGATCATCAGATGATCATACCTTTAAATAAAAAAAAATGTTAATTGTTTCTAAACAGAATAAATTTTAGCAAAGATTACCTTATTAAATCAGGATGCTGGAAGAATGTGTGGTTGTTGACAAGTTTCCTGTTAAAAAAATATATGTTATTTATGGCTTTAAAATATAACAACAGTTAGCTATGTCGAATAAATAGAATCGAGACATGAAATTAATGATACGAAATGTAACTCAACCGATTTAAAAGTGAACGAAGTAATAAGACGTTAATTGATAATTTAATAAAAAACAAGGTATTTTTGAATGGAATTAAGTACCTCATTAAAATAATGTTCATTCAATGATTCAGTCAATTTGATTTGAAGATAAATGAACTATCATTTTTTATACAACATGTTACAAAAATACCCCTAATGCCGAAAATGGTATATAGGGACCATCAAACTGAACAACTTTTACTATAGGGCCAACTCTGAAATCGCGAAAAAAAAATCAGCTGTTTCATACAAAAAATTAAATCGAAAATATCAAAATGTATGAAGCAGCTGATTTTTTTCGCGATACCTTGTATAGATTCGGCATTAGGGGTATTTTTGTAACACGTTGTATAACAACTTTATTAAGTTAACAAATTCACATGAAAGGTTTACCCACCAGAGCCTCTTCCTCATCAGCTCCTCTTCCTCCTGGCTCATCTGCACCGGCAGCAGCGCCCTGATCTGGCTGAGCCCCACCCACATCTCTGCCACGTCCAACTTGGTCTTCGCGTTGATTACATACGTCTTTTCTAGGGCGCGAATCAGTTCCCCTACTGCGTCGTATTGGCGGACTAGTAAGCTATAATAAATAAATAATTGATAAACTACTGCCTAACTATTGAAGTAAAACATAATAAATGCTACGCCGTGGATGACTACGACGTAGACAACTATGACTTTGATTGCCACGATGATGTAGACCAGAGGTCTCCAAACTACGGCTCGCGGGCCAACTCCGGCCCGCAAGCACCAACAATCCGGCCCGCGGAAGCCAACAATACCAAGGACCAACATACCTACTATTATTTACAGTATGTTGATACGATAAGCTAGCTAGGTTCTGGCCCTTGGGACTTCCTTGAGGAGTTAGTCTGGCCCTTAGGCTAAAAAGTTTGGCGACCCATGATGTAGACGACTACTACTCCGAGTGCTGACGATAAAATAAAGGGCTCAATGCACTTATTTTGAACGACAAAACCAAAACCATTACGTTGTCATTTAGGTTATATTTACCTAAAAATATTTGGTTTAGCTTTACTCCCTTACTAATAAAGATTGTATAGCAGATGTATAGTTACACAGTGTTTTATCCCTTTCTTTTTAATGTCAAACTCAAATAGTTTGACAGAGAGCAACCATTGTATAACTATACATCTGCTATACAATCTTTATTAATAAGGAGGTTAGAATCCTCATTTATATTGTCCAAGATTAGCATCCTAGGCTTCAACAATAGCTTAGCTTTCAACAGTTTTAACAAAACTAAAGCGAGTATTTTTCTGTAAACGAAACTGAAACGGTCACAAATTAGCTTTCGTTTTATTGTTGAAAATTAGCGCGATTGGGCCCAAAGTTCAGAATTTTATTGTCTTAGCACTCACACGACGTTGATCATTATGACTGCTACGACGTAGACGACTACGACAAATAATGCTACTACGTAAACACTTTCAGCGCTACGACGTAGGGGACTACGACGGTGACAACTTAGTTAAAACGTTACGAAGTCAACTACAGCTTTTCGTGCTACGGCGTAGTCGATTCAAAAATAAAATAAATTAAAATAAAAACGATTAAGATAAATAATAATAGAAAAAATCGACTCACCCGTAGCACCTCAGACGGGACTCGAACCCGCACCCTTGCACTGACCAATTATGCTACGGGTGAGTCGATTTTTTCTAGTATTTTTTTCTAATATTATTTATCTTAATATAAAAATTCAATAATTAAATAAAAAGATTTATTTTGGACAACATAGTAACATCCATTGTGTTAGTAAAAGACTTAAACTATGTTTAGATTCGGAACAATAAAACGGATTTGACTTAAAGATGACTACGGATTTGACTAATTCAACTACAGAACTAAAATTACTTCCACCACAGAACATAGAAAAAATCCATTACTCTACGAGTAGAAGTCGCAAGTAGACGTTACCCGTGGTGACTTCAAATGATAGTTTGCTAATGATTATTGGTTACGATAAGTTATAAACATACCTGAACATTTCACGGACCAGTTTGGGTGTCTCGATCTGCGACTCCTCAGCCCAGTTGACGATGGTTTGAATCAGCACTTTACGGAATTTCTCCTCAGGTGATTTCTTTGGCGGCTCTTCAATGGCCTACGGGGGTTATGAAAATATAATTGTTATGTGATATTTTGAAAATAACAAGGTACTATTTGGAAGTATTTTCTATAGCAACTTGTTGTTTATTTTTTTCAAAATACACTCAAAGAATCAAAGCATTTTTTGCAATAAGATCTTTAATTGAGTTGCTTCAAAACATATACCTCTTCAAAACTCAATTATGAGTACAGAAAACACAATTATAAACTATCATTCTATTATTGAAATCATAGAAAGACAATCTACTTCCATGCGACACATGATTAGCCGTCCCTTTTTTATTTCGCGACAAGAAAAAAAACATTGTTTTTATATTAACCGAGTGTGTTTTGATCTTTGATTACATTTAAACCGTGTACAGAAAAACCCTTAAAGGTTTATGAGGCACCGCCTTTGTATGAAGTTAAATTGTAAATGTGTTTTTCTAATAAATAAATAACAAGTAAAGATAACTATTTATTAAGAACAAGTTTGTGACATTACCTTGGGCTCGTCCTCCAGCTCCTTGACGGTATTGATGATGTTGTACAGCTTACCAATAGCACCCGGCTTCGTCTCCGGTTCGGCTAGTTCCTACAGCAAAAGTGCAATAGTCTGAATAAAAACTCAGAACATACAATTCTCTTTGTCTTACTCTATCAGCTTCACTACGTGAGAAATAAGCAAAAAAAATCTCATAGAATTCGTTCATTAGCATGCCATCCTTGTCTATATATTTCATTTTCAATACGTATGAAAGAGATAACTATACTTACCGATGGGTCTGGCTCCTGCAGCGCGCTCAAAGACACATGCACCATCAAAGACTCGTGGAAATAGTTCATTCGAGCGATCAGGTCCTCCCCGCATGGACAGTTCTCTTTATCTTCATCTTCCATGTGCTTAAAACCTGAGAAAAATAAGTTTTGCTTAGTGCAATATCTTCTAATAAGCCAATTCTTGTTGTTCCTCACTCTTGCCCACCACTAGGGATATCGGGAAATAAAGTATGGACTGTCTATTCTAGTTGTCAGGGAAAAGTATGGTTTTTTTTCCCGATATCCCCCAGTGTTAGACAAGAGAGGGGGGGGGGGGGGGGGGGGAAACGGGAATAGGTATTCTAATCTAATATTATTTAAAGCTTGACCATAAAAATATAATAGTTGCTCTGAAGGAGCCACTTTTATTTTCCATTTTTCTTGTGAGGTTTACGTCACTTAGAAGAAATTCATTTTTTTCCGTAATATGGCGAGGCTTTCATAAGCTTAGTTTAAAAAAAGTTTAGTTATAAAAAATATGCCACAGGGATTTATGCCGGGGCCAATTTTGTTTACTCTGTATAATAACCGTGAATTAAATTGATGCATATCTCGACTAATAAAATAATATCTATTCTATAGCATAAGTATTATTTATATTTTAAAAGTTGTTTACAATTGTAATAGCGTTAAAAGTTTTAAAAGCAGTAATAGTCAAAACTTACTTAAAATAGCGTTCATCTGTTCCCTGGGTGGGCATCGGAATTCCCTGGTCTTCTTAGCAGCCACTGCACTCGGCAAATCAGATTGTTTGATCTCAATGTAACGCCTAACAAACAAAAATATATAATGAAATATTATTTTTTCAAATAAACTTAGATATTAAATAAATAACAAGAATCGCTAAAATACGGTCATTTTATGTAAATCAGTAAAGTAATACAAGTCTTTAGCTTTCTCTTCCGATTGTGGTCGAATAGGATTCAAGTTTTCTGAGTTAGCAACGCCAAACAGAACATTGTTTTCTAACTTACCGAAGCTGGTCAGTTTGCAGATCGCCCACGAAGTCGTGTGCAAACGCAATGATGCTCTCTACTCTATGCCGAAGCTGTATGTCGTTGAGATGCTGTAGTAAATAGCACATCTGGAGCTTAGCGCCTTCTGCCATCTTCATGTGGAGAAGGCCTTTGCGGTGCTCATCTTTGCCCTCTGATTTTAATAAACAAACAAACGTGGTAATTTATTAGGAAGTTAAATAATGTATTTGTTGGATGATGCGAGGACTGGCTGACTAGGACTCGTTGTTTATAATATTTATATAGTATTTGGGTGAAGCGCCTCTCTGCTGGTAGGTGAATTTACAATAGTATTCGACAAAATCACATTCATTACTTTAATCCCAATGTAAGTAGCTAAAGCACTTGTTTTCGGATCATCGAATCGGAGACAACGGTGGTGGTATCACGCGGACACCCAGACCTGAGATCCTATTTTTGAAAGGCGGCAACCGTTCTTTACTACTAATTTTCATTCGAGATAGCAAAATGCGCATTTTTGAATGGCTCGTTAGTCAGTAGTTATCAGTGTAGTACAGTGACAAAAACTTAGCTGACCCGGTGGCCAAAACTGGAACTAAGGGTTATTTTTATTGTCACCTTGGTTACGCCGTCGATTACATAGACAATAGCGACGCCGTCACTGCGTCAGATAATTTAGTGGTGTTCGAGTGCGTGTTGTCAATTGTGACACTACACCGCATGCGATGAAAATGAGAAATAAAGAGTGCTCGCCGCCTTTCAAAAATAGAGTTCCTGAGTCAATCAACTGTGATTGTCGAGGTTAAGCAACTTTAGCAATGGTCGGTCATGGGATTGGTGACCAAAAATTTATTATCTCGAGCTTCTCCGTGCTTCGGAAGGCACTTTAAGCCGTTGGTCCCGGCTGCATTTGCAGTCGTTAATATCTACCAATCCGCATTAGTCTGCGTGGTTGGTTATAGCCCATCCTCCTTATCCACTCATAAGGAAGGCCTGTGCCCCAGCTGTGGGGATATAAAATGGCTGATGCCGATAAATGTTAGCCCATATTTCAATAAAACATACCTTTATCAAAAGTGGGATCCCAGGTTTCCGGGTTGGTCATGATGAGCAGTTTCTCCACATCTTCATCACGCATCATGCCGACCAGCAAGAGGCGGTCAACCAGTTTGATAAGGGGCCTAAAAGATACGAAAACTTTACGAGTCTTTTATAAAACGTATTGCGTAATAGGTATGTAAAAAAATTAATTATAACTTAAATGTTGAAGTAGAGTTTATGGCGACATATTTCCACGGAAGACGACTACGTCATTCAGAGAACTGATAGCGACCGTGTTAGATTAGAAGGCACCGTAGTTCGACCGGAGATCAAAATGTCTAGTAGTTTGCCCAGCCGTGTAAGACGCAAGAGTCCCGGGATAGATTCCCAGGATGGGGTATATTTGTATAGGTGGTTGTCAAACTATCTAGTGGTTTGCCCAGCAATAACAACAATTCAACATTGTTGTGTTTCGGCAGTTAGGGGTATAGCGATTTCGATTTCAATGGTTGAGAATTCCGGGTGTACTTCGTTTCCCCCCTTAGTTCAGCTTTATCGTCACTTAACTTTAGGTGAAGTGGAGATGAGACACCTGTAGTGGATTAGTGATGTGCAAAGTCGGTTTTGGTATTCGAGTATTTTAGTATTCGTCAAAAAATCGAGTCAGTTTTCGAGTCCAGGTTTTGGCATTGGGTATATAACTATACAAAATGACATTGGTTTCATACACTAATTCCGACAATAAACAATTGAAAGCCATCGGTAATTTAGGTATGAAGACTGGCATACCTACCTGTCCGCCATTTTGAAAAAAGTCCGTTTTGGAGACCTGTGATAAAATTGCTTTTTGTTTTTAATGATTATTCTATCGATTGATCTAAAAAATACTGATTTTGTTTTTCAACTTTAAACTCAAATATCTCAGTAAGTATATTATCACTTACGAGATTTTTTAACTTATTACTTTTTGTTTGTAATTACTTATTCCATCGATTGATTTAGAAAATGACAGATTTTATTTTTCAACTTCAAACTCAAATATCTCGGTAAGTATATTGCTTAC
This sequence comes from Catoptria pinella, assembly GCA_963556745.1. Taxonomy (NCBI): domain Eukaryota; kingdom Metazoa; phylum Arthropoda; class Insecta; order Lepidoptera; family Crambidae; genus Catoptria; species Catoptria pinella. The sequence continues at coordinate 1,992,927 of OY750782.1, read as the reverse complement.
GAGATTTTTTTATTTATTTATTTTTTATTGTAATGACTTTTTCTATCGATTGGCACCACTTTTATTACAGGCCTCCAAAACCGACTTTTTTGCTCATGCTGTCGGTCGTTTTTGCACATAATGCTCTTTAACTTACAATTGTTTTTGACTCGCCCTAGTATTTGAACACTTTTAGTACTCGAATTCTCTATTCGAGTACTCGGTATCCGAATACTATATCTTCGGTATGTATTTGAGTCAGTACTCGAGTCGACCTGACTCGGTACATCACTTAAATGGATAAAACAAAACTCACAGGAACAAGTTCTCGTTGCTGCCTCCCACAGGGTCTCGGTTGTGAACTTGATTGGTGTCGACCGCTTCTGCCAGCGCTTGCATCACGAACTCGCGGACCACTTCCAGAGGGAAGTACGGGGAGTATAGGTTGCTTATCTCTGTTATGCTTTCACTGTGACAAAAGAAACAATTATTCAGATAATAAATGTTTAACAAGCCACGGGTTAGGGGTTAAACAAACAAATAAATAGCCAGCTATACAGGCTGTTAAAAAAGGCAGACAATGTTAACACTAGAACTAAACCGTGTTACTAAAAAAGATTTTTAAACACTGTTTAACTTAAACATCTGTTTAAATGTGATGCTGTCACTTTTTTGACAATATTGTTTGAAAGAGACAGCATTCCATATAAACAGGTGTCTATGTTAAACAGTGTTTTAAAAATCTTTTATAATAACACGGCAAAATGTAAAATCACGGATCCGTTTGCGAAATAAATAGAGTCAAGTGTCCCCCCCTCTTCTACCAGGTAAACGGTTGCTTTTGGAAACGTGAAAAAATTCAGAACAAAAGTACATAAAGTCAAAAGGAAAACTTACAAAATAATTTATATTGCAAAAGTTTTCGTAGAACTTTCATTGAATAGTTAGGTATAAGGTATACTTACTTTTAGGCGTTAGTTGTGTAAAACAGGAAGTAAATTTAAGTTTATAGCCAAATGGTAATTGTATAAAGTAACTGCGGAACCATATACTGTGCGTGGACCGACACGCACTTGGCCACTTTTTATTGTTCCATTATTTATCATACAAATGCTAACACTTTAATTGGGCCATCTTCTACGTATAGTACTCACGCTATGTCCGTCATCTTCATCTGCGGGCGCACGCTCTCCGTCTGCAGCGAGCGCAGGCTGTGGCCCATCTCCGGGTCCTCGTATAGCGCCTTCAGCTCGGGCCCCAGGGGGATCACGAACTCATTCTTACACACCTCCCTGTCAACAAAAACGTTGTCAAATCACATGTGTTACCCACAATTCTGAACGAAATACTAACATTGTATCATCTACATGTTTCTTAATTTCCTATTTTGTGACAGGAGTGTAAGTCTGGCAAACTTTTAGACCCGATTTCACCAACTACTTAAACAGCCGTTTATTTTTAAACGATTTGTTTTTGACATTTCTTCCATACATAAAAACTACAAAAATACACGGTTAAAACTTAATCAGCTGTTTAAATATTGATGAACTTCAGCCTTAGGTAGACTTAGGTTCGGTTGCATCATCTTAATTTAACTATAATAGTACATGACACAAACTTATCTGAGCCAGTGGCCAATACTGGAACTAAATGTTACTTAAGTTACGCCATAGACGACAGCGACGCTGTCACTGAGTCAGATAAGTTTGTGTCTGTTAAAGTTTAGGTTAAATCAAGAAGATGCAATTCAGCCTTAGTAAATTCATGGTCGTTGGAGGTTTATAGTAATTTGATGTAACTTATAGGCCCAGCGGTCGTTCTATTGAATTTGGGCTGTTGCCATTTGAGAAACTAGAAAAAGAGTGAAAGAGAGAGAGAAAGAGAAAGAAGGACACATATTTATTTGGTTATAAATCAAAATAAGTGCACATGACACACGTTTCCGGTTTAATAGTTTTAGTTGTATGTTTTAGTACTGACATGGTAGTAGCGTGGGACTCTAGATGCAGGGCTATGAGCAGGTCATAGAAGCCCTGGCGCAGCGGGCCCGACATGTACTGCGACTGGATGGCGTACAGCAGCTGCTTCTGGTCCACGTGCTGGCAGAGCGCGTGCGCAGCCCTGGGACAACACACTGTCAGTAACGCGCTCGAGACCAGGGGCCCAATCGCGCTAATTTTCAACGACAAAACCGAAACCGTTGCGTTGTCATTTAGGTTATATTTACCTATTTTTTTTTGGTTTAGTTTCAGAATTTTTATTTTACGCCTGTAGCACACCTCCGCCGCAAAACAATACCAGCGATACCGAGTTCCGCCATGACTTGTCTTCTATCGATGACGATCTATGACGATCACACCTACATAGAGGTTTCGCGTCATTATTTTCGGTCCTAGCCGTTCGGGCGGAATCGCGATTAATAGAGATAGCATCATAGTTAAATATATGCGATAGAACAGGCGCATCTGTTTTGCTTGTCGTACAACTGACAATTAAAACCTACTGCGGTTTCGCTGGTATTGTTTCGCAGCGGAGGTATGCTACAGGCGTAAATATCCGATATTGGCATCCTAGGCTCCAACAATAGCTTAGCTTTTAACAATTTTAATAAAACTAAAGCGAGTATTTTTCTGTAAACGAAAATGAAACAGTAACGAATTAACTTTGATTTATGGTTGAAAATTAGCGCGATTGAGCCCCAGCTCTTAATAAGATACATAAATGTCACATAAACCTTAGAGGAAGTTGGTTCCTGTTAAAGATAAAGAAATATAAATAAATAAGTAAAATAAAATCTTTTATTTCACACCATGAGAGTCCATTTTTAAATATTTTCAATATAAAAATACGGAAAATTATAACTACACAAATTTAAGATCAACAGATGAAAAATAAAACAACATTTCTAATTGGGTACCTGTAATTACTCTGGTAACATAATGCGGCATACAGCGTCAATGTGTGCGAGTGGAAGCTAAGCAGTTTGTCCATTTCGATCAGCTCTAGAATGTCTATGCAACGATCTTCCTCTGTAAAACAACAAGAATAATGATGTCGAGGTAATTCCTTGTACAATGGTGAGATGGCGCTGGCTTGCAGCGTAAGAGTTGATATACTAGGAGAAATTCGACGTTCCCACTAGTGACTCGGTAGCTCAGCGGTCAGAGCATTGGACCGGATATCCAAAGGTCGCGGGTTCGATTCCCGTCCGAGAACATGATCTGGTGCGAGTCGTATTTTTTCTAGTATATTATTTGGTATTATATAAAATAGCACTGTGAATGCTTAAATCTCAAAATTTAAAAGAATATTAAAGTTGCGGTCCTGAAATGCTCCCCTGTGGGACTCCGTCAGCGCCACTTACCAGGTATATGGAGAGCTAACATAGAAACAGCGTCTTCGCACAGCATTGACCACCCTCGAATGTCAGAGAGCTTCAATGCGTGTACTTGTAGCGATTGATTCGGGACCTGATTGAATAAAAAAACACTAAAAGTTGAATGACAATAAAGTCAAATGGCAGTGTCAAGTACGAATACTTAGATTTAGGGCCTGTTTCACAATGTAAAAGTAAATTCTGAGTAGCTTTGACATACTTTTCATATCACAACTGTCAAATCATCTGTCAAGTAAGCTACTCAGAACTTACTTTTACACTGTGAAACAGGCAACTAAAAGCTTGTACTTATAAACTGACTTGCTATAGGTAGATAAAAAAATACAAGTGTAAGACTTAATACCATTTACGGTAAGCCTTCTGTCGATTTGTAATTAAATTTTTTGTGCTCTCACGATAATTTATGAATCATCTTAGTTCGTAAATGAGCATATTTTTATGTGACTAAAATAACGTGGTGACATGATTTCTCCGTTGTCTTTATAAAATTCCTCACCCTTGCCCACTGGTGCGGCTTCAAACACTGTACTTTGAGTCTTGGCGGGAACTGTGGTATAACATGTTTGTCACTTGTGGGCAACACGGCGGCACTTAGCGGTAGACTGGTGGAAGAACGACCCAGCTCGATCTGGAGGATCTCTTTAGAGGTCGCTTCTACGAAGATGGCTGGGAAGAGCTTGGTTTCTGGCTCCATCTGTGGATAATGTTGAAATTAGCATTATTTATTTCAAAATAAGTAGCTATGAAATGTTTGTGTTAAAGAAACTAGAAACAATGATAAAATTTCTTATTAGAGCCAAGACAACACAACATAGCTTATAGTCGTACAACAACTGTAGTAAATCTCCTGTTTTCTATTATCACTTTATTACATTAAGAACCTCCAACAATAAATTACATCAAGCATCTGTTCACACGTCCGATTGGTATGTGTTCTACCGCCCAAATGCACTCAACTAGCAACCACTCGAATGCCATCCCCACTCCATTTCAGAATTGCCAGTATCGATAAAATTGCCAATGCAAAATGATTAAATTACTACCGAACAGCAAAACGTCGCAACTGTTTGATACTAAGAATACCATTTACGGTAATTATTATTATTATATTTTGGTAATTTAGCATCAAGTTCTTTAAATTAGAGTGTGATTGTGGGAGTCACGACGGCAGAAAAACCATACCAGTCTTCTTTGTTAAAACAGAATTTATTTTCTGTTTCTTTTAAACGTAACTTTATAAAGGTAGTTGATGTTTTTATAACCTACAGCATGTACGATTTCTCCGTAATTTACCTTAAACTTAAAGCTAGTGTCCTTCCCCTCACAAGTGAAGGAGACAGTGCCGGTAGAAGTGTCCACGGAGCATCCAATGAACATTCCCTGGGAAGCCCCTTTGGCGCCGGCGGCTTCAGCCATCACCTCGTTGTAGAGCTCGTCGGCTCGCACCATGTAGCAAGAGTGGCGATCGACACTGGGAAATTGGGAATGACGTCAATTATTCTTAAGTATTAAGTATTCTTTTTCAGAAATCATCAACAAGAATTACATTTGTTCCGCTATCGGTCAAGAGATGGCACTGACTTAAAACTGCAATATTCTACACCGCAGTGTATTTATATATGATGGTACGGAACGGAACCCTCTGTGCGCGAGTCCGACTCGCTCTTGACCGGTATTTTTATTACTATTTTTATAAACATCAAAATTGAGTTAGGGTGAAACCAGGGTGAGACCATGTAACAGAATTTACAAACAAATCACTGCAAGTTTTTACAATTTTTGTTGGTTAGCAAATTTTCATTTATTAGCAAAAGTAGAAAGTAGTAGTTTCAATTTTTAAAAGCTTGCTTGTTAGCGTTAAGTAAATATTTTTAGGAAATTAAAATCTAAATCTTTGCTCACCTCTCGATGACCCTATCGTAATCATCAGTGATGATGACCGATGACTTCATCACTTTGTTCTGGTTGAAGTCTTTGGAATGTAGGTGGTACTGCGTGGTCACCCATCCTATGTACACGTGGGTTGGGTCTTGACCGGGGAATATCCTGGAGTTAAAAGTTTATTAAGGTTTTTTTACAAATGACTGATGTCATCTCGTGACTACGCCCCTGTATGGTACGATAATATACTGCGCCAGGTGTAGCACTCCGAGACAGAAGGGTCACGTGGTTTACACTTGCTTACGTCATTTCCGCTATTGGTATTGAAAATAACGTTAAATCATCTTTAACTTGACCTGCCTCGTTTGAGAATAAATAAATAAATATTTGACAACAACACATACATTGCTCCGATTCCAAAGTAGCTAAAGCACTTGTGTTATGGAAATCAGAGACAACGGTGGTATCACAAACACCCAGACCTGAGCCAATATGGAAAAGTTCGTTTTCTAAATTGATCGAACCCGGGACCTCAGAGATAGCGACACCTTGAAAACCGGTATACAAAGTCACTCGTTTACGGAGGTCGTCAAACAAATCACAATAGTATGATACATTTTGTAAAGAGTGTGAGAAAAAAAAATCTTTCATTCTTTGCTTGTTACTATAAAGTCGCCCAACTAAAAAGTAAGGTAAGCAAGTGTTACTTCCGGAATGCCAGACCTTATTTTCTTCGCCCATGGGCCCCTGGAAAGGTGCCGAAACGTCCGTCGGGGAATTAAAAACCAAATAATATTCTAAAACAGCACCTTAAGTAATATAGGTACGCGTTAAAATCTATACAACGCTATTAATTTGCCAATGGCCGGTGGTCCGCGGCAACTTCACTCAAGTTCACTCGAGAATGTATGGTGCGCACAGATTGAAATACATCGTATTGTACCACAAGCGCTCTGAAGTTGGTCACATATGTTTGATATTGTCAAATTAATCGCATCGGACTAACCTGACTCCATAGAAGTATTCGTTGATGAGTTTAAGGCACTCTGCGTCGAATATCTCGTTGCCAACTGTCTCTGTGGTGGCGGCGGCCAGGGTGCTGGTTGTCATCTGCTTGCGGTCTTGAGTGGGTGTGGCCATTGTGAGATTGGTCTGCAACAAAAAGGTCTTGTGAACATAAAGACTGGTGAACTGAAACTGAAGCGCCCATGGCGGAGCTTGACAGACTGATCGTACTCGATCACGTTTGTTGAGCAACTCTCGGTCCGGCCAGGTGTCGGATGGGTGATCGTAAAGTGGCATTGCAATTGAGCGTTTCCGTGCTTCGGAGGGCACGTTAAACCGTCGGTCCTGGCTGTTGTCATCTCATGACAGTCGTCAAGCCAAGTCAGAGGCCTTACAGGCGGCTTGATACAGTCTAACACCAGAGGTGGCCACTAATTAATACGATAAGAAGAAGACAATGTAAAAGTAAGTTCTGAGTTAGCTTCCTTGACAGATGATATGACTTTTTTTTACGACTGCCAATCATCTGCCAAGGAAACTACTCAGAGGGCCCAGTAGTACGAGTTGGTGTTTGTAGGATATAATACATAAATAAATAAATATTTGACAACATCACATACATTGCTCCGATTCCAAAGTAAGTAGCTAAAGTACTTGTGTTATGGAAATCGGAGACAACGGTGGTATCACAAACACCAACCTGAGCCAATATAGAAAAGTTCCTTTTCTAAATTGACCCAACCGGGGCTCGAACCCGGGACTTCAGAGATGGCGACACCTTGACAACCGGTGTACAAAGCCAGTCGACCAAGGAGGTCGTCATATACTGGTCATAGTCAATGTAAGTGAGTGAATGAGTGATAGAGAGAATCGAAAAGTGAAAACACCAACTCTTACTAGGCCTACAGAACTTAACTTTACATTACAGGCCCTGAAAGAAACAATTATTGTTAGAAAAGAGGGTAGTAACAAAAAAGACATACAAATGAAGAAGTAGTGATAATAAAGGCCAAAGCACAATACGTCAAAGAAGTTGTCCATAAGACTATTGACGATATTAATCTCGCGATACCACAAAATTGTGCGCATAAGCGTTTAAACCGCTTCTGTGGTCTAGTGGCTCACCTACCCAAGTAAGACGCAGGGGTCCCGGGTTCGATTCCCAGGAGGGGGGTACATTTGTACACGGTTTGGTTGGTGGTAGGGCTTATATCAAGTCCAGCTGGCTAGCTACCACCATCTTACCTAAGTCTGATGCCATAACAACAATTTAAACATTGTTGTGTTCCGGCAGTTAGAGGTAAGATAGCCAGTTCCTGAGTGGTGAGGATTCCGGGTGTAGTGCGCTTACACCTTCGGCCTTATCGTCACTTAACATCAGGTGAGGTGAAGGCCAAGCGCTAACCCGTTGCGAATAAAAAAAAAGCATGGAGGAAAAACAATGACATTGTATTTTCGTTCTACCAATTGCCATACTGTTAAAAGAGTTTTAAAAGAACATCCATATTAGTTAAGTATAAAAATCCATGTAATGACAAAACTTACGTTCAAACCTCCTTGGCTGTCATACACATTGGCTTTGCTAGCTCGAGGGGGCATGCCGTTATAATTCTGATTCGCCTTATGGAGAAAACAAACGAATTTGTAACGTATCTCGTATGTGTTACGTTACAATTTAAAACAGAAACACAAGTAAAAGTAACACAAAATGTGGCTGTACAAGAATTTAACATAATTTCGAAAACGCTAAAGCAGTTTACAAATAAGACAGGATTTTTTTGTCATGTATTTACACATTTACCAAAATTACTGTTACAGAAATATTCTCTTTTATCTAAAATATTTTTTTTTGTTCTAAAAAAAGTATTTACATAATAACTTTTGCACAGCCACATTAGCACACAAAATAAAAAGAAAAATTAAAAATGATTTTTACAAAATTAGAATAATCTGCAAAACGAATGCATTACATTCACATAAAAAATGGGATGTATTTTTTGGTGTTTAACTTTGATATTGACAGTCTTAAAAATAAAACAGGAAAAAGAACTGTTTAAAATCAGAACCCTCGTTTACCTGTGAGACCCTGATCTGTGGGTTAGGTCTTCTAGGCGCTGGGCCGCGGTCAGGCGAGACCTCTGTATCGCTAAACGGGTCTGGGGTTTTGGACTTGCGCGTCTTAGCCCGGTCACCGCTTTCACCACGCTTGCTCTTGAAGAATCTGGGTGGGGAGAATAGTGTGGTAGACACGCGATATAAAGTTAAGAAGGCAAATATTAAAGGTATAAGTATGAATTTTTGACGATATTGTTCGAAAGAGACAGCATCACATTTAAACAGTGTCGGTATTAAACAGTGTTTTAAAATCTTTGCGGTAAGGTCTATCGACCTATTTAATAAATAGTTTGTTGAAGATGACTAAGGAACAGTAACAAGGGATATAACTTTAACACTTTCATGGACACAAGAACTACGCACGTGGCGAGTTCGTAAAATGAAAGTAGAAAATTCCATACGTGTCATGCGCGCTCGTACACAACGACATAAGACGTAGTGTCACTTTTCAAACATACCGATACTCCTTCTATTATACGTAGTGGCCACGAAATTAGTTAAAAGGCAAAATAGAATCTATAAACATTGACATAAAACTCACTTGAAAGGAGATCTGCCCCTCTTGTCCTTCTTATCATCAGCAGGAGGATTCACTCCCAGTAAATCATATTTGGACATCTCCATTTCACTGGTCGAACGATGCATTCCATTCACTTGACCTGTGCATAGGAATATGAACCTTAAGATTTAAAACTTAATGATGTTTGTCGTGAAGACGGTAAGAAGTGATGAAAAACGCAAGAGTATGTTAGGATTAAGTTTGATAGTGTTTATTGTGAATGCGCTAGAGTCGATTTTGCGACAAACAAAATGAGTGCTCTATGTGATTCTGTCACAAATGTTAGTGTGAGAAATATAATAATTATATATACCTACAGTAAAGACTGATATAAATTAGAATTAAAATAGATTAGAAGCCACCATCGCTCAATTTCGTAAACAAGCACTCTTTAAAATTACATACAATGCGATTAAATTGAGAACAGACAATAATCCGCTGCAACTTCGCTCGAGAATGTAGAGCAAAAAAAAAGACAAAATTTTGTCATACAGATAATACGTCGTTTTGTACCGCAAGCATTCTGAAGTTAGTCACTTCAATTGTACACATAGTTAAATTAATCGCATTGTAGTTATTTTAGGCAAAAAGTTATTTTCTGATGTTCAAAAATGTATTTTCATGTCAAAGTATGAGTAGAAACAGCGTGTACAACACAATGAAGAAAACGAAACGATACGACAAAATGTATGCACAGACAACGAAGAAAAGCGCCAATCAAAATTGAACCTTGTCCATAACCCTGCAAGGTTCCACCTCGCGAGACGGAGCCCTTGCGCGGTGGTCGAGACGGTAGCCTCTTCACTTTGCTCACTTCTTCCTGGCTATCATCGTAATGGAGACCTTGGGTTCGGAACAGAATAAAATAAGCAGGTGGAGTTAGGTGGAGCAACATAAAGTATTGAGCTTGAGCAGTTTTGGTAGGCGAATGATGCATGAAATAACGTGTCTTCTGAGAAAACCAATTTAAAATATTTGGGTAATATTTGCACGTAAATTCATGAACTACGATAAAAATGTGCTGAAAATAGGTTTTCTGAAATTAGATTCTAAGAATCTTCACAAGTGTTTTAGAATAGCAACAGAAAATTACAGAATCATTGTTATAAGGTTGAAAAAGTCTACACAAAAACATAGTGATATGTCTTAACTCAAATTAGTAAAAGGTGTAAAAAACTAAATTACATTGGCATTGGAAAAGGACCACAAATCTACAATCGAATCAATGGTATCTACCGTACATAAAAAATAACTTCAGTCGAGTAATTCGAACCACGTCTGGGCCCTATTTAATAACGTGACAATTTGTCAATTGTCATGACAATTTGGTTTACATTGCGGTGTTTCTATGAGTTTCTATTTTCTAATTGGTTGACGCAATATATGATATTGTCATGACAAGTGACAAATTGTCACGCTTATTGAATAGGGTTGAGACTTTTCTTGCGTCAGCGAGATATCTAGTTGTTAGATCCCTCCCAATCACACGTGAGACATTGCAAGGCGAGTGTAGATATACGGCCGATTTCAATAAATCTATCTTCAGTAAGAGATAGGCCTACTATGGATCTCTTTCTAGGCAACTGTTGTTATATCCCGTCATTTAACAGAAATATCTCCAGGCAACAAATCTTTAGCAAGCCTATCTCTTACTGAGGATAGGTTATTGAAATCGGCCGATAGTCGTGGTCCGTATGTTAGGCCGGCTGAACATAAGTATACTGAAATTATTTTACTAAGGATTTCAAAGGGTGGAAAACAAACATAAGGTTTGCCTAATAGTGGGTCACCTTGTAGCATCTGACAGTGGAATAGAGCCAACCCTTAAATAAAGGGCGACTAATGACTTATGGCCGAATACTCAAACGTCACTCAACTTTGAAAAGCTCTCAAACATCGTCCTGTCGCATTAAATGTCAAAGATACGACAAAGACAGCATGATGTTTGAGCGCCTCTCAAAGTTGAGTATCGTTTGAGTATTCGGCCATTAGGCCCGTATTTACTAACCGCTCTCAACGTTGAGAAATATCTTGAGATCATACCTGAGATGCTGTTCCTATAAGAAGAGCATCTCAAGTATGATCTCAAGATAGCTCTCTCAACGTTGAGAATGGTTTATAAATACGGGCCTTAGATGACAACACCTCTGTAAACCAGAAAATGGCTAGTGACATTTTTTGATGAAAACGGTTTAACTTTGCTATCTCCAGCCCCCCTGCCAAGCGTGGAAATTATGGCAACATCCTACGGGAGAGGCCTGTCCTGCAGTGGACTATAATGGGCTGTTATGATGATGATGAAAGCGTACCTTTAATGTCGTTCATGGTAAATCCACTCCTCATGATCTGGTCTATGTGAGCAGGCATCTGGGCTTCTGTCGCTTCTTTCATCAACATCTGCTGACGTTCCTTGATTTCAATCCATCTTCTGGCTTTCTCTTGTTCACTGCGCAAGAAATAAGTTGTTTATAATAGAGATGTTGTTCAAAAATTTAAACAAACTCTAAGGGAGTTTGGACTTTTTCCCAGCTTGGGTTAAAATAGCCCATCTCTAGAGCATCTTAATATGAGCGCGAGGACAATCAAACAATAAGCTACTCTCGCTACACGGCAATAAAGTACAATTTCAAATTGCACAGCGTGCCTATTATTATAAGCACCTCCGAAGCGTTTCTCTTTCTGTCCCGTAGCTCTGTCTCAACCGACACACGACATCCCTCGTGCGCTGGCTCGACTGAGTCAGCCGCGAGCAGTAGGCTAATATAAAAGTTTGAGCGCTTAGTGAGACCCCCTGTCTTAAGCTTTAAGGAAAATATTTTGATTCAAGGCTTTTAAATTGGTTATCATTCGATAGTTAGCCTTTGCAAAACTTGCTTAACATTTTTGTAGTAGTTAGGTACTTACCCAATGAACTCTGAATGGCATATGACCGGCAGAGACAAACGAAGGAACTCCCAGTTTGCCTTTTCCATAGTCTCAAATGTGTTGTGGGATATTTTCATGGTAGGTGGTGTTTCTGAAAATAATATTTGTGGTCATATAAGAAGATATGATTGAAGACGTAAATAAAACTTGCAATCAAAATTGGGGAGTCATCGAAAGATTGCAGTAATAATAAATAAATAAATATTTGACAACATCACATATATTGCTCCGATTCCAAAGTAAGTAGCTAAAGCACTTGTGTTATGGAAATCAGAGACAACGGTGGTATCACAAACACCCAGACCTGAGCCAATATAGAAAAGTTCGTTTTCTAAATTGACCCAACCGGGGATCGAACCCGGGACCTCAGAGATGGCGACACCTTGAAAACCGTACAAAGCCACTAGACCACGGAGGTCGAGTTTTATTTTGTTTACAATGTTGATTCTATGACAATTAATTTGTTTATAGAGCAAATTAAGGGGTCAACATTTTTCCACATGAGGCACTAAAGGCCTTAAAGGGCACATTCCAAAACTATATAATTTGTTACCAAAATAAATGAAATAAAAAAAATAAAAAAAAACTGCCCCGCCAAAAAACGAACTAAAAGTTAAATAACAATTGTGTCATTGTAGTCGGGGGACTTAGAAATAGTTCCACAGAACGGTTCCCCGGCTGCAATAACACTTGTTTTTTGTACTTTTTATTTCGTTTTATTGGCAGGCAAGTCGTGTTTTTTAAATATTTTTTTTTGGACAAACGTGAATAATTTTACCTGAACCAGCTGGTATCCTTGTGACATCAATCCTGGTGTCCAGCATTTCATCCGTATTCTCGAAGATGGGCTGATCCTTGGTGTACCAATGCGTCACGTCTCTTTTCATGTTACTGGAGAAAACAAACGTAGTTTTTGTTTTGTACACAACCGTATAGTATAGTGCTTGACCTTCACCTCACCTGATGTTAAGTGACGATAAGGCCGAAAGTGTAAGCGCACTACACCCGGAATCCTCACCACTGAGGAACTGGCTATCTTTATTAGACACTGACAGTCACTGACATGGCTATGGTAAATAGATCGGACAGACTCGACTATACTCGTTCGTGACAACAGAGAAATGCTATTACTGTCTCTGTTATTCATTACATTTTTTCTCATTGACTGACTACTACTTGACATCTGACACACTGTCATATTATGTGTTATATATCTTATTCGAAATCCAAATCACTGCTTTATTGAAAAACGTATCTCGTGCAGTGATAATAAAGGTTAAAATTGCATAGATGTGACCCGTAATGATGAAATTTTGTTCATATTTAAAACGTACTAAGTGCAATATACACGATAGAGAAGAAAACCTAACAATTTTTATGGTTTCGAAGGAAATATCAGCAAAGTGGGTCATGATTCAGTTGGTTCGACTGTATTACTAATACTGATATATTACTTACACACGTTAGTTAAATTAAATTAAAGAGTCGAATAAATATAGAAACGAATTCTGAATAGAATTATTGTATTCGAGTTGGACGGATTTGGAGCTCCTTGAACTGCACGTTTTTATTTTCGGATCAAAACAAACGATGGCGATGTCGATATGTTTAGAGGAAGGATTTTCAATCGGTACGTGTTTCCTTGTTACGTATGATCGCAAGCGGTTTATGTATTTGAGCAGACATATCTCCACCAATATCTCATGTCTAAATCATAATACGTATATGTAGAGAAGGTAATGTTCGAACTTACACACAGAAAGGTTCGTATCCTTCTTGGAGACCACACGTTGTGAAGTATTTGAGAGTATTCACGTCTTGGCCATATGTCAATCTACAAACAAAAGATAAATAGTTAATTAATATGACAGGACTACAAGCGTTACTAATACGTCACTAATGACAGGCTACAAAGTAATACAATACGAAATGGAGACACCGTAAGTGTTGTCTGTGACGGTAGTTGTGAGAACTGCGGGTCTATCGGCTAAAAACAATGAAGTTAATGTAAAATGTGTTTTGACAGATGTATGTGAAACATTGCTACTTCGTTTTAGCACAAATAAAAACTTACCAAAGAGAAGTTGCAATGTATCACATCCATCTGTCAAATTAGAGCGATTACGATAGCAATGTTAGATAGCCGATAAAGCCCCAGGGCCAGCCCCCAGCCGTCCCGGCTAACGCATCAAACTTCGGAAAGTCTGCCGGGCTTCAAATTAAAACAGATAAATCGTGCCCCAATCGGGCCAAAATGGCGAACCCCAATTCATAATGTCACACGAACATCGATATATTCTAAATAGCTTCGGCGAATCTATTTTAAGTTGAAGCTCGGCAGACCCGCCGAAGTTCGAAGAGTTAGCCGGTAGGGCCCCAGGTCGACGTTGGATGAATACTCCGTCGCAGAGGAAGAGGCGTAACACCGCATCTCGAGTCAGCCCGTGACCACGGCCGATGCAACTCGGTCGAAACGTCGGGAAAATAGGTAAGTGTGAAAATACCTATTATTACTACGCGTTCACTTCGTGATTGCCGTTGACGACCGTTATTACGTCACAGCTAACGGTACTGTAGACAAAAAAGTAATCATGTTTTTCAACTGTTTTTCATTTTTTTCTTGTTCAAAGTGTGTCATTAATTTATATAACAAGTTAGGCTCACCTTTATGTAGGAACTTTACTCTTTTAATCATTATAACAACACAAATAACGAACGTAATGATTAAATCAACAGAAACTAAAATTAAGCTTTGCGTTGCTAGCCGTACTAGAAAGGCGACGCAGGGGGTGCGGTGTGACGAAGCGGGCCGGGAGGTAGCGGCAATGATGAAGTGAACGCGTAGTAGTTACGTACGCGTTTGATTCCTGTTATATTAATTAAGTACCTACAATGCAACGCGAAAGTTTAAAAGTGTATAAAACATAAAAATATTATGGTCAAAATAAACTTTGAGATGATTGTGACACGGCCTTTGGAGATTTTTATCGACGTAACTTTTTCGTATTTTTTTTATTATATAGCTTTCTTTCTTTGTCTTGAATGAATGAATTGATAAACTATAAGTAGTGAGTTTTTATTCAACAAGTTCTTATCAGTGAAATCTATTATGCATAGGAAATGGAGAGATTGACAGGATATGAGTATAGCTACTATAATTTCAAAACATAAAAAGCAGAACCCTCCTTACATTTCCACAGTCGAGTAAAAAGCTTCAAATACCTTCCAGAAAAATACAGATTTCTTTACATAAAACATTTATTATTCCTTCGCTTACCTTGCTTTTTGTCCCACGCCCAGAGTACAAGCAGGCACAAAATTGTCCCCTTGCACATCAGCAAACGTCGTTTCTCCTCCCAGTGCATCCATCAATAGTTCGCCATTTAGAGAGAAACCTGTTTATAGTTAGATATTTTAAACTATGCACCAACTATATAAGAATTTATAGGTATTATCGTTATTGTTAACTAGCAAAAATTTATTATCATTATTGTTAACAAAAAAAAAATATTATCATCATCGTTAACTAGAAAAAAAAATATTATCATTATTGTTAACTAGCAAAAATGTATAATCATTATTGTTAACTAGCAAAATTGTTTAATCATTATTATTAACTAAGAAAAATATTGTAGTAACTTGCTTTTAATTAACTTTATCAATATTTAAATTAAAAGGAAATTCTAGCTAATTTCTATTAGACTTGAATAGTTCACTATTATGTAGCCAAAAGTAACTAATAGGGATTCGATTCTTTATGAAAATAAATATAACAGAAGTTATCTAGCCGATTTTCATGATTATGATTCACTAAATAGCTAAATGATTAATAGATACTGATTCGCTAAGCAGTAATGAAAAAAGTGATTCAATCGTTAGTTTTAGTATACAAAACACACTCGTAAAATTAGTGGGAAAAAAAACAATGTGATGAAGTTAGTCACGATAGTTTAGTGATTAAGTTATTAACTATGTCTATGTTATAAACTAAGCACTTAAATTTTTCGTGGTTGATTTTAAAGCCAATTTAATATGTTTTCTTTGTTTCAAGAAGATCTATTTTAAATCCAACTTAATATGTGTTCATAACAATATACTCATATGCTCACATTGAAATTTCAATTGGTGTTCGAATGAGATGAAATTTACAAAAAAACACTTATAAAATTCTTCGCTAAAAATCGAAAAATATTATTTATTATACTAAAAATAAAAGTATCATCAAGCTATTCCTTGCAATGTTGCCATAATATTTACTTGTGTATAATTTAATGAAACACTTTAACACAATACGAAAATACATATTTAAAGAAAAATCAATATTTATTCTTGTATTTTATGTAACTGACTAAAACCAAGCGAAGCAATGTGGCAGTATGTGATCAAGCGAATATGTAGAAAAAATATCGTTTTTTAATGAACTAGGTACTGAAAGCTTTTTTTTTAACGTTTTGGCAGGAACATTATATTATGTAAAATACGTACAGATATTATATAGGAGAAATTATAAAGTTACTGAAATTAATAATACAAAATAAGAAATGGTATATTTTTTCAAATAATTGTAAATTGACAAACACATTTCTCGTTACAAGGTCTCCCGTTTAGGGTTTGCGAACCGATGGCGTGGCTTCTTTGACATTCACAAGTGCTTGTAACATCCTACACTGAATAAATGAGTTTTGAAATTTGAATAAGACTTGGTGAAATATAATAAAAAATAGGCCCCGCTTAGGTATATATTTCTTAGAGACCAAAGTGTTAATTGTCATTTAAAAAAATGATAAAGTAATTTTGTATTACTTAACACAATTTTAAGATACTTTTTACTACATTTTGTATTTATTGCAAGGACTGATGAGTGTTGTTTTGTTGAATATAGATAAGTGTGATTATGCTAATATTCCCGCCAAAAACAAAACTAACTAACGCCAGCTGAAGCTTCGAATAATGAAGTTTTTAGTTATACTTTACTTTTCACTATTTTGAAATTAAGTGCGATAGAAGCGGATAGACATTGAAAGGAGTCTTATCCACGAAATAAATTTATATCACAGAAATTACTAATTAATGATAGGAAGTGAGAAATTGAAGATGTATCAATGACAGATAGTCGCAATAAACTTAAACCCAATGTTAATTACTACTGTGAGTTAGCAAGTTATCAAAAAGTGAAAATTAGTGACAACTTTTTACTACAACTTAAGTCTAAAACTAAGCTAGTAAAACACGTGCTATCTTAATTTACTTTCATTAATAAGCAATGAAGATCATAACGTGTTTTTATAGCTGTTAAAATTAGTTTTAAGGATGTGAAAAAAGGCTACAGAAAAGAGTTTTTAATAAAGTACAACTAGAAACTTCTTGGTAGTGCGGTGATGACGTCACGAGATATTTACTTATCGTTTTATCAATTAAGTCTAGGAAGACCCCGACAACGTCCCCGACCTTCCACTGCTTGCCGAATGACTCTGTGCTACCGATGTATACTTTTTCCTCCTTGAAAGTTGGATAAAAATTCTGATATAGAAACCTTTTACCAGAAACAAACCATAGAGTAAGGTACGAGTTCTAACTTTTTGGATACAGATTATCATGACATTGGCTGTTTACAAATTTTGAAAATGGAAAAGGTGTTTTAGAACAACAATTACAAACACTATCTAACACATACCTAGATCTAAAGTTACAGTTGTAACCATAAAGTAGAGACAACACCCATAGTAAAAACAAAGACAATCGGGGATGAACGCAATACAGTACAGTCACGTCTGTAAATATGTACACAGTTTGGAACTATGTCACTCTAAAAGCTATTTTATTTTTTGTACAGAAATCAATTACAAATGACAACTACAACAAAGTGACGAAGTCCTAAACTGTATACATATTTTTAGACGTGACTGTACACAAATAAGGATAGAATAGGTCAATTATTAAATATATTCTGTTACTACGAGTTAACACTAACAACATTTATGGCAGCCCATAAAAGCCTCCTTGATACTTGAAATTGGATCTTTATTTTTTTTAAATTATTAATCGATAACTATTTTTATCTGTAGTAATATACTTTTTGATCTTTACTTTTTACTTTCTGTACGTACCCTAGGAAAATTATACAATAACTAATGTATTTATGTTTTGTATGTGTATTTTTAGGGTCATATTATTAAATTTATATAAAGTACTTCTATAATTTTCATATTGTATAGTATCTTTAACCAGCTTCATTGTCCAAAAACTTTGAGATTATTTAACCATTCTATTATTACCCAAAGACAAGCTTAGAAACAATTAAAGTTTTATCAATGTGTTAAAAACTGTGAAGGCAACTGTTTCTGAAAGTTTAGTAACGATATTTTCATAGTTTTTCACATCTGCTTATTTCTAACAATGGCTAATTATTGGTATTCGACTTAGGTCCTTTACTTATTTGTCGGCGCGGCAGCGGGTCAACATTGCCTCACCATAGTAACTCACCTCGGTAACCATGGCAACCACGCATGTTTACTATGGCGATACGATGTCGTACTGCTGCTGCGCCGACAAATGAGTAGAGGTCCTTATATGTAGCAGGCTTTTTTGTCCGTTCTGTCACCCCATGGGGACGGAGCGGGATGAAAATCAGCGTCGTGACCCTGAGTGGTCATGATATTGTTAGCTGAGCTGGGTGCCTTTTTGTTTACTATTACATAATTATACCTAACTTATGCATTTATTTTATAAGTGAATGTTTTCTTTTTGTAAACTTTGTATACAAGGTGTTACAAAAATACCCCTAATGCCGAATATGGTATATAGGGACCATCAAACTGAACATGTTTTACTATGGGACCAACTCTGAAATCGCGAAAAAAAATCAGCTGTTTCATACATTTTGATATTTTTGATTTTAATTTTTGTATGAAACAGCTGATTTTTAATTCGCGATTTCAGAGTTGGTCCCATAGTAAAAGTTGATCAGTTTGATGGTCCCTATATACCATATTCGGCATTAGGGGTATTTTTGTAACACCTTGTATAACCAAATAAAGTTTTATTCATTCATTCATTTATAAAACTTTTAAAGGTTTCCCTCAGCATGTAAACTGTTGTTAACACACACATGCCAATACATCAAGTATCAAGGCCGGGCTCACTCACTGATGGTCATATCGCACACGTCCAGGAAGCATCCCACTATGTCCCCCACTTTGAACTGCAGCCCGAAAAGGTCGGTCGACCCACCGTGAACTTTAACGCACTGTATATACAGATTCTTTTTGTTTACACTTTCAGGTACTGTTTGTAGAGGTTGTATACTAATTTAAGATTTCATTTTATCGCGTGAAGATTTATATCTTAATTTTTTTCACGTAGTTGGCTCTCTGGCTGGTTAGGAAAGAGATTTCTGTAATACTCTTTACAGAAATCACTTATTGCTACAAAAACTCCCCACTTTAAAAATATATCTTGTAAATAGACTATTAAATAATAAAATAACCCCAACATCTATTAGCTGACATAATGTTACCGATAGGTAATTAAAAAAAAACAATTATTTAAGGGGCTAACATGAGCCAACTAGCGCCGCCAGCCGGTTTTATTTTATTTTATTTTATAAAGGAATCAGTCAAGGTTTTGTTAATACCGTCTAATATTTATTGAATAACTTGACACAGTTTGAAAAGGCATTCAAACAGTTTAAAACGCGATTTTGTTAAAAGTGGCCACTGTTGGTTCAAACCCGTTTTAAAACTATTGCACGCATATTGTGATGTTGTAACGTTATTCAATAAACATTAGACGTCATTCACAAGGCCTTGACTGATTCCTTGTTTGAGAAATAGGGCTTATTTAGAATAAATAAAATAAAATCGACTGGCCGCGCTAGTTGGCTCATGTCAGCCCCTTAATTACAAAAAATCTTAAATAAGGGGTGTAAAGTATAGTGAATACTTACATTGTACCCATCAAAAGCCCATGAGTTTTCATCTTGACCTAGCATCATGCCAGGTGCCATGTCAGCATGTGCCCAGCCGACCTATAACAACATAGGTATGTTTTACAAAATCCATATTTTCTTTATTTGTCTAAGTAATTAGTAACACATCTATTTAAGGCTTCGGCGAACAGAGAGCTTCCCATACAAACGTAATACCAAAATGATTTGCAATTTGAGCATAATTAACTCTTCTTGTAATGTTATAGGGATTAAACAGTATTTGTCTAGGTCTTAATCCGATTAACATCACAAGAAGAGTTAATTACGCTCAAACTTATAAATCATTTTGGTATTACGTTTGTATGGGAAGCTCTCGGTTCGCCGGACCGAAATGAGATTTTCGATAAAAAAGCAGATGAATATTTTCACCACTCACCCTCATCGGGCCAGCAGTGAGGATCTCAAATTCGAAGTACCACTTCCCAGAGCTGACAGCGTAGTTTTTCTCCGCTCTGTACGTCCTGAAGTCAGCTTGCTTTAGCTTCGACGCTTCAAGTAGTAATGCTAAAAGATTTCATCACAGTAAGGTTGTTACTATAGTTGACACTTAAGTTTGCATTGGTCCCTCTAGTACGGCTACTCAAAACCAAAAAACAGTAAGCCATATTTGAAAAAATACAGGACAAGCAGAAATGTGTTTTGCTCTGTCTTAAGCATAAAAACATGTCACAGAAACAAAAATCAAAACCTAGTAACACCCATTGTATCATACTGTGTTTTGGTTTTGTTTCTGAGTCATATTGTGTTTGTTTTATGTTATTTTGTCTTTTACTAGGTTTAAACTTGTTAAAATAATTTAGGTTCTAGGCTACTAACGTAGCGCTACGAGGATCAGACCAGGGGGCTAATTGTCTAATTTAAAAATCTATCGCAATCGCTTTCATTTGACAGTTGGATCCGACACATTGCTGCATTTCTTTGGTAAGTTTTTATTTGTGCCAAAAAGAAGCATCAATGTGTTTCATCCTGAAAGCGATTGCGATAGATTTTGAAATTAGACAATAGAAAGGCAGTTTGTAGAGCGTTACTAGGTGAACCAGAAAAGTTAAAATAAATCTAGTTGTGCCTTACTGTGTTTTGTTTTAGAGCAGCCGAGTAGTAGGTATCAATGGTATCATAAATGTATTAGAGGATTAAAAGCTTTATGAAGTGATTATCCTACTAATATTATAAAATAATAAATAAGCTAAACTGCGTTTGCATTGCTGCATTTCAAATATTATGTTAATTATTTGGGTTACTGATTGAAAGTATAATTTTATACTGAATAAATTATACTTTTAAATATAATTTATTCAGCAATAACTACTAACAATACGTTTAATTTTGTCGTAAATAAATTCTTGACGTTAATTTTCATCTAACAGAGTTGAAATCTACAGAATACACGCTATACAAGGTGTTACAAAAATATTCCTAATGCCGAATATGGTATATAGGGACCATCAAACTGAACAACTTTTACTATGGGGCCAACTCTGAAATCGCGAAAAAAAATCAGCTGTTTCATACAAAAATTAAAATCGAAAATATTAAAATGTATGAAACAGCTGATTTTTTAACACCTTGTTTAACTTTATAAGCTAAAATTTGTAAAATTATTCTTTTGATATTGAAAATGTTAATTAGCTTTTTTATAAGTATCCCCAATCGTTTTAAAAATACAATTAACTAATTACCTTCGTGCTGTTCCCCTGTCGGTGGGTCCAAATTGTACCCGTACACCAGTAAAGTCCTGACGGTTTCTGACGCTGTGTCCCTGTTAGCTTTCTTGATGGCCTCGTCCACTTTAGGGTATGGTACCAAGTGGGGTGAGCGGTGCATATCGGGGTCCTGGTAAATTATAAGTTTATTTCTACAGGTATCTAAGCAAAAGAATGTTTCTGCGATATCATAGAACACTTTCACATTCTTCTTGTCAGCTAAAAAAGTCTCGAATGGGTGGTAGGAAAATATAGACCATTCAAAAGCACTTAATATCTAAGTTTATTTGAATAAAGAATATTTCATTTCATTTCATTTCATTTCACTGCAATCAGTTGCTTAGTATTTGAGAGTTCTGAGTAAAGTGCATTTTATTGAAATTACAAAAACCTTAACCTATATTATGCTGGAAGAAAACTGACTTATTTTGAAAATAACTACTAATATACACATATATATATATATATATATTTCGCGTGTACAACTCATTAGAAATAAAACATTTAATAATTAATAATAAAACGTTTTTTGAATTCCCGACGTTTCGACACCTTTCCAGGGGTCGTGGTCACGTCGGGAATTAAAAAACCAATAAATACAAACTAAATAATTCTAAAACAACACCTGAATATAACCTAATAATTTACGCGCTGTAATCCGTAAAAAGTGTTTTATTTCTAATAACTACTAATTTCAAACAAAATTATTAAATCGAGAGATTTTTTACGAGACAAAATAAAAATTAAATAAATTATACAACTTACAAAAACTATACAGCTAATAATTAAAAAAATATTGAAGAACTCTTCCTATGTAGCATTGTGTTCTTAGGTGTGCATGTCTATAACAATTTCGCTGTGACCCTCACACCTAGTAAATTTTTCACATACCGAGATGTGAGAGTCACAGCAATCGTACTAGACTCATCCTCTTTGTAAGAAGTACTGAAAATATCACATGAAAACAAAAACGCTTTATAGTTCCAAAACATAGTTATACTATAGTTATACTATAGAGCATTGGTTCCGAACCTGGTGGTAATTACCCTCGCGAAAGTAAAACGGCTATTTTTTTGGGGGTAACAGAGTTGATACCTAGTACGAATGAATAGAAAAGAGAGTAAAATTTTAATTATTATCATTATTTTCGTACTTAAATAAAATGACACTAGGTACGTGATATAGCGCTCTTTCGCGTTGCGTGTAGTGTGCGTGTATATACACACAGGCGGTGTGGTGAGGGGCGCCCCCAAAAGTTGGGGGTAAAGTCGGTTTACCTATACAAGGTGTTACAAAAGTACCCCTAATGCCGAATATGGTATATGGGGACCATCAAACACGCGAAAAAAAAAAACAGCTGTTTCATACATTTTGATATTTTCGATTTTGATTTTTGTATGAAACAGCTGATTTTTTTTTCGCGATTTCAGAGTTGGTCCCACAGTAAAAGTTGTTCAGTTTGATGGTCCCTATCTACCATATTCGGCATTAGGGGTACTTTTGTAACACCTTGTATAGGTCATATGGATAACAATATTGAAAAGGTTAGGAACCACTGCTATAAACGTTTTGTAGAACAATAACATAAAAGAAACTATAAGTTTAAAGAATAAAACAAAAGTGTCTCATATGAAAGTCATAGGTTAGGATAAAAACAAGAATATAATTATTATATGTGTATAAAACACAATACATATGCAATGGAGCTCGATGGCGCAGTAATTTAGTGTCTGGCCCAGCGATTGCGGAGTTTAAGCAACTTTCGCAAGGGTCACACATGGGAAGGTCCTCTGTGCTTCGGAAGGCAGTTAAATCGTTGGTCCCGGCTGCATTTGCAGCCGTTAACACCCACCAATCCGCAATGAGCCCGCGTGGTGGGTTGTATGGCCCATACTTTTTATCCACCCATAAGGAAGGCCTGTGCCCCAGCAGTGGGGACATTAAAAACGGCTGATGGTCAGACATACACGATACATAAACTTAACATCAAAGCGAAGATGGAGAAACACAAACACGACACGCTGTGACCCTCACACCTAGTGATAATTAATACATTAAGCGTGAGAGTCACAGCTGCCGGGTTTGATTCCTTGTTGCGGTGGAGACTAGCTAGAATAAACAATAAGATTTTTTTTGCCTATACAAAATATACATAAAGTAAAATTATACAATATAAGTAAATTATACAAACATACAAAGTGTTTTTTTGACACAAAATAAAGAAATAAATACAACAAACACATATATTTAAAATATTATGAGTAATAAATTGTTAATTTCAAAGATGTTGGAATCAAACACGGTACGCTGTGACCCTCACACCTAGTAATATATGTCACATATTAAGTGTGAAAGTCACAGCTATCGTGGTTGATGGTGAACCGAATCGACGTCTTGTATCACTGCTAAAAAAATATACATAAAAATAAATATAATATAAACAACATCACAAAATTAAATAATAAAATACATTAAAATAATGCATCAATTATTACACTTCACAATTATACACAAAATATTATTTAAAAAAATATATAAACATAATTATGACAAGCGGGTGATTCCTATGCTTTTAGATCTTAAAAGCGCGTAGTCTGCACACTAGCGCCGCCATTGGAAAAAAATCATAGTGCTTAAATAAAGACGAAATTGTGAATATCCCTCTGTAGGGCATTCCGAAGAAGCTTTGTGGTATATATTTTTTCGTTTGAAAAATATTTTCTAGCCTTTCGTTTAGTTTAATTGAGTTTTTTTGCGTAAAGTCAAAGCAAAAAGCTCCATTAAACTAAACGACTGGCTACAAAATATTCTTTAAACGATAAAAAGTACCACAAAGCTTCCTCGGAGTGCACTACAGAGATATAATTAAAGTTGTGCGTGTTTTCAGCCAGTTGATCGATCAGCTCATCCATTTAGGTAGTTATCCACGTCTTTACGTGTTCCACTATAAGATCTATAATCGTATGGCACAAACCTCATTAAGACCGTATGTCCACGCCTGTTGGATCCGCTCGCGGGCCCACAAGTTGTGCGTGTTTTCAGCCAGTTGATCGATCAGCTCATCCATTTAGGTAGTTATCTACGTTTTTACGTCTTCCGCCTTAAGATCTATAATCGTATGGCACAAACCTCATTAAGACCATATGTCCACGCCTGTTGGATCCGCTCGCGGGCCCACAAGTTGCGAGTGTTTTCAGCCAGTTGATCGATCAGCTCATCCATTTAGGTAGTTATCTACGTTTTTACGTCTTCCGCCTTAAGATCTATAATCGTATGGCACAAACCTCATTAAGACCGTATGTCCACGCCTGTTGGATCCGCTCGCGGGCCCACAAGTTGTGCGTGTTTTCAGCCAGTTGATCAATCAGCTCATCCATTTAGGTAGTTATCTACGTTTTTACGTCTTCCGCCTTAAGATCTATAATCGTATGGCACAAACCTCATTAAGACCGTATGTCCACGCCTGTTGGATCCGCTCGCGGGCCCACAAGTTGTGCGTGTTTTCAGCCAGTTGATCGATCAGCTCATCCATTTAGGTAGTTATCCACGTCTTTACGTGTTCCACTATAAGATCTATAATCGTATGGCACAAACCTCATTAAGACCGTATGTCCACGCCTGTTGGATCCGCTCGCGGGCCCACAAGTTGTGCGTATTTTCAGCCAGTTGATCGATCAGCTCATCCATTTAGGTAGTTATCTACGTTTTTACGTCTTCCGCCTTAAGATCTATAATCGTATGGCACAAACCTCATTAAGACCATATGTCCACGCCTGTTGGATCCGCTCGCGGGCCCACAAGTTGTGCGTGTTTTCAGCCAGTTGGTCGACCAGCTCGTCCATCTTGGGTGTTAGGGTGACAGCACTCAGGTCTAATGGTGCTGGCTTGTAGCCGTTGGACTATGGGAGTTTTTAAAGTTGTTATTAAGCGTCTGGTTATTGAGAAACAAATAAGAGTAACAAAAAATTGTCGACTAATAAATAACTGTTGGGAGTTACTCAGCATGAAATAAAAAGAATATAAAACTCAGCATCTGTCAAACATGAACTTGATCCCCGTCTCGTGTTTCGTTAAATTCAAACATGATACAAGGATAATAATATCAAGTTTCTCGATTCACATGATGAAATATCTCCGTCACTTTTTATGTGAACTTTATCAGGACATAACATACTAAATAATATCTAAAAAAATCGACTCGCACCAGATCATATTCTCGGACGGGAATCGAACCCGCGACCTTTGGAAGTCTGATCTAATCCTCTTACCACTGCTACCTAGTCACTAGTGACTCCCATCCCGTCCGAGATTATGATCTGGCGCGAGTCAAATTTTTTCCAGTATATTATTTAGTATAGTATTAAAATAGCATTGTGAATGCTAAAATCTCAAATTCAAAAAAGCACATAGGTAACATGTTTTCATGCCTTGAAATAATCAAATATCAAATGGTTAAACATAAAGAACGCGTCACGAAATACGACCGCTAAACCAGCGAATGATGGAGGAATCTATACTGTCTTCCAAAGCTATAAGATACATTTTCGCTTGCCTTTGAGGCACCTATCAGCGGGTTTTTTACGTTACGCATACTATGGAAGAAACGTTTTGAATAAAACGTTCATCATGAATGCGACAGACAGTCCTCTATGCAGGGGATGCCTGGAAGCAGAGGAAACAGCCGCCCACGTGATCCTGGAGTGCGTGGGGCTGGCCACACAACGGGCAGAAATCCTCACAGAGGTGAGGTCGCTCCTAGAAGCCTGTGAACGCCCCAGGAGGCTTCTGCGCTTCTGGAAGGAGCTGGGATGGCTCGATTAGCCATACCGATGCTATGAGGTTTCACGCATAACGGACCAAATTGGTCTAAATGCGGAGAAAAGTGCCCACCACCAATACCAATACCAATAAAACGTTTTGAATATTGAATCGAGTATACCTGCATGAACGGCTCGTTGGGTAGACGCACGTTGCGGATGCGCGCCGGCGGCTTGTCCAGGCTGATGTAGTAGCCGAGAGCTAAGATGGTTCTAAAACAAGCGAGTTCACGACCAGAATTAATGGTCAATCCACATATTGGGATAAGCCTGGGGCCCAACCGGTTAACTTTTCGAACTTCGGCGGGTCTGCCGAGCTTCAACTTAAAACAGATAAATCGAAGTTATTTAGAAGATATCGATGTTCGTGTGACTTGAATTGGGGTTCGCCATTTTGGTCTGATTGGGGTTCGATTTATCTATTTTAATTTGAAACCTGGCAGACTTTCCGAAGTTCGATGCGTTAGCCGGTACGGCCCCAGATTAGTTTCTATTCTGTCGCAGCTTTCGGTTTGCGGGTCAAGGTCAGTCCTCAGCCAGTCTTCAGGTCCGTCCGTTCTGTTTGTCGATAGAATTTCTGTCTGTCTCTCCAGTTCGTCATCCTCTGTCGTATGTCTGTCAGCCTGTCAGTCATTAGTCGAAGGAGGTTGGACGCCGCGACAGTTGCTATGCAACGTTTGATGTTCGACAGTTACCTAAGTGTTGCCTAGCAATTAATCTAGACCTCCTGTGGAATGATTATTAATCTGTAATAAGTGTAATAAGTCAGCAATCATACTGCAACTTTTCGTTGCGTTGAGTAACGTGATATCGTGGATGTAGCGTAGATCTTAACGACTAGACTCTATGTAAAATGTATGGAGACCGACGCGCTAAGCTCGACGTACGTGGCCCACGTCGGCATCCTTTGCATCAACTCATGGTAGGTCCACAGATATCCGATAGTTTCGGTTACGGTTACGAATCTCCTTAACATCCTTGGTATTAAATACTCAGTTTGCACCAACTCATGGTAGGTCCACAGATATCCGATAGTTTCGGTTACGGTTACGAATCTCCTTAACATCCTTGGTATTAAATACACAGTTTGCACCAACTCATGGTAGGGCTACAGATATCCGATAGTTTCGGTTACGGTTACGAATCTTCTTAACATCCTTGGTATAAAATACTCAGTTTGCATCAACTCATGGTAGGGGCACAGATATCCGATAGTTTCGGTTACGGTTACGAATCTCCTTAACATCCTTGGTATTAAATACTCAGTTTGCACCAACTCATGGTAGGGCCACAGATATCCGATAGTTTCGGTTACGGTTACGAATCTCCTTAACATCCTTGGTATAAAATACTCAGTTTGCATCAACTCATGGTAGGGGCACAGATATCCGATAGTTTCGGTTACGGTAACGAAGCACCTTAACATCCTTAGTATGAAATACTCAGTTTGCATCAACTCATGGTAGGGCTACAGATATCCGATAGTTTCGGTTACGGTTACGATGCACCTTAACATGATACCAAATAATATATTAGAAAAAATACGACTCGCACCGGATCATGTTCTCGGACGGGAATCGAACCCGCGACCTTTGGATATCCGGTCCGATGCTCTGACCGCTGAGCTACCGAGTCACTGTGACTATTATTATTTGTATATACAGTATATTATTTGGTATTATATAAAAATAGCATTGTGAATGCTTAAATCTCAAAAATTTAAAAACACCTTAACATGCTTGTTATGAAATACTCACTTGAGAGTCTGCACGGCGAGTTGTATGTCGTACCGCTTCTCTGCGGCCGGCAGCCGCTCGAACGGCACCAGGCACGGGTGGATCTTGTGCAGGTCTTCGCGTTGCTCGCCGTACGTCCACCCGGCTTCAATCTATTCACCGTCACAATTTAATTATTAATTTAAATTTCAATTGCCTACTGCACTTACAGTTTCACACTAAAGCGTGCAGTGGGTTGATATACACATTTACATTTTATAGACACAACCAATCAAATAAGACGAATAGCACAATCAACAAAATGGACATACACAGAATACATCGACATCTGAGCCCTATTTAATAATGTGACTAACGGAGCCGCGAATAGCCGTCGCATGCGCAGATGAGCCAATTTTTGAGAAACGAATAAAGAAAAACAACAATGGCGAATAAAGAACATTAATGAACAATAAATTTAGGTCATTATTTACGTGTTAAAGTGCTAAGACTTCAATTATTTACATTACTTTATGCTGATAGTTATACCCGTATTCACAAACATTACTAGTGCCCGCGGACGCATAGCGATACAACTGCCAATCACACGTCATACGTAAAACAAACGAACCAATCACAGCGCTCTATTTGAACGCAATGCGTTCACATAGGTAGGGTAGTTCTTGTGGATGTTATTCTTAAACAGAAGCAGCTCGTCTTAAAGAGCGCTCGTGCAGAGCGCTTCCAAAAAAATCGTTTAATTATCTACTATGATTTTATTATAAATCCTACACTTACATACATTCTACTATGCCTTTAAACTTTATATAGCATTTTACTAGAAACAATTACCTACGTACAGACGACAGCACGTCAGGTTATACAGTTAAACTGCGAAAACAGCTTTTATTACGTAGGACATAAAGGCGGTCTCAAGGTCAACATGACGGCACCTTAGACTCTACGTCTAAGGTGCTGTCGTGTGTACAATGATCAAAATGTTCTTTATCATTAAATTTATAGTCAAGATGTATCGAGTGGAGCGCCAGCGATTGCGCTCCTACGAAATAAAGTTCAATAATCTTGAATACGAGTTTTAGATTACCTTGTTCATTGCCCACATTTCGTGAATATTCTCAGCTAACTTGTCTCTTATTTGTTCCACATACGATGGCAGTGTGATCTGAAAAGTATTGCTTCGTTAATCATTATTGTTTCCAAAATATTTAATGCTTAAAACATGATGGTAACATAAACGAAAATTAATCAAAGACATAGATAATAGTACAAGTTCAAAGACAAAAATATTGTTAAGAGGGCGTAGTCTGCACACTAGTGCCGCCATTGGAAAAAAAAATCATAGTGCTTAAATTAAGACGAAATTGTGAATTATCTCTCTGTAGTGCACTCCGAAGAAGCTTTGTAGTTCTTTTTATCGCTTAAACAATATTTTCTAAACTGTCGTTTAGTTTAATGGAGATTTTTTGCGATAACTGGCCACTTTTAACAATAAAACTGCATTTAAATAAACGATAGCCTAGACAATATTGTTTAAGCGGTAAAAAGAACTACAAAGCTTCTACGGAGTGCACTACAGAGAGATAATTCACAATTTCGTCTTTATTTAAGCATTATGATATTTTTCCCAATGGCGGCGCTAGTGTGCAGACTACGCAGTCTTAAGCAATATTACTCCTTACGTGTGACGTCTCAAGGCGTTATATTCTTAAACAAACTTTTTGGTTAAACTAGATGTAAACAAACTACTCAAGTTGCTAAAATTTCATAGCTGGGCAGACACTCGTGCATCAGTGCTTCTGCTTTGTTCCAAGTACAAGATCAAGTCTGAGTGATTTACAGAGACGTACATTCTAGATTACGGTCTCCAAATGTTGGACTATGTGTGCGACTCAAACATTTTAGTTACCTCATCCAGCCCCTGTAGCATGATCCGCGAAAAACGGTGGGACAGGTAAGGGAGCAACAATACCACCAGCCGGTAAGTTGGTGGAGAATAAACATTTCTACCTACCTTTTTGAAACAGCATATGCGGGTTTCTTTTACATGCGAGGCACACTTTTGACAGACAGACATTAAGGCGAGACAACAAGTATTTTCCAGGTGTTTCAGAAAAGGGGCCCTACCGGCTAACTTTTCGAACTTCGGCGGGTCTGCCGAGCTTCAACTTAAAACAGATAAATCGGTAAGGAGTTTCGTATTGTACTATTCGCCGAAGTTATTCAGAAGATATCGATGTTCGTGTGACATCATGAATTGGGGTTCGCCATTTTGGCCCGATTGGGGCTCGATTTATCTGTTTTAATTTGAAGCCCGGCAGACTTTCCGAAGTTCGATACGTTACCCGGTACGGCCCCAGATCTGTGGTAATGGTTTTTGACTGTTTATCTCGTCTCTCAAATATATCTCACCTGTAGAGTATCAACAGGGGTAGGCACAAACGCCGTGTCGTCTTGAACCAGTGGTGGGCCGGCAAGTGCCCTCTTGGCTAAGTTGCCGAAGTAGAAGCACGGTTCCAAGTTCAAGATCTGCTGAGGTAGCAGCGATTCTACTAAAGGCGAGTATCCTTCAGGAGCGGCGTACCGAAGACGACCATGCTCCCCACCGAGGAGAAAGCGACAACTAGGAATAAAGGGACACATTAACTACTCGGTCTGTGCAACTGGTCTGCAACCCACAACTGTTTTCTATATCACCTCATAAAAACAATCGGCATTACCACAAATGATTTTCAAACACTGTTTAGTTTAGACACTGCTTAAATGTGATGCCATCTCTATCAAACTATATAGTCAAAAAAGTGACAGCATCATATTTAAACAGTGTCTAAGTTAAACACTTGTTGAACAGTGTTTTAAAATCTTTTGTGGTAAGGCAGTATGTGTTTTAAAATAATCCTGTGCACCGAATGTGTGCTTACTATAATGATATCTGCGGCGATCACGACATATTCAATTGTCATGTATTTTTTTTTAAAAGAGCTCTCATGTTGCACCCCAGTCTTTAATAATTATTGTTTCGTTCCTTGATATTAAGCCTAATAAAATATATAAGTACTTTATTCTCTCAAATTAATTTTATAAAATGAATTAATAAAGTGTTGTTCTGATGATGATGACGACGGATTTCACCATTGATTTTAAACGCGATTAAAACCACGTTTTGCATAATGTTGTTTAAATATCGAGTTCGATCCCCGTTTATTCCAAACGCCACCAGCCCATTGATAAAATTGATACAAGATCTGACAAGGCACTGTTTATTATAATTATAATTCTACATTTTAGTAAAAAAAATTACTTCGTTGTTAAGACAGCCTTAAACTAGCTTAGCGACAAATCGCGTTTAAAATCAATGGTGAAATTGGCTCTAATTGAAGTTTACGAGTAATGCGTTTGTGAAGTTATGAAATATTGGTAAAAATTGAACTAGTAAGTTTATGAACAAACGTAATAGAGTTTTGGTAACTTACCTTAATTTACTGGAACAGCTGATAGCAGGGAAGAACATTCCCTCCAAGTTGAAATTGGTGAAGGATCCCGTGACCCTTACGCCGTTGAACATAAAGTTGATAATTGGCACAGTGAGATCGAGGGCGCAACCGATGACGTCACCTAATTACAATGGAAAAATATTATTGACTAGCGTCGCCCGCGACTTCTTCCGCGTGGACTTATTACACTATAATACTAGTGGCTCTGTGAGCTTTAGACATCGCTTTATCATATCTCCGCCATTTGAAAAATATCAAAAAGCTAAATCGACAAAGAAATTATGTTTATGCAGGATCTAAAGATATAGTTAGTTCGTTCTGTAGATAGGGATCAAAAGGGAGGTCGACACAACCTCTCTGAGTTTTCTTCCGCCAGTTCTTTCTCTCAGAGGCCTCCCAATTTGTGAACTGGTAGTAGATTCAGTAGCTAGATCTTGTTTTCTAATTAACTTTATTCAATTTAATTCGGTAATAATTATTAAAATCAGAACGCAGCTATAAAATAATTTAATAAACTTGAATACATTTTTATAAAATTTCGAGCGGGTAATTTCATAAAAATATGAGCAGCCTTTTTGCTTTAGTCCTCCCGTGACCACGGCCCCTGGAAAGATGTCGAAACGTCGGGAATTCTAAAAAACCAATAAATACAAACTAAATAATTCCAAAACAACACCTGAATTAATAATATACGCGCTGTAATCCGTAAAAAGTGTTTTATTTCTAAATTATGTAGAATTATCGAACCTGCCCTCAAATTTTCATGAGAAATGAGACCTGTAGAGGAGAATAGACGGACAGCCGGAGAGACATACGAAAGATTTTTGCCCAAGCTGAAAAAGAGACGCTTCGCTCGCGCTTCGCGTTCGCTTGGTCAATTAGTAAGATCGATTTTTTTTAAAATGGCTAAGACTTATGTTAAAATGAGGTCTACAGCTCACAGAACCACTAGTTTTATTTCGTTAATGATTAAACTAACTGATATCTGTTTAACTGAGTATTAAAAAATCAGCCCTTGGAGACCATAATGTATGTATGTATGATATCCATAATTCTATTCTATTTCAAATGTATTGAAAACATATAAACACAGCTTTTTGATAACTTTGAAAAAGTTCAATAGTGCGAGTGAGACAGCCTATCTGAGCTTAAAAATTTTACAATGCTCTTAAAAACACATCCCAAGCAACGCAGCTTAGCACAGCTCAGTCTGGTGTATGCGCACCCTAAGACCTTGTCCAGAAAGAGCGAATTTACTCGCGATTTGGGTTACACTGCTGTTAATATTGCACACCTTGTTGACGTCGCCGGTCCTAAGCGAGCACTGAATAACAAAACGCGCTTGATACTCGCGTAGTTCTGGACATGGTCTAAGTCCCTATCTACGTACCTTTCCTGATATAAGGCTCTTCAGCATGCGTCCTGTTCACGGGCGTTTTCCTGCCACCCGCCCACAGAAACGCTCCGTCGAAACCGAACGAGTATAGATCATCGCCCACGCCATTTCCTCCCCATTTCTCTCCGCCACCGGGGTAAGGCACATAGCTGTGTGCCAAAAAGAAAAAATATTTAAAATATGTTCTATTAAAAAAAACAATATAAACAACCATAAATACAAACATAAATCTCAGCCATGTTGAGGTTTACAGATTTTTTTAATAATTTTCCGGAGTTGTTTGCGGTCAGATTCTACCATATCATATCATAATTATTACGATACGACTTTTACCAAATAACCTGAAAATAGTTAAAAGGCCGTACAAACGTCAAATACGAACGATTTCACACAGTAGGTGTTACTTGATTTATCGGTCCCAAAAAAAAAATATAGAAAGTAGATTATACCACTCAGTTATGTGTTTGACTGAAATATTATAACTTTAACTATTCTCTTTTTAAATTTTGAGATTTAAGCACATGATGTGTGTACATACGAGATATTAAGAGAAAATTAAACGAGTGTTCTTTATAAGGGTATTAGAAGCCAAAACAATTATTTTTAGAATTTTTATCTGTTTGTCTGTGTGTTTGTATCACGTAAAAACTATTGCACCAAATTGGATGCGGTTTTCACAGTTGTATTACTGAGTCTGACTTAAAATCTGATGCATGTTTCATCTCGATACAAAGTCCACGTGAATGGAGTCACGGGCGGCCGCTAGTATAATAAAAATAACAGTCTTACCCAGATGTGTTCGCCCATCCAATTCTAAGATGCGGCACCATGTGCGTGGTTTTCTCGATGTGGTCGAGAGTCACTTCAAAGTACCACTTCTGGTACACGGCCGACCCTTCCACTCTGCCCACGAAGATGTTCGGACGAACGCTGCCAATTACAAGTAGCCACATTAGGAAAAGGGACTTTAACGTGTGTCTCGACACAGTCGCTTTCCTTTTTCTCTTGCGCTTTCAACAGAAGCATGAGACCTACCGGTTTAATTTCTTTGCTTTGCTGTTCTAGTAGAACAGAGGCTACCGGCTAATACATCGAACTTCGGAAAGTCTGCCGGGCTTCTAATTAAAACAGATAAATCGAGCCCCAATCGGGCCAAAATGGCGAACCCTAATTTATGATGTCACACGAACATCGATATCTTCTAAATAACTTTGGCTAATAGTACAATACGAACCCTTACATCGATTTATCTGTTTTAAGTTGAAGCCCGACAGACTTTCCGAAGTTCGATGCGTTAGCCGGTACGGCCAAAGTTCTACTAGAACAGCAAAGCAAAGAAATGAAACCGGCCAGCCTCATTACATTCAATAGCGCATGCCCTATCTTCTCAAAAAAACCCCAAATTAGTATGGCAGAAAGGGAAAAGGGAAAGCGCAGGGTTTGGAGGCAATGTAGCATACATCTACAAGGTCTCCCGCTTAGGGCGCGCGAACCGATGGCGTAGTTTCTTTGACATTCACTAGTGCTTGTAACAGCCTACTGAATAAATGAGTTTTAAATCTTGACGTAAGTTGAATTGCAATTAGGGTGCGTTTCCACTGAAGTGGAGCTGAGTTAAGCGGTGCATAGTGGAGCGGAGCATCGTGATTGGTCATTTTATGCATCACTCAACACCACTGCCTTACACTGCTACTCATTCACCAACGTTTCATCACAATCGGATAAATGGTTTAGGAGTGCATAGAGGACAAACATACTTACATTTGTTTTTAATTATATAGATTGGCGAAATAGCACTCAATGTTACTACGCTCCCCGCTACTGCCACCTCAACCACCCAGTATATAGAGCCAAATACACAATGCACAGAAAAGATCGTTTTCTCATGATATAAAACATAAACTTGCTGCAGTTCTGGACTGGAATCCATTGGTCTATCAGAGACTTGAATTAAGTTTCTCCAGATAATTTATCCATATCCGATTGCACCCTATTTCCGATCAGACAACAACGCACAGGATATCCAACTCTTTTTTTTTGCTTTATTCAAATAAACTTAGTAATTAAGCGCTTTTGGATCGTCTATATTTTTCTACCACCCGTTCCATACTTTTTTAACTGACAAGAAGAACAGGCGCAAGAAACTTATCAGCTTTAACAAAAATAACTAACGATATTTACAAACTTAAATATATCGTTACCAAATACAATACATACAACAGGTTATTAACAACAAAGTACTTACTAGCAAGTTATTGTGTTACATCATTTCCACGCATTCCGGTCTTCCAGATAATCGTCTACTTTATAATAACCTGTACCCATGAGCGTCTTTTTGACTCTGTGGCGTCTGCAAAGAGGTCACCACTTCTCTATGGTTAATAAGAGAAAAAGAAAGGTTGTTCTGACTTCTATCTTACGTTACTGATGTCACAGAATTTTATTGTTGCTTTCTTGCTATTGTAAATTAATATTATCCCTTCCTTACTCGACCGTGTTCCTTCCTATTTTAATGTGACTCCTCCATGTAAATACACATTGTACATAGCATTTATGAAGTAAATAATAAACACACGTTGGAAGTGTTTTCATCATAGTTTTAACAACGAACACAAGTATAGTGCGGGCAGGAACCAAAGCCCGCACAACTCTACAACATGTTACAAAAATACCCCTAATGCCGAATATGCTATATAGAGACCATCAAACTGAACAACTTTTTCTATGGGACCAACTCTGAAATCGCGAAAAAAAAATCAGCTGTTTCATACATTTTGATATTTTCGATTTTCATTTTTGTATGAAACGGCTGATTTTTTTTTTCGCGATTTCAGAGTTTATCCCATAGTAAAAGTTATTCAGTATGATGATCCCTATCTACCATATTCGGCATTAGGGGTATTTTTGTAACACCTTGTATAATTGAAAGCTAAGATTCAAATAACCTTGAAACATGGTCCACGAGTTGCGTCTGCAGCAGCAAGTTCTTGCCGGGCAGCAGGTAGTCGCAGATGTTGTTCTGCGAGGAGCGCACCGCTACTCCGTTGCCGACGCACAGCGAGCACAGCACGTCCAGAACTTTAGGGTCGCGACCGTGCTTCTCCAGAAGGGAGATTATTACTTTGATGTGTTCATCCTGTCAGTCAGAAAGAAATGTATAAAAGTCTGTTTATCTTTAATTGTCCTTTTTTAGTAAACAGCTTTTGACAGTTATCATACGTCTTTTAATTGTAAATCGTTATTTAAAAATATGTTGTTTTATTAAATTTAGATTTTTCGCATTCACAATGCTATTTTTATATTAAGATAAATAATATTAGACCCGTAACACCTGAGACGGAACACGAACGTGTTACGGGTGAGTCGATATTTTCTAGTATTTTTTCTAATATTATTTATCTTAATATGTTGTTTTGTTAAATCAAATTGTCACTAATAATTAATAACTTTTTATATGAAACAGCTGATTTTTTATTGTCAAAATTCATTGTCTTTTGATAATTAAAACGTGAAAAATTGCAATATCATATCGCGTTTCGGTGGTCATACTAGGGGAGCTTATTATTTACCCCTAAACGATCCAGCATGGCTTGTCAAGCACGTATACGTAATTACCACCACCACCTATCATTTGGGGGCGTAGCCTACCTTTGATAAGTCACGGTAATCACGTGATACCTACGTGCTGGTCAAGCATCGCTCCTAGACGATCAAAATGAGATTGACAAGCCGAAAAATTTATGTGCTCGACATGCAATGCTTGGCCGTTTGGATATTACAAAGAAGTTATTCTATTGTACTGTCGACCAATATGAATCATTACCCACCTTAAGGTTATTTTCTTACAGTCATTCTAATACAAGTAGGTTGAAATTCGCTTGAACATACATTACCTTGGTAACGAACCTGTTACTATTTTATTAGACACTGAGAGTCACTGACTTGGCTACGGTAAATAGATCGGACAAGCTCGACTATGCTCGTTCGTGACAACAGAGAAATGCTATTACTGTCTCTTTCATTCATTATATTTTTTCTCATCGACTGACTACTCGAGATCAGTCTGGCACACTGTCATATGTGTCATAATGTCCTTTTATTTTTAAAATTATAATATTTTTTCTGCAGTTAAAAGAACTAGGATTATGGACCATATCTTATTCGAAATTCAAAACATG
Source organism: Catoptria pinella (assembly GCA_963556745.1). NCBI lineage: Eukaryota > Metazoa > Arthropoda > Insecta > Lepidoptera > Crambidae > Catoptria > Catoptria pinella. The sequence goes on along the minus strand of OY750782.1, from coordinate 1,955,758 downwards.
ATCGCTTTATTGAAAAACGTATCTCGTGCAGTGATAATAAAGGTTAAAATTGCATAGATCTGACCCGTAATGATGAAATTTTATTCATATTTAAAACGTACTAAGAGAAATATACACGATAGAGAAGACAACCTAATTATTCTTATGGTTTCAAAGGAATTATCGGCAAAGTGGGTCACGATTCAGTCGGTTGGAGCGTAGTCACCCGCATCATGTTGAGAGCCTCGGGCGAGTCGATGAGCACGCAGTGCAGCACGTCGAGCATGCCCGTGCCCTCGCCCGACGCCTGCGACCCCAGCCGGGAGAACAGCCAGTTCAACCGGTTGGAGTTCGCGAACTGGGCGCAGTTCGTGTGGTTGCCCTTGATGATAGCGGCTGCGACGAATCAGAGGTCCGAGTGTTACTTGTCAAATGTACGAACGTTACTACCGCGTTCGTGTTCCAAGTATGATAGACCTTAAAGCTAGGGCGATAACTTCTAAATTTAAAATCTTAACGCAAACGCGATTGTGATGTTTGAACATTTGAAAACTTACACTCGAGCGTCAGTCGGGTTACTCCCGACGCGATCGGAATCGAATTCGAATCGAGTAAACGACGACGAATCAAAACGGTACTATGGAAACCGTGGAAACCGTTTTCAATGTACTAAAATAACAGATTTTTGACGTTTATTCGATCCTGATGTGAACTCGATTAGTTTGTATACAATGTATCGAAAGTTCACATGTACAGATTAAAGATAAGATTCTTTAGTTTTTGCAAAGAAAAACCTCAGTAAAAAATAGTTCGTTGTAGTAGCAGAAGGCAAAAGTGCCTACTTGTGAACATGTGAATTTTCGATTCATAATGTACAAGTCAACGGCACGCCACCGGGCTTCGACGACAGTGTAATCATAATTCAATCAATTTTAACGGAAACAAAAAAGATGGAAAATCCCAAAAGAACAGCTAACAACCCAAAAATTTAACATTGGCAATTTTGTATGGGAATCGCCATTTCGAACTACTTTTGACAGCTAACTTTTGATAAAGAGGTTGTCCCATAAAGGTTTTAGTCTGAAAGTTCGGAAAAAAGAATTGTTATTATAACTAACTAAATAATGAAAAAGATGGTGCTAGTATTCCAATATTTTAAAATTCTCAAAGTAAAATTGATAATCATATAAGTTGTAGGTGATATTCACAAGTAAATAATAATAATAAACTTACCAAGCAACTGGTACAGGTAGCCCGATATCATGTCCCAACTCTGTCCCGACTCATCTCCCGCGAGGAACCCTGCTAGGAACCCCTGCGAGGTGATCACGTTGATCTTGTCTATGGCCTCTAAGATCAGGTTCAGGATACCCTCTTCTTGGAACAGGTCTTGGCGATTGCGGAGCGCACGGAATTTGTTCTGCTTCTCCTCGTGTTCTGGAAGTAAAGAAGAAGTAAAAATATGATCCTGAGATATTTCGGACAATTTTTTAAATTAACGAGCTGCCAATATTCTATTCGTCTGAACGCTACGCTAACTATTAAAGCTTAAACATGAGTAATAGATGATTAAATTAAATAGTCGCAAACTTGTGAAAAACAGACTTTGATCTATTGTATGGAATTGACAAGTTTACAGCACGTAATTTTATAATTTACTGCTTATTTAAAGGTTTTAATAGTTAACGTAGCGTTTAAACGAATAGAATGTTGACCATTTGAGTAGGGGGGCAGGAGTAAAAGATCTTGTGACTCTTTATTTTTTGACGACCTCCGTGGTCACCGGCTTTGTACACCGGTTTTCAAGGTGTCGCCATCACTGAGGCCCCGGGTTCGATCCCCCAATATAGAAAACGAACTTTTTTATATTGGCTCTGGTCTGGGTGTTTGTGATACCACCGTTGTCTCTGATTTCCATAACACTAGTGCTCTAGCTACTTACTTTGGAATCGAAGCAATGTATGTGATGTTGTCAAATATTAATTTATTATTATTTTTGAATCTCATTCAATGTACTTATGTAAGAAAAACATACAAATTACTCACCCATGTCCTCATCAGGTTGTGCGAAGTAGTTGATCAGATCCTCCAGACACATCACCATCTCGCTCAGATTCACCGACGCGAAGAACATCGAATGGCGACGGTTTTCTTGCAGCGTTTCCAAGCCACTGTTGGGGTTGGAAAACAGTTAAGTTAAACAAAACTGTGGTCCTATTTTAAATAAGGAATCGGTTACAGGATGATGTTTGTCGTTCGATTAACTTGATTTCGGACTCACGCACAGAATACCCTGAGGGCCTAGTGCGAGTTGATGATTTCACTTTTCGCTATCGGAAACTATCGCTTTCTCTCTCTCACTCGCTTTGACTATAAGCAGTATTTTTGATAGTTTTCGAAGAGCGAAAACATTAACTCGCACCAGGCTTCCGGATATAAGATCTAATAATGTCACGGTGTGGGACGAATATCGACCTATTATCGACATTTCTTTTGGAAAAGGTCTCCTGGACTTAATGAGAAAGGTGTAACATTCAACTTTCAGATTACAATTTTTTTAAAAGTTGAATGAGAATAAGTTTTTTAATTACTAATTTCCTTAAAAGTTGAAAGAGAAAAAATATATTATCTAGAATTTGCTACAGTTACCTACTAAGTTTAAAAGCGCAGCGATCAGAGATAAAAAAGTCAACCTACAGAATTAAAATATAAGTTTTAATAATGTGCCCTTTGCAATGCAAACATACGTCTACTCAGCGTGATGAATTAAGTACTCATTGACTATTCTGATTCACAAAAAAAAACTTTCTTTACTGTTTGAGTTCAAAGTTGATATCAAAAGGCTTTTAAAAATTCTGAAAAACGAACTAAAAAAACTATTACTATATCCATTATTTTCTATCAAATCATCAAATTCTAAAGTCATAATTCTAATTATTGCTCTAAATCTACCTACTAAACAGGCGAATATTAATAAACTTGCATATTTTTGGTTTTACAAACCTTGCAACCCATTTGCGGCTTAGGAGTTAAAATTAACAGGGACAACATTATAAGTTCATATTATTATTGAGATTAAGGCGAGTAAATATGAAATTTACTTTAGTATTTATATCAAAATTAAAGTTTAGATACAACATCGAACAGTGCGTAGTGAAAGCTTCAAAAACAATAGCAACTAGTTGTATTTTGTTCAATTAAAAATCATATACAAACAAACGTAGAATATTATGTTTGGAGATATCGCTTAAAATACAGGAAGTAATTATATTCATCAAATAATCCGATAGTGATTAGAAAGAGAGATTTTTTAAGTTTATAAAATCTTTGAAACAATGCCCGTGTGATATTTTAAGAAACGTTGAAAAGAAATTAAAAGAAATTAATTATTTGCTAAGAACATAGTATATTATAGATGTTTTGATTATTATAAAAGTACAATATGTCGAACTCTCAGAAGAACATGCAAATTAATATAGGACTCTAAATATTAAAATTAATATGCCACAATAAAAGAAAAAACCGGCCAAGTGCGAGTCGCACTCGCGCACGAAGGGTTCTGTACCATTATCTATAAAAATGGCAATTCTTGTATGGGAGCCCCACTTAAATATTTGTTTTATTTTAATTTAATTATTTATTTTTAAAGTGAATATACAAGGTGTTACAAAAATACCCCTAATGCCGAATATGGTATATAGGGACCATCAAACTGAACAACTTTTACTATCGGGCCAACTCTGAAATCGCGAAAAAAAAATCAGCTGCTTCATACATTTTGATATTTTCGATTTTCATTTTTGTATAAAACAGCTGATTTTTTTTTTTCGCGTATCAGAGTTGGTCCCATAGTAAAAGTTGTTCAGTTTGATGGTCCCTATCTACCATATTCGGCATTAGGGGTACTTTTGTAACACCTAGTATAACTCAAATTCATACATACACATTCACAACGTCAAGACCAAAGAATCCATATTTACTGAGAAGAAATACATTTAAGGTGTAAAAGGACTTAAAAAAAGCAATAATTTTTTTTTTTTTTAAATATGAATGATCCTTGGAATGTGATTATAAATCATCACCAAATTAACAGAGCAGTTTTTGCAGTAAAGTGAGTTGCCGTAAAGGACGCCTTTACTTTGTAACATCTCGGCGTTATTCTATTCTCAGAGACATGGTACTGACTTGATAAACTTGGTGAAGAGCGAGGAGCACTTCCTGATGACCCTGGCGGTTCGGGACTCCTCCTCCTGCGAGCGGGAGAAGTCCAGGCCGTCGTCCATCTTGCCCTCCTCGTGGAGGATCGCTTGCTTCTCTTCCACTTTACCCACTCCTTTCTTCTTGGTTTCGTATGACTGTAAGGAAGGTATGTTATAAACTTCAGTTTCAGGTGTTATAGCTTATCTTAAAATAATTATATGGGGTTGTCCATTAATTACGTGATGTTTTTTTTAGAAACTTTTAACTTCCCCCCCTTGTTCTGGTGATACGTGGTGAGGTTTTAGACTAAACCCTTGTGTCCCCCCTCCCCCAAGCCACGTATTTTTTTTATAAAGTACTTACTTTAAAAATGACTGTTATTTCGGCTTAAAAATCGCGCGCGTCGCTTCAACTTAAAACAGATAAATCGAAGTACTTAAGAAGTTTCGTATTGTGGTTATTTAGAAGATATTGATGTTCATGTGACATCATAAATTAGGGTTCGCAATTTTGCTCGATTGGGGCTCTATTTATCTGTTTTAATTTGAAGCCCGGCAGACTTTCCGAAGTTCTATGCGTTAGCTGGTAGCCCCTGTTCAACTAAAACAGCAAAGCAAAGAAATGAAACCGGTAGGTCTGGGGCCAGCCTAAAGAAGGCTAACGTCTGTCACCGGGCGCGTGGCTGATCCGACTAAATGCCGAGCCGGTTGTCATTTTTAGCTAATTTTTTAAGCAATATTTGTTTGCAATTACACTTCCATTTTAGATTTTAGTTCGCTGAATATAAGTAATGTAACCTTATAAGACAGCCACAAGCCAGTCTCCGAGTGTTGCACGATGACGGTAGAGTCACCATACTTGATGATGGGCGCCCCGATCACCTCCAAGTCCTTGTCTTCCAACACCACTTTTTGGTCATCCTTCTCTTGTCGGAGACAGAACGCGCAGGATGCTGTTGTTGCTTCTTCTCTGTGGAGAAAATTGTAGGTTGAATTGGTTAATTGGTATGTATTACAAGGAGACTTGATGTTATTTGGTAAAAAAAGAGGCAAAAGGAGAACTGGCAGTCGCCATAGAAAAAAAAATATAGAACAGTAGGTACAGAACAGTACCTGCTGAGTTTTTGGTGCCATTTTATCGGGTTTAGTTCGGTGGCTATTTAATTTATTATTTGCAAATGGATTCATAGTAGATACTGTGTCTTAAAATTGGTGTCATTTGGTGTTACAAGTTGTACGGTCTTACACCGCACATTTTTGCCACCGATGTTACTGACCGAATGAGCAGCATTACGTCTAATTTAGGTCGCACGTCAGCACTTTGAACTTTCAACATATTCCTGTACGGAGTCCGTGGTCAACTAAGCGGAACTCGTACACAAGTGTCTACGCAACTGAACAATATGTGGAATCATTGAAATAGGCGCGATCTCGGTCGTGTGAAGCTGCGACTTTTATTGTAGTGGTGGGAACTTACTGAGTAAAGTAAACTGACATGATATATGCTTGGTGCCATATGCTCCAAAAAGCATTGGAATGCGATGCACCCGCATTCTAATTCATCTATGCGAACCGAAACAATGTCACTGAACCCTATCCGACACTCGAAACTGGCAAAAGTATTCCCTGAAGAGGAGTGTTGAGGCAGGATCTCTTTGTCATGTATTCAGCGAAAAGGGAAATACTTCCGCCGAGCTAGGTGTCTTTGCTCGGGGACCGCGGTTCAATTGTAAGATGTTGGATTTTGGTTTTATGCAAAGCGCTTAGAAAACTTCGATATCGTGAGTCAGGTCTCCATAAATTTTTGCCTCGATGTTAGCTTAACGTAGGGTGACGTCACGTCTGCGTAATGTTTACATACTGTACTTTTCGCTGAACCAGCATTTCTTCGTCATTCGTCGATTTGCTTATGTAGCGGTACGATCGCGCCGCAGTACCTGGTGACTAGGTAGAGCTCGTTCTGGTCGTTGACCCCGAGGTAGCGGCCCGTGGTGATGTGTCGGATGCGCATGGGGTGGTACCAGTTGATGAACCCGCCCGCCCACTTGGTGCGCGCCAGCTCCAGCCGCCACAGCGAGCAGTACCTGGTGACTAGGTAGAGCTCGTTCTGGTCGTTGACCCCGAGGTAGCGGCCCGTGGTGATGTGTCGGATGCGCATGGGGTGGTACCAGTTGATGAACCCGCCCGCCCACTTGGTGCGCGCCAGCTCCAGCCGCCACAGCGAGCAGTACCTGGTGACTAGGTAGAGCTCGTTCTGGTCGTTGACCCCGAGGTAGCGGCCCGTGGTGATGTGTCGGATGCGCATGGGGTGGTACCAGTTGATGAACCCGCCCGCCCACTTGGTGCGCGCCAGCTCCAGCCGCCACAGCGAGCAGTACCTGGTGACTAGGTAGAGCTCGTTCTGGTCGTTGACCCCGAGGTAGCGGCCCGTGGTGATGTGTCGGATGCGCATGGGGTGGTACCAGTTGATGAACCCGCCCGCCCACTTGGTGCGCGCCAGCTCCAGCCGCCACAGCGAGCAGTACCTGGTGACTAGGTAGAGCTCGTTCTGGTCGTTGACCCCGAGGTAGCGGCCCGTGGTGATGTGTCGGATGCGCATGGGGTGGTACCAGTTGATGAACCCGCCCGCCCACTTGGTGCGCGCCAGCTCCAGCCGCCACAGCGAGCAGTACCTGGTGACTAGGTAGAGCTCGTTCTGGTCGTTGACCCCGAGGTAGCGGCCCGTGGTGATGTGTCGGATGCGCATGGGGTGGTACCAGTTGATGAACCCGCCCGCCCACTTGGTGCGCGCCAGCTCCAGCCGCCACAGCGAGCAGTACCTGGTGACTAGGTAGAGCTCGTTCTGGTCGTTGACCCCGAGGTAGCGGCCCGTGGTGATGTGTCGGATGCGCATGGGGTGGTACCAGTTGATGAACCCGCCCGCCCACTTGGTGCGCGCCAGCTCCAGCCGCCACAGCGAGCAGTACCTGGTGACTAGGTAGAGCTCGTTCTGGTCGTTGACCCCGAGGTAGCGGCCCGTGGTGATGTGTCGGATGCGCATGGGGTGGTACCAGTTGATGAACCCGCCCGCCCACTTGGTGCGCGCCAGCTCCAGCCGCCACAGCGAGCAGTACCTGGTGACTAGGTAGAGCTCGTTCTGGTCGTTGACCCCGAGGTAGCGGCCCGTGGTGATGTGTCGGATGCGCATGGGGTGGTACCAGTTGATGAACCCGCCCGCCCACTTGGTGCGCGCCAGCTCCAGCCGCCACAGCGAGCAGTACCTGGTGACTAGGTAGAGCTCGTTCTGGTCGTTGACCCCGAGGTAGCGGCCCGTGGTGATGTGTCGGATGCGCATGGGGTGGTACCAGTTGATGAACCCGCCCGCCCACTTGGTGCGCGCCAGCTCCAGCCGCCACAGCGAGCAGTACCTGGTGACTAGGTAGAGCTCGTTCTGGTCGTTGACCCCGAGGTAGCGGCCCGTGGTGATGTGTCGGATGCGCATGGGGTGGTACCAGTTGATGAACCCGCCCGCCCACTTGGTGCGCGCCAGCTCCAGCCGCCACAGCGAGCAGTACCTGGTGACTAGGTAGAGCTCGTTCTGGTCGTTGACCCCGAGGTAGCGGCCCGTGGTGATGTGTCGGATGCGCATGGGGTGGTACCAGTTGATGAACCCGCCCGCCCACTTGGTGCGCGCCAGCTCCAGCCGCCACAGCGAGCAGTACCTGGTGACTAGGTAGAGCTCGTTCTGGTCGTTGACCCCGAGGTAGCGGCCCGTGGTGATGTGTCGGATGCGCATGGGGTGGTACCAGTTGATGAACCCGCCCGCCCACTTGGTGCGCGCCAGCTCCAGCCGCCACAGCGAGCAGTACCTGGTGACTAGGTAGAGCTCGTTCTGGTCGTTGACCCCGAGGTAGCGGCCCGTGGTGATGTGTCGGATGCGCATGGGGTGGTACCAGTTGATGAACCCGCCCGCCCACTTGGTGCGCGCCAGCTCCAGCCGCCACAGCGAGCGCGCCTGCGACATCACCGACCCGCCTTCGTACACTACGATGCTGCAACCAATTATAATATTATGCTACCGATATCACATTTGACAACTTATATAGTTTTAAATATAGAATTTGCATGAATTTATATTATTAATATTATCTTAATGAATCATTTTTTTATCCTTTATTCCATATACTTGTTTTTAATGTAACAATGTATTTATAATTTAATGAAATGAATTTGTGATTGCAAATTAATGTTATTATTATGAATGTGGAATCAATAAAACTATTTATTACCTATTTTTTTTATTTATTATATCGCTACCATACCAGCTAATTTGTTATTAAAAGTCTTCGATCAAGAATATCCTAGATAACGAACTAGGAAAACCCCGCTGTACCGTATGCACCATTGATTTACACCATCAATGGTACAGATGTCACTAATTAGTTTCGTTTGCTAAACTTATGGTTCAAACGAAACCGCATTGATAGTATAATTAAAGATAGATAGACAATGGTGCAGAAAAACAAAACAAATGAATGCCGAAAAAATAAAAAACTACCGGCAATATAAAACTAGGGTAAGAAACTAGGCAAAAAAAGTATAGCCATACTATCAATGCCGTTTAGTTTTATTTGCCAGTATTCTTTTGTTTTTTAGCATTCATTAGTTTTTTTTATTCAGCAATCCTTTGCTTTTTGGCATTCATTTGTGAATTTAGTTAAAAAACGTGTTATTGTTATTGCTTTTAAATTGTTTATAAAAACAAAAAAGTGGTCTACACAAACAAAAAACCGGACAAGTGCGAGTCAGGCTCGCCCACCGAGGGTTCCGTACTTACCTACATTATAAATAGTTCAGAAATAGAGTCTCGCAGTTTTTTCCGAGCTTCTCCCGAAATTCACAAAACTTATAATTTTGTGTTCTATAAGTGATATTGTGGTTATACTAACTACACAGTTTAGACCTAAATTAGTTAGGTAGGAAACCTTATCCAAGTAAGTACTTAAAATTACTTAAAATTCTATTTTGTGATATACCTATGAGTGATACAATAATTTTTAGTAGGTACAAAGCTACGCCATCTAGCATTTGTGTTGAACTAATTTAAAAACTAATTAAGTAAGCAAGGGTTGTGCTTTTTTACGAGTTATCTGTTATTTAGATTAGTCTAGATGGCGCTGCGCGGTGTCGTGACGATATTTTGGTAAACACCGTGTGAATAAAGACTTAAATTAGTTATAGTAACGAACGATGCATTGTTTTTTGCTTGTATTGAGCTGGTGAAAAAATAGCTTGCTTTGTTGAGGCTTCGTTCTCTCGGCGGGCACGCCACTGAATGTGTGTTTTATATTTATTATTTTTATGCTTGTATAATATTACTAGGTACAAGACACTCAAGTAGGTAGGTACCTATTTAGGATTGTGTTTAATTACATTACAAAATTATAAAAATAGGGCTAAGGGGCGGGGCTTATATATGGTACTCGTTTGACCACAAAGTTAAGCTGGTTTGTAATAGGAAAATGTGGGAATTTAAAAGAAAAAAAATCAGAATTATCAATGTAATGGTATTGGTTGGTAAAATACACGTAATAATAGACATTATCACCAAATTTCAAGTTTATAGGTCAATTAGAAGTTAAATTATGACCGCGCATACCGTCGTTTAACATCGATGATTGACTTTAAGAATTAAAAAATCAAATTGAGGAAGAGAAACCACGATAAATGTTATTATGATTAAAAAAGGAAAATATCTTTAGCCCCACCCGACTTCAAAAGATGTTTTTTTAATATCAGATATGCGTAGGTACTTGAATAGTAATTATGCAGATTTGAATATTATTTCTTGCTTTTTAGAGCTGTTGTTTTTTGAAGCTGTTTTTTTTCCTTTTGAGGTACAGAACCCTAAAAACAGTTTTATATTGAATCTTTATTTTAAAAATGACAAGGAAAGCATAGTGAAGTAGTAGTACTTGTATTAATATTAATAGAGCAAACGAAACTAATTATTGTCATCTGCACCATTGATGGTGCAAGGCAATGGTGCATACGGTGCAGCGGGACTAAAACAGCACACAAATATGGCATCCACCGACGACTGACAAAATAAAAAGCGATTTGAAATTTTCAAATTCGAATCCCCACATGAATATTGATATCTGAGTACAAATTATTATTTTTTGTCAAATTCAACATTTAATAGTAAGAAACAAAAAGATAAAGCATTGTACGCACGACGGCACCTCAGACTATACATGTTGACCTTGAGACTGTCTTTATGCCCTACGTAATAAAAGCTGTTTTCGCAGTTTAACTGTTTAACTTGACGTGCTGTCGGTCGTGCGTACTAAATAAGCTCCCAGTTTAAAAGTGGGATGTTATTTCGAATTGCCATTTTTGATACTCTGACCAGACATCTAGGATATTCTTGATCGAAGTTAAAACTGTATTCTGAGTCACTTTGAAACGCGTAAAAAATGCGCTAATTAAAACAGTCAGCTGTTTTTAACGGTGTTAAGAGCGCATAGTCTTCACACTAGCGCCGCCATTGAAAAAACTATATAGTTCTTAAATAAGACGAAATTGTGAATTATCTTAGTACACTCCGAAGAAGCTTTGTGGTACTTTTCATCGTATTAACAATGTTTTCTAGGCTGTCGGTTAGTTTAATGGAGTTTTATTGCTAAATGTGGCCACTTTTCGCAAAAAAACTCCATTTAACTAGAAAATATTGTCTAAGCGATAAAGATTAATACATACTTGAGTCCACCGTCCTTAGACCAAGTGCTAGGTATGGTGAGGCACTCGTCACCTCCGTGGAAGAACCTCAGCACGTCTCCACCGAACACGTATCCCACGTACTTCATACGCGATATACCAGTTCCATACGGCTGGACCGACCAGTGCGTCACGTGGAACGACGCGTTTACTATTGACACCTCGTTCTCTTTGGTCGTGTGCTATAAAGGAGAAAGCTATAATAATAAATTTCTTTATTTTCATCAAGTATCAAAAGTGAAAGTCTTATGCAAAAACCTGTTCAGGGTTTGGAAATTACGGTGGAATAAATAACCTTAAATAATACATGAACCCTGAACACAATACACTCCTTTTTTTGAGGAGTCGTGTAAACTGGAAAATCGCTGTTAGTTTGAAACATGAACTCTGAACACAATACACTCCTTTTTTGGGGAGGCGTGTAAAAAGAGAAATCCCTGTTTGTTATTTTTTTATTGTGCTTTGGAGACACGAAGTATGTGACTTTGGCAGTTTATTTACTGAACTTCTACCCAATGATATATCGGTATAAAGAAACTCACCAAATATCGTTCAGTAGCGACTGAGACCAAAATCAAGTCATCTCCAACTCGCACCTTCTCACCCTCAGATCTGAACGAATAAACAAAATATCAGATTTCTTATGATATAAAACAACACTTTCGACGACCTCCGTGGTCGAGTGGCTTTGTACACCGGTTTTCAAGGGGTCGCCATCTCTGAGGTCCCGGGTTCGATCCCCGGTTGGGTCAATTTAGAAAACGAACTTTTCTATATTGGCTCAGGTCTGGGTGTTTGTGATACCACCGTTGTCTCTGATTTCCGTAATACAAGTGCTTTAGCTACTTACTTTGGAATCGGAGCAATGTATGTGATGTTGTCAAATTATTATTTTTTAAGTGGAAATCTGATGTCATAGTTTGGGCATAGTATGTGGAGGAATGGGAAAAATGTCGTATGGAAGGATTTGGGACTGAGACAGACACGTCAAACTTATAACACCCCGTCGTTTTTGCGTCGGGGGTTAATAAATCGAACCCCAATCGGGCCAAAATGGCGCATCCCAATTCATGATGTCACATGAACATCAATAACTTCTAAATAACTTCGGCGAATAGTATAATACGAAACTCCATACATCGATTTATCTGTTTTAAGTTGAAGCTCGGCAGACCCGCCGAAGTTCGAAAAGTTAGCAGGTAGGTCCCCAGGTTAGGTGCACTGACTTTAAATAAATGGTGATAAAACAGGACGATCATAACGACCCTTGTGACAAATCAATTGGTTCCATACCTCTGCTTGCTGGCGGGGTGAAGCGTCCACCAACAGGCTTCTCCCTGCGAGTGTTCCTGTAGACCCACGTCGAAGGCCAGCTTGTCTTGAGAAGATGACGTAGACAAGCACGCCAGGTACTACGGTAAATTGAGCCTTGTGAGTATACTTTGAAAGTAGAATTTGTTTTGATTGAAATATCATATTGTTCCTAAAACATTTCTTGTTGAAGTTGAATAATATTTCTTTATGATCTCGGGGCTACCAGTGTTAATTAACGAATTAAGTACATAGTTAACTTTAATCTATTATTTTTTATAAAATTGCAAATTTTAAATGTATTTTTAAACCAATGATGAGAAAACAAACGAGTACCCAAAACTATCTATCCACTTTTGGATTACCGGAATTCAGAAAAACAACCGGTTAACACTTAACTAGCTTTTGCCCGCGACTTCATTCGCGTAGACATTTTATAAAATCTTTGGAATCCTTAAAATGCTGGTAGAAGGCATTCCCGTCTCCGTTCCGGTTCCCGTTCTGAATTGGGTCCAGAGATCATAGTATTCCGTACTCTTTTCCCTTCACCTTTCCCGAAATTCCAACAATACCAATATACGTTGCGTTAGTTTTCAACCATAAGCATTAGTGATGTTAACTCATTTAAATTTTCCTATAAAAACTTTTATCCCCATAAGTGGTGACCGGAAAAGTAGTTTTTAGTGAAGTCACCCCCTTCTTCTTAGTGCTCACCTACGCCATAAAACGTATCTAACCTCCAAAAACAGTGTCTCAACCGTGTGTCTCAACAGTGTCTGAACCTTCAGCAGTTGGGGCTCTACCACACACTAAAAATTTTCTAAACAAATTTCCATACAAACTTTCATCCTCTTAGGGGGTGAATTTTTAAAAATCCTTTCTTAGTGAGCACCTAGGCTATGAAAGGTATCTACCCTACAAAAATGGTATCTCTACCTTCAGCCGTTAGGGCTCTAGTCATATGCCAACAATGAATCGATATTTCTTCTTACCATGTCACTGTTGAGATGTCGCAGTAAAATGGCATTTCCGTAAAGTAGGGTTCTGTGTCCAGAACCGGTGCCTTTACCCTGCAACAGATAAAACAAGAAAATTTATACCACATACTAAATGAAATAGCACCGATATTTGCTTGATTCTAGTTAGGCTTAGGCTAGAAGGTTATTTTCTGACAAAAAAATAAGACTTATGAAAAATTATTGGCACAACATAATTATAAATATTATGATATACTTAGGTAAGTAATATGATATTCTATGTTATTTATGATAGAAATAAAACTAATAATTGTTTTGTAATATACTAAAAATAATAATTAAGTTACAAAATAATAAGAATAAGTATAAAAGTAAGTACTTACCATCATTATTTTTAGTTAGAAATAAAGCGGAAAAAGTATTTTAAATAGTTATATTTATTAAACTAAAGATTGAATGTTAAAAACAAGTATTTTTAAACAAAAACACAACAGAAAAGAAAATTGTTATTTGACAAAGACGAAATGTGTAGGAAGCTAGGTAGGTATTACGAATAACATAAACATTATTAAAAATATTAACTTTTGGATGAGTTTTTAGTAATAGAGTCTTAGTAATAAACAAAAAGTCGGCAAGATTTTCAGAAAATTAACAAAGCATGCATTAATAAAATCTTATTTATAAACACATTTTATTTATGATGGATGTAAATTAGTTTACAATAAGGACAAAGTAGAGTACGCTAAACAGTGATAGAGACAATAAGATAGATGAATGGAGTGATAGCTCCACATTTGAATCACTACACACGCGGCATATCAACTCATGGGATCATATCACAAAATCATGGGATGTAATCAATATATTAGCATCTTATTAGTCATTATTATAATCTTTAATGTAACACATATAACATTAAATTTTAGATTTTTCGCATTTATAATGCTATTTTGATATTAAGATAAATAATATTAGAAAAAAAAAATAGAAAAAATCGATTCACCCTTAGACACCCGTCGGATTTTTTCTAGTATTTTTTCTAATATAACTTATCTTAATACATATAACATATAAATATATATTTAATCTGATTCGCAGTAAACTCAAAATCTATCGGAGAACACGAAAACCTCAAATAAAAATCTATCTAATCAAGTTCCAACATAAAACAATATTACAGCATTGTATAATAATAAATAATATGTACCTATGTGTGCGATAATGTGTTCGTATAACAGTTTAGAGCACTCCACTATAGCAAAGACAGACCACGGAAATCGTATACGTTAATGAAATCCGAACAAATGACCAAAAAGTATGCCAATTCACCAGAATTTAGTGATACTTAGTCGTGTCATGCAGTTTTACCGAATCCCAAGAATACTCACTAAATTTTCTTTGCCCTGTAAAATTAAGCAATTCTTCAGGGTACCGTTATTGACATTAGGAAAATTTTAAAATGTTAACCACATAGTGTGTAGACGTAAAGATTTGCTTTTTAAAACCTTTGGCGATATTACTAAGTGAACTAAGTATGTTTGCTACGAATTTTTTTGTTGGGTTTGTATTCAATTTCATTGTGTGGAACAGAGCGAAGATCTAATAAAGTCCAAGGCATTATTTGAAATTTTGAGATTTAAGCATTCACAATGCTATTTTTATATAATACTAAATAATATACTAGAAAAAATAGGACTCGCACCAGATCATGTTCTCGGACGGGAATCGAACCCGCGACCTTTGGATATCCGGTCCAATGCTCTGACCGCTGAGCTACCGAGTCACTAGTGTGAACGTAGTGTCAACTCTTACGCTGCCAGTCAGCGCCATCTCACCAATGTACAAGGAATTAACCTCGACATTCATTCCAAGGCATTATATTAAGTAAGTTAAAGGATAACATAATTACTTTCCCATTACGTTGATATCGTGGGAATAAGACCAAAGTAAAAAAGAGCTCAAGGACGCTACTTCGAATTACATTACATCGAAACTTATTAGTTCCAACACGTAACATCGAAAACGTATAGAAGTAATGTCATAAAAAATGGAAACGTATACTCCGTTTTTTTGAAATCGGTTAATAAATATCTAAAGTGTGTCCAGAATTTGACTTCATTTTTATAATTTAGCGAACATACAGCGAGATATTTAAACAGACAGATAACAAAAAACGACAAATTATGTAAAAATCTAATTAATACTCAACTTTTTGGGGCTTAAAGCTTTAAAGATTTTAAAATAACCAATTAGCGAAGGACTTCAAAAGCTCCCACAAGCTTAAAAACTTTTTTTAGCTTTCAAAAAGTAAAGTTTCTTTTTCCCAACGAATTTTCTAGAAGCTTCACAAATAAACAAAAAGTTTCGCAGCAAACTCGTCTTTAAGACACATATTTTGTGTTTAGTTATATCGAAGATTATTCAAAGGTGAACGAGATATTGGAAAGGTGTATTAATACTTATAAGGTAACATATAAATATACATATTGTTTTCAGGAGTTCATGTCTACTTACAGTTTCAGAGCCAGCGGCTGTCACCAACTCTTGAAGAGCTCGTACCGAGAGAGCCTAAAAATGTAGAAATTAATTAACTTCTTATCTAATTTGTATGTGCCCTAAAAACAATAACATTTAAAAAAATCTATAAATGTATAAGTTTAATTTTGAAATGTAATTTTATAAATAGCAACACAGGTTGTAATTATCTTCGGGTAAGAACAGAATTTATTCTCAAAAATCGAATATATCATTAATACCACTTAGTTGTATATTGATCTCTTGCTATTATGCAATATTTTTTTTTTTTAATATTAGACAACATCACAAACATTGCCCTGATTCCGAAGAAAGTAGCTTAAGCACTTGTGTTATGGAAATCAGAGACAACGGTAGCACTACAAAAACCTAGACCTGAGCCAAGATAGAAAATTTCGTTTTCTAAATTGACCCAGCCTGGGATCGAACCCGGGACCTCAAAGATGGCGACACCTTGAAATCCAGTGCGCGGTCCACTCGACCACGGAGGTTGTCAAAAATTAGGAGAAGAAGAATTGTATACTAATAAAATTCTAAAACAGTCTTTCTTACAGATCCTAAAGTTACTAGCATTCATTATCTTTTATATGTTTCCACATAATTTAAGGAAATCCCAATAGATCTCGCCGCATTACAGAGCTGTTTACTTTCGTAATTTCCCGAGGTTTTGTTTAATCTTCCTAATTAATGGAAGTTGACAAAGCAATTGTGTTTGTGAAACAAACAAACAACTTAAATAATACGTTGCTGCTACCACAAATCTCAAAATGGGAATATAATATAATTTTAATTTAATGACGTTCTAACTTAACAGCAACATACTAAGGCTGAGTTGCATCATCTTAATTTAACCTTAACTTTAACAGACACCGTAAGTTGGTGACCACCACCTGACTCGCTGACAGCGTCGTTGTCGTCTATAGCGTAACCTAGGTAACAATATGTAATATCACTTGGTTCCAGTTTTGGCCACAGGCTCAGATAAGTTTGTGTTATGTACTGTTAAAGTTAAATTAAGATGATGCAACCGAGCCTTAGTGTGTTCCAGATAACAATATCTATGAAATTGCAAGAAAAAATGTCTTTTGCTTATTTATTTTATTTATTTATTTATAAATCTTTATTGTACATATACACAAAGTAAGGTACAAATGGCGGACTTAATGCTAAAAGCATTCTCTACCAGTCAACCAAGAGTAAACAGATAAACACGAATGCGGCACAAACAAAGAAAACTAATATTTACATGCATACAATATAAATATTACATAAATACACACCATTAAATACATGTCTACATAATTTTATATAATATTAATATAATATATAGAAATGGTATATGTAGGTTTTCGTTTATACCTCTCATTATGGGATAGTATATTTTAGTCCATAGCAAAAACAATAAAAAATCCTACGCGTAGAATGAAATAACGAATGAATAACACATAGAACATCTCATTTCATGGTAAGTGCTTTGAGTGGATGAGCAGTTTTCTCTGCAAACTTTTACTTGTTCTATCAAAAAGGTCATCATTGTAGAATAAAATAATAATTTATTATGCAGTGCCTTCGGTCATATAAATAAATAAATAAATATAAATATTTGACAACATCACATACATTGCTCCGATTCAAAAGTAAGTAGCTAAAGCACTTGTGTTAAGAATCAGAGACAACGGTGGTATCACAAACACCCAGACCTGAGCCAATATAGAAAAGTTCGTTTTCTAAGTTGATCCAACCGGGGATCGAACCCGGGACCTCAGAGATGGCGACCCCTTGAAAACCGGTGTACAAAGCCACTCGACCGATATGATCGAGATGAGAATTTAGTGATCAATTATGACTAATATTGCTATGAAACTCTTGACTCGAAGGTACATACATGAAATGTATCCAACATAATTATTGAGAAGGTCAATCAATAATGTATTAGTCACTCAATTGAAATACAGGCGTGCCAAAAACAGACAATGACTAATAATAATTGATACTTAGCTGATAATGACTCAATGGTACATACAAAGCTAAATAACGGAATCATTATGAACAATTCACTTTTCTGTAGATTTTAAAACAATTCTTAGCATGGGTGAAGTTGAGGAGATATAGATTGTCTGGTTCTTGCATTTAGGCTGGCCCCAGACCTACCGGTTTCATTTCTTTGCTTTGCTGTTCTAGTTGAACGCATCGAACTTCGGAAAGTCTTCCGGGCTTCAACTTAAAACAGATAACCGATGTAAGAAGTTTCATATTGTACTATTCGCTGAAGTTATTTAGAAGATATCGATATTCGTGTGACATCATAAATTAGGGTTAGCCATTTTGGCCCGATTGGGGCTTGATTTATCTGTTTTAATTTGAAGCCCGGCAGACTTTCCGAAGTTCGGTGCGTTAGTTCCTGTTCAACTAGAACAGCAAAGCAAAGAAATGAAATCGGTAGGTCTGGGGCCAGCCTTATAAGCAGCATCCAATGGCTGCACTTATTTATATTAGATATCGGTCAATTTCAAAGTAAAATTAGACTGAATCATTTGTTTAATTCTACACTGTTAAAGAGTCTCGTGAAGTTCAAGGGTTACATCAGCTTTCGAATCTACAGAGGAAGACATGCCCTGAGAAGATTTCTCACGTTGTTTTTCTTATTTCCTACTCTAGAATTTTTTTGGTTCACCTATCACCCTCCACTCCTACTGCATTTTGGACTACTCTATCATTTAGAAGATGAATTTAGTAAATCTATCTGTCTCATCTCTCACCTGCTCGATGACAAAGACGCACTGGCTAAGATCTGGTGGTATGTTCTTGTCGGCGATGTTCTCCAGGAAGCAGTGCCGGTTGCCGAAGCCCTCAGCCGCCAGACACACACGCTCGCCCGTCGCAGTGCACGACAGACACACCATGTCTTCCTGTAATTGAAGATAATTTCAGTACAAACACTTAGAGCTTGTTCCCACTTGTCGGATGTCGGATGCGGTTTTTATCGGGTGTCGGCGTCTCTGTTCACATTTATCGGTTGTCGGCCCGATCGAAGCTGGTTGGTGCCCACGAGGCGACTGTACACGATGGAAGTCGACGAAGCTCTTGTTGTGATGTATTATTATTTGAGATGAAAACGAAACACAGCCAAGGAAATAAAATATTGGGTGTACTGCGCCCAATCCTTCGGGAGAGATTTAGTTTGAGAACATTTCACAACTTAATAACAGAATCGAAAAGTGACGAAATAAAGTCTTAATCATTTTGGGATGTCAATAACTACATTCAATGATCTACGATCTATCAACGATCTGCGACAGCGACGCACGTGTAGTAGCGGGGAGAGGGTTGTCGGTCCCGACAAATGTGAACAGCGTCATACTTATTCATAGGCGAGCGAGATCCGACACGATGTTTTTCCGGGCGACAAGGGCTGGTAAAACTCCCGACATTTCTTGTCGGCGCCGACACAAAATCGGTGTCCGACAAGTGTGAATAGCTTCATAAAAAATGCTCTGCCACTGGAACATCCGATTAAAATCCGGGCCCGACACCCGACAAGTGGGAACGAGCTCTTACACTTAAAGGCCGCCCGAAACGGTCAAGTACGGTTGTCAATTTTTACTGATATGTGCTTGAAGGTTTAGAATGATGAGCAATTGATGCTCTGATTGAAGGTGTATCTTTCGTTTTAATTTGTGGAAGGCTGAGTTCATTCATGACTGTGTCTTACATTCCGCTGCCTGCTAGGGATAATATAGACGTCTCTCTAGGATCTTCAAGACGATTGGTCAACATCACTAGATTGTAGGTGTACCTCGTAAAGGGGCTAGCCCACAGTGAAAATGAAAAAATATTTATTTCATCAAAACAAGTGGGTAATACAGGATATGGTTGATTCCCTCTTTTAAGTGTAAAAACACCTGTACCAGGAGAAAATCGCTCTCTCATAACAACATCAGTTTTTCGTGTTTTTAAAGAAATAAAATTTAAATATTTAATTACAATACTATATTCCCTTGTTCCTTGGAGATAACTATCGTCAGGTAACTGGTTATCTGTGATGATTTTTTTCCTCAGAAATAGCCAGTTATCTCCAAGGATTCGTTTTGTCTCGCAGTCGTTAAGTAAGCCGGATTAGTTATGGAGTTCGGTGGCGCTTGCGGATTGAACGGATGATGATTGATGGAACGATTGCGGGGGTTAACTTTCGCAAGGGTCGGTCATGGGATGGGTGACCAAAAATTTATTATCTCGAGCGGCACGTTAAGCCGTTAGTCCCGGTTGCACTTGCAGTCGTTATCACCCAACAATCCGCATTGAACCCGCGTGGTGGTGGTCATAGTCCATCCTCCTTATCCACCCATAAGGAAGGCCTGTGCCCCAGCAGTGGGGACATTAAAAATGGCTGATGGTAGTTAAGCCAGCATTGGACATTAAGCCAATGCTGACTTAACGGCAGGGGTTCTTGGTGTTTTACAAAAACGAAAAATATTGGAGAGTAATTATTGTTTTAGGTATCACTACCAAACTCCTTACTTACATTCTCATTTATTTGTCAGTAAACAACTGATTATTTGAATTGCATTAGCACTTGGCAACTTAGCTGCTGCTGTAACGGTTGTCAACAGTGGATATATCGCGTTTGACATCTATCTTGGCATAGATCCGAGCATGACGCATTCTGGATGAAACATTAAACTTTTGGCTTTGCATGCAGACTACAGTATATTAAAACTCTCTTCTACAACGTGTTACAAAAATACCCCTAATGCCGAATATGGTATATAGGTACCATCAAACTGAACAACTTTTACTATGGGACCAACTCTGAAATCGCGAAAAAAAAATCAGCTGTTTCATACATTTTTATATTTTCGTTATTATGTTTTGGTATTTTTGTAACACGTTGTATAATAATGAAAAATAATCTAACACTCTTATTTGACGACCTCCCTGGTTGATTGGCTTTGTACACCGGTTTTCAAGGTGTCGCCATCTCTGGGGTCCCGGGTTCGACCCCCGGTTGGGTCAATTTAGAAAACTCAGGTCTATTATTTATTTAAAACCGTGAACTACAGTTCGATCTAAAACTCACTGTCACTTTTATTTGCTGAAGGAAAGACAGACATCATAGGGCAGCCTGTCGATTCTGTAACCAAACTCGAAACTTACTTCGAATCTCACTTCATTCACTGTGCGGGAATTTTAAATCATAAATGTGAAAATGATAAGCTGTTTTTTTAATCACAAAAGATTTTAGATAGCTACGGTAGCTACGTAAAACCTTTTACATTAAGAAAAAAGAAAAACCTCCTTCAAAAAACCCGAAAACAAAAACAGCTTTAAAATTAAAAAACCTTTATATTAAATACCTTTAAAAAGTAAGAAATAATATTCAAATAATTAGTTACGCATATTTTATCAATATTAATAAAACACGTCTATTGAAGTCGGGTCGGGCGGGAGGACAACTGCTTTTCTTTTTTTTTCTAATTCTCGCGCGAAGTGAAGTGAGGTTCGAAGTGAGATGCGAGTTTGGTTACAGAAACGACAATTGTCTGGCTTGTTCTTGACTATTTGATAATGGCAGGCTATGGAATAACCCCTGATAAGTAAGTACCTTAACACCCGTATTCAAGAACAGTACTCAAACGACCCATGACTACGCGAACGCACTGCGTTAGAATAGAGCTCTGTGATTGGTTCGTTTGCTTTACGTATTACAGTTGATTGGTAGTTGGGACGCTATGCGTCCGAAGGCACTGTGACACCTTATAGTAATGTTTAAGAATACGGGTGTTAGTCTCATAAGAAGTAACGAAAGACCGTTATTTCGATTTTTTTTACATTGACGGTCCTACACACAGCTCTTAACAGTTCTTTTGTTCCCTGTCACGATCAACAATGATTAAAGTTGAAACGAATTACTTATTTTATTTTATTGCAACAATTTTGTCACTTTAACTTATCTACGATGAATGAATCAATTTAAGTAAGCACCTATTCCCCACTATTTACTCGTAAATTGCTGACTGTAAGTTGCTGTTTGATGAGCACGTAAACCTTGTGATTTCTAAGGCCACTAAAGCTCTAGGATTTTTAATTCGAAATTGCAAAGATTTCAAAAATGCTAAAACCTTTAAAATTCTCTACTGTTCACTTGTACGAAGTCACTTGGAATATGGTTCTCAAATATGGAATCCAAGATACTCCATTTACATTAATAGACTTGAAAACATCCAAAAAAAGTTTATGAAGTATTTATGTTACCGCATTGGAATGCGGTACCATTCTAGTGAATATCTTCAACTATGTAGAAATCACCATCTTTTAACTCTGGAAAGTCGTAGGACCATAGCTGACATCACTTTTCTCTTAAAAATTGCCACTGGTGCTGTTGATTGTCCCGAGCTCCTATCTTTATTGAATCTGAATGTTCCAAGTAGGAATCTTCGTTATTTTAAACCAATTCACCTACCACTATCTAATACCAATTATAGGCGAAATTCTTTCTTACTTCGTGCAGGCAAATGTTTCAATGAGTTGTGCAGAAAACTTGATATTGATATGTTTAACACTAGTTGTGAAGCTGTAAGGCGTAATCTTGCATTTTTACTCTCTGAATATTGAAGTGGGCATGATATAATTATTAAATCTTTTTATTATAATATATTATTCAGATATTTAAGTTTCATGGATTAGTATCCATAATACTAGTGTGTTATTGGTCTCATCAAAATTTCTTTAGATAAGTATATTATTCTTAGTATAGCTCTTGGCGATCGATGTATTTGTGGCTCAAATGTGCATTTTTACTACCTTAATTTTTATTTGTGTGAATCTGTAAATGGTTTTTTGATGTATACTGAGATTGCTATAGTTAATATAATAACTGTTGATTCACCTGTGAATT
Organism: Catoptria pinella; assembly: GCA_963556745.1. NCBI lineage: Eukaryota > Metazoa > Arthropoda > Insecta > Lepidoptera > Crambidae > Catoptria > Catoptria pinella. The sequence continues at coordinate 1,933,103 of OY750782.1, read as the reverse complement.
TAAAATAAAATAAAATAAAAATAAATAAAAATACCTGAACTGGAACGACAAGGTCCATTAAGTGGCTCGGTTTACTCAGCTAACCAAATAATGGATCATTATATGATTCATTAAAACGTTCACCTTCACAGTTGTCTAAAAGCAGTATGTTATTTAAAGTCACAGTCAAAATATCTTTATTCAAATAAACTTAGGAACTAAGCGCTTTTGAATCGTCTATATTTACCTCACTGTAAAGTAATGTTATCAAAATTGCTCTTTCTTTAACTCACCAATCTGCAATGGGCCTGCGTCTTGGGTTATAAGAGTTATCAGACTTATGAGCCGTTCTACTTATCCACCCTTAGGGAAGGTAATAATGGCTGATGCCGATATACGTATTAGAATAATTGAAAAATAAACACTTATTTAAGAGGGCGTAGTCTGCACACTAGCGCCGCCATTGGAAAAAAATCATAGTGCTTAAATAAAGACAAAATTGTGTATTATCTCTCTGTAGTGCACTCCGAAGAAGCTTTTTGGTACTTATTATAGCTTAAACAATATTTTCTAGCCTGTCGTTTAGTTTAATTGAGTTTTTTTGCGAAACGTTGGGAAAACCAAAAATCTATACAAAAACCAAACTAGACATTAAAAATCATTTAGTATCCGTAAAAAGTGTTTTATTTCAACGTAAATATCAGATGTGAATTTAAAAGTTCATATACTGTCAGCAAGACCACTATGGTTTTTCTTCAAAAGGGGTGCCACAAAAGCTTTCCGCCCGCTTATGCCTCTCTGAATCCAATTCAAATAATTATACTCCTTGATGTTTAGGGTTGGCAACCTTAATTTATTAGTCTAATTTAATAGTAACATAGTTTAGCTTATTAGTGACTATAATAGTCACCCAATAATACCTATTATCTGAGACATTTTTTTAGTTTATTCTTATATACAATCACCAACATTATTTCTATTTTAAAATGACCGAAGCGTCTCTGCTTCAGCTTGCATGGGCAAAAATTATTTCGTATGTTCTTCCGGCTGCCCGTCAATTCTCCTCTAGAGATCGCATTTCTCAACCGATTCTCGTGAAATTTTGTGAGCAGGTTCGATAATTATATATATATGTTTTTGCCGTAAAAAAATATTGCACCCCGTTCGAAAAATTATCAAAATTAGAAGCGCTATCTAGCTTCAATTATATTAAACAATATACCGAACAGCACATAGTACTGCTTTGAAAACCTCGTGGCGACATTTATCAGATTATTTTTTAAACAACATACAATTTGAGCTACTTTTTAACGCACAAACGCGAGGTCTACAGCTCACGGAGCCACTAGTATGATATATAGACACACTAGCGAAAAGAATAGAGCATGTATCGTGTAGTTATGACGACCTCCGTGGTCGAGTGGCTTTGTACATCGGTTTTCAAGGTGTCGCCATCTCTGAGGTCCCGGGTTCAATCCCCGGTTGGGTCAATTTAGAAAAACGAACTTTTCTATATTGGCTCAGGTCTGGGTGTTTGTGTTACCACTGTTGTCTCTGATTTCCATAACACAAGTGCTTTAGCTATTTACTTTGGAATCGGAGCAATGTATGTGATGTTTAAAAAAAAAAAAAATAGTCAATTAAATAATTGCCAACCCTACGAAAAGCGCCACGTTTCCTCCAATTACCGGCGGGCGGGGCGGAGGCGTCCGTGTGGAAGCGACTATAATTAAAAGTCTTGTTCTTAATACCTCGATTCTATGAACGAGCTTTAAAAGAAAATAGAATTGAAACTATATATTGAACGGGCCGCAGTTGGCATCCGCCAGGTTAAGGTGCGGTTCCACTAGAGATGTGCGAGGTAGCTAAGCTTTGAAGCTAAGGTACGAAACTATGTGAGCCGTTCGATCTCGGACACTTCCGTTAGATTCCGCTTTCGTCAGATTTAAATATAGGCTGTTTCTTCTGACGAAAACGGAATTCCTTTTTGGTCAGAAAAAACTTTGGTAATTTTTTTTAAGCTACAAAGCTGTACAATACAAAAATACAAATAAACAAAAATTCTAAAAACAAATTGTTTTGGCTTCTTTTCCTCTTATATTTAAAGACCCCTTCTAACCTAACCTCACACATACTTACACATACATTTTTGAAAAAAAGTACTTCAAATGTATGAAAGGTTTCAGCTACTACCTAAAACTACATAATAAACACTTACTAAAACTTATATGTACAGGCGGGAATGCTATTGCCAAATGTAAGTTGATTCATGCGGACGGAAATGGCCGTCTATTTCGGGAAACTATGCGACTTTGTAGGTAATTTATAAACGTCCAACTACGGGAAAAACATATTATTCCCACCCCACTATCTGTTTCATACTGAACGAATTGGGCAGCTTTATTTAAAAAAATACTTACCTACTTGATGCTGTTTTAATTGACGATGAGTGATAACGTTATAGGATGAATATGGAATACTGATAATCCTACTAATATTAAGGGGGGTGAATGAATTAATGACTGAAATCCTACTAATGTCATAAAAGTGGAAGTTTGGATGTTTAGATGTGATTAGTGTTTACTCAATCACGCAAGAACAGCTGAACGGATTTGGCACACATTAATAGCCTGGATTAAAACATACGATACATTTTATCCCACTCAAAGGTTCCCTAGGGATTTTGCGACTGACCACACGAACGAAGTCGCAGGCGGAAGATAATAGCCCATAAAATCTAATGAGGAACTGGCTTTTACTTCTAGGTGCCACAACACAATGTTAGTTGGCATTTGGTATGGCGACAGACCTAGGTATGATAGATAGTAGGAAAACGTAACATCACTAGACAAACCCTTAAGTATACAACGTGTTACAAAAATACCCCTAATGCCGAATATGGTAGATAGGGACCATCAAACTGAACAACTTTTACTATGGGACCAACTCTGAAATCGCGAAAAAAAATCAGCTGTTACATACAGAAAATAAAATCGAAAATATCAAAATGTATGAAACAGCTGATATTTTTTCGCGATTTGAGTTGGTCCCATAGTTAAAGGTTGTTCAGTTTGATGGTCCCTATATACCATATTCGGCATTAGGGGTATAAATCGCACAGAAAATATGAACCTATTTCTGACCACTGGTTCTATCCATTGAAATATTTCTTTTTTTTTGCTGATACAGCCGTTATTTATTATAATCCCATGTCGAATCGATAGAAAATTTTCGAATTTGGTGTAGAACAAACAACGCGCCTGTATTCATGAATGTTTAAAATTACAATTACAACTTTAACTTCGTCCACGAGAATTTAGTTTCCCGTGTGAATATTGACAACAACAGCGTAGACCATGTCCTTGTCCAATCTATCTTTAATTTAAAATACCTCAAAATTAAATCAGCTGCTTAGGCAGAAAACTTAACTAACAAACATACTTTCGCAATCATAATATTAGTATGGATAATGTTCTGTAATCATTACATTTCATGCTAATTCGATTCAATATAAGAATATTTTTAAGGTGGATAGGCAAGCGCTTGACCGCTATCACGCAGGGCCCTATTTAATAAAGTGACAATTTGACGATTGTCATGACAATTTGGTTTACATTGCGGTGTAGCAATGAGTAGTTTGGTCTATTTTGTAATTATTTGACGCAATGGATATGAAATTGTTATGACAGGTGACAAATTGTCATGCGATCTACAATGGAACATGCTTACCTAGAAATAAACTATTTACTAAATAATTAACATCAACTTGTGCTACTAGTATTCATAGCATACTAAAGTGAAACCTGCAGCCCAGGTAATTAAACTACATGGTGATTAATACTAAAACTTTAATTATTACTCAGAGGATAGGAAGTGACGGTCACTTCACTTGGTAACACAATTGATTGACAACTTGATTGAATTGATTGACAACTTGTGTTGCCAAGCAATCAAAACACAGAATTCGTGTTTTCATGTGAATCAAAAATTTGTTCCGGATTCGTCCTGTTCCAGACTCGTCGCATTCCAGATTCGTCGTAATACGTACAATCTGCTTGCCCTCCCTTGCCCTGTTTAATTCACCAACTCTACAAAAATACCAGCAACGCTTTACAAATGGTTTGACTTGAAATTTTTTGACACGGTCTATCGGGAATATTTTTTTGTTTTATTCTTTCATTTTAGACGTAAGTGACAAACTGTTTTTGATTTTAACGAGGAGAACTTTTTGCTCCATTGTTTTTTATTCATCAAAGTAAGTGACATTATTTATGGTTTTTCATTTTATTATGAACATGCTTTTCGGTAATGCGACGAATCTGGAACACGACGTGTCAGGATCACGACGAATCCGGAACAAAACAAACATAAAGTAATTAGGAAGGATTTTTATGGTTGCGCAAGATATGGGGTTCGAAATCCAATCATAGCATTTGTATATTTTCATTTTTACCCGACTGCAAGGAAAGGGTTATTCGCGCGTATCTTGTATATTTCTCAATAAAAACTGTAGGATATATGTTAGCTAGTTTGTGCTGAATTAACAACATTTAAGAAGATAAAGTTGTTGCGATAAAAGTTTGAAAATAAGTAAATTTATTTTTCTTTCCACTATTATTATTAAAATCTAAATTAGGTATTTTATGTCCTTCAAATACTTGATATGTCACGAAAAACTACCACATGATATACTTCTCATATCAAACATTTACAAGTTAATACTAACTAAATGAAAAGACAGTCGGTACCTAAATAGAATGTTATTTTTAGTATAGATCAGCCACAAATGGGTCGGGTAAAGTCGGGCTTAATTGCTTGAATAGATATTTAGTGCTTGGTTTGTTTGCTAGTTTTATTATTTCTACTCTCTCTCTGGTTAGTTTAGTTACCAGCCTCTAACCTAAATATTTTGGTATGTATAACCAGGGTCCTGTTTAACAACGTGACAATTTGTCAATTGTCATGACAATTTGGTTTACGTTGCGGTGTAGCTATGAGTAGATTGTTCTATTTTCAAATTGGTTGACGCAATGGATGTCATGACAGGTGACGAATTGTCACGTTGCGGTGTAGCTATGACTAGTTTGTTCCGTTTTCAAATTGGCTGGCGCAATGGGTATAAAATTGTCATGACAGGTGACAAATTGTCACGTTCATTAAATAGGGTCATGGGAATAACAACAACGCCATCATTTTTTGTTTCTTGTAAATAAAGAGGCAAGGAAGAAAGTATTTTGATGGATGAAGATTTCGGGCTAGAGAGTAGGTTTCTCAGAAATAATTGTGTGATGATGGACAAAAACTCCTGCATTAAGCATTAAAAAAGAACCGGCCAAGTGCATGTCGGGCCACGCACTGTATAGGGTTCCATAGATACCTTATAATATAAGGTATCTATGGATCCGCGTGGACATTCGGAATATCCCTAGGGAACCTTTGACCGGATAAGAAGTATCCTATTTTTAATCCAGGCTTTAAAATATCTGTGTGCCAAAGGAGACCCGGCATTTTATGCTGAAGTTGTATACTTTTTTAATTTTTAAATCTGTGATTCATAATCTGCTGTAATTGTTTACTCATTAGTCTGTGGTATCTGTCAACCTAATAACAAATCAATGCCATCAGAAGTCAAATTGACGTTTCACTTTCTTAATTTCGAAAATAATTATAATACTAAACTACTGAGTGACTCGGTAGCTCAGCGGTCAGAGCATTGGACCGGATATCCAAAGGTAGCGGGTTCGTATTTTTTCTAGTATATTATTAAGTATTATATAAAATCTCAAAATTTAGAAAATAGTTATGTTTTATGCAGCCACGTTTTTTCATTCCACAGCAACTTTTCTGACCTTTGAAAAAATTTCTATGGCGAGTGCCGGTTCTCCTTTCATTCGAATCCGTTCAGCCGGTTTTGCGTGATTGAGTAACAACCATCCAAACTTTCACACTATATCACATATAAGGCTTATATCATACCATATTAAGTTATAAACTTATATTTACACAAGTTAGGACTATATATATAACTAAGGGGCTGTTTCACAATCAAAAAGTAAGTTCTGAGTAGCTTAGTTTGTCATAAATGATTTGACATTATTTTTCATATTACAACTGTCAAATCATCTGTCAAATAAGCTACTCAGAACTTACTTTTTGATTGTGAAACAGGCCCTTAGTATAATACCTAACTATTCATTCATATATACATTTTATTGATATCCAAAATAAAAGGAATCTAAAGCACCTTCTAACAAAACGCGTAATAGAATTCGCATCGCGACACCAAGATATTAAAGATTGTTGAGATTCCTTGGAACAAGTTTCGGCGCTATCTAGAGGTGTTGGGAATGATCGATGGGGTGTGGGCAAATATAAACTTTGGGAGAAAATATTGCAGTATACATGATGATTAAGTATGATTAGGCTTGAGATATTGGGTTTATGGATGGATACCTTTGCATGAATTTAAAAATCATGTCAAAAAGACGCTCATGGGTAAAGGTTATTATAAAGTAGACGATTATCTGAAAGATCGGAATGCGTGGAAATGATGTAACACAATAACTTGCTAGTAAGTACTTTGTTGTTAATAACCTGTTGTATGTATTGTATTTGGTAACGATATATTTAAGTTTGTAAATATCGTTACTTATTTCTGTTAAAGCTGATAAGTTTCTTGCGCCTGTTCTTCTTGTCAGTTAAAAAAGTCTGGAACGGGTGGTAGAAAAATATAGACGATTTAAAAGCGCTTATTACTAAGTTTATTTGAATAAAGCAATTTTTTACTTTTACTTTTACTTTACTAAAAGAGATTTTACAGCTTAATTTTGGATTTGCATAAAAATATTACTTAAAGATTTTTCCAGTTTAAGTATGTGCAGAAAAACCAAACATTTGGTCGATAGAGAAAACATTGATTTTCAGCTTTATGTCAAAGTAAAATATAAATGAATGACTAAGGCATGTTTTTTAATAGTAACGGTATTCCTGTGCCACTAACTAAAATTGCTGGCCAAAGGTTTTTCATTTGAAAGGAACGCATTTTGCTTTCCTTAATTCATTTGATGATATTAAAGATTCATTAGAGACCTTCGCAGCTTACAAACGAGACGTGGTGAGAAATGGAGGGAGAAAAGATGGATGACTTGGCAGAATCCCGAGGGAGTATTTGTTATCCAGTTATTTTAAGTATCAAATTATTCAGCATTGCTTACAAAATAAGGAAGAATTTCTTAGTTAACCTGATCCCACTTCATATTGAACCCGTGGGATGAGTTGGCACAATCATATTTTTTTTAATTGAGATAGGAATGGTGATAATAACTTATATCTAGGCGTTTCTCTCTGTGTATGCAAACCATAGTTTTCGATAGCAGAAACAGTTTACAACAAAGTCAAAATATCTTAAATTATTCAAAAATTTTCCTACCCGGAAACAAAGAATTGTGAAATTATAGCCCTTGTTTTCTCGCGAATAACGCCTAGTTATTTCTGCCTTCGCTACGCTATAAGTGTTTTATTTTATTTTATCAAGAATAGTACAAATAGTCATATAGTTGTGTAGACTAGAGGTCGATCGACAAAACCTAATGACAATTATTTTTTCATTGTCAGGACTAGCAGACCCTTTTCCAGTCACAAATATTTTATAAGGTGTGTCTTCATACGATCGCATTCCCTTTCCCTTTCATTTTCATCTGATGAATGGCTCAAGGCATCCGTGCGCTGTTCTTTCCTCTTGCACTTTCAATAGAGGCATGCCTCAAGATAGGGCAAGCAATAGCGCATGCCCTATCTTCTAAAAACAACGTCTTTGTATGACAGAAAGTTGAACGTGCAAGCACATGTTTTGGAGACAATCAATATTGTATGCGTTTGACGCAAGTTGTATTCAAAGTTAAAAAGGAAATCGCACGGTTTGGACGCAATACTGGGGGCCTACCGACTAAATTTTCGAACTTCGGCGGGTCTACCGAGCTTCAACTTAGAACAGATAAATCGAAGTAAGGAGTTTCGTATTCGAAGTTCTGATATCGATGTTCGTGTGACATCATGAATTGGGGTTCGCCATGTTGGCCCGATTGGGGCTCGATTTATCTGTTTTAATTTGAAGCCCGGCAGACATTCTAAAGCTCGATGCGTTAGCCGGTACGGCCCCTGCTTGTATGCTAAGTTGACTTGAAAGTTGAAATGAGAGTTGAAGCGACTTGGTGAAGACAGACCAAATGAGATAGTTCACTTACCGTACGTAAGAATGAAACATCATCTTGCTCGCTCGCTCCCCCCTCCGCTTCCGCCATCTTTGCTTCCGGTTAGTTTAGCTAATAGAAATTAGAAGCTCGGAAACATTCCTCTTGAAATGCATAACTGTAACAAAGAAAAATGACATTTATAGAAAATCTGTTTGGAGATATAAAACGTGTATAAACTTGGAGAAAATTATTATAAGAGGCAATTCAATTTGTAACCTGCAATAATGTATAATGTTTTCATTAATAATTCGGTTACAATCTTCTTAGCGTAACCTTTGTTTCAGAGGGCTCACAAAAAAGAATCACGATAGTCGGACGATGTTCGTTGATCGATTTACTTGATTTTAAACCTTATACATGAGTTAATAATGTCACAGTGGGACGAACATCGTACTTTTTGTAAAGCATCGCGATAGGTCCTCAGGTCAATAAGAAACTTTATAACAGACAAACAGACAAAGTTACTACACGTTGATAACGTAAAAAGTTTATGTTAATAATGTACAGTCAGCAAAGTTATGACCTTAACATTTTTAAAACAAATTCAGCAAGGATGGCACTTAAAGTTTGTTTTTTACCTACCTCCATTGTTTTTATACAAAAGATGCTTTTGTTATCTCAATTTTACGACCTCCGTGGTCGAGTGGCTTTGTACACCGGTTTTATAGGTGTCGCCATCTCTGAGGTCCCGGGTTCGATCCCCGGTTAGGTCAAATTAGAAAAACGAACTTTTCTATATTGGCTCAGGTCTGGGTGTTTGTGATACCACCGTTGTCTCTGATTTCCATAACACAAGTGCTTTAGCTACTTACTTTGGAATCGGAGCAATGTATGTGATGCTGTCAAAATATTTATGGATTTTGGGTAATTAAGACCATCAGAATATTGAATCTAGAAATGAACCTTAAGGTGTGCAGCCCATAACTTTGCTGACTGTACATAGGTACATAATGTACTAGACTATTTCAAAATAACATTTTTTCTTTTAACGCTGAAACTTGTACAATTTGTATGTAGTCACTAGGGAGAGCAACAAGTGCAGAGTTTCCTTGTGCTATTAAAATATATTTTAAGAAAGTGCTGATAAAATTCTGAGGGGACTTTTAAGTGTCTGACAATTGCAAGCTGCATTTTGCTGAATTTAGGGGAGAGAAAATTATGAATTTCTTATTATAGGTATATGAAGGACCTTTTATAGCTTGTAGCTACATTTTTGTTTGTATGTTTAGAAGGAAGATGTAATGTATGGGAAAAAGAGATAATTTGTTGACCATGTTTGAAAATAGCCTTATAAAGCGGAATATGGTTGATATAGGGACCATCAAGCTGAACAACTTTTACTACGGGACCAACTCTGAAACAGCGAAAAAAAAGTTGTTCAGATTGATGGTCCATATCTACCATATATATATTTGGCTTAAGTCTATTTCCAAACATCCTGTAGAGGTAAAATTAGGATTCCAGATTTGATAATGTAATTACTAAGAAATCCGCTAGTAAAAAAATAAAGAAAATGTTTGTTGTATTTTTGTCGTGCGACTCTACACGAATTTTCATCAAAAATATGTGCTGAAAAACCGTAACAGAAATTAGAACACTTATTTTTTTACCTGTTAACGGAACTTTTTTTTGCATTTAAAAAACTACTTTTTCTTTTTCACAATGACCATTTTCAACGAATAATAATGCGGACATAACTATCAACAAATACAATCTCTCAGGTCTTATCTCTAAGCCAACTTAAGCGCAGCTTAGTCCAGGTGCTTAAACTTGAAACTTCATAACACTGCTTTGCCAGTTGTGTGCTATACGAAATAAGTTGTAAACTTAAATGGGACCTAAAATTTGAAGTTAAATGTTCTGAAGGTTGTAAGATATTAATGTATAATTGATTCAAGGCATCTTTCTAGTAATAAAAGGAGTTAATTAATCGTTATCATAAATATTTTGTACCCACGACAGCACGTCAGGTTATACAGTTAAACTGTGAAAACAACTTTTATTACGTAGGGCACAAAGGCTGTCTCAAGGTCAACATGTATAGTCTGAGGTGCCGTTCGTGCGTACTTGTAATACTGTGCTAAGTATAATAGTAGAAGTAATGTGAATGTTCGAATATTTGTTACACAAAAACAGCTGAACGGATTTGGACGAAACATGCTACACAAATACCTTGTTCAAAGTCTGGATCAACACAATTTTTATCACAGATGTGTACCTATGTTCCCGTGGATTGACCCAATTCTATAGACTGCACGGACGAAGTCGTGGACAGAAACTAGTAGAAATATTCATGAAGGTTACTTTAACCCCTCGAGAATTTGTGCATCCTACGAGCCATAAAGCTATAACATGCTACTGTAGAGCTTATTCCATAGCAACACAGACATTTGCATATAAATACCTGCAATTCCCAAGTCACTTGCGGACTTAGTTTCACTTGTGTCTGCCTTGAAACTAATTATCATCCTTATCTGTATAGCCACTAATGGTTTGACAGTCTGTTTTATAAAGCGTTTAAACTGTGAACAATAATACCTACATTACAGCCGAAAACGGGAAGTTAGCAATGTAAACAGCTTCCCGTACAAGGCTTGTATAGTGCGTTTTTCTCAAGAAATGTGAGGAAATAAAATTTTCTTAGTAAAAATGTACACTTTAAATTGGTTCGTATGGCCATGTGAAATGACTAATGCGGGAAATTGGAAGTGTGCGGGAAGTAAGATGTAATTCATTCCCGCACTGTTCACCAGACCGCCATGTAAATGTGGAACCGTCAGCACTCTTTTTAAAATAATGTATAACATTTTAGAGCATAAGGCTTGAGAAAAGGAGATTGTTAGAATGTTGGTTCTCTATATCTAATTATATCTTTGTTGACCGGTAATAGCTCGAATACACTGGCCTGGCGGCGGCAGTAAAAATAATTGAATTAAAAATATACCTAAAACAACGATATAAATATAAGTAGATAAGATTTCATACATGTATTCTACAGACTGACACACTATTATGTAATTGGGTTAATCCCGTTTAATTGTGTTAAATAAATAATAATAATAATATTTTAATCCTTCAATTAAAATTCAAAGTTTCAATGAGAGAATTAAAATAATGGTTTGAGACAGGACAGGACAAAAAAAAATAAAGATTAGAGCATATTTTATCAAATTCAGTTGCATACCATGTAAATTTCAGACGTATTTTCATCCACTCCATTAGACTGAATCCATCGCAATGCAGATGGAATGAATACGGACTGCATACGGTACCTACCTATATTATTAGGGTTCCGTACCAAAATGGTAAAAAGGAACCCTTATGGTGCGACTCAGTCTGTCTGTCTGTCACAGCTGGATATCTCGAGAACTACTAATGCTATCAACTTGAAATTTGGACTAGTTTTAAATGACGTTTGCCCAACTATTTTGCAAATAAGAGAAATAAAAATATTTATATTTTTTTGGCTACAGGGACTGAAAGGGGGTCTTAAAGAGCGCTGCTTGCACATTCTCAAACATTTTTATTTTTACGCTGTATAGTTTTCGACTATTGATGAAAAAATTAAAAAATTACCGTTCCCCCTCTCATCTCCGAAGTTTGCATAGAGAAAAATCTGAAATTATTTTATGTGATAGAAGTTTATGTAAAAAATGCAGGAAAAATAAAACGATGTCTCTAAATAGTGAACTTTTCAGAATGATGGTACGGAACCCTCGGTGCGCTAGTCCGAATCGCTCTTAACCGTTTTTTTGTAAGTTTCATCCTTTACGCATTAATTTTAACACACATTTTCGGCTTCGAGGTCATATTCATACACTATCCCCTTAACTTTGCTCACCAACTTTTAAATAATTCGTTTGGTCTAGAACTGAAACAAACTTATCTTCACATTGCACAGAAGAAATTGGACCATATTGCTATGGAAATATAGGTTGATCACCTGCTACTTAAAAACTTGTCGGAATTATTATCCGAAAAAGAGAAAATGGTCTTCGTGTGGTTATAAATAGAGTAGTTTTTAAGTTGTAAAGGTTTTGTTTTTAGTTAAACACTGTCTTGCATTTTTTTTGCCGACAATAATTCGTTGATTTTTAGGGAGATGGACTGAGTTTTAGCAAGTTAATTTTATAATGATCGTTATTAATATTATAATATAAAACTTTAAAACTGACATAAATATACGTAATAACTGACAGTGACTTCTGCTCAAGGTTTGATAAATAAAATAACATATTTAATTTTTTTATACAACGTGTTACAAAAGTACCCCTAATGCCGAATATGGTAGATAGGAACCATCAAACTGAACAACTTTTTCTATGGGACCAACTTTGAAATCAGGAAAAAAAAAATCAGCTGTTTCATACAAAAATTACTTACGAATATATCAAAATGTATGAAACAGCTGATTTTTTTTTCGCGATTTCAGAGTTGGTCCCATAGTAAAAGTTGTTCAGTTTGATGGTCCCTATCTACCATATTCGGCATTAGGGGTGGGTACTTTTGTAACACGTTGTAAAATAATCTTTTTCAAATACTTAACAATATTAATCTGTTGTTACGTCGAAACAAACAAACTTTTAAAGAAATTTCAGACCACTATAAATATTCAATTCAAAAGATCGTAAATTAAAAATGGCGTCCGAAATTTTACAGTCCTGAAAACTTTTCATGAAAAACGTTTCAAGAACAATATAACGAGAGCTTTTGCATATTCATTAATGCTATGATATTCGTGAGTCACGCCATTATGAAAATTAGGCACTTGCATCGTTACAAGAGGTTTTTTTAAAGAAACTAACAATTAACTTTTGTAAAAACTTATGCCTGCTTTTTTTTCTAGAGATTGTTCTTTTTTTTTAACTTTCACTATTTTCAACGGTGTCTACTAAAAACCTAACCAGTATGAAGGTCTTTGTGTAAAGTATTGTTATAAATAAAAGGAATAAGTCCATAACTGAACAGTTATTAGCCAGTGTTTGATAGCACCAAACCATTATTTTCTATTTTTCAAACAAACTGAATACTTATATAAATTAATAAATTAACATCTCTAGCAAAAAAGTTTTATGTAAGCAAAAGTACATACTAATCTTATATGTTCCTTTATAAATGTCACCTTTTAAACACAGACCACAAAATAAAGGATCCAATATAACATGAAATAGGAGAGCAACATTGAACCCCCGAACAGCCAAGGAGAAAGTAATCTTGCATCCCATGTCCGTGCCATAGAGTTAAAACTAATAGACACGACTAGAAAAACAAAACTTACGCTAGCCTTTTACTGTTTCTTTTTCTTGTCATCGTCACCTTTCAATATGTGATATTTTAGGCACGGTAAAGATTTAGGTTTGGTTTGTTTGATCTTTGGCCTTGTCTCAATATTACACAGTTTTACGCATAACAATCATAAAAACAATAGCAATACAAAAAGTGAGATTCAACTACAACATTAACAGATTACGTTTGTACACGCTGCGAATGTGTGCGTGAACCTTAGGGTTGACTCTTGACATCTGTTGAGCTCTATGTATGTTAGTCTGTGCTCGTACCACTGACAACTCGCGCGGGCGACACGGCCCGAGAATGAACCGCTGATCTTACTGCCGATTGTCGGGGGGTGAGGTGCGGTATCTCGGCTCGGCGGGAGGCGGAGCGTGGCCTACCTGCGGCGGTATCAGCTAAAAACATTGAAGTTCATGTTAACTGTGTTTTGACAGATGTATGTGATACATTGCTATTTTTCTTTGTTAAGTTGTTATTTGTGCCAAGACGAAGTAGCAATGTATCACATACATCTGTCAAAACACAGTTAACATGAACTTCAATGTTTTTAGCTGATAGAGCCCCTGTACTAATCCTTACTACTATACTAATTCTGTGACAATAGGAAAATCAGAGTCATGCCTACCAGTGGCGTAGCATAGGTCACTAGCACCCGGTGCGGATTCCAAATTTGCCGCCCTCTTATTTTTGTGATCCATTATAAAAAATTTGGGCATGGTAAAAAGAGTACTTTTATTAGTTTTATTGAATGATTTATTGAATTGAAAAGTGAAATTAACATTTTTTGACATAGGTAGAATATCACAGAAAAATTACAGAGAAAACGTAATAGAATAATGGAGAAATCGCCTACTTCACGAACGCTCTGAACGAACGGAAATGACGAAAAAAACACTGAAAGAAATTAACTTTTTTTTAAATTTCATTTTTTTTTTTCTAACTGCCACCTCCGCAGTGCCGCCCCCGGCAAAGTGCCGCCCGGTGCGGACCGCACCCTCCGCCTCCCCCATGCTACGCCACTGATGCCTACGCGGTGATAAAACAGTCAGTATTATAACTAGTGGCTCTGTGAGCTGTAGACCTGTTTGCTTTGCTTTATGTTCGAATCCCTGAGTTGCAAGTTTTCCATGACAATAGAAATGTTACTTTATTTTTGTCATTTTCTAAGTCTATGGCCTAACTAACCCTACGTACCAGAAAGTACGAGTAAACGACACCCGTAGTATTTGAGATACTGCTCATCCTTTCCTGGGTTTAATAAGACTTGGATTAAATAGAGCTGTATATTGAGAATATGGATCAAGCATTTTAACTTAACTGAATTTTCTTTCATTTAAAACCACTCATATATTTTTTTCACGAATAAGAAAATATGTAAATTAGTTACTTATTTACATATTTGTGAAACCAAATGTGTTTACTGCTGTTCCTTTTCCATTTTATTTAGACGTGTATGTCTACGGGTTTTTTATACCAAAAGTAGGCACTTATTTTTAAAAGATTTTTTTTTAGTTTTCAAAACCTTACAACGACCTATATGGAAGCTTTTGGAAAAGCAATTTTAAATGATACCTGCATAGTTTTAACCACTTATTTACAATTTCTAACAGAATTGATATTAGTATTAAAACTAGTTACGTAAATTCTGAACACGAGCTAAATTTCAGTTTTGAACAGCACTGAAACGAAGTTACAGCCATTTGTACAATGTAGATAGAGATATTGCATTGGGAAAAATTCTATGTCCGATTAGGTACTTAGTTATAAAAGCAACATAGTATAAGACAGTTACTACACAAAAACATTGCGCAAGAAATGGGCACTTTCTTTATTCAAATAAACTTAATAATTAAGCACTTTCAAATCGTCTCTATTTTGCCTACCACCAGTTCCAGACTTTTTTAACTGACAAGAACGGTCGCAAGAAACTTATCAGCTTCAACAGAAATAAGTAACGATATTTACAAACCTAAATATATCGTTACCAAATATAGTACACACGACAGCACGTCGGGTTATAAAGTTTAACTCTTAAAACAGCTTTTATTACGTAGGGCATAAAGGCGGTCTCAAGGTCTACATGTATAGTCTGAGGTGCTGTCTTGTGTACAACAGAATTCAGTTGTTTGTCAAATGGATTTTCACAATTTCAGTAGTAGTCTAGTACATAGGGTACGTAACGTAAGATATAGCATAGAAATTCTTTTAAGATTTGAGACTTGTGCAATATTTTCCTACAGAAGGCTTCAGTCAAATAACATATTTTTTTAAGAAATGAATAATAAATTAAATTGGTAAATTATAAACTGTTTTTCTTAGTCTCAAAGAGAATGTAAACACTACTTAGTCTAAAATTAGAACAACACATGGATACAGTTTAGAAAGAGAAAGTGTAAACTTAAATAAACATAAAAACCTCACAAATAATAATTTCACTTGATCTTATTTTATGAAAAGTATTTTTAAATATTTATTTACGTCGTCGTCGTCGTCTTGTAACCTATTTATAAACTGAGCTTATTTACAAATTGTTTTCCCGAAAAAAGATAAAAGTCATATTGTTCAATAAAACCCCGATGCCCTAAAAGCTCAACATACACTCGTAAAAATAATACAGAGAAAACAATAATTAAGGACGTCGTCACACTCACCACCCACAAAGGTCATTGACCTAGATAAGGTCACGCACAAACGACATTTGGAGGGTAGGGGGAGACATTCTAGAGATGGATGTGATAAGCAAACATTGTGGAAATTCATTGAATTCTTTCTTTTCTGCAACTGACAAAGATAGTCAGTACGAATAAACCAATAAATCTGTCGATTTTAATACAAGAACAGCACAGCAGCTCAGCAATAAAAGTAAAAGTAAGTAAAAAATTGCTTTATTCAAATAAACTTAATAATTAAGCGCTTTTGAATCGTTGATATTTTTCTACCACCCGTTCCAGACTTTTTTAACTGACAAGAAGAAGAGGCGCAAGAAACTTATCAGCTTTAACAGAAATAAGTAACGATATTTGCAAACTTAAATATATCGTTACCAAATACAATACCAATTACCAAATAGGCAGGTCGGATGTACAATTTCAAAACCTATTAAGGGGCAGAAGACAAATTTTACAGGAGAGCCAAAAAAACGAGTTGGTCACTTTGAGAACTTGCCGCGCCGAAACATATGAGCTACAGTGATGAGTCTTGGATCAAAAGAAGCGGTATATCCTTGGCTGCCTACAAAGTATAACCATATATGTCTGGTGTGGGCAATCCATTATTTCACTACCAAGATTTTCTGCACTTACTATTGTCTGGTGTGGGCAATCCATTATTTCACTACCAAGATTTTCTGCACTTACTATTGTCTGGTGTGGGCAATCCATTATTTCACTGCCAAGATTTTCTGCACTTACTATTGTCTGGTGTGGGCAATCCATTATTTTACTACCAAGATTTTCTGCACTTACTATTTATTGAATTCAAGAACTCAATTTCAATAAAGTTGTTTTTATGTTTTAACTGCTGATCGAAGTTTTGGCTTTGAAAAAAGCCAAATAGAAATGATATCAACGTGATTTTCTTAAACGCTTAAAACATCTAATAAAGTCACGTATCATAAAATTTATATTTCCATTCTTCATAACATACAATATGATTTTCTTAGCTATGCGTTATCGAGTAGACAGGGATTTCTCAACTAGTTGTATTTATTTTACCTTCCCATTGAATGTAAACTTTGTTAATTATTGTAATGGAAAATAACGTCACTTTAAATGCTGACCTCATTTTTAAAATTTTGACGACTCTGTATGAAATATACAGGGAGAAAAAAGCAGCCCTTGATGAGTTTCTTGCCGGTTCTTCTCGTTACAAGGTCTCCCGCTTAGGGTAGGCGAACCGATGGCGATGGCGTAGCTTCTTTGGCATTCACAAGTGCTTGTAACAGCCTAGACTGAATAAATGAGTTTTGAATTTTGAATTTTATCAAAATAGAGCTGGTGGTTTTAATAAGCTCACTGATACTTAAGGCTTTGTCAACCCATTAGGGCAACCCCACATCTTTTTTACAGGTTCAAAAGTTTGTACCTACACTATATGTAAAGGTTCAAGAGGTTTTCCTTTGACAAGTGTGGAAATATTTCGCAGGAATTTGCGCGGAATTTGGGATGGTAACTTTAATTTATGAAACGACCGCTGCTCACGCGGGTAATTGCGCATCTTGAATGGCTTTTAATCTGTTAACTAACCCAGTTAAACTTCAGTCCATGAAACTAAACCACTTTGTCTAAGAAACATGTGTCGAAATTCGCCACAAAATGTTGGTCACCCTTACTAAACTGATTACGTGATCTCTTTGATTTGTATGAATATTTTTTTTTTTAGATATTTGGCCCTATGTTCCTTAGAGAAAGTTGTTCAGTTTCAAGGACTGAACATGTTCATAGGCTGGTGACTAAAAAATACCTTGTATAATTATACTAGTTTGTGAAGTTGGGGCTTGTAGAGCTAGAGCGTGTAGAGTTAGCTTGGCTCTACACGAGGTCTGATAACTCTTTGACAGTGCGCGCCATATGGTCACGTTTTGGCAACATTTTAAATGAAAATATTTTGGTGGGATCTTGCTTACTCTAACTGAAGAGTAAGCAACAAAACTTTGAGTTTGTTTTTTTTGCTGAACGATTATTTTGGTTTATTTTTAATGCTCATCATAATAAGACCATTAAGTCTTGTTGAAATTATTGAAATCTTTTGTCTATGAACAACAGACAAAAATAGACTACTTTAAGAACTATGTATATTTTTGTATAGATACAGAACCCTAAAGCCGCACGTTAACGCCAAACGTATCGGAATTATAACGCGCGATCATGTTGCCGCATAAAATTTAACATCCTATACATAGCCTACATGTTGCCACACCCTGTATAAACGGCGTCAGCTCATTTGGAAGGCGGCTTGCGTATGTACAGTGGGCAGCACATCAAGTGTATACACTTTGACCTTGAACCCGAATGCGAATGAACAGGGAGAATCGGTCGCATGAGACAAATAGTGTTTTCGTAATTCCGTCTCGACTAAGTCGTGGTGCTCGACCGACTGTGCTTGTGTGCGTGATGCGCTTCTAGTTTATTTTAATAGATTATAGTAGTGTGCGTCGGGCGCGGCTGCTGATTCAATGAGTTTGCCGTGCAAAACAAATTTGTATTGAACACTGTATTTCAAACATGCTCATCGCCGATTCACTAACCTAATTGTGTATTTAACGAGACGAGAACTAAAAATTACTGTCTGTGACGTTTGCTTATGTTATTAATTTAATAATGATTTACTTAAGTATGCTGGAATGGTAAACGAGCTTTTAAATGAGGAAATACTTACGTTAATTATCTTAGTATTTAAAATATTGTAAACACTATTTTAAATACTAAGATAATATTTATGATTTACACAAAAAAGATAAAAAAAAGTCACTAACGAGTGGTAGGAAAATATAGACAATGCAAAAGCACTAAGTTCTAAATTTATTTGAATAAAAAAATTTGACTCATTGACTTTGATAAGAGGCAAATAAGATATAAAATATATCTTTCATCATTTTAAGTGCAAATGTTGCTTATCTGTGATCTACAAAATTTACTATTTGTGAATAATTTTAAAGGAGCTTTTTCTTTAATCTTAATTTCACAACTCGAACTCTAATGTTACAAAACTTTTATGTAACGGACTGATGGAACACTAAGCTAAGTAGTGCCACTAAAATGAATAAAAACATATGTTTAGGCTAAGTTGAAACTAACAAAGTGAAGATAATATTTGGTTTTGCATGCGAGTGAAACGAATTCTACGAGCCTTTTGCGTGAGCGTCAGAATGGCTTAATTTGTGCTATTTATTGCTACCTATTTGCTACCTACAGTCAGTTAATCGCTACCTAATTATAAACCAAAATAAAGGGATTGCAAAATGTCCAACCATTCTGATATCAGGATGACTGGTCCACTCTCTGTTTGTGTAAACTATACAAATTCTGTTTGTGAAAACTATACAATTAAAGTTATTATATTTACTTCAGTAATTGCTACCTGATTGCTACTCTCACGTTTATCAATGTCTACCTTGTAGCTGTAACAAGTAAAAAGTTATGATCATTTGAAAATTTTACAGGGAATGGTATTGAAATAAGCTAAAACGATTACAACAATGTTTTTATTGAAATACATTTTTTTATGAAATAACGTCTATTTACTAATGCCATTGCATAACAGATGTATAAGTTACACACTGACCGACATCCAAAGGTCTCGGGTTCGATTCTCGTCCGAAAATATGATCTGGTGCGAGTCGTATTTTTTCTAGTATTGTTTAAGTAAAAACATGTAACAATTTAATAATAAAAATAGTGTTAATAGTTATAATAGAAATAAAAATGAACATAAAATATATGACATTGACGACTCGCTGGACTGGACTAATAAAAAATATTTACACAAATATTGCAAATAGGTAAGTAAAGCAATAAAAGTGTAAAACAGATGTATAAGTTACACACTGTTTTGTCCCTTTCTTTTAAATCTTTATTGGTAAGGGCATTAGTAAATAGATATTATTTCATATAAAAATGTATTTCAAAAAAAACATTGTTGTAATCGTTTTAGCTTATTTCAATACCCTTAGTCCATTCCCTGTAAAATTTTCAAATGATCATAACTTTTTACTTGTTACAGCTACAAGGTAGACATTGTTAAACGTGAGGGTAGCAATCAGGTAGCAATTACTGAAGTAAAAATAATAACAGGAATTTGTATAGTTTACACAAACGGAGAGTGGACCAGCCATCCTGATATCATAATGGCTGGACATTTTGCAATCCGTTTATTTTGGTTTATAGTTAGGTAGCAATTAACTAACTGTAGGTAGCAAATAGTAACAAATAGGTAGCAATTTTTGGTCACCAGCTTGACAAGCACCGATGCAGACAACCAGCCATCCTGACGCTCACCCTTTTGCAGCTCTGTCGCTCAAGGTCAAGCAAGACAATACACATCATAAAAATGTTCACTATCAATAGGTAATGCATAAAATCGAAATAATAGGCTGCGCGTCTTTCCAAGTGATAATGTGCAAGATAAGGCTTACAATTCGGTATTTTTCTTGAATGTCTTGCTTGATCATACACTATCATCGTGTAGGTAGTAAATAGGAAATAAAACACTTACGTTTATACGGTTAATAAATAATTTATTATTACTATCACAATAAAACCTTTTCTCTATTATATCAATTATAACGAAAGAACTACAAAACGGTATAATAAAAGCTTATTGCTTTTTCTTGTTTTATCGCTGTTTCTAATTCTACAGTTGGTAGGTAGGTAGTATATCGACTAAGATTTAAAAATCTGGGTAAATAAAATCAACTTTTTGAGGAAGCAACATTTTTAAATTTGAGATTTTAGTATTCTCAATGCTATTTTTATACAATACCAAATAATAAACTAGAAAAAATACGACTCACACCAGATCATATTCTCGGTCGGGACTCGAACCCGCGACCTTTGGATGTCCGATCCAATGCTCTGACCGCTGAGCTACCGAGTCACTAGTGGCATCGTCGAATTGCTTCTAGTATATTCCACTCTTACGCTGCAAGCCAGCGTTAATTCATCAATGTAAGGAATTAACCTCGAGATTCAATTGAAATATCTTTCGAAAAAAATTATCTCTTAATCTTATCTTTTTAAAAATCTCAAATTTAAAAAATATATAGCTTTTTCATTTTAATCAATAGTCAAAATATCTGTAAAGATAGTGACTCGGCCTCAGCGTTCAGAGCATTGGACCGACATCCAAAGGTCTCGGGTTCGATTCCCGTCCGAAAATATGATCTGGTGCGAGTCGTATTTTATATTGTATTGTATAAGTAACAACATGTAACAATTTAATAATAAAAATAGTGTTAATAGTCATAATAGAAATAAAAATGATCATAAAATGACATTGACGACTCGCTGGACTAGACTATATAATAAAAAATATTCACACAAATATTGCAAATAGGTAAGTAAAGCAATAAAAGTGGGTTGTTAAACGCAAAACATTCACAAAAAAGTAGACAAACAACAAAAAAACGGTTGCATTGTTCTGTTTGGAAACGTAAAGTGAATATTATCTTCATAGCCTTAAAGAGCATAATTGAATGAACAACAGCGGTAGATGGTCGGTCTAGTCAAAGGACTTACGATACTTTTGTCATGTTCGCTAGTAAATGTGTGCCTGTTGGCACTTATTTGTAGACCATCAGAAATCAGGAATATAATATAAAAACGTAATGTGTAAGCATAGTCATATAAATAAGTTGTTTTGAATAAAAAAATAAGTTATTCTTTAATTTAGTCGAGTCGCTTTTTGATTGTGATTTGTTTTTTAGATTGTGAAACAGACACTTAGCAAACGAAACTGTTCAATAAAATAAGAATGAATGATAATATTTTAAATACCGGTAGCGAAGATGACGTAAGCTAAGTCCAACACTTGACAATACTTATTTTTCCTATCTTACTTAAAAATAGAATACACACATTGATAACTAAACAAAAAAAAGATGAA
Organism: Catoptria pinella; assembly: GCA_963556745.1. Lineage (NCBI taxonomy): Eukaryota > Metazoa > Arthropoda > Insecta > Lepidoptera > Crambidae > Catoptria > Catoptria pinella. The sequence continues at coordinate 1,910,979 of OY750782.1, read as the reverse complement.
TAAATAAAACGTGATATTATTTATGCAAATATATCTATGAAAAATTAAAAGTAACATGTAATAAAATATTAATAATAGAATGAAATAGTGCGCTCCGTACCGAGAAGCAAGAATTAATGTTGGCCAAGAGTAAGTAAGTAATAATAATACTATTTCATGGTAAATTTTTTAAATAGTATTATTTTTAAAATAAATTTTAATAAGGCAAACATTAATCCACGTTAGGTATTAACACCACAATGTCGATTTTCTTTCAGAGGTAATAAGATCGGCATCGATAAAAATTTGTGCATGTTCAGGATTTAGTAAATAAATAAACTCTAAATCAAAACGTGTTAGAATAACAAAGATGCTCATGACCCGAGGAGCTCATCCACCATTTCTTGTCTCTGTGTGGTGCGGCATTATTTCATTTTTTTCGCTTCTTTCTAGCTTCTTTTGATCTCCGCCGCACAGTGTCCACGGAAATCTAAAACAAAAAACACTTCCAATCAAACTACTATTTAAAACTATTTTTTTTTCAACGAAATTAAGCCACATTGTGATTATGAATCAGTTTAAATCAAGTGAGCAGGCTTCACCGCTAAAAGGCGGGTTAACATTGTAAGTATTAAATAGTTAAGTTAAACCACGTTAAGTAAGGCAAGTAAACGTCGGGAATTCAAAAAACCAATGAATCCAAACTAAATAATTCTTAAATAACACCTGAATTATATACGCGCTGTAATCCGTAAAAATTGTGTTTCATTTCTAAGGTAAGGTTTCACTTTACCGGGTTTACATATCAACATGCAGAATCAACAATGAAAATCTCAACACCATAATTATAATCAACAATTTAATATTTCAAAGAATCAAAACATAAACGGTTCAAAATGTTTAGATTATCAACGACTCGCATTTACTCTCGTTTAGTTAGACTCGTTTTAGTTTAAGTTTAAACCGATAAGTAAAAAAAATGTTTACTTATTCGAATGCTCTCACACTAAAAAAAAAATCCTTCGCCTTTTGTTTTTTCATGGGCCGCAAGTTCAAAGAATCAAAACACAGGTGTCTGTTTTGCTTATGTTTGGAAAATTACCAAGTCATGAGAACAAAAACTACTTATGAATTATTTTTATTTTAAATACGATATGAAACGATATAATATTTTAAAAGAAGAATAATGAGAATTAATAAGTGCGGCTTCGAGTCCCGTCTGAGGTGCTCGATATTTTTCAGTATTTTTCTAATATAATTATTTATCTTAATATAAAAATAGCATTGTGAATGCCCCAAATCTCGATTTAATAATTATATACTTAGCTATTTCATCTTTATCGATTGTCAAAACATCTGGAAAGATGTTTCTTTCGAAAACGGGACGAATGGTCACGTTAATTATGCCTAACCTAATGAAATTATTTTAAATACTGCTGCAACATTTTATTAAAACACACAAGAAGGCCTTGACAAAGCTACATTTGAAAATCTTCGTAATTGCTTCGCTTTCAAAAGATGCATTGGATTGACAAAAGTTTTCGTTACCATCGAATTTTAAAACATCAAATCCTTGATTGCAAAAATTTTACTTTTGACTAGGGGGGCAGATGTAAGAGACTAAGATAATTACTCACATTATCAATTTGAAGAGGATGTTCTTATGTTCTTGTGCTTAAATATGGGTCAGACTATCTACCTATGGCCTTCTCGTAGCGCTGTCGTGATGAACCCCCTTCCCACCGCCGCAGTCAGATGGTTCGTCTCTACGGCAAAAACATAACATTTAATAATAATAAAGTTATAACAAAACCAAAACAAAATTAAGAAAAAAATAGTAAATTTAGAATTTAATCTATCGAGCTACTCGTAATCAAAATATCTATCATGCCAAGATATTAAAAAGCGAATAAAATATTTAAGACTACACTTATCAATCATAATAATAATAATTATGAAACCATTGAAAATAAACGCTATAAATTCGAGATAGGGGCATTGACGAAAACGTCATTTTCAAGTCCTTATTTTTCGAAATGAATGAACCGATTTTAATGAAACTTCATATGCATAAGCAGGATACATAGGTTTAAAAAGTTAGCAAGAAACATTTTATAAATATCTTATTTTAAAAAAGATAATTGGAAATTTCTATTTCTATGGAAAGTTTAAAATCGGTCTAACTAGATGTTATACTATTTATCGAAAATGAGTTCTAATAACTTTTTAGACCAATATATTTTACTTATGTGAAGTTTCATTAATTTTTATAAATAAAGACTTGAAAGTTGGTATGAAATGCCGTTTTTCGTCAACGCTCACTCGATTTGTTTAAAAAGACTAATACTTTTGATAAATTTTTACTTAGAAATACTATAAAAAGTTACTTACCGATATTCCAGTTTGTTGTAATTTTTTTTTCTGTTGTTTTAAAAACTTCACTTGCCGCAACACGACACTAAAAACTGTGTGCACTGTCTACTGAGGTCAACTGACTGACTAATGACGTCACGCGAGCAGCCAGACGGGGCGAATGGTGCCGTATGCGTCAGGGGCGTTGCCCACTAACGTCAATATTTTGACAGCTGATCAGTAATTGGCCCTTAATTTTGACAGCTGAGCAGTCATTGGCAAATTTGCACACACTAAACAAATCCACCAATGATGACAAGGTGACTTTCTTTCTAACACTGTATAGCGTGTCGTAGTTATAGATATGTATAGTGTATACCTTGATATGCTGCTTTGCGTACACACGATAGCACGTCAGGTTATACAGTTATACTGCGAAAACAGCTTTTATTACACAGGGCATAAAGGCGGTCTCAAGGTCAGCATGTAGTCTGAGGTGTCGTCGTGTGTACAACACAATCGAGTCGAAAATGTATGTTTTATGGCTGTACCGAAGCATGCTTACATTCTAGGGATCCTTGATACTTAGTAAGGATTTATTAGTTAAATGTTCTTACTTTGTTCAAATAAACATGGTAAGTACCAAAATTTTTTTTTAGATATATATGTTTAAGAGTTGCGAACAGTACTGAATCAGGATTTTATTTAATTAATATTTTTTTTAATTTGTTAATCTGGTGGGCCTAAAAAACTTTGGTTTTCTTGTAACGAAAGTGAAATAATTCACAATTTTGGATTTATCATTCAAAATCGAGTAGAGCTTTCTAAATCCGGCCCCCTGATTATGTAATTCTGTTTCTAACAACTTTTGATTTGAAATCGCAGTAACATTGCTGCTTTAATAAGAATCAATGTGACAACTATGTTACATAAAGCAGCAATGTTACTGCTATTTCTGTCAGTTTTTTGATTGCAACAGTCAGTTTTATTGCAGTAGCGTTTTGCGAAGCCTTTTTGGTTTGGACTTTTTTTAGCATCGAGGGTTCTAGAGTTCTAATAATATAATTTTAATATAATGGTATGACCCGGGGTGGCATCTTTGAATATATTATTAGTTATATATTAATTGTTTAGTTATAAGATCTTTGTAATTTTAATTTGTTTAATTTGTAAAAAAAAATATAATTTTAAGATAATCATAAGAATCTGCAAAACGTGGTTAACTAGGAAGATAACGTGGCTGTTTGTCGTATGTCATTTGCCGCTTAAATCGTTATAAGGGTCAGACCATAAACCCGAGGCGGTTTGAACAAGAAACATAGAAGATGTTTTAGGTACATACAAGAGGGAGATCACAAAAGATTTCTTATTTGAGATTTCAAAACACTGATAATTCTCTTAGATTTTGAGTTTTTGACGTTTGTAGTACCTAGTCCGTTAGTATATATACAAGGTGTTAAAAAATACCCCTAATGCTGAATATGGTATAAAGGGACCATTAAACTGAACAACTTTTACTATCGGACCAACTCTGAAATCGCGAAAAAAAAATCAACTGTTTCATACATTTTGATATTTTCGATTTTAATTTTTGTATGAAACAGCTGATTTTTTTTTCGCGATTTCAGAGTTGGTCCCATAGTAAAAGTTGATCAGTTTGATGGTCCCTTTATACAATATTCGGCATTAGGGGTATTTTTGTAACACCTTGTATAATCCGCGCACGATGAGAATGGGATGGAACCTTGTCAAACTGAAACGCACGCGGTACGCCGGCCAGCCACAGGGATATCCAAAAACACGGTGTCACACACTCGAGGTGAGGGAACTTTTGCTGCAGCAACTTCAAGTAAGATAACAAGTAAACAATTAGTTGATTAATGAAATTAAAATTTTAGTGAATTTTCGATTTACTTTCACTCCCATTCTCATCGCGCGCGGATTATATCTACCGGGTTCGGGATAGGTAAGATTGTGTATCTTACTCAAACCGGTACATCTCAATGTATCACATATGTACTTTGGCTGAGGTATACCTATACTTACACTCGTCCTTAGAGCAACGTATTTAATTATACAACATGTTGCAAAAATACCCCTAATGCCGAATATGGTATATAGTAATATTTCTTTACTGTCATCACATAAATAGCAAGTCTATCTGCAGAAATATCGTCAGATTATATAAAGAACTTGACATTATTATCATCAAATAGCTACATTTACTTTTAACATTCCGCTTCCCCCGTCACAGTAATTACAACCTTAACGTGAACGTAGTAAGGTAATTTATGGGTTGACCTATATTACCTCGCGTGCTGTGTGCTCTGCTCTACCGGCAAACGGAGGTTATTCCATTTCCTCCTCGTTTGTATAACAAGACGAATTTCCTCAAATATTTATTTAAAATTTTTCATCAAAAGTCGAAAACTATGCAGCCTAAAGAAGCGCTATTTCATATGATAGATACCCCATATGCCCTAGTAGCCTCACTTCGAATTTTTAAGACCCCATTTCAGTCCCTGTTTCAAAAAAATATAAATATTTTTATTTCTCTCTTATTTGCAAAATGGTTAGGCAAACGTCATATAAAACTATTCCCAAGTTGATAGCATTAGTGGTTCTCGAGATATCCAGCTGTGACAGACAGACAGACAGACTGAGTCGCACCATAAGGGTTCTTTGTTACCATTTTGATACGAAACCCTAAAAACGTTACAGTTTACAACGAACAAGTATTCTCAAACTTTTCTGAACTCATCAATTTATGCCCAAACATTGTCCATGGGACTAACATTTTTTCGTCTGTTATTGATGATAAAGCCCATAATGACAGGGTTACCAACGAATTCTAGTCTTTAAACATTTACATTTAGATGGTAATAAAGCTTTCAATATTAAATAACGACGCGTTAGGAACAAGTTTTTTTTAAGGTGGTATACAGACAATGTATTTTGAGCGACGTGTAAAATCAAAATAGATGTAAGTAAGATAAAATTAAATAAGGGGTGAACTCCACATAAAAATCAATTCACTAAATAATTATTGTTTATGATATGGTATTATTACCAAAAGAAAATGACGTCAATGCATTGTCCGTCCTTGTCATATCATAACACAATGACAATATTTCGCAGTATCGGTTTGAGTAAGGCAATAGAGCTGGGCTTGCCGGATGGCCAGAAAATCCGGGATTGTCCCGTTGACAGGAATTACACCTTACTGTTAGTGTTTTATTGACAGCAAACACTAAGGTAAGTATAATATTACAAATATAATATTGCATTTTCTTTCTTAGCACTGACACCAGTAAATCTGGCAACCTATATATATATAATCAACCGTTCTATGGAAATGTTGATCCAGTACCATTTTAGAAATAATGTTGATCCACCTTTTCGCCGTGTATAATTGGCTCTCTACGAATACAACCGATATACTTTGATCCAGAGTTGACACAGAAGGGTCGTCCGCCAATCAGCATCGGTTTCTTCCAAATATACTCGTCATCAAAAAATACATAAATCAAAGATTTTTGTTGATCCGTTAACGGTCATAGAAATTACACCGAGGCGTCAAATGTTTATCCGTTTTATATTCATGCGCGTGCACAATCTTCTTAACTATTGTTGATCCGAGGGCGTTTGGCCTTTGACGCCTGCGCGGTGGGGTCGCAAGCAACGGTCGGTTGCAGGCGAAATGCGATTGTGTTGTTACGTGTTATGATGGTAAGTGTTTTACAATTTTTTTTATGTATTCTTAGAAGCAAATTATCAGCGACATACCTACATAGTATCACGTCTTTTTTCCAGCATACCGTGCTGGATCTAAGGCGCGGATCCGCAAACGTATTAAATTCAAAATGTGTCTTTAATAGCCACCTTTTTCAAAACGGCGTCGGCAAATCGGCGCGGCGAGACGTTGCCATTTAATCGCACTAGCAAGTAGCACGTGTCGCAAGTGCAATCGTACGGCAACGTCGGTCGCCTAAAACCTGATAAATAATAACACAACGGTGATGGCGGAAGCAGTGTTGCCAGTTTATTTGATACTAAAAACTCTAACACCCCCACTATATCAAATTTACAAATAACCCAAACATTTCAAAGTGTTAACAATTTTAAATTTCACTAAAAGTTACTACACATCTAAGTTTTAGTTTTATTTAAGTACGCCTTTTTTATAATACCAAGAGTTTTAATAAATTTATTATGTTAGGTCCTGGTAAACCTTTTGTGAGTAAATCAGCGAACATTTCAGAAGTAGGCAAATAGTCATTTTTAATAATTCCATTATTAACGATTTCTTTTATAAAATGGTATCTGACATCTATATGTTTTGTACGACGATGATATTGATGATTATTATTTGCCAACTTCAGTGCACTCTGACTATCACTGAACAATACAATTTTTACATAAGAACCAGTTAGTTCAAATTCTAAATTTTTTAAATAGATAGCCTCCCTACAGGCTTCAGAAAGTGACATTTATTTAGCCTCACAACTATTTAATAATGCAACTACCTATTCTTTTATTTTAACTTTCCCGAGATATTATAGAACCAGATTTCATAAAGCAATATCCTGTGTAAGAGATTCCGATGGCTTTAGCTTGTATGTAGGAAATGACCGCCTACCAACAGTCAACCAGTTCAAATACCTTGGCTCCGTGCTAAGCAATGACGGAAACATTGACAGCGACGTCCTCCATAGAGCTCAAACGGGCTGGATGAAATGGCGACAGCTCACGGGCGTCATGTGCGATAGACGAATGCCTCTGAAGGTGAAGAGACGAGTTTACAAAACAGCCATTAGACCTGCCATGCTGTATGGGTTCGAATGTTGGGCCACAAATAAACAACAATTAAACAAACTTCATACGTCAGAGATGCGCATGTTACGCTGGTCAGCGGGCGTCACTATGCTGGACAAAATCAGAAACACATACATACGGGGAAGTTAGGTACACACGACGGCACCTCAGACTATACATGTTGACCTTGAGACCGCCTTTATGCCCTACGTAATAAAAACTGTTTTCGCAGTTTAACTGTTTAACCTGACGTGCTGTCGTGCGTACCATCACTGGACTTCCAAATATCCGAATATGTTCTAAATTTGGCTTTCTACCTGACCATATTTCATAGGGTGTCTTGTCTAAGCGATTGATCTGTTTTTAAGATGTTGTATTAATGTGATGATAGCAGCTTCTGCCCAAAATCTTTTTTCTAGATTAGCCTCGAATAGCAGACATCTGGCTGGCCCTTTCAATAATGTTACGGTTGGATCATTCACTAAGGCCATTCTGCTCAGGGGTATAAGCACTAGTCTTTTGATATACAATTTCTTTTTCTTTAAAATATTGTTCAAAATCTTTGTTGCAATTCTCATTTCCACTGTCTGATCTTAAAATTTTTATTTTCTTGTTATGCTGATATTCTCTACCATCGACTTAAATTCTTTAAAATGTCTTAATGCACTGAAGTCATCGATAAACAACAAGAAGTATCGGGCTTCTCCAATGGATTTGCATTCCATGGGGCCGCATATTATGTCAGAATGAACAATCTGGAGTATTTCTGTTGCTCTTGTGCCAGTCGAAAAGGGTAACCGTGACTGTTTGCCCTCACAACAAACTTTACATTGAGATTTGGTTATATTAAAAACATCACATTAACAATACCATTTCTCAATTTATTCATATCTTTACTATTCATGTGTGCTAATATTCTGTGCCATACTCTCCACTAACTACTGGAGCAGCTAACACACAATCTTTTTGGAATCTCAAAACACCGTTCGTTAACTCAGCGTCGTGCAGCGAACCAGTACATAATCTTGGTTTTCTGAAAAAGCCCGATGGAACCTTCACCAAAACAGATCAAGAGATCTCAGAACTGTTAATGACCACTCACTTCCTAGGGTGCCGCATAACGGAAAGTCGCACATGGGAAGGAAAAGATGAGAATCTACCGGCTGAAACCGACTGGATCATTGCCCACAAGGTTGTCCACCCGGAGAAAGTAAGATAGGCAATCAACAGCTTCCTTCCATTCAAATCAGCGGGACTAGATGGAGTTTTTACAGGACTCATGAGGTGGAGCGACGGAGGTCTTATTGACCACCTCGTAGCCATCTACAGAAGTTGCCTAGCACACCGCTATATTTCTATGAAAAGGATCCCTCCTTCCCAGTCAGGGTATTCTTCATCCCTAAACCCGGCAAAGGAGACTACACTCAACCTAAATCATTCAGACCAATTAGCTCCACATCATTCCTTTTAAAGGTTTTGGAGAGACTAATAGACAAGGAGATATAGAGTACTGCATTAGTCAGGAACCCCCTAAATCCAAACCAACACGCCTACTCTGCAGGCAAATCAACAGAGTCTGCCCTACATAAAGTGGTTTCCTATATAGAAGGCAATCTCAAACACAAAATATCTACACTAGGCACCTTCATCGACATTGAAGGAGCCTTTGACAAAACTAACTTTACCAGCATAAGCCAGGCCCTGTCCAAATATGGTGTGTCCATGGTGAGAAGTGCGGGCTCCACGACCGCAACTTCTCACAGTAGGCTATGCAGACGACCTGACCATACTTATCAGCGGACGAGTTGGGAGTGTGATTTGTGACCAAATGAGGTCTGCATTGAAGGTCGTTGAACAGTGGTGCACTATCAATCAGTGAACCCAGCAAAGATGGAACTAATCATGTTCACAAACAAACGAAGTCTAGGAAATCTTAAACTCCCTAAACTTTTTAATACCAGTCTGTCCCTTAGCAAGGAAGTCAAGTATCTAGGTGTGATACTAGACAACAAACTCCTCTGGAACAGACATCTCGAAGGAAAACTAAAGAAAGCCACCATCATCTTCTGCCAATGTAAAAGACTACTCGGCAAAAGGTGGGGACTATCACCGAAAATAACGATGTGGTTGTATAAAATTGTTATAAGTCCCATAATCACATACGAAGCCGTTGCCTGGTGGTCCAAAACAGAGCAAAGCACCGTCATCAACCAGCTGCAGCAATTCCAAAGATTGGCATGCTCTGCGATAACCGGCTGCATGCGAACTACCCCCACAGCCGCCCTAGAAGTAGCTCTGGATCTAACACCCTTGGACCTGTTTATACAAAAAGAAGCCTCCATGGCTGCTATAAGGCTTAAACACCTGGGTCTGTGGTACAATCGAAAGGGTCCTCACTCTATATTGTGGAATAACTTAGTAAAACATGAGTCACTAATCGCTGCCCCATGTGACAGGATCCCCAAGCAATATATTTTCCAAAAGAAATACCAAATACAGTTATTTGAAAGCGACCGAGATTACTCTGGCATACATAAAGTCCGAATTCATACGGACGGTTCCAAAATGAGGACTGGAACTGGAGCTGGAGTATTCTCACAAGACCTAAATATCAAAATATCACTAGGGCGCTGTCTCCACGGGCGAGAGAATCGCGACGAATAAGCGCTTCTTCTATCGTCGCATCGCCGCGATAACATCGCCGTGTGGAGCTTTCATAGAGAGTATATAGAAATACGTGGCACGACGATAATATCGCCGCGATTCTCTCGCTCGTGGAGATGGCGCCTAGCGTTAGGCCAACACAGTTCGATATTTCAATGCGAATGTGTGGCAATAATAAACGCCGCTACTACGGCAATCTCTAGAGGTATGAAGGGACTAAACATCCGCATACTGACTAATAGCATGGCCGTCCTAACAGCACTGGAAGCCAGCACGATCAACTCCAGTATCGTCTACGAATGCCACCAAGTTTTGGATCGTTTGACATCCAACAACGGAGTAATCCTACAATGGATTAAAGGGCATAGTGGATCACACCGGAACGACGCCGCCGATGAGCTGGCTAGAATGGGATCTTCCACAACAGTGGCAGGACCCATACCCATTCTGCCACTCCCGTTCAGCCAACTACGCTCATGGGTAGGATAACGAAGTCGTGCTGCACACAGTACTCGTTGGGTAGACCTAACAAGCTGTAGACAGTCTAAGATGGCGATGACTGCAGTTTTGCCGCGTGTGACCCGCAGGCTGCTCAGCCTCAATCGCCCAGACCTCCGGATAGTTGTAGGTACACTTACAGGTCACTTAGATTTAAACCGACAACTATTCATCATGAATGCGACAGACAGTCCTCTATGCAGGGGATGCCTGGAAGCAGAGGAAACAGTCGCCACGTGATTCTGAAGTGCGTGGGGCTGGCCATACAACGGGCAGAAATCCTCACAGAGGTGAGGTCGCTCCTAGAAGCCTGTGAACGCCTCAGGAGGCTTCTACGCTTCTGGAAGGAGCTGGGATGGCTCGATTAGCCATACCGATGCTATGAGGTTTCACGCATTAACGGACCAAATTGGTCTAAATGCGGAGAAAAGTGCCCATCACCAATACCAATAATTCAACGTCAACAACTAGATCATCGTCTTGATTCTTTATCAGACATCTATTTGGTTCAACTGTTTCCACTTTTAATGTGTTTTTAATTAATTAATTTTTACCATGGGCAAAAATCTGGTAAGCCGGCTAGTAGCAATGAGCCAACTCACTCATCATTTTTAAAACCAGTGCCACTCAGTCGTTTCGAAGTTTCCACTATTTGTGTCACATAATTCGTCATATTCGAACTATTTTCCAATCTTATTGAGATAAGATGGCGGAGCAAAGTAATTCTCCTTGAAAATCCTCATCTAATCATCGAACAAACTTTTAAGTTTTGCCTAAAATTCCTTCGTGGTAGGCAAACATGATGTCGAATAAACACTGTGATAAATGAGTCAATATTCTTTATTCAAATAAACTTAATAATTAAGTACTTTTGAGTCGTCTATTTTTCCTACCACCCGTTCCAGACTTTTTTAACTGACAAGAAGAACAGGCGCAAGAAACTTATCAACTTTAACATAAATAAGTAACGATATTTACAAACTTAAATATATCATTACCAAATACAGTACAACAGGATTATTACGTAACGACAAAGTATCTACTTATGTTTTACATGTTACATCATTTCCACGCATTTCGGTCTTTTAGATAATCGTCTACTTTATAATAACCTTTACCCATAAGCGTCTTTTTAACATGGTTTTTAAATTCATGCAAATTAAAATCAATCACTTGTTGTAGACCTTTATTAAAAAAGGCTATGCCTTTCCCCAAAAATAAGTTATAGCGCAAACGTGTTTATAACAAATGAATATTATGTGAAACAAAAATGATATTAACTAATTTTTTACCAAACGATTATTATGTTAAACGTTGTTAGAAAAATTGAGATTATATGAAACGTTGTTATTTCAACCAAGGGAGAACCACTCCAGACGCCGCCATACGCGGCGCCGTCGTCGCTCCGTTCGTCCCGTGGTTCGAGGGTCCAATGAGAGACTTGCCGCCTTCTGATTGGTTCATTTGAATCGGATCAACAATTATCGGAGTGGATTTGTATATGTGATCAACATTTTCTTTGCGTATCCCAAAACTCGTCGGAGTAAATCGTTGATCCGACCGGAGCCACATTAGTATGACAAAAGTTATATTGGATCAACAAAAACCACCCGGATCAACATACGTCATCGGATCAACAATGTGCTCGCGTGACAGTACGCATGATCAACATTTACAGGGTTGGTATCTCTATATATATATATATATATATATATATACAGTCGCTCGTAGCGCGGTCGTAGCACAGCGTGCTCTACGAGAGTTACGTAGCAAGCGCTCCATCCGAGTGGGCGGTAATTCACAACGACTGCGCATGCTACGTGCTACGTGCTACGCGATTATGGTGTTTGTGATGCAAGTCAAAGGACTTTTGGAGAAAAAACATATTTTATGTAATTCTCTTACTACCAACTCAGCATGGCATTGGCAGTCAAGTTTGAATAATTAAGTATTTTACTAACAGTGACGACAACCCTACAAGTTTGTAAACATTTCATGTTTGCAGCCAGTGTCGCCGACATATTATGAAACGGCGAACGACTGCAAACACGTCACTTTTCGTGACCAACTACCTTGAGAAGCAATCGAATGTACTTGATGATTTTGGGAAACACTCACTGAAACAAAAATAAAAGCTTTTTAACAAAATCAACGTAGATTAAAGATAAAACAGTGTTTACCAAAATGGTAAAATGTTGGTAAAATATTGTTAATTTAAACTTTGTTATCCAAATGTAATAAGCGGCAATAGATTATCTCACCATTCTCAACACGCCATCATAAAAATTGTGATATTGCCGAGTTTCCCGATAAGACAGAACAGATCAATCAACAGATAAACAATAGCATGATGAATGTTCACATAAAACGATATAATGTAGAACAATTGGGACGGGACGGTAGGTATCACGTAAACAACCCGACGTCGTCGAATCAATTGTGAACGGGACGGGACGGAACACTGAATAAAAAAGTTTTTATGTATTAACAACTTGGATTCGAACTGGAGCAATGCAATTTATTGCTTTAACCCTTCAACGCCCGGAAAATAAGACACAATAGATATTCCATTGTTATCCAGCCGCCAACGTCCGCTCGGGCGTTGATGAATTAAATACCAAACAAAATTTTATTGTAGCTTGTATTATGTTGAGGTATGATCGGCAACTCAAATGCTTTACCACTTTGCAGAAAACTTACTGTGCGCGCGTATTGGCCATGTATACAAGGTGTTACAAAAGTACCCCTAATGCCGAATATGGTATATAGGGACCATCAAACTGAACAACTTTTACTATGGGACCAACTTTGAAATCGCGAAAAAAATCAGATGTTTCATACATTATTTGATATTTTCGATTTTAATTTTTGTATGAAACAGCTGATATTTTTCGCGATCTCAGAGTTGGTCCCATAGTAAAAGTTGTTCAGTTTGATGGTCCCTATCTACCATATTCGGCATTAGGGGTACTTTTGTAACACTTTGCATACATGGCCAGTACGCGCGCACAGTAAGTTTTCTGCAAAGTGGTAAAGCATTTAAGTTTCCGATCATACCTCATAATAATACAAGCTACAATAAAATTTTGTTTGGTATTTAATTCATCAAGGGTTCCTATCTACCATATTCGGCATTAGGGGTATTTTGTAACACGTTGTATAACCTAAACGAATATGTTAGTGACGGCGCGGCGTGCAAGCGATTTTACCGTAGGAGTGGTAATGCGGAAGTGTTGTCGACAGTACAAATTAATAAGATAGGGAGAATGCGCCTGTTTGCGGAAGGTTTGCGAGCTGCACGCGCGCATTACGAAGTGCCGCGAGCCTTGCGTGAGTTGCGAAGGAATGCATTCCTAACTCGCTCGTTCGCGACCTTAGAGCATTAAGAACTGCGGCGGTATCGGCTAAAAACATTGAAGTACATGTTAACTGTGTTTTAATAGATGTATGTGATACTTTGCTACTTTTCTTTGGTAAGTTTTTATTTGTGCCAAAACGAAGGAGCAATGTGTCACATACATCTGTCAAAACACAGTTAACATGAACTTTAATGTTTTTAGCCGATAGAGCCCCTGTTCTAAGTTCGCGACGCATTTGCCGCGCATTCGCTACATTCAGGACGCACCCTAAAGCTGGATCCACACTTATAACATTTTGGCGTTTCAGTTCACGGCATCTTTATCATACATCGCTAGTTGGGTTGGGCGTGCGCTGTGGTAATACTGTATCAGAGATGATGTTTGATAAAGACACGGTGGTCTGACACGTTAAAATGTTACAAGACCCAGACTTAGTTTTAGCCACTAAGGTCGCGTTCACTTTATACCCACATAACCCCCATGACCCCATAAAGCATTCCGACAAAACCAACACAAGAGAAACCGAGCCAAGGTGTTGGCAAAATGCCAAAATTGCATGGAAGGTTATTCTCTCCACATAACTTATCAACGAAAGTGTCCTCACATTCTCAGGAATAATAACTTGACGACCTCCGTGGTCGAGTGGCTTTGTACACCGGTTTTCAAGGTGTCGCCATCTCTGAGGTCCCGGGTTCGATCCCCGGTTGGGTCAATTTAGACAAATGAACTTTTATATATTGGCTCAGGTCTGGGTGTTTGTGATACCGCCGTTGTCTCTGATTTCCATAACACAAGTGCTTTAGCTACTTACTTAGAAACGGAGTATGTGATGTTGTCAAATATTAAAAAGAAAAAAAAAGGTTAGCGCCGACTTATGAGAGCAGAAAGATTAACTATATTAAATTCCAACATCGACCAGTTGGACCGCGGTCCCCGAGCACAGACACCTAGCTCGGCGGAAGTACTTCCCTTTTCGCTGAATATACGGCGAAGAGGTCCTGCCTCAACACATTCAACAAAACAATAATAAAGTACCTATTCATAAAACTAGTAGCTGAGCCGCAGACATCGCGTTTGTGACATTTTTGAACATTTTTCGAAATGGCTGAAATATGTTTTTTTTATCGAAACGATAAAAAGAATCATACAAGGTATTACAAAAATACCCCTAATGCCGAATATGGTATACAGGGACCATCAAACTGAACAACTTTTACTATGGGACCAACTCTCAAATCGCGAAAAAAAAAACAGCTGTTTTACACATTTTGATATTTTCGATTTTAATTTTTGTATGAAACAGCTGTTTTTTTCCCGATTTCAGAGTTGGTCCCATACTAAAAGTTGTTCAGTTTGGTGGTCCCTATATACCATATTCGGCATTAGGGGTATTTTTGTAACATGTTGTATAATAATTTATCGAACCTGCTCACAAAATTTCACGAGAATCTGTTGAGAACTACTGTGGAGGAGAACAGCCGGATATCCGAACATACGAAAGCATTTTTGCACAAGCTGAAACGGAAGACGCCTTGCTCGGTCAAAAAAGTTTAGCAAGTAATTAGATCTTCAGTACATGAGTAAAATATTTTACGGATTTTCAGCCTATACATTCTTTTTGCTCAAAAGTTTAATTAGGTTGTTGACATCAAAGTTTACTTATCAGAGTCATCAATCAATGTCGTGTATGGATTTCCGTGGGAAATAACATCGTTCAATTTATCTAGCTATTCAATTTTAATGATAGCACTTATCGCTGATGGGTAAAATTTTAGAATGACAATATAACTAAGGATTAATTTGACGTTTAAAATTATTTTTTGTTACTATAGTTAAAGACTCTAAGACTATTTACAGTCGTTATTCAAGAAGAGAAAATGTACACACGACAGCATGTCAGGTAATACAGTTAAACTGCAAAACAGCTTTTATAACGTAGGGCATAAAGGCGGTCTCAAGGTCAACATTTATAGTCTGAGGTGCCGCCGTGCGTACTAATAGGTAAGTACTTGACAGTTTTATTACGGTTTCAGATTTTCGTTCAGTTTAAGAGGATAGAAGCACAAAAAAACAACTTTAAATCGGAGTTGTAATCGTATCCCTATGCTTTTCTAAGTCTAGAATATTTTGTTGAACTAGGTACACACGACGGCACCTCAGACTATACACGATGACCTTGAGACCGTCTTTATGCCCCACGTAATAAAAGCTTTTTCGCAGTTTAACTGTATAACCTGACGTGCTGTCGTGTGTACATTTTTGACGCAATTTAATGCAATTTTTTGTTGACTTCAGTACAGTATAAGACAATTAAAAAACCAATAAAACTTAAAACTAGAGACATCGTAGGTACATAACCGAACAAAATCCATAAAAACAACACCGTTAAGTTTCATACTTCATCAACAAAAACTAATAACAATTATATTTTGGAATAGGATTTATAGAATGCAACTCACTACTGAATTCCATGGTTAAGTAGTTCCGTAAGCTAGTAAATCACAGCACAGCACAAACAAAGCCATTTTCAAAATAACGAACTGAAAAACAAATCACTTTCACATCACTATTTTTAAGTGCATCCATTGCACAACTCTAACACTTAAAGGTGTTGACACAAACACAACACTTTTGAAACAAGTTACACCTCTTTGTTGTATTCTGACACCATGTTACTTTGAAAAGTGAAAGTGTTTTCCGTAAGTGTAAAGCGCGGTCAAGTGTGTTTTCGCGGCGAAATACCGCAGGCAACTGGACTGAAAGCTGCAAAGCTGTAAAGCTTTCAGGAAAACAAGGGTGTTGCTAGCGTGGGAATTTTTCCTATCAGTGGGGAAAATATTAAAGGGAAGTGTTTTGGACGTTCGTTTCTTTTAGAGAAAAGCTATTTTCTTTTACCTAGTTTCTGCTCGTTTTCAGATGCGTTGCTTCATTCATAAAGATTTTAAGCAGGTCATAATTCCTACGATGTCATAAATACCTCCATTTAACTGCGATGTCATAAATTAATTAATTATTATTTATCAATAGTTACCTATAAATAATAATGGTTAATTTATTTTATTAATATCATTTTCATTATGGATAATTATTATTATGTTGCACAATCTACCCTATTGTTCTGAATGGGAATTAAGTTTTTTAAGTATTCTCAAATCATGTGGATTCTCATTAAAAAAATATCTTTAAAAGTTTTTGTATTGATTATTAATCTTGTGTGCTAATTAACCGGTTGGGTTTTTGAGAATATTTGGCTCAAAAAATGCTATGTTTAGGCATTCCTAAATCAACTATAGAGACAAAAAAGCACTTTAACTATTGTTAAACTTACATTTTTGTCACTATTGTTGATTCAAATAACTTTTAAAATAATGTCTACAAATTGAGGAAATTATTTACTTAGTATATGGCAACTCTCCAGCAATTTTATTACCGAAGGCGTTTATCTGCAACGTGCGAGTTCGCGGGGTAAGAATTCACAGCTCGTGATTTCTGATGGGTTTTCGGTTTGACTACTATGGTTGAGTGGCTATGAGGTCCAGGTACGATTCTCGGTCAGGTGAATTTAGGAAAATTATATTCTCTATTTGTTTTAAGTCATACAGTTGTAGTAGGTAGGTAAAGTTGTTATTAATGGTTTCTTTAAAATGACTGCTAAGTTTCAAGAATCAAGTTTTCAATTCAATGCCTTAACATTGGGTAGCCTAAGTATGTCATGCTCTCTTTAATCATTTCTCAGTGGTGTTGTGTGAGGCGGGTCGTTACGTTCCCTCAAATATGGTTGAGCGAAGCGATGGCTGGTTCATGCGTCATGCTCGTGAACGGGTTCTGGCAGTGGGAATGGGTCTGCTTCTGACTACTTATTTAAACGCATATTCAATTGTAAGAATTTCATTTTTTTAATATTAATGTTAACTTATATGTCAAGTGATTTCAGTTAACATTGCTTTGCCGTAGACATTCACCTGGGCTAATTCTTCATATCATACAATTTGATTTTCTTAGCTATGCGTTTTCAAGTAGTAGATGACAGACAGACAGTGATTTTCTTAACTAATTGAATGTTATTTGCTCTCACAGTTACCTATCCGACATGTAGATAGTTCTGCCTAGTTCCTGCCATATCGCTTAACGATAACGGATATTACCAAAAAACATATTTAGGAATTACGAAAACTTAAAACAATAATTACTGACTACAAATACTACTTGCTTACTAGCTTTTGCATGCGCATATCTATCCTACTCTTGCCCGAATATCAGGCTTTCTGATTTCGGCATGTTTAGATAAATTTTATTTAAGTCAAGGCACATTTGGGGGCCCCCAAATGTGCCCAGGGCCTCAAATAGGTTAAAGACGGCCTTGATGGAAAATACTTGACTCTTGAACAAAATTTTGCACTTAAAAGCTTAATATATGGCAAACGGTTCCCCAAATCGAAAAGTGGTCTTCACAAACCTACAATATCTTCAAAAGACCTATACAACGACACCACACACTGATATTGACGAGAAAGATGTTTCATTCCCACTTTACATGTAAGGATAAGGAAGGAACAAAAAAATATTTTTCAAGATTTTATTCTACCACTTTTTTGGCGTGTTTAATATACGTATTTATGCCAAATCACAGCTTCCTAGCTCTAAGGGATTTTGTGGTTTACCACAGATGGACCGACGGACGGACGGACATGTTGAAACTAAGGGTTCCTTGTTGACTCGACTACCGAATACCGAACCCTAAAAAATGGCGAATAGTGTTGATTCCAATGGCATTATTCTTGCGTCTAGGTACATTGTACATCTGTGTTACTTGAGTCATTTAAAGATCTTAACATACCAAACAAGAAGAAAAATTCGATTTATACTTTTAATACTTTGCTAAAACATAATCGCAAACGACCTCAAATATAATTTCAACAGCGCAACCAATTTATTTAAGGCCATTTGATAGACTAAACAGCTCAATATGCAGCCTAATTTATTAAAACTACAGTATACCAATGATAATGTCAGCCTTATTACCTACCGCCAAAATCGGCGCTGATCCAACTACCAAATAAATTTAATTACCTTGGTAACAATTTTAAAAGGATTATGTAACAATCGCAAATTAAACCACATTACTTTCATTTGTTGATTGCCATCCAAATTTTCGATTACAGAGAAGTTTGAATTAAAAAAAGAACTTAAATGGTGCTTTTTAATGCTATATTAATGGAGATTTAATAAAATAAAATAAACTACTTACCACATGCGTTGGTAACGCACAAACATCTGATTATCGTTGAACACACTGTTCACACATTTTCACAACACACACCTCGCGCAGTTTTCGAATTTTATAATTTTGTATAGTCTGTGGCCTTTCCAGTCGTGTTTCGAATTAAAAAAATAGAATTAACTAATTCGAAAATCAAAATTTGATTTTCGAATCGATCCGGGCTGCGCGAGCGCCGGACATGAATATAGAACGGGCACGATCGCTTGTTCGTTTGCCGGCTGTTTTCTATTAATACATCAGCTGGGCGGTACAGCCAGATTTAGAAGACCTTTTAAAAGAGATTAGTTCCAAACTGATTTAAGACAATGAGGCAGGTCGCCAGAGCTCTAGCTATAATAGCCAACGTTATATTTTGACTGAAATACTGAGATGAAACCCGGGGCAAGCGTGATCTTTACGAAGCTTCCTGAACAGTGTCAATGGCCTATTACAAATTAATAGCTAGAAACGTGGAAAAAAATAGGTACCATCACAGATAACATAATACTATTACTATGAAAAATTGTAGTAAGAATGTTTGTGAAGATTTTTCGTGTTTCACGAACGCAACGAGTGATTGGGTTAAGATCTAGAAATAGCAAATTGATTGACACACAATACAGTTTATTTCTGTTAAGATAATAAGGTGTGTTTTCATACGATCGTTTTCCCATTCCCTTTCACTTTTATCTGACGCATGCCTCAAGACATTCAATAGCGCACGCAGCCGTGCGCTTTTGCTTTCCTCTTGCGTTTACAACAGAGGCATGCCTCAGGGCATGTAATAGCGAATGCCCTATCTCAGGCGCGAATCCAGCCTTCAAAAAGGTTGTGGTCACAGCCACCCAAAAATCGGCTAAGTGCGAGTCGGAGTACGAACTCGCTCATGAACAACCATGACTCATGAACGACTTTTTAATGTGATTATGACTTTTTTCCGCGCATCAGGACACTGGCCTTAGGAATGGAAATCATCATTGGAGGAAGTCAGACCCGATTTTGTCCAATTTAGTCAAACAGTTTCGATTAAATACCAAACCAATTTCCTAGCCAATATAGGGCCACTAACTAAACTAGGCAAATAGGTATCTTGACGCTGTCTCAGGAGTCGTAAGTATAGTATGACCAGCAAGTGAGATGCACCAGGCGAGACTAAATTAGGCTTGTGGGTATGCCCATAGTGCCCACAACGGTGTATCCGTGCCTGCCCTATCTTCTCAAAAAACCGTCAAATATGGCAGATAGTTAAACGTGAAAGCGCACGGTTTGGAGGCATTCAATATTGCATGCGTTTGACGTAAGTTGACTTGAAAGTTGAAGCGACTCGGCACAGAATTAGTATAGTAATGACGTACAGAACGGCCACGCTCCGCCCCCCGCCGATCCTCATACCGCACCTCCCCCCAACGATCGGCGGTTAGATCAGCGGTTCATTCTCCAGGGCCGTGTCGCGCGCGCGAGTTGTTTGTATTAACATAAGGCTGGCCCCAGACCTACCGGTTTCATTTCTTTGCTTTGCTGTTTTAGTTGAACAGGGAAAACCAGCTAACACATCGAACTTCGGAAAGTCTGCCGGGCTTCAAATTAAAACAGATAAATCGAGCCCCAATCGGGCCAAAATGGCGCACCCTAATTTACGATGTCACACGAACATCGATATCTTCTAAATAACTACAATACGAAACTTCTTACTTCGATTTATCTGTTTTAAGTTGAAGCCCGGCAGACTTTCTTAAGTTCGATGCGTTAGCCGGTACGGCTCCCTGTTCTACTAGAACAGCAAAGCAAAGAAATGAAACCGGTAGATCTGGGGCCAGCCTAAAACGCTGAACAGATATTGTCAAGAGTCAACCCTAAAAGGTTCACGCACACATTCGCAGCGTGTACAAACGTAATCTGTTTATGTTGTAGTTGAAACGCACTTTTTGTATGGACTCTGTGAAGACAGACCAATAAAGTACTCGTAGATATTCATTGTGTCAAGATATAGTTTAAAGTATTATGTTATCTGTAAAAGGACAAAATGAACTTAAACTAAAAAATAAGTGCTTCAAGTCTCTTATAAAATTTAATCAATAAACAATAATATATTGACTATTATTGAATTTTCCAGATAATTTACAGAATATTAAACAATTTAATTTATTATTATGTTTAAAGAGAGTATTCGTGTGATCGGATTGAAAAGGCTATTGACAAATTGACTATTTACAATAAATAGCTTTAGTTATAATACAATGTATCACAATGATAATTAATATTATTTATTAGCACGAATTCGTGCGAGCGACTGCCAGTATGGACACAGCCTTATATACAGGGTGTTTGGTGAAAAGCCTTATAAATCCGAATATGGTAAATAGGGTACCATGCTAGGGTAGGGTACCGTTGAAGAAAAAAATCTCCTTTTGTATCATAAACTGCATTATGGCAACCCTAGACCGATTTTGATTTGCTTTTGCCCATTAATGGGATTGATTATAGAATACAATGGTCTGTTTGCGTCTAGGGTTGTCAATTTGCATTTCTCCATACAAATACAAAAACAATAGCAAATGTGGCGGTTTTCAGGGTTTACAATAATTTTCCGAGGCTGTATATAGTATATGGTACCCTATCTACCATATTCGGTTTTATAAGGCTGTTACTAAACAGCCTGTATTTTATGTGGGTAATTAAAGTTATTTGCAATCAACCATTATACAATTATTTTCTATTAAATAATAATAATAATAATCATTTCATTATAGTCTTTTATCTCAAAAATATTTTTAAATAATAATTTAATGTTAATCAATAGTTAAGCAAAAGAGATCAATAAACAAAAGAAATACACATTTACACAAAATAAATAAAAATTAATAAAGTTCATGTGACCACGATTTTTAATTTTTCCTACGGATAAATTAAGAATTTAAATTAATATACATCCTAAATTAATGAATGTTAAATAAGATAAGATAATAAATGAGTTGTTAAATAAAATAAAATAAATCTTAATTGGCAACATTTCAATTAATTGAAACGAGTGAAAAGAAATAGGTGCAGTCAGCGCCAAAATAATCTGAGGCTGTCACATTTACAAATTTTAGTTATCGCTTCGCTTCGAATCATGTATGGATTTGACGTTTTAAAATTCGATTGTTAACTTTCGTTTGTCAATCTCATACATGTTTCGAAAGCGAAGCGATAACGAATATTTGCAAATGTTACTTTGGCTAGGAGCCCTGAGCATTCAAACCTACCATAACAGCTAATCATTTGACAAAGATCAACCTTATCCCAAGACATTGAGGTGTACTTTCATTTGTTGTCTGAGCACAAGCGAATGTGTCACCTTAATATCTGGAGATAAGGTTAATTTTATCCAAATGATTAGCTATTTTGGTAGGTTTGAATGTTCAGATAATTTTGGCGCTGACTGTACATAAATTTTATGGAAAATAACAAAACTAGGTACCTCCTCTCATGTTAATATTAAAAGTTTAAAAACAATTTAAAAATCGAAATGTTGTCAATATTCATTGTTTTGTTCTCATTGTTCTACCACAGACAAAGTACTAAATCGTGGCATTAATGAGAATAAGTCTCATTAGTTCTACGGCGGAATTGCCATGCCCCCATATTACAACCTCTTAAAACTTGCTAGTTTCTGAATGGCCATTAATGCGTCTCTTTTATTTGCTATAACAGCGAGAAAGAGATGTAACGATAGCAATTCATAAACTTGGCAAGTTTTAAGAGATTGTAATTCCCCCACAGTAAAGTGTCCTGACTTGTCTTATTTAGTTATCCTGACTTGTCTTATTTGGTAAACAATCTTCGCCCAACTCTTCATTAAAATAACAGTTGTAAAATACAACAAATGGATAGATTACAACACATAGATTACAAAAGAAATTACTACATATTTTTTATTGATTTAAATTAAAAAGACGTATGAAAACTGTCAAAAGTTGTTACTAAATGGGACAAGTAAGGATCAACAGACTTGGAACAAGTAGGAACAAAACTTATTCACTACTCAACTATATTTAATTTGAGATAAAAGACTATCACAATAATATTATAGTTTATGTGATTCCTCCCTAATTTCTTGGCCCATGTCTATGCTAGCTTCAGCACTTTGTATCACTATAACATCTTTCACAATATTGGCACAACTTATATCGCAACTTCCACTGTCATCACAAGTTTCACAAGCTTGCAAAAAACTTTCACACTTAACATCTTGATTAATCGAATCCATATGTTTCACAACATCAAACGCTTCATGTACATCCCTATTTTCAATTGTTGAACAGAAATTTTCTATTTCCGAACATATCCTTTTAACATTATCACCTAGTTCATCTTCATTATTGCTTGACAACCTAACCAGTTTCTCCGTTTCTAACGCCATCATTTGTGACTCTAATTCTGTTAGATTTGAATCTTCACCTAATGTGAAAACTACTTTATTTGTGTTCTCTTCAATATCTTCGTTCAGTCTTGTTATTTCCGAATCGGAGTTATGTGATTTTAATGTGTTTTGCATTTCATCACTGTTAGTTTCTTTTAATTTCATATTGTAGATGTTCGGTTCACTTCCCATGATCGAAGTTGTGGATACATCTAATGTAGATAATTCCTGTAAGATAGAAAAAAAAATAACAAATTCAATTGTTTTTTTAAGAAATAAAAAAATACTATCAAACTAAACTACTTGAAAAGACTAATTAGCGAAGAAAAAACTACTACTGTTCGTTACTCATTTAGCAATAATTACAGAATTAAATCAATTGTTTTCTAGACAGTTTTTATGATGGCTACCCTACTACATTTTTACTCACAACAAAAATACAAACATTTAACTAAAATCTACCAGGTTACTAAATAAAAAAATCTGGAAATCTATAAAGCCAAATAAAAATGCATTTAACTAAAAAAACAAACTTACATGTAATGAAAAAACACTTGCAGCGCAAAAAACAAAAGAAAATTTTCAAAACGATAATAAATCATAGTAATCAATCCAAATGAAATATAATGCTATTTTTTTATCTCACAAAACTTGAAGTTTTCTATACACTTTAGAAAGCTTAAGAAATTACGAAATCTGATTTATGATTCACGTGACGTGCATAATATTGTTAGTTAGTGCAAAAAAATTGTAGAAGGATTTTCAAAAATTAAGATGGGAATATTCCCTTCTCATTCACTCTTCACATTCATATGAACGCGAAGGGAGTGAATGAGAAGATGACGGGTGACAGGAAATAATGAAAGAGAAGGACGTACTGCGCCGACACCAAATAAACTGTGATAAAGTTATGGATATAATCAGCGAACTAAACTCTATGGAACAATCATTGCACTAAAAAAATGGTCCCACACGAAAATGACAACTAAGTGGGTGGAGCTAAAAATGCTGGCATTTAACTATGCAGCACAAAGCGACTGACCACTGGTTGCATAATAGCAACCATAATTTGCATAATCATAGATTTTTTTTAATACTTTAACGAAAAAAAATATAATACGTTATTTCTGCATCTTTTTACTGCCTTCTTTGCGCCTTTAACACAAATTGACTACACAGGAACTATCTCTTCCTCTATTTTCTTCACAATACAAACTGCAATTATTGTAAAGAACGCTAACGTCTGTCACCGGGCGCGTGGCTAGCCCGACTAAATGCTGTGCGAGTTGTCATTTTTTAGCCGCGTGGTGCCATTTTTATGCAATATTTGTTCGCAATCACACTTCCATAGATTTTAGTTCGCTGGATATAATGAGCAAAATGTCAAAGAATGTAGATGGACATGAAAATAGCAACGAAAATGTGTGAGTTGAAGCATGATATTAACGTAAGTAAAAAAAATGACAAATAGGCAAAACAGTAAAAATAGATTAAAATAAGGACATAGAAATGGGCATCAAATTGTTGTTTTTTAATGTTACCTGATCATCATGGTAGCTTCCAACACTCCTTGAATGCCGATGTCGTTTGAGGTTCAGAGCAGACTGTGGAGATTGACCGTCCACAGAGTCCTGTTAAGGAATTTGTTTCTTTAATACATTCATACTATTTATGTTATACATTATATTCCACCTTCTTTCTCTTCCATACCAAACACTTCTACACTATCTCAAACAATCTGTAGACTACTCAATGACAAATGAGGTGGCAATCACCAATTCACTCTATAGAGATATTAATATACCCACTTCATCTAATCGTTCTACTTACAACTATATCTATCCCTATCTCTACCACTCACTATATTTTTCCTTATCTCTATCATCACTTATAATTTATCGTTATCTCTATCATAATACACGACTACTAGACTGCGCAGTGACTGCATGCGTGCGTAGGGCAATCACCCATCTACTCTTTATCTGTATACCCACTCGATTTATAAATCGTTCTATCAACAACTATATCTATCCCTATCTCAACCACTCACTATATTTTTCCTTATCTCTATCATCACTTTTATCTATTTTTATCTCTATCATACTACAATTTATACTGGCCATGAACCTGTTTAACTGCCGGTTTTTGCCACGATCTGTAGCGACTGCGCAGTGACTATAAATGCGCGCGTAGGCAATCACCCATCTACTCTCTATCTTTATATATTTCTATACTAACTATATCCATCACTATGTCAGTCACCCACTATATCTATCCCCATCTCTATTACCCACCCCAATCCTATATAAATCACCCACCATATCTAACTCTCTTTCTACCACACTAAAGTACCTTATACTGACCTTGAACATGTTAAACCGTGGTCTGTGGTCTGTAGCTACTAGACTGCGCAGTGATAGTCGCCTATCTTTTTTCTGTCTATATCACCCCCTATATGACCCACTCTTTGTATCCGTAATTCTATCTATTCACTCTGTGTATCCGTATTTCTATCTATTCCTATCTTTAATCTACCTCATACTGACCTTGAACCTATTAAACTGCTAGTACATGCCGCGGTCTGTGGTAATTAAGACTGTGTAGTGATAGTCGCCTATCTTTTTTCTGTCTATATCACCCCCTATATGACCCACTCTTTGTATCCGTAATTCTATCTATTCACTGTGTGTATCCCTATTTCTATCTATTCCTATCTTTAATCTACCTCATACTGACCTTGAACCTATTAAACTGCTAGTACTTGCCGCGGTCTGTGGTAATTAGACTGTGCAGTGATAGTCGCCTATCTTTTTTTGTCTATATCACCCCCTATATGACCCACTCTTTGTATCCGTAATTCTATCTATTCACTGTGTGTATCCCTATTTCTATCTATTCCTATCTTTAATCTACCTCATACTGACCTTGAACCTGTAAAACTGCTAGTACCTGCCGCGGTCTGTGGTTACTAGACTGTGCAGTGATAGTCGCCTATCTTTTTTCTGTCTCTATCACCCCCTATATCAATTTCTATGTCTATCACCCACTCTGTGTATCCCTATTTCTATCTTTAATCTACCTCATACTGACCTTGAACCTGTTAAACTGCCGGTACTTGCCCCGGTCTGTGGCCACTAAACTGCGTAGTGACTGCGTGCGAGGACAGTCGCTGTCCGCCAGCCATCGGTATATCCCAAATAATTTCGACGTGTCATTTCTGTATCAAAACATTTGTTAAAGTGTACTTAATACTAACGCAATGAAAATACGTGACTATTACCGAGTCATGGGACTTAGCACAACGATAAACTTTTCTCAACACTTGATGGATTTCTCAACACCATGCGGAATGATATGAATGTGATGTGAATGAGGAGATGACGGGTGACAGGAAAGAATGAAAGAGAAGGACATAATAAACTGCTTTGAACAATGGACAGAAAAACGTTTGCATATTATGTAGCAGTGTTTTTCAACTTTTCGAAAACGCGACCCCTTTACAAGGAAAAAAAAATTCTAGCGTTAAAAATAAACAGGTCCGATTTTTTCACTGAATTGTTTTTTTTTACCCGCGACCCCATGAGTGAGGATTCGCGACCCACAAGTTGAGAATCATTGCTCTATTGTATTCTACAGACTGTTTGGTAATAGCCTTATAAAGCCGTATAACAGTAGATAGGGTACCAAAGTCAAAGACAAAATATCTTTATACAAATTAACTTTTTTAAATTTTGAGATATTAGCTTTCACTATGCTATTTTTATATAATACTAAATAATATACTAGAAAAAGTACGACTCGCATTAAATCATGTTCTCGGACGGGAATCGAAACCGCGACCTTTGGATATCGGGTCCAATGCTATGACCGCTGAGCTACCGAGTCACTATTGGGAACGTCGAATTTCCAGGGTCGTGCGCATAGTAAAAAAAGTCTAGAACATATAGACGACTCAAAAATGCTTAACTATTAAGTTTATTTGAATAAAGATATTTTGACTTTGACTTTGGCACCCTATCTACCATATACGGCTTTATAAGTTTATTACCAAACACCCTGTATAAGAAAAAAAAAACACTCACAAATTACTCGGTGCAAGTAGCAGCCTCTGTAGGTTAGCAAGAGTCGTCCTCATGTCGGTGATTGGCAGACCTCTACCGCGAAGCAATTGAGCGATACACTTGTTTAGAAGGAACATGGCGTATAGGAATAGTGTTGCGTCTCCGCCGCGCGCGAATAGTGGTATACTGAAAAAAAATGTGCCTTTTGAAGAATTTTGGGATCAAACAGTCTTCAATATATAAAGGATTTGCCACCCTGTTTCACCTCTTTAGGGGTTGAATTTCGCAAAATCCCGTCTTAGTGAGCACCTACGGCCTAAAAGGAGACCCTATGCAAAATTTAAGACTCCTAGCACCTGTAGTTTCTGAGATTTCGTGATAAGTGAGTGAGTGATTTTCCCTTTTATATATATATATATATATATATATATATAGAGATACCAACCCTGTAAATGTTGATCATGCGTACTGTCACGCGAGCACATTGTTGATCCGATGACGTATGTTGATCCGGGTGGTTTTTGTTGATCCAATATAACTTTTGTCATACTGATGTGGCTCCGGTCGGATCAACGATTTACTCCGACGAGTTTTGGGATACGGAAAGAAAATGTTGATCACATATACAAATCCACTCCGATAATTGTTGATCCGATTCAAATGAACCAATCAGAAGGCGGCAAGTCTCTCATTGGACCCTCGAACCACGGGACGAACGGAGCGACGACGGCGCCGTGCACGGCGGCGTTTGGAGTGGTTCTCCCTTGGTTGAAATAACAACGTTTCATATAATCTCAATTTTTCTAACAACGTTTAACATAATAATCGTTTGGTAAAAAATTAGTTAATATCATTTTTGTTTCACATAATATTCATTTGTTATAAACACGTTTGCGCTATTTTTGTGGATTGGCATAGCCTTTTTTAATAAAGGTCTACAACAAGTGCATGAATTTAAAAACCATGTTAAAAAGACGCTTATGGGTAAAGGTTATTATAAAGTAGACGATTATCTAAAAGACCGAAATGCGTGGAAATGATGTAACATGTAAAACATAAGTAGATACTTTGTCGTTACGTAATAATCCTGTTGTACTGTATTTGGTAATGATATATTTAAGTTTGTAAATATCGTTACTTATTTATGTTAAAGTTCATAAGTTTCTTGCGCCTGTTCTTCTTGTCAGTTAAAAAAGTCTGGAACGGGTGGTAGGAAAAATAGACGACTCAAAAGTACTTAATTATTAAGTTTATTTGAATAAAGAATATTGACTCATTTATCACAGTGTTTATTCGACATCATGTTTGCCTACCACGAAGGAGTTTTAGGCAAAACTTAAAAGTTTGTTCGATGATTAGATGAGGATTTTCAAGGAGAATTACTTTGCTCCGCCATCTTATCTCAATAAGATTGGAAAATAGTTCAAATATGACGAATTATGTGACACAAAAATAGTGGAAACTTCGAAACGACTGAGTGGCACTGGTTTTAAAAATGATGAGTGAGTTGGCTCATTGCTACTAGCCGGCTTACCAGATTTTTGCCCATAGTAAAAATTAATTAATTAAAAACACATTAAAAGTGGAAACAGCGTAGAAGTTGAACCAAATAGATGTCTTATAAAGAATCAAGACGATGATCTAGTTGTTGACGTTGAATTATTGGTATAGGTGATGGGCACTTTTCTCCGCATTTAGACCAATTTGGTCCGTTATGCGTGAAACCTCATAGCATCGGTATGGCTAATCAAGCCATCCCAGCTCCTTCCACAAGCGTAGAAGCCTCCTGAGGCGTTCACAGGCTTCTAGGAGCGACCTCACCTCTGTGAGGATTTCTGCCCGGTGTGTGGCCAGCCCCACGCATTCCAGAATCACGTGGCGACTGTTTCCTCTGCTTCCAGGCATCCCCTGCATAAAGGACTGTCTGTCGCATTCATGATGAATAGTTGTCGGTTTAAATCTAAGTGACCTGTAAGTGTACCTACAACTATCCGGAGGTCTGGGCGATTGAGGCTGAGCAGCCTGCGGGTCACACGCGGCAAAACTGCAGTCATCGCCATCTTAGACTGTCTACAGCTTGTTAGGTCTACCCAACGAGTACTGTGTGCAGCACGACTTCGTTATCCTACCCATGAGCGTAGTTGGCTGAACGGGAGTGGCAGAATGGGTATGGGTCCTGCCACTGTTGTGGAAGATCCCATTCTAGCCAGCTCATCGGCGGCGTCGTTCCGGTATGATCCACTATGCCCTTTAATCCATTATAGGATTACTCCGTTGTTGGATGTCAAACGATCCAAAACTTGGTGGCATTCGTAGACGATACTGGAGTTGATCGTGCTGGCTTCCAGTGCTGTTAGGACGGCCATGCTATCAGTCAGCATGCGGATGTTTAGTCCCTTCATACCTCTAGAGATTGCCGTAGTAGCGGCGTTTATTATTGCAACACATTCGCATTGAAATATCGAACTGTGTTGGCCTAACGCTAGGCGCCATCTCCACGAGCGAGAGAATCGCGGCGATATTATCGTCGTGCCACGTATTTCTATATACTCTCTATGAAAGCTTCTCCACACGGCGATGTTATCGCGGCGATGCGACGATAGAAGAAGCGCTTATTCGTCGCGATTCTCTCGCCCGTGGAGACAGCGCCCTAGTGATATTTTGATATTTAGGTCTTGTGAGAATACTCCAGCTCCAGTTCCAGTCCTCATTTTGGAACCGTCCGTATGAATTCGGACTTTATGTATGACAGAGTAATCTCGGTCGCTTTCAAATAACTGTATTTGGTATTTCTTTTGGAAAATATATTGCTTGGGGATCCTGTCACATGGGGCAGCGATTAGTGACTCATGTTTTACTAAGTTATTCCACAATATGGAGTGAGGACCCTTTCGATTGTACCACAGACCCAGGTGTTTAAGCCTTATAGCAGCCATGGAGGCTTCTTTTTGTATAAACAGGTCCAAGGGTGTTAGATCCAGAGCTACTTCTAGGGCGGCTGTGGGGGTAGTTCGCATGCAGCCGGTTATCGCAGAGCATGCCAATCTTTGGAATTGCTGCAGCTGGTTGATGACGGTGCTTTGCTCTGTTTTGGACCACCAGGCAACGGCTTCGTATGTGATTATGGGACGTATAACAATTTTATACAACCACATCGTTATTTTCGGTGATAGTCCCCACCTTTTGCCGAGTAGTCTTTTACATTGGCAGAAGATAATGGTGGCTTTCTTTAGTTTTCCTTCGAGATGTCTGTTCCAGAGGAGTTTGTTGTCTAGTATCACACCTAGATACTTGACTTCCTTGCTAAGGGACAGACTGGTATTAAAAATTTAGAGAGTTTAAGATTTCCTAGACTTCGTTTGTTTGTGAACATGATTAGTTCCATCTTTGCTGGGTTCACTGATTGATTGTGTTTAGTGCACCACTGTTCGACGACCTTCAATGCAGACCTCATTTGGTCACAAATCACACTCCCAACTCGTCCGCTGATAAGTATGGTCAGGTCGTCTGCATAGCCTACTGTGAGAAGTTGCGGTCGTGGAGCCCGCACTTCTCACATGTTTGGACAGGGCCTGGCTTATGCTGGTAAAGTTAGTTTTGTCAAAGGCTCCTTCAATGTCGATGAAGGTGCCTAGTTTAGATATTTTGTGTTTGAGATTGCCTTCTATATAGGAAACCACTTTATGTAGGGCAGACTCTGTTGATTTGCCTGCAGAGTAGGCGTGTTGGTTTGGATTTAGGGGGTTCCTGACTAATGCAGTACTCCATATCTCCTTGTCTATTAGTCTCTCCAAAACCTTTAAAAGGAATGATGTGAAGCTAATTGGTCTGAATGATTTAGGTTGAGTGTAGTCTCCTTTGCCGGGTTTAGGGATGAAGAATACCCTGACTGGGAAGGAGGGATCCTTTTCATAGAAATATAGCGGTGTGCTAGGCAACTTCTGTAGATGGCTACGAGGTGGTCAATAAGACCTCCGTCTCTCCACCTCATGAGTCCTGTAAAAACTCCATCTAGTCCCGCTGATTTGAATGGAAGGAAGCTGTTGATTGCCTATCTTACTTTCTCCGGGTGGACAACCTTGTGGGCAATGATCCAGTCGGTTTCAGCCGGTAGATTCTCATATTTTCCTTCCCATGTGCGACTTTCCGTTATGCGGCACCCTAGGAAGTGAGTGGTCATTAACAGTTCTGAGATCTCTTGATCTGTTTTGGTGTAAGTTCCATCGGACTTTTTCAGGAAACCAAGATTATGTACTGGTTCGCTGCACGACGCTGAGTTAACGAACGGTGTTTTGAGATTCCAAAAAGTTTGTGTGTTAGCTGCTCCAGTAGTTAGTGGAGAGTATGGCACAGAATATTAGCACACATGAATAGTAAAGATATGAATAAATTGAGAAATGGTATTGTAAATGTGATGTTTTTAATATAACCAAATCTCAATGTAAAGTTTGTTGTGAGGGCAAACAGTCACGGTTACCCTTTTCGACTGGCACAAGAGCAACAGAAATACTCCAGATTGTTCATTCTGACATAATATGCGGCCCCATGCAATGCAAATCCATTGGAGAACCCCGATACTTCTTGTTGTTTTCGATGACTTCAGTGCATTAAGACATTTTAAAGAATTTAAGTCAATGGTAGAGAATCAGCATAACAAGAAAATAAAAATTTTAAGATCAGACAGTGGAAATGAGAATTGCAACAAAGATTTTGAACAATATTTTAAAGAAAAAGAAATTGTATATCAAAAGACTAGTGCTTATACCCCTGAGCAGAATGGCCTTAGTGAATGATCCAACCGTAACATTATTGAAAGGGCCAGCCAGATGTCTGCTATTCGAGGCTAATCTAGAAAAAAGATTTTGGGCAGAAGCTGCTAACATAGCTGTCTATCTTAAAAACAGATCAATCGCTTAGACAAGACACCCTATGAAATATGGACAGGTAGAAAGCCAAATTTAGAACATATTCGGATATTTGGAAGTCCAGTGATGGTACGCACGACAGCACGTCAGGTTATACAGTTAAACTGCGAAAACAGTTTTTATTACGTAGGGCATAAAGGCGGTCTCAAGGTCAACATGTATAGTCTGAGGTGCCGTCGTGTGTACCTAACTTCCCCGTATGTATGTGTTTCTGATTTTGTCCAGCATAGTGACGCCCGCTGACCAGCGTAACATGCGCATCTCTGACGTATGAAGTTTGTTTAATTGTTGTTTATTTGTGGCCCAACATTCGAACCCATACAGCATGGCAGGTCTAATGGCTGTTTTGTAAACTCGTCTCTTCACCTTCAGAGGCATTCGTCTATCGCACATGACGCCCGTGAGCTGTCGCCATTTCATCCAGCCCGTTTGAGCTCTATGGAGGACGTCGCTGTCAATGATTCCGTCATTGCTTAGCACGGAGCCAAGGTATTTGAACTGGTTGACTGTTGGTAGGCGGTCATTTCCTACATACAAGCTAAAGCCATCGGAATCTCTTACACAGGATATTGCTTTATGAAATGTGGTTCTATAATATCTCGGGAAAGTTAAAATAAAAGAATAGGTAGTTGCATTATTAAATAGTTGTGAGGCTGAATAAATGTCACTTTCTGAAGCCTGTAGGGAGGCTATCTATTTAAAAAATTTAGAATTTGAACTAACTGGTTCTTAAGTAAAAATTGTATTGTTCAGTGATAGTCAGAGTGCACTGAAGTTGGCAAATAATAATCATCAATATCATCGTCGTTCAAAACATATAGATGTCAGATACCATTTTATAAAAGAAATCGTTAATAATGGAATTATTAAAAATGACTATTTGCCTACTTCTGAAATGTTCGCTGATTTACTCACAAAAGGTTTACCAGGACCTAAACATAATAAATTTATTAAAACTCTTGGTATTATAAAAAAGGCGTACTTAAATAAAACTAAAATTTAGATGTGTAGTAACTTTTAGTGAAATTTAAAATTGTTAACACTTTGAAATGTTTGGGTTATTTGTAAATTTGATATAGTGGGGGTGTTAGAGTTCTTAGTATCAAATAAACTGGCAACACTGCTTCCGCCATCACCGTTGTGTTATTATTTATCAGGTTTTAGGCGACCGACGTTGCCTTACGATTGCACTTGCGGCACGTGCTACTTGCTAGTGCGATTAAATGGCAACGTCTCGCCGCGCCGATTTGCCGCCACCGTTTTGAAAAAGGTGGCTATTAAAGACACATTTTGAATTTAATACGTTTGCGGATCCGCGCCTTAGATCCAGCACGGTATGCTGGAAAACAGACGTGATACTATGTAGGTATGTCACTGATAATTTGCTTCTAAGAATACATAAAAAAAATTGTAAAACACTTACCATCATAACACGTAACAACACAATCACATTTCGCCTGCAACCGACCGTTGCTTGCGACTCGCGCGCGGCCGCTACCCCACCGCGCAGGCGTCAAAGGCCAAACGCCATAGAACGGTTGATTATATATATATATATATATATATATATATATAGAGATACCAACCCTGTAAATGTTGATCATGCGTACTGTCACGCGAGCACATTGTTGATCCGATGACGTATGTTGATCCGGGTGGTTTTTGTTGATCCAATATAACTTTTGTCATACTAATGTGGCTCCGGTCGGATCAACGATTTACTCCGACGAGTTTTGGGATACGCAAAGAAAATGTTGATCACATATACAAATCCACTCCGATAATTGTTGATCCGATTCAAATGAACCAATCAGAAGGCGGCAAGTCTCTCATTGGACCCTCGAACCACGGGACGAACGGAGCGACGACGGCGCCGCGTACGGCGGCGTCTGGAGTGGTTCTCCCTTGGTTGAAATAACAACGTTTCATATAATCTCAATTTTTCTAACAACGTTTAACATAATAATCGTTTGGTAAAAAATTAGTTAATATCATTTTTGTTTTTACATAATATTCATTTGTTATAAACACGTTTGCGCTATAACTTATTTTTGGGGAAAGGCATAGCCTTTTTTAATAAAGGTCTACAACAAGTGATTGATTTTAATTTGCATGAATTTAAAAACCATGTTAAAAAGACGCTTATGGGTAAAGGTTATTATAAAGTAGACGATTATCTAAAAGACCGAAATGCGTGGAAATGATGTAACATGTAAAACATAAGTAGATACTTTGTCGTTACGTAATAATCCTGTTGTACTGTATTTGGTAATGATATATTTAAGTTTGTAAATATCGTTACTTATTTATGTTAAAGTTGATAAGTTTCTTGCGCCTGTTCTTCTTGTCAGTTAAAAAAGTCTGGAACGGGTGGTAGGAAAAATAGACGACTCAAAAGTACTTAATTATTAAGTTTATTTGAATAAAGAATATTGAC
This sequence comes from Catoptria pinella, assembly GCA_963556745.1. Classification (NCBI taxonomy): domain Eukaryota; kingdom Metazoa; phylum Arthropoda; class Insecta; order Lepidoptera; family Crambidae; genus Catoptria; species Catoptria pinella. The sequence continues at coordinate 1,876,227 of OY750782.1, read as the reverse complement.
TCATTTATCACAGTGTTTATTCGACATCATGTTTGCCTACCACGAAGGAATTTTAGGCAAAACTTAAAAGTTTGTTCGATGATTAGATGAGGATTTTCAAGGAGAATTACTTTGCTCCGCCATCTTATCTCAATAAGATTGGAAAATAGTTCGAATATGACGAATTATGTGACACAAATAGTGGAAACTTCGAAACGACTGAGTGGCACTGGTTTTAAAAATGATGAGTGAGTTGGCTCATTGCTACTAGCCGGCTTACCAGATTTTTGCCCATGGTAAAAATTAATTAATTAAAAACACATTAAAAGTGGAAACAGCGTAGAAGTTGAACCAAATAGATGTCTGATAAAGAATCAAGACGATGATCTAGTTGTTGACGTTGAATTATTGGTATTGGTGATGGGCACTTTTCTCCGCATTTAGACCAATTTGGTCCGTTATGCGTGAAACCTCATAGCATCGGTATGGCTAATCGAGCCATCCCAGCTCCTTCCAGAAGCGCAGAAGCCTCCTGAGGCGTTCACAGGCTTCTAGGAGCGACCTCACCTCTGTGAGGATTTCTGCCCGTTGTATGACCAGCCCCACGCACTTCAGAATCACGTGGCGACTGTTTCCTCTGCTTCCAGGCATCCCCTGCATAGAGGACTGTCTGTCGCATTCATGATGAATAGTTGTCGGTTTAAATCTAAGTGACCTGTAAGTGCACCTACAACTATCCGAAGGTCTGGGCGATTGAGGCTGAGCAGCCTGCGGGTCACACGCGGCAAAACTGCAGTCATCGCCATCTTAGACTGTCTACAGCTTGTTAGGTCTACCCAACGAGTACTGTGTGCAGCACGACTTCGTTATCCTACCCATGAGCGTAGTTGGCTGAACGGGAGTGGCAGAATGGGTATGGGTCCTGCCACTGTTGTGGAAGATCCCATTCTAGCCAGCTCATCGGCGGCGTCGTTCCGGTGTGATCCACTATGCCCTTTAATCCATTGTAGGATTACTCCGTTGTTGGATGTCAAACGATCCAAAACTTGGTGGCATTCGTAGACGATACTGGAGTTGATCGTGCTGGCTTCCAGTGCTGTTAGGACGGCCATGCTATCAGTCAGTATGCGGATGTTTAGTCCCTTCATACCTCTAGAGATTGCCGTAGTAGCGGCGTTTATTATTGCAACACATTCGCATTGAAATATCGAACTGTGTTGGCCTAACGCTAGGCGCCATCTCCACGAGCGAGAGAATCGCAGGTGTTTAAGCCTTATAGTAGCCATGGAGGCTTCTTTTTGTATAAACAGGTCCAAGGGTGTTAGATCCAGAGCTACTTCTAGGGCGGCTGTGGGGGTAGTTCGCATGCAGCCGGTCATCGCAGAGCATGCCAATATTTGGAATTGCTGCAGCTGGTTGATGACGGTGCTTTGCTCTGTTTTGGACCACCAGGCAACGGCTTCGTATGTGATTATGGGACGTATAACAATTTTATACAACCACATCGTTATTTTCGGTGATAGTCCCCACCTTTTGCCGAGTAGTCTTTTACATTGGCAGAAGATGATGGTGGCTTTCTTTAGTTTTCCTTCGAGATGTCTGTTCCAGAGGAGTTTGTTGTCTAGTATCACACCTAGATACTTGACTTCCTTGCTAAGGGACAGACTGGTATTAAAAAGTTTAGGGAGTTTAAGATTTCCTAGACTTCGTTTGTTTGTGAACATGATTAGTTCCATCTTTGCTGGGTTCACTGATTGATTGTGTTTAGTGCACCACTGTTCGACGACCTTCAATGCAGACCTCATTTGGTCACAAATCACACTCCCAACTCGTCCGCTGATAAGTATGGTCAGGTCGTCTGCATAGCCTACTGTGAGAAGTTGCGGTCGTGGAGCCCGCACTTCTCACCATGGACACACCATGTTTGGACAGGGCCTGGCTTATGCTGGTAAAGTTAGTTTTGTCAAAGGCTCCTTCAATGTCGATGAAGGTGCCTAGTGTAGATATTTTGTGTTTGAGATTGCCTTCTATATAGGAAACCACTTTATGTAGGGCAGACTCTGTTGATTTGCCTGCAGAGTAGGCGTGTTGGTTTGGATTTAGGGGGTTCCTGACTAATGCAGTACTCCATATCTCCTTGTCTATTAGTCTCTCCAAAACCTTTAAAAGGAATGATGTGAAGCTAATTGGTCTGAATGATTTAGGTTGAGTGTAGTCTCCTTTGCCGGGTTTAGGGATGAAGAATACCCTGACTGGGAAGGAGGGATCCTTTTCATAGAAATATAGCGGTGTGCTAGGCAACTTCTGTAGATGGCTACGAGGTGGTCAATAAGACCTCCGTCGCTCCACCTCATGAGTCCTGTAAAAACTCCATCTAGTCCCGCTGATTTGAATGGAAGGAAGCTGTTGATTGCCTATCTTACTTTCTCCGGGTGGACAACCTTGTGGGCAATGATCCAGTCGGTTTCAGCCGGTAGATTCTCATCTTTTCCTTCCCATGTGCGACTTTCCGTTATGCGGCACCCTAGAAAGTGAGTGGTCATTAACAGTTCTGAGATCTCTTGATCTGTTTTGGTGTAAGTTCCATCGGGCTTTTTCAGGAAACCAAGATTATGTACTGGTTCGCTGCACGACGCTGAGTTAACGAACGGTGTTTTGAGATTCCAAAAAGATTGTGTGTTAGCTGCTCCAGTAGTTAGTGGAGAGTATGGCACAGAATATTAGCACACATGAATAGTAAAGATATGAATAAATTGAGAAATGGTATTGTTAATGTGATATCTTTAATATAACCAAATCTCAAAGTAAAGTTTGTTGTGAGGGCAAACAGTCACGGTTACCCTTTTCGACTGGCACAAGAGCAACAGAAATACTCCAGATTGTTCATTCTGACATAATATGCGGCCCCATGGAATGCAAATCCATTGGAGAAGCCCGATACTTCTTGTTGTTTATCGATGACTTCAGTGCATTAAGACATTTTAAAGAATTTAAGTCGATGGTAGAGAATCAGCATAACAAGAAAATAAAAATTTTAAGATCAGACAGTGGAAATGAGAATTGCAACAAAGATTTTGAACAATATTTTAAAGAAAAAGAAATTGTATATCAAAAGACTAGTGCTTATACCCCTGAGCAGAATGGCCTAAGTGAATGATCCAACCGTAACATTATTGAAAGGGCCAGCCAGATGTCTGCTATTCGAGGCTAATCTAGAAAAAAGATTTTGGGCAGAAGCTGCTAACATAGCTGTCTATCTTAAAAACAGATCAATCGCTTAGACAAGACACCCTATGAAATATGGACAGGTAGAAAGCCAAATTTAAAACATATTCGGATATTTGGAAGTCCAGTGATGGTACGCACGACAGCACGTCAGGTTATACAGTTAAACTGCGAAAACAGTTATTATTACGTAGTGCATAAAGGCGGTCTCAAGGTCAACATGTATAGTCTGAGGTGCCGTCGTGTGTACCTAACTTCCCCGTATGTATGTGTTTCTGATTTTGTCCAGCATAGTGACGCCCGCTGACCAGCGTAACATGCGCATCTCTGACGTATGAAGTTTGTTTAATTGTTGTTTATTTGTGGCCCAACATTCGAACCCATACAGCATGACAGGTCGAATGGCTGTTTTGTAAACTCGTCTCTTCACCTTCAGAGGCATTCGTCTATCGCACATGACGCCCGTGAGCTGTCGCCATTTCATCCAGCCCGTTTGAGCTCTATGGAGGACGTCGCTGTCAATGTTTCCGTCATTGCTTAGCACGGAGCCAAGGTATTTGAACTGGTTGACTGTTGGTAGGCGGTCATTTCCTACATACAAGCTAAAGCCATCGGAATCTCTTACACAGGATATTGCTTTATGAAATCTGGTTCTATAATATCTCGGGAAAGTTAAAATAAAAGAATAGGTAGTTGCATTATTAAATAGTTGTGAGGCTGAATAAATGTCACTTTCTGAAGCCTGTAGGGAGGCTATCTATTTAAGAAATTTAGAATTTGAACTAACTGGTTTTTATGTAGAAATTGTATTGTTCAGTGATAGTCAGAGTGCACTGAAGTTGGCAAATAATAATCATCAATATCATCGTCGTTCAAAACATATAGATGTCAGATACCATTTTATAAAAGAAATCGTTAATAATGGAATTATTAAAAATGACTATTTGCCTACTTCTGAAATGTTCGCTGATTTACTCACAAAAGGTTTACCAGGACCTAAACATAATAAATTTATTAAAACTCTTGGTATTATAAAAAAGGCGTACTTAAATAAAACTAAAATTTAGATGTGTAGTAACTTTTAGTGAAATTTAAAATTGTTAACACTTTGAAATGTTTGGGTTATTTGTAAATTTGATATAGTGGGGGTGTTAGAGTTCTTAGTATCAAATAAACTGGCAACACTGCTTCCGCCATCACCGTTGTGTTATTATTTATCAGGTTTTAGGCGACCGACGTTGCCGTACGATTGCACTTGCGGCACGTGCTACTTGCTAGTGCGATTAAATGGCAACGTCTCGCCGCGCCGATTTGCCGCCGCCGTTTTGAAAAAGGTGGCTATTAAAGACACATTTTGAATTTAATACGTTTGCGGATCCGCGCCTTAGATCCAGCACGGTATGCTGGAAAAAAGACGTGATACTATGTAGGTATGTCACTGATAATTTGCTTCTAAGAATACATAAAAAAAATTGTAAAACACTTACCATCATAACACGTAACAACACAATCACATTTCGCCTGCAACCGACCGTTGCTTGCGACTCGCGCGCGGCCGCTACCCCACGGCGCAGGCGTCAAAGGCCAAACGCCCTCGGATCAACAATAGTTAAGAAGATTGTGCACGCGCATGAATATAAAACGGATAAACATTTGACGCCTCGGTGTAATTTCTATGACCGTTAACGGATCAACAAAAATCTTTGATTTATGTATTTTTTGATGACGAGTATATTTGGAAGAAACCGATGCTGATTGGCGGACGACCCTTCTGTGTCAACTCTGGATCAAAGTATATCGGTTGTATTCGTAGAGAGCCAATTATACACGGCGAAAAGGTGGATCAACATTATTTCAAAAATGGTACTGGATCAACATTTCCATAGAACGGTTGATTATATATATATATATATAGATTCGGCACTAGGGGTATTTTTGTAACATGTTGTATATAAAAGAGAAAAAAGTGGCCACTTTTGGCACTTTTGCGAACTACTACTACAACAAAATATATTTTACTGAGGTTATTGTTTGTAAATAAACTATAGAACCTTAGCTTCAATCTATACATGTGAATTTTCGATACATTATGTACATAGCGAGCAATAAATTTAATTAAAATGAGGGCGCCACTTGAGGAGCCTTAAAGGTATGTGAAGGGGGGAAATGACCTAATATAATAGTCACTTTACAGCGTAAAATTGTCTAGAAATCTTCTAAATCATGGATGCACAGACTTATTAAGACTAGGGGCCACTCGGGCAAATTATGAACTGATGGTGGGCCACCAGAAGTATAGGTAATTAAAGACAATGAAAAATTGATAATAATGTATTCAAATTGAAAAAGAATTTATTAATTTGAAGCGTGGCACTGCATAGTGCTTACAATCTTTTTTATATTTGGCTCAAATTTACTTGTAGCAACACGTAAAACTGCTTCCAAACTTTCATTTGCAAGGCGGTTTCGATTTTTTGTTTTATTATTTAGGATTGAAAAGGTTTGTTCACATATATAGGTAGAACCAAATAAGCTTGCACATTTCAGAGCGTTTATGCGCAACTCTTTGTACGTATTTTTATCAATGCAGCGGTAAAAGTTCAGCAAGTCTCCTTCGTTGAATTTGTTGCGTAAATCTTGGTCGTTCTGAATGTCGATAATTTCTAACTGCATTAACTCTGGCGCATTTTCAACTGAAATCGTGAAAGGATTGCTAAATATGTCCAACAGAGGTTTCACTGTTTTAAACTCCGAAAATCTGTCTTGAAAAGATTGAATCAAAATATCTAGCTTTTTTACATAACTGAAATTAATAGCAGTTTTTTTGAATTTTTCAGCCATTTTCTTATAATTCGGAAAATGATTGTAATTTCCAGAATTCAATTGCGATCTGAAAAGTGTCAGCTTGCATTGAAAGGATGATACATGTGCGTAGAGCTGGGATATCAGTTGATTTTTGCCTTGAAGCCGTGTGTTCAAGACATTCAAATGATTTGTAATGTCAACTAAAAAAGCCAAATCACACAACCAATCAGGACTTTTAAGTACCGGGACGTCCCTTTGCTTTTCCGCCAGAAAAATATCAATTTCTTCTATTAAATTTAAAAATCGTTCCAGTGTCAATCCACGACTTAGCCACCTTACTTCTGTATAATACAGTAAATCTCCATGTTCGCATTCAATGTCATCAAGGAATTGTTTGAATTGCCTGTGATTGAGTCCTCGTGATTTTATGAAATTCACAGTCGAAACTACCACTTTCATGACATTTTCAAATTCAATTTTTTTAGAACAGAGGGCTTCTTGGTGTATAATGCAGTGAAACTGCATGAGATCTTCAGCGTTTAAGTTTTTTTCTTGCAAATGCTTTTTCAACAAAGTAACTAGCCCAGAATTGACACCAATCATCGAAGGAGCACCGTCAGTCGAAACTCCCGATAATTTCGATAAGTCCAAATCAGTTTTTGAACACTCGTCCAAAAGTACATTGAGTATATCAACTCCTCTGGTTTGACCTTTCAATGAACACATTCCTAATAACTCTTCGAAGACTTCAAAATCTTGAGTAACACCTCGTATGAATATAAGAAGTTGAGCTGTGGAACTAATATCAGTGGATTCGTCGAGTGCTAATGAAAAAAAATCAATTATCTTAGTTTTTTCATTTAATTGTTCCGCAATATTATCTGACAAAGACATAATTCGTCTTTGGATGGTCATACGATTCAGTTGAATTTTCTCAAACTTTTTTGCTGCTTCTGGACACATTTTCTTAGCGGCAATTTCTATGCATTCTTTTACAAAATCCCCATCATTGAAGGGGCGACTCCGCTTTGCTATCATTCGAGAAATTTCATAACTAACTTCTGTAGCTGTTTCTGTATCTTGAATGGGTTTTGTAAACATAGCTTGTTGACCAATAAGCTCCCGTTTTAAAGACAAAACTTTTTGCTTTCTTAATTCGCCTGTAAACTTCGTAAAAGTAGGATGCTGCGTTTCATAGTGCCTTTTTACATTATATTCCTTTGCAATCGCAACAGAATTCTTGCAAATTAAACAAACGACTTTGTTATGCGACCATACAAAAAAGTATTTCTCAGTCCAAATTTCTTGAAACTGCCGATTTTCATCTTTAACCTTACGTTTTTTACTAGTTCCTGGCATGTCCATGTTGCATTTTAATCCTGACTAGGATTACCACAGCACCTAAAACCAATTACAGTTCCTAATTAATTACCAAAAATAATTGATAAAATATGTAGATAAAATTAATAACAGTTTTACTTACGATTTCACAACACAATTATACACGGCACTTGACGGGAAATCTACGTTGAATGTGGATCAAAATATATTATAATTATGACACCGGCTAGTCGAGTTAAAATCTACACTAGAACTATCGACACTTTACTCAAATTAAAACCGAACTGTCGGTCGCTGCGGTTAGCGTGGCTTTTATACCACGCGCATAGAGTCGAAAACTGTCTGGAGAAATCTCGAAACCGACTCTGGAAGCTTCGTGTATCTACCTACGCGAGCTATCGGGAATTTGGGACTATTGCTATCTCGCTCGCTCGAACAGTATAACGCGGCGCGCTTCCTCAAGAAAACGAATTTAACCGAGATCAGCACGAACATTACCGACCGCTGTTACCGACGCATGCACGGCGCACCGATAAGATTGATAGAGCGCGCGCGCGAGATTCAAATTACTTTTCGAACATTTGTTATTGGTTTTATTCTGGAATAGAACTCAATATTTTCGAATGTACGAGAGTATTATTTTTGCTGTCGGCGGGCCACCAGTATTCGACCGGCGGGCCGCATGCGGCCCGCGGGCCGTAGTCTGTGCATCCCTGTTCTAAATGAAACCTGCAAAAATTGCCCTCCAATTTGCGTATTACTGACCTTGGGTCCGGGAGATCTGGCGTTATATCCAGTATCTTGGTGGCAGATCCCAACAACGTCACTTTATACCGCATCGGCTGGTTAAGCAACGCGGCCGCTAAACAAGTTGCTTGAGCCGCGAATCCGGCCGCTACTGAATCGGCCACTGGGTTAGATTGTCGAGGACAGTCGTCTTCGCATATTGGTAGGGGGACATCTATTATTGACCAGGTTCTGTTGGTTTTCTGTAAGGAAAAGAGAAATTAATAAAAGGTTTTTCATTTATTCGAAATAAAGCATTAGGGTTGTGATAAATAACGATAATTATTCCAACATGCAAGCCTATTATAGATAAAAAAAAAACTCGGTATTTGGTGTGTATGTATATATATGTATGTATATAATTTCTATATATTATATTAATATTATATAAGATTATGTAGACATGTATTTAATGGTGTGTATTTATGTAATATTTATATTGTATGCATGTAAATATTAGTTTTCTTTGTTTGTGCCGCATTCGTGTCTATCTGTTTACTGTTGGTTGACTGGTAGAGAATGCTTTTAGCATTAAGTCCGCCATTTGTACCTTACTTTATGTATATGTACAATAAAGATTTATAAATAAATAAATAAAAAATAAATTCTATTTCGATCACTGTGTATCATATCTTACAATCGACGACCTCCGTGGTCGAGTGGCTTTGTACACCGGTTTTCAAGGTGTCGCCATCTCTGAGGTCCCGGGTTCGATCCCCGGTTGGGTCAGTTTAGAAAAACGAACTTTTCTATATTGACTCAGGTCTGGGTGTTTGTGATGCCACCGTTGTCTCTGATTTCCATAACACAAGTGCTTTAGCTACTTACTTTGGAATCGGAGCAATGTATGTGATGTTGTCAAATGTTTATTTATGTTTTTTTATATTACAAACATATGTATATGTTACCGGCCAAACCCGATTTCAGCACAAACTAGTTTTGCCTAGGTTAAACTAGTTCTTCATATACACGATAGGATTAACTGGTATAGCCTAGACCAAACTAGTTTGTCCTAAGCCCGATAAGATAAACGCGATAAGATAAGATGGTTCCCGCGTTCCCGAGATATAGGGTCTTGACAGACAGACGGACTGACGGAAAAACAAAGTGACACACACAAACGCACACATACACACTCACACATATCACACACGCACCACGCACGTTCACTCACAACATTAGGCGAATGATCAGTTTTGGTTTTAAGTAGTTTGTAAGTAGTTATTAGTGGTTTAAAATAGAATAGCTACATTATAATGTCTATCTTTCTTTTTTTGTACAATTGTGTTGTAGAAGAGCGGGGCCTCCTGACACAGGCATTTTTGACGACCTCCGTGGTCGAGTGGCTTTGTACACCGATTTTCAAGGTGTCGCCATCTCTGAGGTCCCGGGTTCGATCCCCGGTTGGGTCAATTTAGAAAAACGAACTTTTCTATATTGGCTCAGGTCTGGGTGTTTGTGATACCACCGTTGTCTCCGATTTCCATAACACAAGTGCTTGAGCTACTTACTTTGGAATCAGAGCAATGTATGTGGTGTTGTCTAATATTTATTTATTTATTTATAATGCCTACTGGGTTTGGTCCCAATCACTGTATAAAGCTGTAACTCGTGATGGACTGCAATAAATGATTTTTGATTTGATTGATCCTATAAAGGCTCCGTTTTTTCTTTTGAGGTACGGAACCCTAAAGAGGTTTTGGGGAGTGTGCAATTACAAGGAAAGTTGTATATACACACGACGGCACCTCAGACTATACACGTTGACCTTGAGGCCGCCTTTAAGCCATACGTAATAAAAGCTGTTTTCGCAGTTTAACTGTATAACCTGACGTGCTGTCGTGTGTACCTTACCTGTTGTACGTAGAATATTTCGTGCAAGTTAGCTAACAGATCGCATCTCAGATTAGATAACGCCGCGTGCGTGCGCGCCGCCAGTTCCCTCAGCGCTGCGCACGCTTGACGCTTCTCTTTGACCGTTTCTGTGCGACGCGATAACGTGTGGTAATTTTCCATTAGTTCGGAACCTGAATTAAAAATAGAAAAAAAAACTTCTAACTGCAGGCGCAGTGTGGGAAAAGTTTTTTCAATTTTTTCAATGTTAATATTGGGAACTGAGGTTTGTTTACATGTGCATGTCATTTTTTACATTTGGATATAAACAGGTGTATTGTAAGTGGCAACTCGCACGATACAAACTAACTCTAAATTTGTTGCAAACGCATATTCAACCCAAGATTTAAAACGGTTTTTATAAATATTGCAAAAAACGGATTGGGTTAGGTTAGAACTGTGACCATCAGCCATTTTTAACGTCCCCACTGCTGGGGCACAGGCCTTCCTTATAGGTAGATAAGGAGGATGGGCCATAACCCACCACGCGGGCCCAATGCGGATTGGTGGGTACTAACGAATTCAAATGCAGCCGGGACCAAAACGGTTTAAAGTGCCTTCCGAAACACGGAGGAGCTCGAGATAATAAATTTTTGGTCACCCATCCCATGAACGACCCTTGTGAAAATTGCTTAACCTCCGCAATCGCTGGGCCAGGCACTATACCACTGCGCCACCGAGCTCCTACATTTAGAACTGTAACTAACAGAAAGAATCGTCGACGAGTTTTATTCTCGCCAGTTATCACCTAAGCTCGTAAAGCTTCTACATATTGTGAATAGCTTATACTATAAGACTGAATAATATGCAAAAAAAAAGCAGAGGTCAGTGCATTGGACCGGATATCCAAAGGTCGCGGGTTCGATTCCCGTCCGAGAACATGATCTGGTGCGATTCGTATTTTTTCTAGTATATTATTCAGTATGATATAAAAATAGCATTAAGAATGCTAAAATTTCAAAAATTTAAAAGCTAATACTATCATTTTAATTGAATAGAAAATCTCACCAATATCCTGGTTCTCTTCAAACAACTTAGCCCGTTCCTCTTTCAGTCGTCTGATGCTGGCCAGCTTGCTGTCCCTCTCATCGGAGAGGATTATCCGTTTAAACCTTAATATTTCTAATTGCTTCGTAAGCCTGACATGCTCCGCCCTTTGGAACGGAGAAGGTTTCGACTGAAATATAAATGTTTACAGTTTCACAACAGAATAGCGTTTGAACTTTGTTTTTGGCGGTTAACTCTTGATATGGGGCCCTACCGGCTAACTTTTCGAACTTCGGCGGGTCTGCCGAGCTTCAACTTAAAACAGATAAATCGAAGTAAGGAGTTTCGTATTGTACTATTCGCCGAAGTTATTTAGAAGATATCGATGTTCGTGTGACATCAAGAATTGAGATTCGCCATTTTGGCCCGATTGGGGCTCGATTTATCTGTTTTAATTTGAAGCCCGGCAGACTTTCCGAAGTTCAATGCGTTAGCCGGTACGGCCCCTGGGGCCCTACCGGCTAACATTTCGAACTTTGGCGAGTCTGCCGAGCTTCAACTTAAAACAGATAAATCGAAGTAAGGAGTTTCGTATTACACTATTCGCCGAAGTTATTTAGAAGATATCGATGTTCGTGTGACATCATGAATTGGGGTTCGCCATTTTGGCCCGATTGGGGCTCGATTTATCTGTTTTAATTTGAAGCCCGGCAGACTTTCCGAAGTTCAATGCGTTAGCCGGTACGGCCGGCCCCTGGAATCAACGATTTTCTTATTAATGGATATACTTATAATATTGCCGGAAATCGATTATGGTTTCTCTGATTTTAGATCCGTTCCACGAATCAAACTCCTAGGGAACAAAATACACGCAGCTCGTCGGTCAATGCGTGCGGCTAGAGCTGCGGCGGTATCGGCTAAAAACATTGAAGTTCATGTTAACTGTGTTTTAACAGATGTATGTGATACATTGCTACTTTTCTTTGGTAAGTTTTTATTTGTGTCAAAATGAAGTAGCAATGTATCACATACATCTGTCAAAACACAGTTAACATGAACTTCAATGTTTTTAGCCGATAGAGCCGCTGGGCTATAGGCTAGGCTATTGACGGACGCGCGCATTAAGAGAGCATAGACTGCACACTAGCGCCGCCATTGGAAAAAAAAATATAGTGCTTAAATAAAGACGAAATTGTGAATTATTTCACTGTAGTGCACTCCGAAGAAGCTTTGTGGTACTTTTTATCGCTTAAACATAGTTTTTATACTACCTGCTCGTCAATGGCATATTATGTGTCATGCAAACCTTTCCTAAAGCAAGTCATTTTTTCCCATAGGAAATAATGTGATTTGAATTTGGAATGCAACCGATGTAGTCGTGCTTGATCGAGGTTGGTTTCAAAAATGTTAAGGTGCAATGAGATTTTATTCAGAGTTAGACTGTATGTTGACGACCTCCGTGGTCGAGTGGCTTTGTACACCGGTTTTCAAGGTGTCGCCATCTCTGAGGTCCCGAGAAAATATTGTTTAAGCGATAAAAAGACATGAGTGAGAAAATATTGTTTAAGTGATAAAAAGACATGAGTACATACCTTAAAGGACAGGAGATCATTCAACTTCAATGTTAATCTCGGTCCATTAGACACAGGAGGCTTTTCTTCTTTTATTCTTCCATTTTTAACATTCGATTCGTTTTGTGACGATAACCCTTCACCTTCGTCAGGCGAGAACAAATTTTTTTGCAACCTACTTTTTAACTTCAATCTCACATCCAATTCTTCAGGTTGCGACCAGCTGTCGTTCGTCAAAGCAGATTTCTGATAAATCCTCTCCTTTATCTCTTGGACAGCTTCTTGCCGTTTCTTTATAGAATACTGAAGCAAATGCAGTTTCTGCAACTTACTCGCATTGTAACTCGGACGAATCTCAGACTTCAAGAAATTTAAGGCCAAATATCTGTACTTCGGCATCCCATCCGCTTCGTTCCTCAAGTCGTAATTCTCTGCCGTTTCGCTTAAATCAATTTTGCTTCCTATGAGATCTTCGTGTGATGCGTTTTTGGATAACGCACCGTTCACATCATGTGTGACATCTAAACTATCTGGAGAATGTTCGTAAATGTAGTTAGGATCTAGTTTCTTCCTCTCATTACTGTCATCCCGCCTCTTTTCTCTTGATATGTTCAAACTCGTGGAGGTCGGGAAATTCTGTTTAAAACTTTTTTCGACAGGGCTGTGACTTTTCGAGTACTCCTTTTCAATCTTTCTCGAAAAAGTATTTGGGGAAACCGACCTTCCTTCTTTCAACCTATTCTGTATTTGCCTTGTCTCTAAAATGACTCTTGACAAATTCGTCTTGCCGGAAGAGTCCGAGGATAGGGAACCGTTTTCTAGTTCGTTTTCAGGCGGTATAATATCTAGTTTGAGACTTTTATAAGAGCAGAAGTAACCTCCGTGCATTTGGAAAACAAGCGTGTTGCTTTTAAAACAGTCTGACGTGAAATTTAAAGCTAAATTGGCCCCTATGTATCGTAAGCCTGTGAAGTAGACTCCCCATGTTTGAATGATTGTGTCTTGGGCAGGAATATCACTAGATGTCTGGATAACATGACACCATATCCTTATAACCACGTTTGTTGAAGACATACGCTGAATCAGTTCTGGGGAAGAATATTTCAAATAGATACCATTTTGATCATGATCATACCCCATTTATTAATAATAATAAAATCCAAATATTTCACACCCACCAATATTTAAGTCACAAACTATACAGAGCTAAGTAACGGATAGAATTCATTCGACGACCTCCGTGGTCGAGTGGCTTTGTACACCGGTTTTCAAGGTGTCGTCATCTCTGAGGTCCTGGGTTCGATCCCCGGTTGGGTCAATTTAGAAATCGATCTTTTCTATATTGCTCAGGTCTGGGTGTTTGTGATTCCACCGTTGTCTCTGATTTCCGTAACACAAGTGCTTTAGCTACTTACTGAATCGGAGCAATGTATGTGATGTTGTCAAATATTTATTTATTTATTCTTTGTTGGCGATCGGCGATCTAAGTCATGCGCAGTGAAGCATATCTAAATTATCCCAAAGACACTGAACTTAGCATAATTATGTCATACTAATGAATCATCATGGTGTAGATAACCAGTTATATCTAACGTAATGTGTGTCATTTTGAATCGCGAAACCTTATCACTTGCGTTTACAAAGAATTAGGTTAATTAAACAATAATGAATACGGATAAATTAATGTGACTTAAGAGTCGATTCGAATTCTAATGTCTGTAACCTTTTCACGTGTGAATCACTGAATCAATTTTGATGAATTTTGGTAGAGATATATTGGACATAGAGTGCCTTTGGTCACGAATATGAATATCGGCGGACGCGATATAGTTGGTACTAGGAGAACTGCCCCCTGGGGCCCTACCGGATAACTTTTCGAACCTCGGCGGGTCTGCCGAGCTTCAACTTAAAACAGATAAATCGAAGTAAGGAGTTTCGTATTGTACTATTCGCCTAAGTTATTTAGAAGATATTCGTGTTCGTGTCCGATTAGGGCTCGGTTTATCTGTTTTAATTTGAAGCCCGGCAGACTTTCTGAAATTCGATGCGTTAGCCGGTACGGCCCCTGATTACGTAACTCTGTTGCTAATAATTCTCGTTTGAAATTAATGAAATTTGACAATTTCTTTACTAACAAAGTGCTATTATATCACAAATGAAACTGACAAATTTCATTAAATTCAAATGATTTCAAGTACACAGCGAATGTGTCAAAAACAGTCACTTTAAGCGGTTTTGCTATCTACTTCTAGAAATAACTACGAGGGAATGTAATGAAATTATACATTTTAAAGACTATGGGTCTTAAAAATTCTATGTAAAGTTTTATTAAAACTATGTATTATAATTACGTTGATTATTAAATAAAATCACCGGTACTGATGGGAATAAACCTTTCGATAACCATTTACCTCAGTTAAGTAAATTAAACTATAGCAGAAGTCTAATTTATTAAAAAAAAATGTGCAGTTAATTAATCAAAATTGTTATTTTGTTAAGGATGTCGAATTATAATAATTGTAGCTGGTATTCTAATTTTAACAAGAGGAAAGTTGCAAATAGTAGACAAACTACCTATGTATTTATGATAAAAACATTGTTGCAGGTAGGTTTAATTGAATGGAATAGCTCAGAATACTTATTTTTAGTAGCAAAGGGTTAAAAGTGCAACTTATAGAGATAAGAAATTAATAGGTACTTACATACAAATGTCTGATAATAAAGATTGTGAGTTGCATAATAAAAGTAAAAAATACAAAACAAACCTGTTAATTACGATCAATGAATGTTACACTCATTAAACAAAACACCTATTATACCCATTCATATTCATTTTCCTAACGAAAGGTAGCCATGTCTTTTCCCAGTGTCACCGAGACCTGAGATTATATAGAAAAGTGTTTCTTCTAAATTGACTCAGCCGGGGATCGAACCAGGGACCCCGGAGATGGCGACACAATAAAAATATAAAAGGCCATCATGGCGGACATTAATTATAGTTTGTTGTAGTTCTTTAACATTTATTTTTAATGGTTAACAACAAACTTATTATTTTAATTATTCGCCCGTGTGGACAACATGGGTTATATTGTGCGGGCAGAGACTTGTGCCCAGCAGTGGAATAAAAAGTAGCCTATGAACTTCTCCAAGGTCCCATCGTTATCTGTACCAAATTTCGTCAAAACCAGTCCAGCAGTCTAGTGTGAAAACGTAACAGACAGAGAGATAGTAACTGTTGCTTTCGCATTTATAATATTAGTATGGATATCATATATAGCAGTCAAGGACCTTTCTTTGGACAAAGGTCTTTGTAAGAATTATTAAAATATACTTCATTACATGTAAACATAAATAGTAAATCATTCTGTGTTTTATTTTGTTTGACGGTTTATTTTTTTATCATAGCATAGCAAGTCGTTAAGGACAATTTGATGACCAACCTGAGTCAATTTCCTTCCATTTGGGGTGTGGAGACGATATTCGTTCACTAGTATAGAATGGTGCCGACATAGTTGTGTGGTGCAGTGTGAGATAGAAACTGCACTGTGACATGCAGCCTTCTGGAGGGCGGATGTTATAGCCTACAATCTGAAATCATTAGGATTTTGTTTAATAAAAATAATGATAAGACATATGACCGGTAGTCTGTTTCCATAGCCCATATCCTAATCCATCGAAATCTATAGGATCACTACCATTATACCAAATAGACTGTCAAACATGAAGGGGTTAATTTTGTTATTCACAATTATTATTCATGATTTGATAAAACGCTTTAAAACGCATGAGAGTAAAAAAATAAATGCCTATAGGAATGTTCACATTCTATTCCAACAAAGGTAATGTTTTAAGTCTTAATTCAATCAAGGGACCGTAGCTCAACTTTGTAGGTGTATATTTGTAAATGATGTAGCTACGTACATACGTAACAATCACTTTTTGTGACAATATCATGCAGCAAAAAGTGTTAGTTCTTTTTTAACTAACTAATAACATTAATTGGTACTATTTTAACCTGAATCAGGCTCCTCAAACGTAGCTGTTGCGTTGCTAAAGGCGTCCATTCCCTGCACCGTGGTCTTCCAAACATTATTTCTTCTTATTACACTAACGAAACTAATGCAACAACCAAACAATGGTTCTTGCTTTCTTTATGATTTATCTGGCACTGTGACGTAATATCAACTGGGCATCACCAGGATATAGATACTAACACCAATAAACACAACTGCAATTTTATTTCATGCGAATATTAAATAAAAACTCTGAACATTCAGCTGATTAATTTGATTGACTCAAAAAAAACTTATTAACGTCAATAACGTCATGTAGGTACCTACTTATTAAACGTCAAAATTTTTATTTTAATCAGAATTTAGTTGCCATATTCGGAACTAATTTTTCTACCATCGATCTAAGGGTAGTACTCATTTAGGTTCGCGCACCTCCACGCTCTGCAAACCAATAGGCAACAGTGCACCATAGTGTGCACATGGTATAAATAAGTAAGTCTATGGTGCGAACCTCGGTGTAGACATGCGCAAAATACTTCACTGAAGTGTAAAGAATGATATAGTTCAATTGGACTAGATCTAGTTCATCTAGTTCACTTGGCTCAGTACTTCAGTAGTCCATTTGAGTCACTTTGTTGTTATGTAAAACTAAGCCTTAATGTCAAATTGAGTGCGGGTGGACTCCGACTCCGACCGACCGCTGGCCGCCAAGCCGTGCAACTGTCCCGCTTCCGCACGCGGTGTTCGTAATCTATCTGTCCACTTTACTCTTCTTCAGTGAAGTGTGAACTAAATGAAGTACTGAAGTAATTGGGACCCGAATAAACGAGTGAAGGAGATACTTGTTAAGTGAACTAGTTCAATTGAAGAATTCATTCACGAACGACTCATCTCTACCTCTCGGTGCGCGCTCCGCTCCGCGTTTTGCGATCCGATGCGACCGACAAAAGGGGTTGGCAGCCGCTGAACCAATGCTTCTGCTTTCTGGATAAGCAAAATACCATGGAGGAGTTCCACCGTATCTATAGATCGTTTACCTGTCCAAAAAGCAAATTCCAGTAGGTTAGGTAGGTATCCGAAAAAATTAGCTAACGTTTAGCTTGGGTAGGAACTAAATAGGTGTGGAAAATCATTCACATTTAGGTAGGAATTATTTTTTATTATGAGTAGGAACTAAATTACCAACGGAAAATCATTAAAAATATTATGGAACTTTAAACATAGGCTTAAAATTAATTTGAGATTTGATAAAATTATGATGTGCTATTTAGCAAGAGCTTGAACAAATTTAAAAAAATAATATATTTCTGCTTGTTATCGAAGTCCTAAGTCCTATTGTCCAGTCTCAATTGATTAGGTACCTTTATTAGTTCGAGAAAAACTCATAAAAGTCGAAAATAATTAATTTCTTATCTTTTATTACTCATGATGGGAATTTTATTGCAAAGTCCTTCCTTCAATAGCAAACATGAAGTCGATGTGGATATGTTTTGTGGTTTGTTTTTTTCATCAAATTATGCTTGCGGTGAGAAAGCAAATCTATTACCTACCCATACTTACCTATATAAAAAAATGTACTTAACAAGATAAATATAAGAATAACAATATTTGAGGAGCGTCGGAACAAAAACCGATAGATCACATTTTGATTTTTTTGATGGCAATTGGTTGTTCTCGTACATATCTTGCTCTGTGGTTAACGTAACCTGGTCAAAAACTGCTAAATCCGCTCTAGATCTGGCTTCGAAATACCCGAATCTGAACATAAACCGATAAATACACTAATCGTACTAAACAACGATGGCGATCGGAACAGATACCGATAAATCCTTACCATTTTTCCTACCAGCGTTTTATCAAACACCGATACATCCTACAGTGTTTTATCAAAAACCGATATATCCAGTTGGTTTGGTCAAAAACCGATATATCCATTTTTTTGTTTTTATATCTCAACAGGTATTACAGTCACGAATGCCGAATTTAGGTTTCCAAACAGTGGTTTTAACACCAATAAAATGATATATTTCGTTTAACTCTAAATTAGAAAACCATGAACTTGGCCAGTTTTTACATTTGTCCACAAAAAACACAAATGTGATTTATCGGTTTCTGTTCCGACGCTCCTCATTTATAATACCTAAGTAACTATTGTATGTCCCTCTAAATTAAGTATGTGTTTAGTTGATTGGCCTTATATAAATAAATAAATAAAATTAATTCAAGCACTATGAAATAACTACACTTTCTCTTATATTTAAGAAATGCGAATCAACGTTTATTAGATCTGAAATAAAGAGCTCGGAAACACAGAACGCAGAAGATAGAGGACAAGTACATTTAGAATCTGAGGAAATTCTTTTTAAAGAATTCGATAAAGATTTGGACGTGGAACATATGAAGCTGTATAGTAAAGAGAGCGGTGACCGTGAAAAACCGTCGATGAACGGCGAGAACGAGGAGTATTATAACAAAATGGTAAGTAGAAATCCAGAGCCTGAAAAAGTTATATTATATTTAAAGACGACGACGACGACTTGTGGTAAAAATGTGGAATAATGGTACCTACATCCAGCGTCCTGCTGCGTACACTCGGCAATCGACCGCCGAATGTCGCACCATTTTGTATGTATCTGCAATTTATTTTGCACCTTAATGTAGGTACCTACTTACATTTAGGTATAAAATCCACCCGTCTCGTGGTAGCTCAGAGTGCCACCGTTTACTGTACAAACTTACCTATAGGTACCGGTGGATGTGTAAGTAAGTAAAAGATCAAACAGATAAAGCCAATAAGCATATTTTTGAGGGTAAAAAACCATAAAATGAAGATAACAAGCAGATAATTAACTCGATAGATATCTACCTCACTTAAGTCGCTGTTGTTTAACGAAAAGTATTTTATGTTACTTACTACAGCTCAAGTAGGCACGTATACCTAATACTATCACTGTTTATTAAAAAGTTAACAGATCCTTTACAAATGTTATATAGGGAACACTTGATAAGGAACAGTACAAAATGGAAACATTGGCCGGTGACCCTGCAGACACATTTGGCACTAATCAACATCATTATTACCCAACTGAATATAAAGACCTAGGACGGAGATTCTTGTTGCAGTACCCTTACAAGGAAGTAAATTCTGATGTATGTTAATTATTATTTATGCTTTAAACTTTGGGCCTTTGGGGTTTGGTTTAAATATAACGTTAAAAAAATACTGAATCTTTTTCAGAAGAACACACTCAAGGACGAAGTTGAAGCAGAGTCCGTTTTAGATAATGTCGGAAAGGTAATAGATATTTACTTATTTAAAAGTATTTTACATCATAGCTTAAATTTTTTTCTTATTATTTCATTGTTATAAATTTCAGAAAACAAAGAAACAAGCTTATAATAAGGAGGATCTAAAATTATTACCAGTTAAGGTAGGTATCTTTACTGGTATGAAGAGATTCCCACAAGGTTCACTCAGGGCCAACCAACCGTGGCTAAATGGTGCCACTGGTAGACTAGAAAGTCGACTCAGATGATTTGATGGTTCATTTCAAATTCTTTTCGATAAAGAATTAGTCGAGATAATTAAATAAAATTGATACATTTTAAAAATCAATGAACGAGGTTTAAAATTTTACCAGTTCTTTATGTCAAATTGATTCGGTGCTGAAAAAGGTTAAATTAAACTTAGATAAGTCGATTTTTTAGTCCACCAGCTTATTAAACAAAAATATATGATGATTTTGTAACAAAACAGCAAAATAAATAAAATAAGTAAGTAGGTACCTACAATACTTTCAGGCTGCGCCAGAACTGGTATTGCGAGTGGCGATTCAGTCAGCTATGGAACAGGCCAACCAACCCCAGGATTCGTATGATGTTAAAGAAAAAGATATTTTGAGAAGTGGCGTAAGTTGATGTTACATGATTATTCACCTATCTAATAAATAAACACAAACATTGTGTTTGCACCTTAGAGCAATGCTCAGATTTGCACAGTACTTAAGAGTGCGTAGTCTGCACACTAGCGCCGATATTGGAAAAAAAATCATAGCGCTTAAATAAAGACGAAATTGTGACATATCTATCTGTAGTGCACTCCGAAGAAGTTTTTTGGTATTTTATATCGCTTAAACAATCATTTCTAGCCTGTCGTTTAGTTTAATGGAGATTTTTTGCGGAAAGTGGACACTTTTAGCAATAAAACTTGCAATTAGCAATAAATTAAGAAATAAAATATTGTTCAAACGATAAAAAGTACCACAGAGCTTCCTTGGAAAGCACTACAGAGAGATAATTCACAATTTCGTTTTTATTTAAGCACTATGATTTTTATTCCAATGGCGGCGCTAGTGTGCAGACTACGCGCTCTTAAATCATAGCAGCATTCAATTCAAGTCACCCAAACTTTAAACTACCTACTTACCTGGTTAAGTATGGTATGAAATCAAAATTAAAAAGAAATCTTCACGAATAGTAAGCCTGATGATGATTAAAATACATGATGCTAAATCTTAAAATACCTAACTAGTTGAATAATTACAAGTTTAATATGTTATTTTAATTGAAAACACTTATTTACAGGATTATTGGGATAGTGTTTGGGTAGAAGAGGTTAACCCAAAAACCGTGCTGAGATCTTTTCAAGAAAAAACTGGATACGTAAGATTCACAATTTGTTATTATTTTAAACTGAGTTTGAAATCTAAATAGTAAGTAGGTAGTAAGTATCTGATAAGCAAGCAGGGTAATTAATGTACTTAAAAAATAATGTTTTTTTTTAGAAATTGGGAGATGAAAAACAAAATCGTAGGCCAAAGTTGGTAAGTGAAATGAATGTAAGTAGGTAGGTATGTACACACGACGGCACCTCAGACTATACATGTTGACCTTGAGACCGCCTTTATGCCCTTCGTGATAAAAGCTGTTTTCGCAGTTTAACGGTATAACCTGACGTGCTGTCGTGTGTACATACTTTAAGTATTAAATATTTCATGACGGAAGCGCGCGTGGCGGGCGTGAGCGTAGGCGCGAGGGGCGCGACCAGCCACTCGATCGGATAGTATGGCTACCATGACACTGGTTACAAGATGTACACATGTTTTTAGACTAAATATGTGTACGTCCTTAATTAAGTCAAAATAATATTTATTTCTTATCAGTTTCTTCATAATTCACAATACCTAATTTGTTATAAGTATGTAAAACATTAAAATATTCGCATTTTCTCTCCCATAATTTTCATATTTTGTTTATATCGTATTTGTCACTGTGTGATAATCTTTTTTCACACAAATGTGTTGAAAAACGTTGTATGAAACACATGATCACTTGTATCATATGATATCATAATACTATTATTGATTAATACTCAATGTCTAATACCTACAAAATAATAACTACCTACTTAGCTGTTTATAATATCTCAAAATTGTCTGTGTTCTTATGGCTGGTTTATATTATCTTAGCTGTTAGTAGAGATAAGAGAGAGGTAGGTACATTGCCTGGCATGTTCGTTGATTTCAAAAGAACTACAAACACAGCAGGCAATGTACGTCTACTCTCTACTAATAGCTAAGATAATGTAGACTAGTACTTAGGTATGTACCTACTCAGTAAATTAATACCCACTTTGAAATCCCGTGTACCTATTTCAGATGAGAGATCTGTAGGTACGATGTCTACCTTCTATGCCCTTTAATAATAATGATGAATATGTTTGTACGTACATATAAAAACAAATTAAAGTTTGATAATTCATTTCATAGACTTTGACGTGCTGCCAGAAATACTGGAATGACTTACCTTACCTACAGATTCTACCAAACGCAACAAGGTTTCGATGGTAACACTGGCAAAGAGTTATTGTCCTGTCATGTTAGGCACAAAAAGACAAGAACCCAGAGCCGTTAACCCAATAAAAAAAAACTATCCCATCCCATTGTTAAATGTTATCTGTGCCATTTCCACCCAAACTTGTAGGCCATTTCCGAATCAAGTCTTTAACGTCTCTCTAGGGTATTGTATTTAAAAAAAATTGTTTTTAACACACATTACAAAGATACCTTTGATTCCAAAAAGTAAGCAGCTAAAGCATTTGTGTTATGGAAATCGGAGACTACGGTGGAACTACAAACAGCCAGACCGGTCAATATTGAAAAAGTTCCGTTTTCTAAATTGGCCCAGCCGAGGATCGAAATTGGGACCTCAAAACTCAAAGATGGCGACACTTTGAAAACCGGCGTACCTCGACTCGGCTCGACCACAGAGTTCGTCGTCGTCGACCACGGATTATTGCATGCCAAACTTATTTAATTAGGGTTCCGTACCAAAATAGTAAAAGGGCACCTTTATGGTGCGACTCAGTCTGTCACAGATGGATATTTTCAAGAACTACTAATGCTATCAATTTTTTGGAATAGTTTTAGACGATGCCCAACTATTTTGTAAATAGGAAAAAAAGAAATACTATATAATATTTATATATATTATATATTTTAATATAATATATTTTTTGCAACAGGGACTGAAAGGGAGTCTTAAAATTTTTAGGGGGTCAGGGTATGTGGGGTATCATAATGAAATAGCGCCATTTGCACATTCTCAAACATTTTTTTCTTTTTTTAGGCCGCATAGTTTTGTTTTGTTTTCGTCTTTTGATGAAAAAAAAACCGTTATCCCCAAAGTTTGCATAAAAAAAATATGGAATTATTAAATGTGATAGAAGTTTATGTAAATATTACTTACCTACAGGAAAAAATAAAACGATGTCTTTAGAGACACGAGACTATTTAGATAGGACACTTAGAAATCATCAATAAAAATTACATTAGTTCCACTATCGGTCAAGAGATGTCGCTGGCCTAAAACTGAATATTCTACACCGAAGTGTAATTAAATATTATAATAATGGTACGGAACCCTCGGTGCGCGAGTCCGACTCGCTCTTGACTGGTTTTTTAGTTGTGATTTGCATTCTTTTATTGAAACTAGGTAGCTTAGCTATAAACCTTACCAACTTCAGCTCATTTGTACTTTTATTGTAAATTGATCAATGTTTTTTTTACAGAACTCACTAAAAGCAAAAATAATGCCCGGATCAAAGTTGTATGAACTAGTTTCTGTTCTGAAGAAATCGTCACCAAGACTACTCTACGTAATAAATGATAATTAAAATAAAGAAATATTTTTTACAATCGAGTTAATTTTTAACCATGTGTTGGCAAACCAAAAAGAGTAGAAAATAATTAGGGACCGCTTTAATCTTAATAATTAACAATAATAAATAAAAACGTATCCGATTAAAACGGACCGATGTGTAAACGGGCACTTAGGACCTACGGGCATCCACATGCGCAGGCACTGCCTGCTCTGGAATGTACACCTACGGAGAGAAGCTGGCTTACGGCCACATCCAACGACCTCCGTGGTCGAGTGGCTTTGTACACCGGTTTTCAAGGTGTCGCCATCTCTGAGGTCCCGGGTTCGATCCCCGGTTGGGTCAATTTAGAAAACGAACTTTTCTATATTGGCTCAGGTCTGGGTGTTTGTGATACCACCGTTGTCACTGATTTCCATAACACAAGTGCTTTAGCTACTTACTTTGGGATCGGAGCAATGTACCTATGTGATGTTGTCAAATATTTTATTTATTTATCTCTACGTGTGTACGGAAAGGCGCGGCCTCGTCAGGACTGAAGAAGCCGCGCCTCCCCTACACACGCTTACATTCGGGCGGCCTGGGGCTCTATCAGCTAAAAACATTGAAGTTCATGTTAACTGTGTTTTGACAGATGTATGTGATACATTGCTACTTCGTCTTGGCACAAACAACAACTTTACAAAGAAAAATAGCAATGTATCACATACATCTGTCAAAACACAGTTAACATGAACTTCAATGTTTTTAGCTGATACCGCCGCTGATCTTGCAGGCAGTGCCTGTGCATGTGCAGGGCCCATAAGTCGTAAGTGCCCGTGCACTCAGAGGTCCATTTCAATCGGATACGTTTTAGTCGGCGATGGCGTATGTAGTTGCATTCGCGTGTTCACACACGACACGTATTCGTATTCCGGATCCAGTGAACACACAATCCGATGCGAAGGCTTCATGATGGGACTCTACTATTTTCTTATAAAGGTAAATGGTGAGTTAGAAAAAACAGTTAGGTATAAAATACTACTTTAAGGCTCTGACGGACAGTGAGCTTCCCATACAAACGTAATACCAAAATGATTTGCAATTTGCGCATAATTAACTCTTCTTGTGATGTTATTTGGATTAAGACAGTATTTTTCTAGGTTTCTATTAAATAAAAAACCAAAATACTAAACCAAATAAAAATTACACGAAAAAATGTAATTGGCATTTATTTTGAATTGGGTTAGTATTTTTGATTTTTTATTTAATAGAAACTTAGACAAATACTGTCTTAACCCGAATAACATCACAAGTGGGAAGCTGTTCGCTGATTTTTAAGAGGTTTGTTTGTATTTACTAAGGCGAAAGCTAAGTATTGACACTGTAAGTATTTATAGCGCGGAAACCTACCACTAGTAGGCTCTGTAGAGCTGTAGACCTAGCGTTTGTGACGTTTTTGAACATTTTTCGAAATGGCTGAAATATGATTTTCCCCATATCTCTTTGACGACCTCCGTGGTCGAGTGGCATTGTGTCGCCATCTATGAGGTCCCGGGTTCGATCCCCGGTTGGGTCAATTTGGAAAACAAACTTTTTTATATTGGGTCAGGTCTGGGTGTTTGTGATACCACCGTTGTCTCTGATTTCCATAACACAAGTGCTTTAGCTACTTACTTTGGAATCGGAACAAAAACTGATTCGACAAAAAATCCATATAATTTTAGAACCTTCTCACAAAAAATACGAGAATCGGTTGAGAAACTGTTGTAACCCAACGGACAGACAGCATTTTTTCCCAAGCTGAGATGGACACGCTTCACTCGCGCTTCGCGCTCGCTCGGTCAATGAACAATAACACTTAAGCACTTAAATAAAAGAATGTTAATGATACAGGATTTATTGTATTTACTAATGCGAATCTAAGTATTGACAAACAGTCTATAAGGCTCGGTTGCATCATCTTAATTTAACTATAACAGTACATGACACAAACTTATCTGTGCCGGTGGCCAAAACTGGAACTAAATGTTATTACATATTGTTACCTAGGCTACGCCATAGACGACAGCGACGCTGTCACTGAGTCAGATAAGTTTGTGTTTGTTAAAGTTAAGGTTAAATTAAGATGATGCAACTCAGCCTAAGTATTCATTGCACGAAAAACTACCAATAGGGGAGTTTTTATTGTATCAGTTCTCAGTGTACACCATCGCTATAAGGGGTTTTCATAACATTAATAACTAAATTATTCAATTTATGTGCATACGGATCAACAATTGGTAGCTTCTGTAATCTTACCTGATAAAAATTTCGCAACACATAATATTTAATTTCACGGTTTTCAGGTTTCTCCAAATACTCTACCATCAGCCTGAGAGGATCTTTAAGAGTTCTAGTTCGTATAATTCTTTTCATTTCGTCGTAAAAATAATTTGTAGTGAGATAATGTTCACTGAGAAATTGCATAATTTCATCCCTTTTTCTCTGTTGCTGACTTTCGAGAAGTTTATTTTTCACTAACGCCTTTCTTTCTAAGCGTGAATGGTCGTATATATCAACATCGTTTAGAGTTCTTCGAAGTACATTCTTATTTGGTGTGAGAGCGGCCAAGAGTATATTAAGTCCTTGCTCTTGTGAATTATCTGCGTATTCATTTGATCCGCGACTGGTGACGATAAGCTGAAACAATTCAAAATAACTATAGACAAAGAAAGAATTCATAATAGTACAAGTACAGACCACTCCGCAAGATCATTTAAATAAACGGCAACTCTTGCGCAGACACAATTCCCTGGGGAAGGACTAATACAATGTGTTACAAAAATACCCCTAATGCCGAATATGGTAAATAGGGACCATCAAACTGAACAACTTTTACTATGGGACCAACTTTGAAATCGCGAAAAAATAACAGCTGTTTCATACAAAAATTAAAATCTAAAATATCAAAACGTATGAAACAGCAAATTTTTTTACGATTTCAGAGTTGGTCCCATAGTAAAAGTTGATTAGTTTGATGGTCCCTATATACCATATTCGGCATTAGGGGTATTTTTGTAACATGTTGTATATAATATAGAGTACCTACGCGATAGCAAGAAAAGCAACTTCTAGGGAATATAACCAGTAACAGGCCGGAAAAGCAACTTCTGGGGGAATATAACTGTTACTGGTTATATTCCCATAGAAGTTGCTTTTCTTTCTATCGCGTACTCTCATCTCTTCTGACGATTTTAGGGTTGTTTGCTTTTATATGAACTGCGTATCATATTATCATAAAAGTAAAGCATTGTACTTGTTGTTAATTGTACTTGTAATATTGGAATATATTTCCGAAACATTTTATGCGAGAAACGTACGACACACGCGATCATACGCGACGCGGCGAGCGCGTGAGAGAGTATCAAACTAAGACCTTGTCCAGAAAGGGCGAATTCGCCGCGATATGACAAGCGATTTTGGTTACACTGCTGTTAATATTGCACACGTTGCTGACGTCGCTGGTCCTAAGCGAACATTGTATAGCGAAACGCGTCTAATACGCGCGTAGCTCTGGACAGGGTCTAACGTGCGGCCCGGCCGGCGCGCGGCAACCCTCTGGCCTTGTTTGACCGGTGGTTTTAAGGTTTTTTTTTAATTAGAGTGAGGGCAAATACAATCTTTAGGTATACCAAACGGCATGTTGAACTCGGTCAGCGCGCAGGAAGCCACTCCTGGGCTGTCTCTCGCCGCCCCCGGCGCCCCCGTTAGCCTAAATAGTAGGCTCGGCGGGGGAGCCGGGGGGTTCTTACTTCTCCCCAGAGGGGGAGAGGGAGAGAGCCTTCTCCCGAACTCCCCATAAGGTTACCTACTCAGGTAGGCTGACCAAATGGGGTGAAAGAGGAGGCACCACTACCAACTAAAAGGCTGGCCCCAGACCTACTGGTTTCATTATGTTCGGGGCAGTCACCTACTTGAGGGAATTTGTGTAAATAGTATGGTTTGATAAGTGAATAATTTTGACTATGTGCGTGCATAGTTAAGTTGAAAGTGATTTGTGTTAAAGTTCTCAGTACTTAAATATGTTTTTGTAAGGATTTATTGATAGGTTTTCGGTTTGTGTTGTATTTGATTGTATTATTACTGTAGGAAATTAATAGGAAATTACAGTTTTTCTTAAAAAATGATATACGCTGATGGGAAACGTTATGAAAGCGTTACCTTAAAGAGAGCCCCTGATATTTTTTGTAATTAATTTATGAAAATACTCGAGATTTCATTGTGAAATAACTTTGTTAAGTAGAAATTAAGTTAATTATCCATAGAAAATAAGTTTTTGTTATGTTACATCATTATTTTATAAAAACCGGCGCTTAATTCATCGCAAGAAAGAGACGGGAATACTTTGTATGAGTTTAGAAAGGGACAACCGCGCGACTACGGGATTTTGTCTATAGTACCATGATGACGTCATAACTAACCATGAAATGAACGCACAGTATGTTTAACATTTTTAAACATTTTTTTTAAAAGAATCTCATTAAATTACTTACAACAGCAAAAAATAATAAAGTTCTTCCTTTCATTTCGAAAACATGGCACGATATCGCATTTCAAATAAGCGTTACTACAAAATCGAATGCTACGGTGTTTCATCATGTTAAAACATAATCATAGAATGCGTGGAAAGTTATAAAAGTACAGTTTTATTGTATTCAATTTAAGTGCCAATCTGTCATACAGTAGGCAAAGTCAAAGCCTTGTTTTTAACCAAATCATGTTCAGATTGGCAAATTATTAGATTTTTTTGTTGTTTATTCTAAACTCAGGCTTATGCTAAGGCTTTTTTAGGCAGCAACCAAAAGACACTATTATCATACCGATTACGCAAATGTTGGTTTTGTTATTAACATTTCTTTTAATCGGATCTATTTTATTGGAAAATGAGGTAATTCTGTGTCATCCTTTTAGAATTTTCAATTCTTAGTGTATTACAGCCTAACCCCAAAAGATTTTAAAACACTGTTCAAGTGTTTAACTTAGACCACGGTAAGAAACTGTTTAAACGTGATGCTGTCACTATTTGACAGTATTGTTTGAAAGGGAAGGGACGGCATTACATTTAAACAGTGTTTAAATTAAACACTGTTTTAAAATATTTTGTGGTAAGGCCGCAAGTTTTTGAATACATAACAGTAGGTCAATTTGTATTACTTTACTATATTTTTTTGAGTACCTTATACACTGGGCAGCAAAGAAACTGGGACACCACATGATTTTCATACAAACGAGGTAACTTTGAGGACTTCGTTCTCCGCAAAGGATTGACCTAGCTGTGATCTGATGATGGCCATCCAGGGAGTGAATGGAGGAGATGCTGATAGCTATACACACCCAACTGATCTGATCACCCAACTAGCAAAATGGTTATATAATACAGAAATTATATGACTTCCAGTCATTTAAATGTTTTATAGTCGTTTTACCATTACTTATTAGTCGTATAGAAGTTGGAGATTTTACATAATAGTTGTATACCGAATTAGTCGTATTGGTACGTCCATTAAACGTTTTACCAACTTTCTTATACGACGATCATATAATGGTATGATAGAAAACGTTTACCTAACATCAATTTAGTCCTATAAACGTTTTGGTTGGATAAAAGTCATATAAAAGACAAAATCGTTTTAAGGAAAACATTTATATAACGTCAATATAACAATTTATATAATGTGGATAACCCGACTATTATAAAACATTTCAGTGTTTACAAAACTTTAATATAACTCTTTTCCGACTTTCAGTCATATAAATTAAACCCAACTTTTATTATTAAAGAAAAGCAGAATTCGTGATTTTTGCTTATAGACCAAAAAAATGGAAACTTCAAGCGAAATGTGCATATAAATCCCTTAAAAATTCAGCTAGTACTTCATCAACGCATTGTTCAACAACTAGCGTTGGTCAAGAAAGTGTCACTGAAAGTTCAAAAGGTGCCGTACAAACACTTTTTGATAAAGATACACCAGATCTCGAAATATGTGTTAAATTACAATTTTGTAGCTTGCATTTATATTGGTGGGTTAAAAGTTAGTAAACGTGGTGATTTTTTTTTATTACGTTACACTTACCCATGAAATTGATATCTTATTTATTTTTTCCTTGCGAACAATTTTGTTTTTTCAGTACCTAGGTAACTCAACGTATTTTGGAGATTTTTTTCTAATACTAGAAGTAATCAAAATCTACATTGTTATTAATTTTTGTTTAAAAACATTAAGATTATTTTTTAAGAAATATTGTGACTAACAAAATATGGACAGAAGTCTGATAATAAACATTTTTTTTTATTTTTTTTATTAAGATTCACATGAAAATCTTACCTACTACACATCTTCGGGGGTAGGTTTCTCAGTGGCTGACTGTGCCTATTAACAAAACTTAACAAATTACGTGCATTTTTGCTAAAACTTAGAGATAAGTATCAGCAAAAACGATACGTCAGAATTTTTTTACAAGATCTTTCAGTAACTACCTAGTAGTTAGTGAAAGATCTGCCCTAACAAATACATATCTCGTAATGTACAAGATTTCTGTAATATAAATCTACTCTGCCACGGGGTTCACTGATTTACCTCGAGAACCCTAGCGATAAAACATGGAGCTTATCAATAGTCATACCAAAACGTGTACATGACTATTTTGTTGTTTAGTAGTTGTATAGCAGTCTATATAAAACTAAACCAAAAATGGCTGGTCTTAAAGATTAATTTTATATGAAATTAATATTCTCATACATCAGAAAAATCATGAATATCGAGAGGGTTTAAGGAAAATAGTACATATCGTCACATACATTACCAATAAACTAAAGTTCCCATGAGAAACTAGTCCCAAACGTGCTTAATACCACCTTTACTTATTCATGTTAAATTACCAATATTTTGTAAAAGACATAACTCCAATAACCTTTTGATGTCAATACAATATTAAAATTTCAAATTGTTGAACAATTGGAGCACAATACAAACTGACAGTTGGATGGAGAAAAAATGTTTTATAAATGTCATAGCTTAATATTATTAAACCATTTTAGTCATAATGAAGTCTTATAACTACCTTTAATAAAACGTTTTAGTCGGTCTCACGACTTTTACTGGACTACTACATGACTATTTAGTTATATAAAATGGGCCTTTTTGACGTTTTATAAACGTTAACTTGATGTTTATATGACCGTCATATAATAACTTAAAGTCGCATAAGAAACGTTAACTTAACGTTTATATGACATTATTTTGCTAGTTGGGCAGCATGCTAAGAAATATAAGGATATGTTTAAAAAACCGCGAAATGAGCATAATAATGTATGGAAATCCTGAAACTGAAAACTCTGATTTCTATATCTCTTAGAATGCTGATCAAATCAGTTGTGTGTTTATAGCTATCTGGATCTCCTCCATTCACTTTCTGGATAGCCATCATCAGATGACAGCTCGGTCAATCCCTGGCAGAGAATTAAGGCTTCAAAGTTACCTCGTTTGTATAAAAATAATGTGGTGGCCCAGTTTCTTTGCGGCCCAGTGTAGTTACAATGTTGGTACCGTCCTTCTTACGCACTAGCGGTCAACCGCGGGGGCGGCCAACCGCGCGGCTCCATTTTAATATGAAATTTCGTGGCGGTTACTTTACCGCAAACGTGCGCACGTTCACGAGCGGTTGCATATTAAAATGGAATAAAGTATCCCCTTTCTAACAAAACAAGAATCATCTGAATCGGTTCATAAACAGAGAAGTTATGTTTGAAGATCCGTAAAAACTCGTGCAAAGGTTACCTAAAAAATTACAGTATTTTCAGGATTACTCGAAAACTACCGAAATGATTTCAAATTTTCAAAAAATGGGAACAAACCTGATAAAGTAACGTTTGAATCATGTTAATCGGTTCAGCTGTTTTTGAGTAATAGGTGGACATACATAAAAAAACAAATAAACAGACGAACATAGAACCTCCTCCTTTTTTTGAAGTCGGTTAAAAGCGACCAGACGCCCCTGCGGTCAACCGCCAGTGCGTAAGAGCGACGCGCGAGCCGCACCACCCGCCAATCGCTCTGTCTCGTGGCGTGGCCACGAGTCAGAAACGCACTAACTTTTTTTTATATTATTTTCAGGCTGAAGGAAAACTGCGGCATGAGGTGGCGCCAGAATTCCGATTCATCAATTATCCAGTACTTTATTTGCCTAGGAATATGTCATATCGCAGAATCAGACCCATAAAAACTCTACCTATAAAACGACGACTTTAATAAATAAATCAAACAGTTGCATTGTCGTAAAAAAAAACAAATTATGTAGTACTACGCGACCAAAACTGACAGCTAAGTTCATGACACTGCACTGTGGTAATAATACCTAATTACAAGAACGGTTATTAATACAATGTAGTAACAACTATTATGGCCATGGACGACTTTTATTCGTACAGTCACGTCTAAAAATATGTATACAGTTTAGAACTTTGTCATTTGTTTTAGTTGTCATTTGTCTTTGATTTCTGTTCAAAAAAGTAATAGCTTTTAGAGTGACAAAGTTCTAAACTGTATACATATTTATACACGTGACTGTACATGCTATAACTATGGACGAATGACTAATGAATCCTCCACGTGC
This sequence comes from Catoptria pinella, assembly GCA_963556745.1. NCBI lineage: Eukaryota > Metazoa > Arthropoda > Insecta > Lepidoptera > Crambidae > Catoptria > Catoptria pinella. The sequence continues at coordinate 1,843,834 of OY750782.1, read as the reverse complement.
ACAGGCCTGCAGGTTCGTACAGAGGAAGTCTCAACGAATGTAGGAGGAGGCGCGGCTTCTTCGTGTGGAGGATCCATAATGAACAATTCAATCCAACCGGCCCGTGTCGGAGGGCATTTAACCTCTGCCAGAGGAAAATAAAGAGTATAGATAGACAGTAGTTAAATTCCATGTTGTGGGCGAACCTTATTCGGTTACCTACCACTTAGGTCAGATGTACTAATTTTTGCTAATATGGACTATAGAATATTAATATTTTTTAACATATTCTGAATCTACTTCAACATTAAGCAGTTGCGAATAAAATAAAAAACGGAAACATACTTCTTTTATCCCCATTCCATAGTCTCTGCATTACTAAAGTCTTCAATCAGTATCTTTTTCAAGCTAGGTGGTAAATTATCTCCATAGCTTTCTAACATTGCACTGTATCTCCAAGGAAGTACATGTGTCAAGCCGCTGCTATCATATAGTATAGTATTCTGGTCCTCAAAATGATCCTTACGTGGTTTTCTTTTTTCATCTTGCAACTTCTGATAGAGATCTTCAATAGATTGTGGAAGTTTATTCCATTTGGCACTATTTATTGATGCCACTGAAAATTTTACATGAAAGATTGAACAAATTTTGGTACATATAGTTGTTCTATCACACGAAATCCGTTCAGCTCCGAATGTTGTTAGGAATGCATTATGCACATTAGATTAGATGGCTAGGCAAATGACTTGGTTCAATGATGTTTAATAACTTGCCTAGCCAAGATATTGAAATAAATTCCGTTTTCACCTAGAGAGCTTACAGCTCTATATAATTTTCAGAGCTGCCAATATGGTATTGACCAGCTGTGATAATTATGTTGGTGTTTCTTATGATTTAACGAGATTAAAATACTATTTCATAAGAAAGTGTGTGGTTACAAAAATAGTGTAATTATTATCTGTAATCGAATGTTTTAAATAAAGATTTGACCAATTTTGGATATGATACGACCAACAGCATGTAGGTAAAGGTGTTTATTTGTCACAATTTATTGTTTGTTAGGTGATATGAGGGTATACAATGAATACTGTCACAAGTTTATGAATTTGATTTGTGTTTTTTATAACCTTAGTATCTGCCAGCCTGTTAATTAAATGTTGTATTGTATTACACGCATTGGCTAAATGTCATTTAGGCTGGTTATTAAAGGGGGTTTTTTAATTAAATGACTAGGCTGATAATTGAGTGGCTGATCATACCAGTTGGTTGTGACATCTCCATTTAATCAATTGTAGCCTGTGTTGGAGACACTGGTCTTCCTTAAGTATTTGTGTATCAGGTGATCTATAACTACTCAAGTTTATTATACAAGGTAACTGAGTGAAAAGAATGGTTACCTATGCAACATTTCATCTTAAATGTTTAAATGTACTGTACAAATTAACTAGTACACCCAGCCCAGGATTTGAAACATCTTAGGGTCAGTATCTGCATTAATGAACATTGGACTGCTGGGTGATCACAAGCACAACAAAGTAAAAATAAGAAAAGTATTGCAGTGCAGATAATAATATATGGGGTAAGTATGTTAGATAGGTGACCTAACTGAACTAAAATAGGAAACGGTTACACAAGTGTACCATGTCTAAACCACTTTAAATTTTGTGGAGGGACCATGGGGCTGATTACGTAACTCTGTTGTTAACAATTCTCGATTGAAACCACAGTTACATTGCTGCTTTAAGTAAGATAGTTGTCACATTGGTTCTTACTAAAGCAGCAATGTAACTGTGATTTCTGTAGAGAGTTGATTGCAACAAAGTTACATAATCAGGGACCAGGATTGAATCTTCAAGTTTTAATTAAAGATTAGATTGGAAGCTATTAACTATCAGATATCTGCTCATTGACTTACCTAATTCGCTGAGCCCATTCAGTTCTTCTCTGGTATAATGTGAAAATCTACAAATAGCTCCAAACTGGCATTGACCTTTAGCAAATCTTAAACACGGCTTCTTTATTGATTCTTCTTTTAATATTTTTTCTGGATCTAAAGATGTACAAAATACAAACAACTATGAATGAAATAGTAGTACTTAAGTTATAAAGTTTATTGGTAATATCTTTAGGTATGTAAGTATCTATTTTATTTAAATACAAAGGATTCGGTTTAGTTTAAGCTGTATGAAAGATATATATAAAACTTAATGCCACTTTATTTTAACTTAAACAAACATATCAACTGTTGTTCATATCAACTGTAGTGTAGAGTAAACTTGTAAGTTCAGTAAAGATAATTTATTGTTAACAATATGGTCAGAATACCTTTGAACTGATGATAATGTTCGTGTACCATTTTCTGATGCACCAAACCTTTATTGTGTGTTTTCACAATAGCAGGAGCAGCTACCATTGTTTTATCACAATAGTCACAGTGATATCTTTTTCCCATTTTAAAGGTTTTATTTTAAATTAAACCAAGCAGGCAGGCACCATCTGCAATTATTTCAAGCAATCTTCATGAATCTTCTTTTCTTTGCGTTTTGTTATTTTTGTTTGACATTGACAGTGACATACAGAATTGCAGAGAACCACAATTAGTGTTGCTAGCACATACATAAAAAAGGCCTAAAAGCTTTGTTGAAAAGGGCCGATTTTTTCAGTAAAGGCCAACATTGAAAAAAAACAAGCAATTTTACTAAAAAAAAGCCATAACCATAAAAGAAAAAAGGTTCACAACACAAATACATACATTCCATTATTTTTCATCTGACTTATTGATTAGCGACTGCGGGGTGAATGACGACAGCGACATTTTCGATAGAAAAAATAAAAATAAATTCAAAATGACCTTTTTATTTTTGCTCTACATGTGTGTCTTCATACGATCGCTTTCCCATTCCCTTTCACTTTCATCCAACGCATGCCTCAAGGCATTCAACAGCACACGCTAAAAGTGCGCTTTCGCTTTCTTCTTGCGCTTTCAACAGAGGCATGCCTCAGGGCATGCAATAGCGTATGCCCTATTTAAAAAAACCGTCAAATTTGTATGGCAGAAAGTGGAACGTTGAAAGCTCACGGTTTGGAAGCAATCAATATTGCATGCGTTTGATGCTAGTTGACTTGAAAGTTAAAGCGACTTAGTGAAGACAGACCATATGAACATTCCCAAGCGCCCAATTTTGTTTTTAGTTTCTATAGGAAATGTCGCTGTTCACCCGACAGTTGTTAATCACCTTCACCGCATTTATTTAATGCTGAAATGAACGGCTCCATCAAATCAACACCCGTTTCACTTAATATTAGTACTTACGAGGTCTCACACACAGTGCCCGTTATTTTTTAAAACGAACCAATCGCAAAGTTTCTTTTCAACGTAGTGCGTTCACATATTCAAGGGTTGCTTGAGTTCTGTTTACATTATTAAAGGCCTTTTGCCTTTAATAATGTAAACAGAACTCAAGTATTAGAATTTAACTTTAAATAACTCAACTTTAATAATGTAGACAGTGAACCGTGTATTTTCAGCATAGTTCTGAAGAAATTCAATAAGGACGTAAAGCTCCTTGAATTATTTTATTGATTTATTGATGACATTAATTATAACAAAAAAGACAAAAGTTAAAAAATTATATACAGCTTGACCATAAAGAGTTGACAAAAAATGAGGGCCCCACTTTTTATCAAATCACACGTCAAAATCACGAATAACTTGGCAACACTGACTATACAACGTGTTACAAAAGTACCCCTAATGCCGAATTATGCTAAATAGAGACCATCAAACTGAACAACTTTTACTATTGGACCAACTTTGAAATCGCGAAAACAAAAATCAGCTGTTTCACACAAAAAATAATTACGAAAACATCAAAATGTAAACTGGCAAAATCTAGTAAAATAATAAATGCGCAGAGCTTTAAGCAAAATAAATTGGAACCTTTTTATTTCCTAAATAAAAACAAGGAACAAAATCAATTATTTATTTAAAAAACTATTGAAATTAGGTAGTAGGTATTTTTGAATGCCAATAGGGGTTACAAAGGATGGAGGGAAAAAAGGTCTTTGAAGAATATTCTGGTTCAAATTCAACGGAGGAGGGAAGTCAGTAACTTTTATGAGTAGACTGTTTAGGGTTTTCTCTAAAGGCATAAGTGTTGTAGCTATAGGCTGAAACGGGTATGAGTTTTGAAATCTTTCCTTGGCCGGGTAATTACTAAAGCGCTTGAATTGATTGATCAATTCGTTGCTAGCGAACTGTATAGGTCGCTGGTCAAGCAGTGGCAATCGTGGGCTCGTAAAATTTAGTTTCATGGGGAAAAATGGCTTGATGACTGGCTTAGAGACGTTCAGCTGGGGAAATTTCGGGAATCCTGAAATGAAAGACGATGATATGAAAATATAATAATGTGGATGAAACTCACTAATCATAGGGTAAGTAGGTATGTGACAGAAAAGTAAAAAGCACTTTTTTTTAAATACGGGCGCATGCAAAAGACATTAATGATAAAAACAATATGCGTCCTAGCGGCCTACGTTTTTAGGTTTAAAACTTCAGTATAGGATTATAAATCTTTTAAATTATTTTAGTATTTTTAGTGAATCTTAAAAACGTGTTTTTTATAACACAAGTATTTAATTCAGTAAATTATTCCTTATTTTCTGCTTTTTAGTCAACGAGTTAAAACTTAAAAAAATATCCCGTGTCTCGGAGTACTTGTCAAGACGAATTAAACGAGCCCAAACTCGATGGGGTTGCGTGGTATTATTATAGAGTTCCTAGTGGCATTCTTCCGGGTTCCATCATCAGATCCTGGACACTTTTTACCAACAGAGTACTCGTCAAGACGAATCAAACGAGCCCAAACTCGATGAAGTTACAGAGTTCCTGTGACCTTCTTCCGGCTCCATTATTAGACCCTGGATACTATTTCTTAACAGAGTACTCATCAAGAACGAGCCCAAACTCGATGGGGTTGCATGGTTTTATTATAAAGTTCCCGTGGCCTTTTTCCGGCTCCATCATCAGATCCTTGTACATTATTTTCTATCAGAGTACTCGTCAAGGCGATTCAATCGAGCCCAAACTCGTTGGGGTTGCATGGTTTAAAGACAGAGTTCCTGAGGCCTTCGTCCGGCTCCATCATCAGGCCCTGGACACTATTTCTTAACAGAGTACTCGTCAAGAACGAGCCCAAACTCAATGGGGTTGCATGGTTTCATTGAAGAGTTCCTGTGGACTTTTCCGGTTCCACCATCAGACCCTGGAAACTATTTCCTTACAGAGTACTCGTCAAGACGAATCAAACGAGCCCAAACTCGATGAAGTTGCATAGTTTTATTACAGAGTTCCTGTGACCTTCTTCCGGCTCCATTATTAGACCCTGGATACTATTTCTTAACAGAGTACTCGTCAAGAACGTGCCCAAACTCCATGGGGTTGCATGGTTTCATTGAAGAGTTCCTGTGGACTTTTCCGGCTCCACCATCAGACTATTTCCTAACAGAGTACTCGTCAAGACGACTCAAACTCGCCCAAACTGGATGGGGTTGCATGGTTTCAATACTGAGTTCTTGTGGCCTTCTTCCGGCTTCATCATCAGATCCAGGACCTCGTCGTCCGTCAGAAGACTCGTCAAGACGATTCAAACTAGCCTAAACTCGATGGGGTTGTATGGTTTTATCACAGAGTTCCTGTGGCCTTCTTCTGGCTCCATCATCAGATCAGCTCAATGATATAGTAATATTGCAATGCCTTTCAATTCTGACCAATGTTCAAAGTGTCAAGTCTCATCGGGAAGCTAGTATGAAATCGTTTGCAAAATTTACAACAAACAAATAAACGGAAAAACAATCTAATAAAAACGTGTTTAAAAGCGACGTAATAAAAAAGTGACAGATTTTCTTAGGTACCTAACTACCTAGGTACCTACTATATTTTAGATAACAAATAACCATTAAAATCCTTTGCAATTGTACCACAGAATAAATAGTAGTAGGTAGTTGTAATTAGGTATTACATGATTACCTACATGATTATTAATATCATTACATACAACTAAAATGCTGTCTTTCCTCATGCTCCATCTGAGTCTCCACCTGGATGGAGCATAAGGAATCGTATGTCCTGCTGCTCCAACTGATGTTGTAGGTACACTCATAATTTATAAGTCGGCTGGAGCAAGAGGAAAAACTCGTCATTGGGTTTACTGTTTCGTCAACTACAAACTCAGAGAAGATAATTATTGCGTTTTATGCCCACTTCGCATCGCTTCTATTAAGTTCTGAAATGATTTTATGCAAATTGAGGACTTGAACCTTATGTGCTTTAACTTCCAACAGCATTATCTTATGAATTTATTTACTTACATTTGTTATTACATTGTTACACTTTTGAACGCTTCAAACTCGTGTCTTCTCCGTATTAAAACACGATAACTTTCTTCATTTTGACACAATCCCTGATTTTTGGTGTATTATTAAAATATTTCATAATAAAAATAATATTTATAAATATCCCAAATAAAATGCGAGTTTGATTCGTTCTCAAGTGATTTATTAAAAAACAATGACTACATATTAAAATTGTTGATTTTTGTTTCATTTACATACCAAGAGGTTTAAAATTCTGTGGTTGAAATGTAATTGATTGATCCAAAATCGGTTGTCCACTTTTCTCTTCTAAACCGCCTGACCTTGCTTTTGTATCCAACACGTGGTCATTTATCATTCGTCTACTCGGAAGATTTACCTCTTCCGGAGAAGCAGATCTAATCGAAACAGACTCAGAGGTAACACTTTTCTCTTCATCAGCGCTTCTCAGAGTCTCGTCATTGACATTTGGTTCATTTTCAACAGATTTAAGATCATCACCGATTCTCCCAATCTTTTCAATAGAGCCGATGTTGCCTTCTCTTGCTTCAGCAACAGGTTCAATTGACTTTTCTAATTCTTCGTTCACACTACTTCTCTCTACGACATCACTATTTTCAGCACTATCCAAATGTGAATCAGCTGCTGATCTCCCTATTGCTTCATCAACAGGTGCATTAATCAGAAATTCTTCACCTTTTGGACTGGCGCTCCTGACTAGTTCACTTTCAGTTAATGCATCCCTTACAGCTTGTTCTGGCTCAACATGTGCTATGTCATCATTATTATCTGAAGGATTAGCTGATTTAGCTAGTTCTGTATCATCTACACTATCTCTGTTTTCTATTACCACTTCCTGTAAAAAAGTTATAAATTGATTAAGTATTTTGAACTTTTTATACCTTAATTAGTTTACAATATAGTTGGCAAGTTAACGATGAAATATTTCTATTATTTCACTTACTTGGCCATCAGATGCCAATATTAGCACAAATTGTAAAACTAAAATAATATACAAATTCATTATGTCTGGACCTAAGTTACTTAACGCAGTTGTAGAGTCGCACTAAGTTAATCTTCACAAGAAACACACATGATTGTGAAAGGTATGAAATCGATTAACTAAATTGAGTCGATTTGGCACCCGTAAACAATTTGAATGCTGTTTATTTCCATTTCAGTGGTAACTACTGATTAATCTTCACGCTTGTTAGCCACCAGTTTTCGATACAATGAAAATATTTGCTCGCACCTGGCTGAATACAATGTGAATTTAATGACATCACGCTGATAGCATTTAATCAAATTCCTTTCCCATTACTTCCTTTAACAGATCTAGTCTACTTTCTGTCTTTGGTCATCTAAAAAGACATCAGGCGCAATAATTCACAAAATGTTATATTAATAACGGAAGAATCAGTAATTTGAGAACGATAACTATACTTACCTAATCAATATGGCTACAACGGATAATAAAAAGGTATAGTATCGCATTTATGCACTTCGCTTTCGAAACATGTATGGGATTAAAGTTTCGTTAACAATCGAATTTGAAAACGTCAAACCCATACACGTTTCGAAGCGAAGCGTTAATGAAAATTTGTAAATGTTATTTTGGCTAGGGGGGCTGATCAGTTCGGTGTTTAGCGATCCGTATCTCCTCCATTTACTCCCTATAGCCATCATCAGATCACAGGTCGACCAATCCCTGGCGGAGAGTCAAGGTTTCAGAGTTACCTCGTTTGTATGAAAATCGTATGGTGTCCTAAATTATGTGACCGCCACGCGTCTTATTAAACCATACTTCAACTTAGCACGCTGCCGTGTTGAACAGTAGATTGATTTACAGTCTGCTTTTGTAAAATTTACCTACGGAAACAATACTCGACTTATGAGCTGAACGCGAGGATAAATTCCGAGCGCTTATCATGCAAAGACGTTGTTTGGTTGTTTGTCCACAAATAGGAGATTTGAAACTTTGAACATAGGTCAGAACTGAAAGGCAATTATTAAGGTGTCACTGAGCTGATCTGATTATGGAGCCAGAAGAAAGCCACAGAAACACTGTAAGAAAACCATACAACCCCATCGAGTTTGGGCTCGTTAGAATCGTTTTGACAAGTACTCTGACGGGAGACGAGGGTCCAAGATTTTTTTTATATCCGTAGGACTTCTAGTTCCGGAAAAAATAATATTTATTAGCAGGGTCATCTAAAATAAAAAGTATCTAAAAATGGTGGTCTTTCAAAAGGAGAGGGGATGGACCCCAACATGTGGGTGTTTTTGTCGACAAAAATAGGAAGGTAAGTATATTTCACGCCTTAAAGACCAAAGACATTATAATCACTGTAGTACAAACTGAAAAAATAAATAAGCTTCTTGGTGATATCTCATCTTCTTTCTTTTGGAAATATTTCTGAGTGACATAGTTTTTGAAAGAAGATTTTTTTTGTCATTCTGACAATTAGCATTTAACACTTTGGATCATTTTTTGAACATTTTTACAATTATACAGTTTCTTAAAATTTTATTATCAGGCTTGACGATTGTGATTTACAAAAATGGTATGTGACTATGTATTTTGAATAATGGAAGTGCGATTTATGTACTAAAGTACTTAAGTCTTATATTTTTACTAACTACCTACTTAATATATAAATTCAAAACATTAATAGTCGTTTATTCTCAGATTATGATTATATTATTTGATTATAGCTGTTCAATGGAGAGAATATAGTAGGTTCACTATGTTTATTTATAAACTATTGAAAGAAAACCATAATAATATAATACACACTTCCAAGACTTCCGCGCGTACAGTTCTTTAGAAATAAAACACTTTTTACGGATTACAGCGCGTATATTATTAATCCAGGTGTTATTTTAGAATTATTCAGATTTTCGAATTCCCGACGTTTCGACACTTTTCCATGGGCCGTGGTCACGGGAGGACTAAAATTACACCTGAATTATTAATATACGGGCTGTAATCCGTAAAAAGTGTTTCATTTCACACAACCTCCGTGGTCGAGTGGCTTTCTACACCGGTTTTCAAGGTGTCGCCATCTCTGAGGTCCTGGGTTCGATCCCCGGTTGGGTCAATTTAGAAAACGAACTTTTCTATATTGGCTCAGGTTTGTGATACCACCGTTGTCTCTGATTTCCATAACACAAGTGCTTTAGCTTTACAAAAATTAAATATCAAAATGTATGAAACAGCTGTTTTTTTTTCGCGATTTGAGAGTTGGTCCCATAGTAAAAGTTGTTCAGTTTGATGGTCCCTATATGCCATATTCGGCATTAGGGGTATTTTTGTAACATGTTGTATAGTAAACGTGTCATCATCATCATCATCATCGCATCAGTCGCACGACACCCACTGCTGGGTATAGGCTTCCCCCAAGAATCTCCATAACGATTGGTCCTGCTTGGCCCGCATCCAGCGGCTTCCTGCGACCTTCACCCTCACATCGGTCCACCTTGTCGGGGGCCTACCCACGGATCGTCGTCCGGTGCGCGGTCACCATTCCGCCCCAACGACCATCGGTTCTTCTCTATGATGATGATTGACGACCTGAGTGGTGCAGTGGTCAACATGCCGGTCTTCCACGCAAGAGGTCCCGGGTTCGATTCCCGGCCGGGCAGAAATTGAAATGATGAATTTTAATTTCTGTGCCGGGTCTGGGTGTTACTATGTATAATAAAGTATTTATTTAAAAAGTATATTTAGTAGTATATCAGTTGTCTAGCACTCATATTACAAGCTTTGCTTAGTTTGGGGCTAGATGGCGCTGTTTGAAATTGTCCAAGCATTTAAGCATTTATGTGTCCTGCCCACTGCCACTTCAGCTGAGCAATCCTTCGAGCGATGTCGGTTATTTTAGTTAATAACGTGCGCGAGTCGTTCACCCAACGCAACCTCTCTCGCTCTGTACGTCGCGTTTGTCCTACAGAAATAGGAATACTTAGTAATAGGAATACTTAGAAATAGGAATACTTAGTAATAGGAATACTTAGAAATAGGAATACTTAGAAATAGGAATACTTAGAAATAGGAATACTTAGAAATAGGAATACTTCTATCCCTTGGAATTGACGTCCACGTTCTGGCTGTCGGAGCCTTCGCCTGGCAAATAGAAACATCGTATGAATCCAACTGACGAATCTGCGGCCATCACCTAAATGCATAGGAGCACTAATATTTGTTTGTATATTTTTTACAGCCAAGACCACAGCGGCCTGCTTTCAAGATAGTGGCCAACTCCGAAGCCGAGGAAATGGCCTATGACTATGTTTCACATCGAACAAATGTTAAGCATACCAGGTAAACTTTAAACTTGGGTAGCCACTGTAGTCTTGTGATTAAATCTTGAGATTGGAAGTGCTTCCGCTCTGGCTTGATTTTCTGGTACACTGACACCAGTATCAATAGACGATTATGTAATAGGGAATGTCTGGAATAAATAAATTTGGCTGCAATTTCTTTTATAAGTAGGCTCCCTTATTTTAGGAAAGTTTCAAAATTGTTGGTTGCAATAATTATAAAGAAATAAAATAACTTCGTCTTCGCAAAGGTACGGGAGCAACGGCAGAATGGACATTATTCTTTAGCCACCACCTGCCACCAAACCAAAAAAAGTTACGACATAATTTTTTCAGACATTCCCTATTACTTGTGTAAGTAAAAAAGTCAATTTCCAATGCTTTTAATCTAAATTCACAATTTGAAATTTTGAGATTTAAGCATTCACAATGCTATTTTCATATAATACTAAATAATATACTAAAAAAAATAGAACATGATCTGGTGCGAGTCCTATTTTTTCTAGTATATTATTTAGTATTATATAAAAATAGCATTGTGAATGCTTAAATCTCAAAATTTCAAATAGTTACATAGCTTTCTCATCTTAATCAACTATTTAAAAATATCTGGAAAGAAGTTCAGTTGAATGTCGAGGTTAATTCCTTCTACATTGGTGAGATGGAGCTGGCTTGCAGCGTAAGAGTTGATATACTAGAATAAATTCGACGTTCTCACTAGTGACTCGGTAGCTCAGCGGTCAGATCATTGGACCGGATATCCAAAGGTCGCGGGTTCGATTCCCGTCCGAGAACATGATCTGGTGCGAGTCCTATTTTTTCTAGTATATTATTTAGTATTATATAAATTCACAATGTAATTTAGACTTAGCATAAATAAGCACTCCGAAAAAGCTTTGTGGTATTTTTCATTGTGTTAACAATATTTTCTAGCCTGTTTTTTTTGTACCACAAACCTTAATACCACAGTTATTAATTTCCTATAAAAAGTACCACAAAGCTTCTTCGGACTACAGAGAGATAATTGACAATTTCATCTTTATTTAAGCACTATGATTATTTTTCCAATGGCGGCGCTAGTGTGCAGACTACGCGCTCTTAATCTTTAATGCACTAAAACTGCATTTCGTGTATTTCTAATTTATATTATACTAGCAACCGCCCGCGACTTCGTCTACGTGGAAAGTTTTTTGCTATACCTCGGGAACAATTATTTTTTTCGAGATGAAGGTACCCCATGTCCTTCTTTGTACCCCTGACAATGTGTATGCAAATTTTCATGATGATCGGTTCAGTAGTTAAGACGTGAAGGAGTAACAAACAAACAAACAAATGCACTTTCGCATTCAAAATTCAAAATTCAAAACTCATTTATTCAGTCTAGACTGTTACAAGCACTTGTGAATGACAAAGAAGCTACGCCATCGGTTCGCAAACCCTAAGCGGGAGACCTTGTAACGAGAAGAGCCGGCATGAAACTCGTCAAGGGCTGCTTTTTTCTTCCTGTATATTTCATACAGAGTCGTCAAAATTTGAAAAATGCGATCAGCATTTGAAGTGACGTTTATAACATTAGTAAGGATTTAAGAGTACTTAGTGACAAATAATAATTTGACTATTCTTTTACAGTGTCACTGGCTCCGTAGCTCACATAGTCAAAGGCGCTTTGGGAGGAGGTATTCTCGGAGGCCATGTTGCTTATAAGAAGGGAGGGATTTTTGTCGCTCTTCCTCTTCACATCATCTTTGGCATGTACATGTGTTATTGTTTGCATGTGCGTAATTTCCTTTGATACCTGCAGTTTTAACCAGTAGCTTTTGAATGCTAATTATTCTGTGAGAAATTTGGTTTGCGAGAAATTGCGAAAAATTTGTTGTGGAGGATTTCGGGAAGAGGGAGAAACAATAAATATTCTTCTGCAAGGTCTAATCTATCTAGAAACCAAAATTCGTCATAATGATGATCAGTCATGTGGTAGTTTTATTGATACAATGTGAACTCATTTTCATAGCTATGAAACCCAGTCAAAGAATTATTGAAATCCGTTTTAAAATGCATAAGTTATAAGGGAATGCCAAGCGCTCTCAAATATGTGCTTTAATACGTACTATCTAAGGTTCAACGGGTGTATAATGACGTCATAATTCACCTCAAAATAACAGTGTTCTAGTTCATATAGATTCTTAGATTTAAGATATATGGTGAAAATTTCTTCACAGTTATTCTTCTGGTATTATGGCTCTGGAAAAGTCACTTAACAAAAATTGACACTGATCCTCATTGGTTCAAATATTTAGGCGTGAAAACAACGAACAGAATTATTTTCGCATTGTAATTTAGTGTAGCTAAGGGAACAAAAGGGCATTTAGATGATTCGACTAGGAAGATCTAGCTAGACCGAAGATGAAAGTAAACAATATTTTCGGTAATGGTTCTTCGTGTTGTATAAAAATAAACTTTGACTACCTGTCTAACTTACTATGTTCTTAATATTGCTAGACTGTTAAGTTTTGACAGTTTAGTAAACATTACCCCCCTTGCTAATGAAGATTTTATAACAGATTTTATATTACACAGTGTTTCGTCCCTTCCTTTTAATGTCAAACTTAAATAGTTTGATAGAGAGTATCTATTGTGTAACTATACATCTGTTATACAATCTTTAATAGTACGTGTACCTATACCTAATAATAATAGTCTGTATACACAGAAAAGCAATAAAATCCAAAGCTGAGTATAAGGTATTGAATATGTCACCGGTACATCTAATGACAACTTGACTCCTTTCTAGTTGCTGGTAAAGTCTGCCCAGTTACTCTACAGAAGAACACATATCCCTAGCATGTCTTACCCAGATGTTGGAGAAGCTGCTTGTGCTTTGCATTCCAACCCCAAGGTAGCCAGGTGTTCGAAAGCATTCCGGTGAGAAACGCTGTCTCTGTGAATTACTGTTTTTCAAACACAATGGTATAAATAAGAAATACTTCATCGTTAAAAGACAGGAATGGATATACAACGTGTTACAAAAATACCCCTAATGCCGAATATGGTAGATAGGGATCATCAAACTGAACAACATTTACTATGGGACCAACTTACATTTTGATATTTTTGATTTTAAGTTTTGTATGAAACAGCTGATTTTTTCGCGATTTCAGAGTTGGTCCAATAGTAAAAGTTGTTCAGTTTGATGGTCCCTATATACCATATTCGGCATTAGGGGTATTTTTGTAACACCTTGTATATTAATGAAAAATCCGTTCAGCCGTTTGATAGATATGAGGTAATAAAGAATATTACATTAAAACATACATACAAGATATGTGCGAAAAACATAACCCTTTCCTTGCAGTCGGGTAAAAATACTCCGAGTTGAACTATGCTGTATGCTGTGTCACGTAGTAGCCAATTATTGGGTCCTTACCTATGAAATTGGTGTTTTTTCTCACACACAGAGAACCTCATAACTTCTGTGATGTAAAATATCTATCAGTTGCTTGATATTACATCAAATAATGACCATAATAATCATGTTATTCAACTGTTATTAATTTTTTCCTTGTTCAAAGAGTGTCATTAATTTATAAAACAAGTTAGGTTCGCCATTATTTGGAACTTTACTCTTTTAATCATTATAACAACACAAATAACGAACGTAATGATTAAATCAACAGAAACAAAAGTTAAGCTTTGCGTTGCTAGCCGTACTAGAAAGGCAACGCAGGGGGTGCGGTATGACGAGGCGGGCCGGGAGGTAGCGGCAATGATGAAGTGAACGCGTAGTAATATTACACATCGTTCTTCGTCAGGTACATTATAGATTGCGTGATTTGCCTGGATTTGTTCGGCGCCTGCGCTTGCTACCAGCTTATTATAGCGAAATCGATCAAACAACTTGTTGAGGGACAGCTGACGAGTGATAACAATGGTTTACCAGGTAAGGGTTTTCCTAGCATAGAAACCAGTCTCTTTGTATAATCGTTAATTTGTTCCATCTCCTACTTTAAGTGGTACCTATTATATTGTATTAATCTGTTTGAGAGAACAAATACAGTTTTATTTTATTTATTTATCTAAGACGATGATTAATTGAAATAAAACGGAGAATCAGCGACCGATGGATTTTTCTTGCGTTTGTTAAATTATAAACAGGTGGATAAATATATACAAGGTGTTACAAAAATACCCCTAATGCCGAATATGGTAGATAGGGACCATCAAACTGATCAACTTTTACTATGGGACCAACTCTGAAATTGCGAAACAAAAGCAGCTGTTTCATACAAAAATTAATTACGAAAATATCAAAAAGTATGAAACAGCTGACTTTTTTTTCGTGATTTCAGAGTTGGTCCCATAGTAAAAATTGTTCAGTTTGATGGTCCCTATCTACCATATTCGGCATTAGGGGTACTTTTGTAACACGTTGTATAACGCCTTAACGACCAATTTTACTTTTTATGAAAATTACTTTCAGGATACCCTCACTTAAGGGTGTATCTTGCAGTCACCATCATTCCTATTATACTGATTTGTCTGATCCACCATTTGAAATGGCTTGCTCCCTTTTCGATTGGCGCAAACTTAGTAATATGTGAGTGTTTTTACCTATATTGTATTTAACTTATATTTATAAAAAGAATAAAAAGTAAAACCTCCTTCCAAAAAACCTTAAAAAATTGTTTTAAAAAGCATCAGTTCTAAAAAGCAAGAAATAATATTTAAAATCTTCATAATTACTATTCAAGTGTAAGTATTTGATTGAATCAGGCATTACTTGGCGGAAGTCCCAAACCATTGTGAAAAGAGAAATATATGTAGCTTACTCCCGCAAATATATATGCAGGATGCACCGCCCGCCCGCCCGCAAAAAAATGCACATGCACACCACAAAAATATCAGTGCACAATACTTGCATTTAGCATGACAGCGACACACCTTGCACCTTCACCAATTAGACTACTCTACACGTGTTTCGCCCCAACCCGGAGCATCCTCAGGAGTTAGATCGTGCGTGAACCAACACCGAATGAGAAACTACGCCTACCGACACCGTATATATCGTCTCTTCCTCCCCACTCCGCACCAAGTGACTTGACAACATTTGAAGAATGTTGCCAGCTTCAAATAAAAAAAAAAAAGGGGAAAAAGAAGAAATGATGAAAGAAATGATGTGTTGGAAAACCTAGAAATTATCAAACACAATGTTGATGGAGCCATACTTAACAATCAACTTGACGTGTCTTCCTCGCCATTGCTGCGTATTTTTTCTAATAGAAATTATAATTCTTAAAAATAAGTGATTAATAATTAAATGTCATTTAATATTAAATAAAAATCATTTAATATTAAACTAAAAATCATTTCTTCTTTTTCCCCTTTTTTTCTTTTTATTTGAAGCTGGCAACATTCTTCAAATGTTGTCAAATGGGAGTGGGGAGGAAGAGACGATAAATACGGTGTCGGTAGGCGTAGTTACTCATTCGGTGTTGGTTCACGCACGATCTAACTCCTGAGGATGCTCCGGGTTGGGGCGAAACACGTGTAGAGTAGTCTAATTGGTGAAGGTGCAAGGTGTGTCGCTGTCATGCTAAATGCAAGTATTGTGCACTGTAGTTTTGTGGTGTGCATGTGCATTTTTTTGCGGGCGGGCGGGCGGTGCATCCTGCATATATTTTTGCGGGAGTAAGCTACTTAAATTTCTCTTTTCACAATTGACTGGTGTCCTTAATTATTATCTGGCCACCACTATAAATACATTTTTTTTGTTTCAGTGGTTGCTATGTTTTCCGCAGTATATTACGCTTCTCAAACGAATCCAGGTTTCTCAGGGATGAAGTCCCACTGTGGCTTTTTGGAGTTTTTGGAATTTGCTGGAATGATAGTGTTTAGTATGTCGGCTGCAGGAGTAGTGATACCAGTAGAAAACAATATGAAGGAACCTCATAAATTTGACCGCGCACTGGTTATTGGTAAGCTTTTATTGCCGTACGAAGGGGAAGGGGAAGGGGAAGGGGAAGGGGCGAAGGGTTTGCACGTAAAGCACAACATTACTAGTACTTTTTAACTTTCAGGGATGTCTCTAATAATTATTAACTTTCAGGGATGTCTCTAATAATTATTAACTTTCAGGGATGTCTCTAATAATTCTTGGCACTGTAATGGTGTCATTCTTCGGCTATGTGGGTTATTTAGAAGAGTGTCAATCACCAATAACAGTAAATTTTCCAATGGAAACGTAAGTATCGCACCGGCACAAAATGTACAGAGGACAGAGGTCAAGTTTATGTATTTGTTACCGCTAAAGTACGGAATACGTTAATGTGCGAATTAACTAGTTAATCTGCAGATTTACTGGTCGAGTCCGTTTAAAGTGCGAATTTTTTCTTAAGTAGTAGATTTCCGCACTTTACCTAATTAATCTGCATATTAACGGATGCTACATCGACCGTCAAATAAAGTGCGGAAGACAGCGAGTGAAATAGCCAAGGCTTCAGGATATTAAGGTTAAGAAAAAATGTTTAAAAAACAAAAAACCAACTTCAAAAAAACCTGAAAAAAATTGATATGCGTAACTATCATTAGATTTGAAAATTATTTCTTGCTTTTTAGAGGTATTTAATTTTGAAGTTGTTTTTGTATTCAGGTTTTTTTTAAGTCGATTTTTTGTTTTTTAATTTTTAATTTTATTTTATTCTTTTTAGTGTACCTTCTGTATTATGTCAGTACACGTACGGGTGCGTACTTTATGGTACCCAAAAGGGTAAAACCAGTAGGTACATGTGGCCTAGCCTGGCCACGATATCTACAAAATAAATAGCTAACTTTATTAATAAAACGCGGGCCCAATGTGGATTCCCTCCAATCCACATTGGGCATTAATGATTGCAGATGCAGCCGGAACCGACGGATTCAGCTAGAACAAAAAGCTAATGTTTATTACATAGATGATTTTACTTATTGTTGTTCTAATTATTCATGACTCCCATGACAATAGGCCCTATATCTCCGAAGATTATCGTCGGATCTCAATAAAACTTATATGGAACCAAATTGAAAGTATACCTAATCGAACAAAAAACAGTTATTAAAATCGGCACACCAACGGCAGAGTAATCGGTGTACATACAAAAAACAAAAAAAAATACGGTTCGAATTGAGTACCTTTTAAAGTTGGTAAAAGGACGACGTATCGGACATTTTGGTGGCAGGGATCTCGATTTTTCTCACCAATTATTACCAAAATATATGAAAGTATTTATTTCATTGACTTCATTTTGTCAGTAGCAGAAACACGATTCGTTAACTTTTTCGACAGAGAAAAAAATTCCAACGAAACCTCTTTTGAGACAGAGATTTGCATTTTACAGACAAACCTGACCGATTTGAGCCTCTAAACTTTCTGTAGATTATCTAAACACACTTCAAAATGCCAGTTGCATTTTTTCAAATATAAGTATTATTTAATTGAAAGACCTCTATTGAAAGTAAATTTTATCGTTTCTGGCGATTTGCTGGCCGCTGCCGCATCACGCTCGCTCCGTTTGCTCCGCTCGCGCGTTTTTGGTCGCAGTTCTAACCTAACCTAACCTAACCTAATCCTCTTTAAGACAGTAACGGGGCGCTAGAAGAAATAAATGAAATAATTCCTTAATAAAAACTAATGTAAAAAAATGATCAATAAAAAACACATTTCCAATAATAAATCATAATTCTACAATCCAAATTAATTGGTGAATTACCTTTCCGAGGCCTCTGCAAAATAAATATTAAAAACTAATTTCACTGTTTCAATTTCAATGTCAAATTTTAAACAATTCCTGACTGAGCAGTCGTAATATGAAATTATATACGAGCTTCAATTATAATCCGACTAACTAAGTTCCATGAATTGTCGTGGTTACCCCGCGAAGCGTGTGATTGCGCGGCACTCTTTGTGCTTTTGCTCTTGGTGTGTGCCTATTATAAGCTTGCCTTCTGTCTTCTATTATCTGGTTTTTTTGTGTTTTCAACCTGAGGGCTTCGGAGTTACCCTCCCCCCAAAGTGGGGGGAAGGAGGCGGTGAATCCTTCATTGGACTTCCCATAGCCAGCTATGGGAGCATGTCAGACTCCTACTAACTAAATACCGCTTAGGACTTTGGTTGCGTTCGGCTAAAGTGAGGATCAGCATCGCATATAAGTAGGATAGTCATCTTACTTCCCATGTATCCTACATGGGAAGTAAGATGACCAACTAAGATTTTGTTAATTCCTAAATAATAAAAGATTGCGATGTGATAAGTTTTCCTTTCTTTTAATTTAGTTTTGTTTATATCTCATGAATTTCCTTATTTAATCTTTCAGATATCCAAAGGTACTCAAAGGGTTGATAGCTGTGATGATTTATATCACACACGCCGTAAACTTCTGGCCACCCTTCAACATTTGCTTCTATTACTTACAAAAGCGCCATCCTGAGGAGAAATTGCTACGCTGGGAGCTGATATATAGGGCTATTATTGTGATATGTATTGGAATAGTTGCCATCATATTCCCGGACATTAACTCATTTATGGGATTCGTAAGTATTTTAAATAATTGAAAATTTTAATAACTAAAGAATGATCTGCATCTATCCCAACTGGTTATCTTTTTCAGTTGGGATATATAAAAAAATTCCACTCTTTCCCCACTCTTTCCAAGTTTCTAACATACACACTTTACCCTAGCTAAAGTTCCTACAGTTTTGCAGAACAATCATTTTTCATTAATTAGCTTTTTTAATAAACAAAACGCAATCTTACTAATCAATCACATTTTCTGCATAAACACAAAACGAATACATGTTGGGAAGAAACCGTTGCCACCTTTTTTGGACTAATAAAGTACAGGTTGATTAAGGGAGAAAAAAAGTACATTGTATGGAAATAAAGTATTATTTATTTAATTACCTACCTTTTTATTATATTACTTTTGGCAATATTTAACAAATTTTTGTTAAAGCCATGTGAAATAAAGTATTTTTACGTACTTTATTTTCCTCATAAAGTATAGAGTACAATTACTTCGAAATAAAGTATATTATTATACTTTATTATAAAGTTCATGTGGCAACCCTACTACCTATCCCAACTGTTTAGGATAACCAGTTGGTGTTCTGCTTAAACATTGATTTATTTGAAAAGTTTTAATTGTGTTGTTTGACAAATACCTACTTAGTTTAGTACAGTTAATTTCTAAAGAATTTTCTATTATATGACATGTTACAAAAATACCCCTAATGCCGAATATGGTACATAGGGACCATCAAACTGAACAACTTTTACTATGTATGAAACAGCTGATTTTTTTTCGCGATTTGAGAGATGGTCCCATAGTAAAAGTTCTTCAGTTTGATGGTCCCTATATACCATATTCGGCAGTAGGGGTATTTTTGTAACATGTTGTATATTAAACAGATTATTCAAATTAATTTTAAAGTAACGTCGTTTGCTAACTTTTAGAAATGTTTTTTTAGCAAAATGTAACTTCTCTCAATTGTTTTACAGTTGGGGTCTGTGTGTCTGTCAAATATGGCCTTCATATGGCCCAGCATCATTGACATCCTCGTTATCGGTGAGAGGCCTGGCTTCGGCAGGTTCAAATGGAAATTATGGAGGAGTGTGTTTTGTTTATTCGTTGGCCTTTTCTTTTTAATATGTGGGGGAATTGTTAATGCCAAAGCAATGATTGAAGTATTCATTAAATCAAACATTAAATCATAAGCATAATATTCGTATTATATTTATGGTTATGAATTTAGTGTGCATTAGTTTGTTCTTTATGTTCTCAGATCATATCGAAGTTTATGTTCCTCCACTTCTTGGTATGTTGCCCCTTGCATGTTGATACTGCATGTTGAGTATCTATCTTGAGGATTGTCAGTTTTGGACCAATGGGATAGTTCCCGAATAACCACCGAAAATATAACTATTTCGATCATAAATAAAATTACCTATTTAGTATTGTTTTGTTATAAGTATTCAAAGGTATTCTATTTATTCATTAAAAATAATGATTTATAAGACTTTTTTATTATTATTTTTATTCTAGAAGTAGGGGAACATTAAATTCTAACTTTCAATGCTTTTAGTGAGGTAACGAAGTTTTTATATTTATTTTAATTTGTATAATTATTTTAACTCAAATACTATAGTTATACTGTTATATTTTTCGAAATTATTGTGTCAACGTCACGACGTTGTGACAATTTTCATATTTATTGTTAGTTTATTTTGATTTATTGAATAAATTGTTTCGTATTAATATTTGTTTCATTTGCAAGCCTACCATTTAGTTCGTTTACCTATTATGGTCAACCTTAGTTTCCACTATTTGATGTGACTTTTTGACTTTTTTGATAATTTGTCAACATCACATACATTTTTTTTTTGAGCGACTTGCCTCTTCCGTTTATTACAGAAATTCCGCCAACGTCCCGTAGTGAAAGATACACGGTGATTTCTTTGTAAATG
The DNA here is from genome assembly GCA_963556745.1 of Catoptria pinella. NCBI lineage: Eukaryota > Metazoa > Arthropoda > Insecta > Lepidoptera > Crambidae > Catoptria > Catoptria pinella. The sequence continues at coordinate 1,822,665 of OY750782.1, read as the reverse complement.
CTCGGTAATTTGTAGAAATTTCCTTGAGTGTTCTTTCCGTAATCTAGGGGAAGGACAAAGACAAACACAAAACGTCACAAATGCGATAAATAGGTTCCGATTCTAAAGTAAGTAGCTAAAACACTTGTGTTATGGAAATCAGAGACAACGGTGGTATCACAAACACCTAGACCTAAGACGATATGGAAGTTTGTTTTCTAAATTGACACAACCGGGGATAGATCCACTAAAATCCATTGTAAAGATCTATTAATGGATCTTTATGCACTTGTCCACTTTAATCCTTGATTCTCTCACTCTAACAAACATGGTAAATTAGATAAAAGGAATACCATAAAAGACGAGAATAATAACAGGGTGCCTTTCTTTTTCCCGTTCAGTTATAATAAATTTAGATTTAATAGTCTTCCCTTGATTTAATTTACCATGTTTGTTAAAGAGATTTGATCCTTATGATTGCCCCTATCGATTGATATCATAAAAGTACATGGTGTGGTTCTTTCAAATTTTAGCCGGTTCGATTCCTGGGTGTGGGAAGCGTATTTAAAAAAATCTTTGAATGCAGTTTTTTGAAAAATAAAGGATGGTTTCCTTTGCTATCAATAGAGTTTAATAGTGGAATTTTTTAATGCCACCTGTGGCCCTACCAGCTAACTTTTCGAACTTCGGCGGGTCCGCCGAGCTTCAACTTAAAACAGATAAATCGAAGTAAGGAGTTTCGTATTATACTATTCGCCGAGTTATTTAGAAGATTTCGATGTTCGTGTGACATAATGAATTGGGGTTTGCCATTTTGGCCCGATTGGGGCTCGATTTATCTGTTTTAATTTGAAGCCCGGTAGACTTTTCGAAGTTCGTTGCGTTAGCCGGTACGGTCCCTGGAGGGACAGTACTCTATATTTTCCAGGTGGCATTAAAAAATTCCACCTGTATAATGTGTAGTTACTGTGGTATTATACAGGCCTCGACATAATGGATATGTATACTGAAGCTGGGTATTTACGGTCAGTTCATTTGGATTTAATCAAATAGATGGACGCCAGTAGTTTCCTGTTTAGGCATTTACACGGCAGAATCTTGAGCGGTGACAGTTATTTTTAAATAAATAAATAAATAAATATTTGACAACATCACATACATTGCTCCGATTCCAAAGTAAGTAGCTAAAGCACTTGTGTTATGGAAATCAGAGACAACGGTGGTATCACAAACACCCAGACCTAAGCTAATATAGAAAAGTTCATTTTCTAAATTGTCCCAACCGGGGATCGAACCCGGGACCTCAGAGATGGCGACACCTTGAAAACCGGTGTACAAAGCCACTCGACCACGGAGGTCGTTTTTAGGTCTTATGAAGTCCAGGGAACAATACCTAATGCAATAGAACCGCGTAGTTAAAATTACCTGTGGACCCGGTAATGGGTCCTACTGGGACCACGAGGACGTGATGAGGACCATAGAGCACACCAACATTTTTTTACCCTGTGGGCAAAATAATACTCTGTGCGTGACATAGTTTTTGAAAGAAGAATATATTTTTGTACTTCTGACAAATAGCATAGGAAAATTTTGATCGTTTTACAATTTTTTATACAGATATCTTTCTATTTAACAATCTGACTCGACGATTTAATTCAAAATAATGGTAAGTATTGCTTTTTATGTATTTTCAATAGATACTTAGGTAGGAACGGAAATACGATACTTATTTGTAGTTTAAATATTTATGGCACAACTGCGTGGCACTACCAGTGGTGGTAGTGGTCTTGGAAACTGATATTTCATAGAGCTACCCGTTGGTGCCAAAGGAAATTCCCAATTCACCCACTTGGACATCATTACATCATTCATGCGGGTGGAGTCATTCACCCGTGCCTAGACTGTGTCCTTCCCCAAGGTTCTATCTATAGCAGTACCAAATTTCGTCAAAATCAATCCATCCAAAATTTACGACCTCCGTGGTCGAGTGGCTTTGTACACCGGGTTTCAAGGTGTCGCCATCTCTGAGGTCCCGGGTTCGATCCCCGGTTGGGTCAATTTAGAAAACGAACTTTTCTATATTGGCTCAGGTCTGGGTGTATATGATACCACCGTTGTCTCTGATTTCCATAACACAAGTGCTTTAGCTACTTACTTTGGAATCGGAGCAATGATGTGATGATGTCAAATATTAAAAAAAAAAAAAATCTAGCGTTCTAGGTGTGAAAACGTAACAGACAGACAGAGTTACTTTCGCACTTATAATACTATACTTAATATAATATTATATTATATTAACTTACTGGCTCAAACAACACTTACGGTGTCCCTATTCCGTATTGTAACCGTATTTTGGTAGTTAATCGCGACAAAAGAGGTAGTGCGTAGCAGGTAGGTAAACTAACTAACCTCTTTATTCGCGGTCGGTTAACTATCAGAATGCGGCTACGATTAGGCGCGGCTTTATTATAATCATCATTATTATGAATCTGGCCGACCGACGATGCGACCACTTCAGTAAGGTTATTCATGATTGTTGGAAATTACTCGAAAGCGTTCGATTCGAATACGTATCCTCCGATAGATTCGAAAACTGCTATTCACAAATACATTCGACCGGCATTCGATTCACTTTCCCACGGGAAAGCGCATTTACAAAGTTTGGTAGCATAAGGTAGGAAATAAGATCTATATCTATAGACTTTTCGATTCGATTCGGAAAGATGATTTCCGACAATCGAGAATAACCCCCCTGAACTGATCACTGCGGCCATGGCCCTGTGGCCCAACACCTAAATAAAAGAAAGCACTCAATATTTAAAAATAAAAAAATAAAGAAAAACCTTTGTGTCTATATTTTTTACAGCCCAGAGAACCGCGGCCTCCTTTCAAGTTAGTGGCCAATTCCGAGGCCGAGGAAATGGCCTATGACTATGTCGCATATAGAACAAATGTTAAGTTTACCAGGTAAACTTTTATCTTGGATAGCCACCCACAGTATATATATTAGTTTATACAACCGCCCCATTATAAGCAGATGACGTAAGCGTGTAAATATTTTGTAACTTTAAGTAGATATACATTTTCAATGGTAGAAAGCCCATTTAAAAGGTAGGTTAGTGAAATTTAAAGGTTTCCGTTTTTAAACAAAAAAATAATCATCCTAATTGATTCATAGAAAACCTACCAATATTTCAATCACTATACATATCTTATTTGACTTTGAGGAGTTCCCTTGTGTATCTTCGAAGTCCAAGATCCAATACCAGTGAAATTAAAAAGTGACCATGCACTCTTGCGGACCCTTTTAAAAAAAATCATCTTAATCGAATCATAAACAAAGAAGTTATAGCTGAAAATCCGTAAAAACTCGTGTGATGTTAAGCTAAATAATGATATTTTTCAGAATTATGAAAAAACTACTAGCCAGATCTCTGTAATTTTATGGACCACACATGAACTATGTTCTTTCAGATAAAAAAAGAATAATTGAAATCGGTTAACAACTGGTGAAATTATGTTAAAAAATACATTAAAAAAAACATACGTCGTCGACTTGATAACCTCCACGTTTTTTTTAAGTCGGTTAAAAACAAGGAAATCATCAAGCAAGGTAGTTCACTCAAAATCGTAGTATTTTCAGGATTACTTGAAAACTACAGGACCGATTAGAAAAAAATGGGACCATTTCGAGCCTTTTAAATGAAAAAAGAATTTGAAAGTCGGTTCACAATTCAAGGAGATATCGAGTAACATACCTATTTTTTTATGCCGAAGTAAAACGCTTCTACGCGCTTCCCCCCATGCATCAACTCATGGTAGAGCCACTGAGACAACGGTGGTATCACAAACAATCAGACCTGAGTCAATATAGAAAAGTTCGTTTTCTAAATTGACCCAACTGGGATAGAACCCGGGACCTCAGAGATAGCGACACCTTGAAAACCGGTGTACAAAGCAACTCAACCACGGAGGTCGTCAAATAATTAAAACTACTTCTGGAAACCGCTCATTCTGATTATAATTATCTTACAGTGTCACCGGGTCCGTAGCCCACATAGTCAAGGGCGCTTTGGGAGGAGGTATTCTCGGAGGCCATGTCGCTTACATGAAGGCTGGGCTTTGGGTCGCTCTTCCTCTGAACATCGTCTTTGGCATGTACATGTGTTATTGTTTGCATGTGCGTAATTTTCTTTAACACCTACATTTTTAATCACTAGCTTTTGCTAATTCCCTGCGAGGAATCTGGTTCGCTGTAGGGATTCCGCGGGAAGAGGGAGAAGCCTCATATTCTTCTGCAAAGTCTAATCTATTTGGAAACCAAAATTCGTAATAATTTTTAAATTTTGAGATTTAAGCATTCACAATGCTATTTTTGTATAATACTAAATAATATACTAGAAAAAATACGACTCGCACCAGATCATGTTCTCGGACGGGAACATGTTCTTCGTCATAATTGCTTTGAGCCATTTGTGACGAACTTTGGTGAAAAAACATAAACAGAAAGACTGAGTTACTTCTGCACAATGACTTCAATTACATAGACGAGCTGTTCGAAATTAAAATTGTGTCTCAACCAACATTCGCGGCGCATCAACTTTTCTCTCGGTTAGGACTCACTAAAGGAGTTGTAACTCAATGAGCAATTTTTTGGTACTGTACAGCCTGTCTAGTGTTGTATACTCATAGAAGTTTTTGCTTCTGCATTGTAATATGAGTGTGGCTATGGCTTAGGAACAAATGGGCATTTAGATGACTCGACTCGACTAGGAAGACCTAACGATTGAAGATGAAATCAGCAATCTTTTCGATGCTGGTTCCTCCTGTTATATATTACAAAGAAACGTCTACCTTGTACTATTATGTATTCTGTGCTTCGACCACGGGTGCTTTTGCACTGAGGTGAAGCTGAGCGGAGTGGTCAGTTCTCGTAATTTTCAACGATGATACAACAGTGATATGTTTTTTAAGAAAATGGAAAGCTTTTTCATTGATCTAACACTTTAACCGAGTAGATTTTTAATAAATAATCCAGTATTCCAGAAATCAATAAAAATGTACTAAAATTCTTCTAATTTGTAGCAAAGCGACAGTTAAAGCTATGCAATAATCAACCATATTCCAAAGAGATAGTGTAAGAGTAGATTTCGTGAACTGGTCTTGCCTTAACCACTGCTCTGCTGTCACCTACACATTGCACAAGTGCACAGTAATAGAGTTGTCCGTAATTCAATTTTATTCACTTGTAGTTAATGTTATGTTATTTAATTATTTGAAATTTTTATACATAATATATCTAATAATGCGACTATTGATAATTTTATTTTAAAGTAATGTAATGAGTGTTTATCACTTGAAATAAATGCATTATTATTATCATTATATAGGGAATAAGTTTACTACTTTCTAGTTGCTGGTAAGGGCTGCCCAAATACTCTACAGAAGAACACATATCCCTAGCATGTCTTATCCAGATGTTGGAGAAGCTGCTCTCGCTTTGCATCCCAACCCCAAGGTAGCCAAGCTTTCAAAACCATTCCGGTAAGAAATGTTATCGTATGTGTTATTGTTTTTAACCGATTGAAATCGTTGATGTCGTAGCCAACTAGCTTAATCAGCCGTTCATGAGGTTCTCAATTCGATTGTATATGTACCGGCCAAACCCAATTTCCAGAACAAACCAGTTTGGCCTAGGTTAAACTAGTTCTTCCTATACGAGATGGAAGTAACTGGTATAGCCAAATAGACCAAACTAGTTTGTCCAAACTAGTTGTAGGTCATTTATGTGTAGGAGGAAAAGGGTTGCAGACAGAACAAACTCCTGACCCTGAGGTACCCTGGCGTTGATTGCCATTAGATCTCAAGAGTAGCCATCGAGGTTCACACGAATTGAATGTTCGCTCAGGAAATCTTGTACCCAAGTCCCAAATACACACAGGTTAACGGGAATCCCATAACTTGGAAATTTGCTAAGTAGGCCTGCATGCCAGACCATAACAAAAGCTTGCAGTCGAGTTGCATAGATCAAAAGGTCTCCCGCGGATCTACTTGGACGAAATCCGAATTGACCGAAATTTGGACGAAATCGACGTAGAAACTGGAGTTAAAATCTTTAATACAGAATTTTTTCAGGTACATAATAGACTTCACGATTTGCCTGGATTTGTTTGGGTCCTGTGCTTGCTACCAGCTTATAATAGCAAAATCGATTAAACAACTTGTTGAAGATGTGCAGTCAAGTCAAAACGAAGGTGTGAATGGTAAGACGATGAAAATTTAAATTAATAGAACTCGTATAATAGGTAGCTCGGCACTTACACTTACTTACAAAAAAGAGCTGTTCGTGCCATATATAATCTTCGTCGAAGAGATTCCCTGAGAGAATTGTTTAAAGAAATAAATATACTAATTTGACTGGCCAATACATATATGAAAATTTACTATGTGTAAGGAAACACTATGATTCATTTGCTAAGAACAGCGATAATCACCATATTAATACAAGGAATAAAGATAAACTTGCCGTTCCAAGATTTAGGCTTGCAAAAACTAGAGGTTCATTTATGGGGAAACGCATAACCTTGTTTAATAAAGTTCCACAACAAGTGATTAATCTACCTTTGCATGAATTTAAAAATCATGTCAAAAAGACGCTCATGGGTAAAGGTTATTATAAAGTAGACGATTATTTGAAAGACCGGAATGCGTGGAAATGATGTAACACAATGACTCTCTAGTAAGTACTTTGTTGTTAATAACCTGTTATATTTTTTTGTATTTGGTAACGATATATTTAAGTTTGTAAATATCGTTACTTATTTCTGTTAAAGCTGATAAGTTTCTTGCGCCTGTTCTTCTTGTCAGTTAAAAAAGTCTGGAACAGGTGGTAGAAAAATATAGACGCTTCAAAAGCGCTTAATTACTAAGTTTATTTGAATAAAGCAATTTTTTACTTTACTTTTACTTTACTTTTACTCTTAAGATGCCGGCGAACAGTGAGCTTCCCAAACAAACGTAATACCAAAATGATATGCAATTTGAGCATAATTAACTCATTTTTAAATTTTGAGATTTAAGCAATCACAATGCTATTTTATATAATACCAAATAATATACTAGAAAAAATACGACTCGCACCAGATCATGTTCTCGGACGGGAATCGAACCCGCGACCTTTGGATATCCGGTCCAATGCTCTGACCGCTGAGCTACCGAGTCACTAGTGGGAACGTAGAATTTCTCCTAGTATATCAACTCTTACGCTGCAAGCCAGCGCCATCTCATCAATGTACAAGGAATTACCTCGACATCAACTGAATACCTTTCCAGATATTTTTAAACAATTGATTAAGATGAGAAAGCTATATAATTTTTAAATTTTGAGATTTAAGCATTCACAATGCTATTTTATATAATACCAAATAATATACTAGAAAAAATACGACTCGCACCAGAAGCTCAGCGGTCAGAGCATTGGACCGGATATCCAAAGGTCGCGGGTTCGATTCCCGTCCGAGAACATGATCTGGTGCGAGTCGTATTTTTTCTGGTATATTATTTGGTATTATAATTAACTCATCTTGTGATTATTCAGATTAAGACAGTATTTATCAACGTTGCTATTAAATAAAGAATCCAAAATACTAAACCAAATAAAAATTAATGCGATTTACAGTTTGAATTGGGACATTGGCATTTATTTTGAATTCGGTTAGTATTTTGGATTTTTTATTTGATAGAAACCTAGACAAATAATATCTTAATCCGAATAACATCACAAGAAGAGTTAATTATGCTCAAATGCAAACCACTTTCTCACAAAGCTCACCGTTCGTCGGACTCTTAACAAAAATTTCGCAAACTCTTAACAAAAATTTCCCTGACTGGAATAGTCGTTTTCACAAAAAATATTTTCAAAAGTTTTATCCAGCGACATCCCACACTTTGAGACTGACGAGACAAAAAAAAAAATAGATTTTATTCTACCACCTTTTCGGCGCGACAAATTATAGCTTTCTAGTATTACCGAGCTAAGGTTCTCTGAGCTAAGCCACGGACGGACAGACGGACATGGCGAAATAATAAGGTTGATCCTAACAATCCTTGTTGATTATATCATTAAGTGGACCCGGTGAACTTTGTACCACCTACAAATATGATTTTTTTCTAGTATATTATTTAGTATTGTTCAAACCCTTTGAGGGCGCCACTTTCATGGAATGCACTTTAAGGACCATTTTTTATTATGAAAATTGTTTTCAGGATATCCTCATTTAAGGGTGTACCTTGCGGCCATGATCATTCCCATTATATTGATTTGTCTGATCATCCACTTGAAATATCTTGCTCCCTTTTCGATTGGCGCAAACATAGTAGTAGGTGAGTATTTTTAACTTTATTATACCCACCTCTATTTACCCACATTTATAAAAAGCAATGCAGAAGCAACACAAAGGCTAATTAAATCGTGCGTTTTTTTCTCTCGTCGGCTCTCCTCGGCTTTGCTTCGGCCCACATTTTTGCGTTCGTCCATTATTTTCTTAAAGGGTTTTAACGGCACTGGGTTCTAGCCCTTTTATGCTCGTCAGATAGGCTTTGAATTTTAGTTTTATCTTAAGGGGCTGACATATGCCAACTAGCGCCGCCAGTCGATTTTAATTTATTTATTTTAAATTAGCCTAATTTCTTACGAAAGGAATCAGTCAAGGTTTTGTGAATGACGTCTTATGTTTATTGAATAACCTTACAATATTACACAATGCGTATGCAATAGTTTTAAAACGGGTTTGAACCAACAATAGCCACTTTTAACAAAATCGCGTTTTAAAACTGTTTGAATGCCTTTTCAAACTGTGTAAAGTTATTCAATAAATTTTAGATGTTATTAACAAAACCTTGACTGATTCCTTTCTTAAGAAATTAGGCTTATTAAGAATAAATAAAATAAAATCGACTGGCGGCCCCTTAACTTTGACACTTATCGTGCTTGCAGTTCTCATAAAGTAAAATGGTCAAATCGAATTATAGTTTGTTGATTGTATTGTTGAAGTATTTGTAAACCGGCATGAAGTTACTGTAATTAGCTAAAAGATCTTCTGGTGTTTTTTTAATGAATTTCTGACAGTTCCGTGATGAGTGTTAAGCGGTGTAAGCCAAATCTTTTACACGTGAAAATGATGTGCTCAACTCTTGTGTTGCATGTCGCTGCAGTAATGTACTATTTTGCCACTTTTAATTTATGTAAAATTATTAACACAGCCTTTAAAGCTTTATTGTTTCTTACGGGCAACATTGTTAGTGGAAATAAACAATTTTTATTTATTTTACTTATTACCTATTTTATTATTTAGCATCGATCACAAATTCACTAAAGGCGATATAAAAAAAACTAATAACAGCGGTGGTTGTTCAAAAAAGGGTAAAAATACCGAATCGTTCGGTGTTGGTTCACGCACGATCTAACTCCTGAGGATGCTCCGGGTTGGGGCGAAACACGTGTAGAGTAGTCTAATTGGTGAAGGTGCAAGGTGTGTCGCTGTCATGCTAAATGCAAGTATTCTGCACTGATATTTTTGTGGTGTGCATGTGCAATTTTTTGCGGGCGGGCGGGCGGTGCATCCTGCATATATTTTGTGCGGGAGTAAGCTACATATATTTCTCTTTTCACAATGGTTTGGGAATTCCGCCAAGTAATGCCTGATTCAATCAAATAATTGTTATTTCTTTTTGTTTCAGTGGTTGCTATGTTTACTGCGATATATTACGCTGTTCAAAGAAATCCAACTTTCCAAGGCGTGAAATCTCACACTAACGTCTTTGCGTTTTTGGAGTATGCTGGAATGGTAGTGTTTAGTATGTCGTGTGCAGGAATAGTGATACCAGTAGAAAACAATATGAAGGAACCTCGTAAATTTGACCGCGCACTGGTTATGGGTAAGTCTTCCCAATTAGCTTTAAAACTGACTTATCCATTTCATTTTCGATCTTGAAAAATACTTGAATGATATTCTCTTCTTTTAAGTATTATTTTTTTTCTTAAAAAAAACCTTTTTTTCTCTTTTTAACTAACTTCGAAAAAAAAGGAGGTAGTTATCAATTCGGTTGTATGTTTTTTTATGTTTGTTACCTCGGTACTTCGTAGTTTATGGACCGATTTGGAATTTTTTTTTTATTCAAAAAATATATTTCTGGCTTGGTCTCATTTTTAAAGAGCATGTGCTTTTGGCATACCTACCTGTCCGCCATTATGAAAAAGTCGGTTTCGCAGGCCTGTAATAAAAATGATGCCAATCGATGGAATAAGCCATTACAAACGAAAATTAAAAGTAAAAAAATCTCGTAAGTGATAAACTTACTGAGGTATTTAAGTTTGAAGTTGAAAAACAAAATCAGTATTTTTTAGATCCATCGATAGAATAAGTAAAAAATTACAAACAAAAAGTAATATATAAAAAAAATCGAGTGTCGAGTGTCGAGTGTCGAGTGTCGAGTGTCGAGTGCCAAGTGCCGAGTGCCGAATGTCTAGTTAGTGTCAGAATCAAAAGCCAAAAGTCGAATCTCTAGTGTAGGGCATGCAATTCGAGTATTCGATATTAGTTTTATTCGAATACTCGAATAAAACTATTATCATTCCTTAAAGCCTTCTTTTACTATTATCATTATTTTTAACAAAAAGCTGTTAGTCACTTAAAAAAAATATCTTAACGGAAATAAGTTACTGTCACATATACTACGGTATGTGTATCCGTTTGAGGGGGGCTCGCCTACGCAGTCTAGTGATCTGTGATAATCTAGTGTATATGTCTGTGTGCATATAAGAAGTAGTGGTTTGCTCCGGAACGGAATCTTGAAAACCGGTAAAAATCACCGGTGATTTTCCGATCTCCGGAGAATCACCGTTGATCTCCGGAGAATCACGTTGGTCATCGACACTTCAAGAATGATAGATATCGTCGGCTTAACTGTCAAACTTCGTTACTCCACTTTTTTTATGTTAATTTCTGAACCAATCCACTAGCGAAACTCTCAAATCCTTGAATTAAAACCCGTTATAGTTTAAAATGCAAAATAGAAAACCACCTAACTCCGGGCCTCCATTTTGTCAGGAATGTCTCTTATCGTTTTTGGCACTGTGATGGTATCTGCCTTCGGCTATGTGGGTTATTTAGAAGAATCTACTTCACCATTAACAATGAATTTTCCCATGGAAATGTAAGTATCAACATCGACAATAGCCTTTTTGAATGCCCTCACGCTGGGGCACAGGACTTAAGTGGAGTGGAAACACCACGGTCGAGAGAATTGAAAAATTCCTATAGAAAGTTGACAAAATCAACGTTTCGTATTCCCCTGTTTCGTCCTCCAAAACTAGACCAATTTAAATACTTTTTACATAAAAAATGTAAAAAGTATTTAAATTGGTCTCTCGCAAGGGTCGGTCATGGGATGGGTGACCAAAAATTTACTATCTCGAGCTCCTCCGTGCTTCGGAAGGCACGTTAAGCCGTTGGTCCCGGCTGCATTTGCAGTCGTTAGCACCCACCAATCGGCATTGGGCCCGCATGGTTATGCTCCTTATCCACACAAGGAAGGCCTGTTCCCCAGCAGTGGGGACATTAAAAAGGGGCTGATGGTCATTTACGGTCACGAGTAACATTAAAATCTTCAGCATTGCCGTATTTATCATCTTTCAGATTTCCAAAAATACTCAAAGGGTTGATAGCTGTGATGATTTATATCACACACGCCCTAAACTTCTGGCCACCCTTCAACATTTGCTTCTATTACTTACAAAAGTGTCACCCCGAGAATAAATTGCTGTGCTGGGAGCTGATATATAGGACTATTATTGTGTTGTTAATTTCAGTCGTGGCCATCGTATTCCCGGACATTAACTCACTAATGGGATTCGTAAGTATTTTACATAGTTACATTTTTTTTAATGAATTAATTGTCAAATAATTTACAGTCTGGTAAAATTTGGCGATCAAAAACTATTGACAGTTATTAAATCAAATATTTTGCAAGGAGTACATTTATAAACTCGTGAATAAACAAATTGAATATTCCTTCAGGTTTTAGATCACCATTAGTAAGTTACTAGCAACTTAAGAAATGATTTCGACTAAAATCTAACCTCTCCCGATTGATTTACAGTTGGGGTCTGTGTGTCTGTCAAATATGGCCTTCATATGGCCCAGCCTCATCGACATCCTCGTTAACAGTGAGAGACCTGGCTTCGGCAGGTTCAAATGGAAGTTATGGAGGAGTTTGTTTTGTTTAATCATTGGCGTTTTCCTTCTGATATGTGGGGGACTCGTCAATGCCAATGAAATGGTTCAAGTATTCATAAAGGCGAACTTGGCTAAACCATAAGCATAATATTCGTAAGTACTGGGTCGGATATGGCCATCTGAGAATCGTTAGTTATGCGTTATACACACGACTGTATAACCTGACATGCTGTTGTGTGTACATTGATGTGTTTAATAAGATTCGGAGTAACACAGATTGAATAAGTTATTCGTCGTTATTTGATATACCACTGGTAAAATACCTACTATGATAATAAACACTACCTAGTTATGTGTTATTTTGTTAAAAGGTTTTATGTCAGATATTACTTAAGGTGTAAAAGTGGCGCCCTAAGCGGTTTTTATTTGATATTAATATAACTTTACGTGGAATTTTTAAAACCCTAGTTTTGTATGTTTAGTATTAGAGGTATCATTACATTCCCTCGTAGTCATTTTGTAGAAGTTATATTTGTAAAAAGATAGCAAAAGAGTCAAAAAAGCCACTTATATCCTGTCTATCCCACCTGTCCCATTGACCCAGTCCCACAATGGGACAGGTGGGATGATTATGTCCCACTAGTCCCATGGGACAACTGATACTAATATAGTTCATAATTTATGTTCCAGTAGTCCCATGGGACAACGGATACTAGTATATTTCATAATTTATATCCCAGTAGTCCCATGGGACAGCTAATACTGATATATTTTAAAAATTATGTCCCAGTAGTCCCATTGGACTACTGTTGATTCTACCAGGTTTATACATACAGGGTGAAATCGAAGTCATTGTCAATCTTTTAAAGTAAAAATCTAATCGTGATATCGATAACTGTCACCCGAAAAATCAACCTGGGGGGATTTTTACGGGTTCATTTTTCGGGCGGCTTGCTAGGCGACTTCAGTCGATTAGGGCTTTTTATCGACCATCGCTTGTTAAATCGAATCTTTACTTAAAGTCAGTTTTGCTATCTACTTCTAGAAATGACAAAGAGGGATATAATGATACCTTCTTAAATTCTAGATTATGGGTCTTAACAAATCCACGATTAGTTTTATTGAAATTATGTTTTTTTATAAAAATATTAAATAAAATTCACTGTGGCGCCACTTTCGGTCTGGGAACCACCTTAACATGATTCAAATCCCGGATATTGCGAGAAATTTGAAACGTTTTTTAAATGTTTTTTTAGAAGTGGTGAAACTTTAAATTCTAATTTGCAATGCTTTGTTACTACAATGTCAGTTTACGATTTTTTTATAATAATTTTATTTTTGTTTTTACATACATTATGCTTTCATTCTTTAATTATACAGAGTGTCCCAGGAAAGTGTACCAGTAGGTTGTCTGGTGTTAGAGGTCATTAATACCTATCTATTTCATCCCCACGTATGTTCCGCGAAATCCAATAGTTTTTGACATATTTTTGTTAAAGTGTGTTTTGCCCTAATAACGATTTGATCCAGAAATACATTTGTATCTTCTAAAATATTAGTACAAGACTTTCATTTTCTTTTACTAAAATATAGTGCATTAATAGGCCTCTCAAACTAAAACAACAATTCCCTCAAGTAAACCAGTTTGAAAATAAACGATTGCTTTAAGTCATCTTGATACTTTTGAATTTTTTTCTGTAACTTTAAAGTCCTCTAGCTAGTAAGAAAAAAGTTACCTACAAGTTGGTGAGCATCTTGAAATTTTTTTTGTTTAATTAGACAGCCCTGTAAAATTTATTTGTCTGCTTTGACGCCTTCATATCAAAATATAAATTAAAATAAGTGAAACGTCCAAACATACTAAAATCCATCAAACCATTTCGTGCACAAATTTCTGTCAATTTGTGGCCTTGGATAGCCAATCAATCAGCTCCATTAAGTTACTCCAACCCGATTAAAGTTAGTTTTTTTTATCTATCTCAAAAACCTTTCAAATTTGCAAGGATGCATGTAGCCTCAAGATTTCGCCGGCGTATTATGTATTTTCAGTCTGGTGGGGCTTTATGGTGTCATTAATGAGAAACCATTTCCATCAGCAGCCATTTTGATATCCCCACCGTTGAAGCACAGGTCTGGCTTATGGATGGATAAGGATGATGGAGCACAGGCCTGACCTATGGATGGAGAGAGGCTCCTCCGTGCTTCCGAAGGCACGTTATGCCGTTGGTTAATTCATTTTCTGGGACACCGTGTATTTTTCGAAATTATTGTGTCAACGTCCTTATGACATTTTGATATTTAATTTTAGCTTTTTTATTTATTGAATAAATTGTTTCATATTAATATTTTTGTTTCATTTGCAAGTTCATAGTTTTTTAGCTGATCTTATAATACTTATTCTTTTCTATGGATCAAATTTTTTTCTATGCTGTGCATCATATCTACAGGTTTTTTGTTCTCCAAATAAAACCATAAATTCAAATATAAAATACATTTCCTTACTTTCTACTCACAAGCCGTTTACAGTTATTATAATATTATACTACTTACAATATTTTTTCCGACACATCTGCTGAAATTCAGCACTGAAAATTCGTCTGTACCTATAATGAAGTGTCGGTACCATATTATTGGCGGGTGTGTCGCTATAATAATACTTGGGGTTCGGTACATTACAAATTGCTAATTAATCCTTTTAAGTTAGAGTATGTCCCAGCACAGAATAAAAGGACGCCGATCAGGAAAACGCCAACATTCTTCCAGAGCCTCCACTTAAAGCGACCGAGGCCAGGGTTCTCCCAGATCACTAAGAGCTCGATGACTGCAGGGAATATGAAACCCATATTTGACAAGCAGAACGCACCAAGCTGAAAGACAAAGTTAATGTTGGTCAATTGCTTTTTACCTGTCTCAAAATGGCATGTCATCGCTTTTCTATTCTCTACTCCCTCTCCAATTAAGATGATATAGAATCTAAATCATTCTACCACAAGCTCTCCTCCGATTCCCTCTCAACACGTGGTACAACTGTTTTGTTTATTTCTACGGGGAAGTAAAATGACAAAGAATCAAGTGAAAATACCTCAAGGAAAGTGTCCTGTGTGTGACAATAAAGTAATGGTGAAATAACTTGAACTTACCAATCCCATCAGATTGCCTATATTGGGAAAGGCAATGGCGATAGCCGTAATGATCACGATGGAAGTGGCCCTGTAAACTCTTTCCCATAGCCAGTTTTTCTTGGGGTCGTGCCTCTTGGAGACGTAGTGCCAAACAAGGTTGAAAGGAGCCCAAAAATTTAGCGCGAAGGTTATGAATATCATCGCAGCCATCAGCACTTTGAGGACTGTAGGGAATCTGGAAGATGAAGGTGCAACTTAATATCTATCGAAATCGATTTTAATGTGACTGTGAACATCACCAAACGCTAGGCTTTCGATGTTTTCATTAAAGATTAAAAATAAAACACCAAACATCATATGTAAAGAAGGACTATTTTTTCTTCACACTAGAATTATCATAATCACTTACGTTTCTGATGGAAAGTTGAGAGTCACTGGTGATATAGAGTTTTCGCCAAAGCCCCAGTAGCCGAAGAAACCAACCATCAAAAGGAATGACACCACAACCAACATAGCTGCAAGCACAGATAATATTATAATACTAATTTTTTGCAAGTGGAGATTCAACGATTGAAATACAGAAACAAAGGGACTTGCGTAACCAGTAACATAGCTTAATTCATAATACTTAGATTCTTATTTAATTAACCGTCTCGTAACTTTTAGATTAAAGTCCACTTTAGTTATACAATTTCAGTAGAGAATTGGATGTTAGTATTATTTTAAAGTAAACTTACTGTCACACATCAAATTCACCAAAATCTAAAATCCACTAATCCAATGTGATTATCTCAAAACTAATAATAAACGAATGAGCATGGAAATAAACTGTAAAGCTATTTCTAAGTATGAATTCACTTCTGGAATACGAGATTTTTTTTAAATACATCTTGTCTTACCACTGCACAGAACCAATGGGAACTGTTTAGGGTTCTTCATGTTATTCTCAATAGGTAACGATACTCCAACCCCCTCCATGCTGAAGATGGCTACTCCACAGAACTCGAAAAATCCCACGGTGTCCTTCCAACCCGGGACTTGGCTGATTGGAGGAGCAACCCTCATGGAGTATACTATAGTTGCAATAACGCAGACCACTGAAAGTGAATAATTTTATTTAAGAGTCATTAATAACTCGAGGATCTGGCAAGAAGTTTTCAAGTGTAATGCACATCAGCCTTTTTACGGCGGGGACACAAGCCTTCCTTATGGGTGGATAAGGAGGACGGGCCATAATCCACCACGCGGGCCCAATGTGGGTGAGTGCTAACGACTGCAAATCATATGTCAAATGGTAATATTCGAACAAAATTGAACTCTCAATCTTCTGTAAATTTTCCTTAACGTTAAAAAAGTAAATACCTAATATTTATAAAATTACTCTCTTGATAGCAGAAATGGCCATTTTATTTGTTGTAACTTAGCCGATACTTATTTTTTTTCACTTTCAGTAAAAATCTTTTGTAATACCACGGCAAATATTTAAAGGTAGTTTTATCTTTCAAACGTTACCTAAGTGTTCCTTTTAGAACGAAACAGTTTCAATTTAAAAAAAGTAACTACCTATTATCTACCCTTAACGTTCTTACCAATAAAAGCATCAGCTACCAGCGTAAAAGGTGCCAGATACTTCAGCGTTGTAATCATACACAGCAGAAGTATTGGGATCAGGAGTGCCAGCACATACAGTCTCAGCTCATTGAGGTCTGTAGGGTCGAATTCTCCGAGGCCATCTATTAGTCTCATGATGGTCTTTGCGATTATGATCTGGTAGACGCAGCAAGCGCCGAACAGGTCTATGCAGATTGTGACGTCTACTGTGTAACTTTAAAACAGGGAAACAATATCGGCCTTACCACAATAGATTTTAAAACACAGTTTCATTTAGACACTGTCCAAATGTGATGCTGTCTCTTCCAAACAATTTTGTCAAAAAAGTGACAGCATCACATTTAAGCAGTGTCTAAGTTAAACACTTGTTAAACAATATTTTCTCTTGTGGTGTTTTTTGTTTTGGTTGGTCATCGTATCTGCACAGTATCTTTCTGTCTTTTTAGTATCACTGATTTATTTACAATTTAGTATAGTAACAATGGGTAATTTTATTTATCCGTAGTCACACTGGTGTCACTAAGGATAATTTATTCCGATCCGTAGTCACACCAATACCCTTGACCATAGCTTTATAAACCAGAGCTAATATTTTATCTCCACCGAGGTCATAATTCATTCGAACATTAACGTATTGGGAAATCAGGAGCAGAAAATAATCATTGTTAAGTTTTTGTCTCTATCTTCTCGGCTTTGTATGTTTTTATAATTCCATATTCAAAAGCTGTGCCATGGAAACTCACAAGTTCAGAGTATTTTATGATTCATGTAAAGGATTCTTGAGGAAAAAAACTTTTATAACAGTTATACCACAAGAATGAAGTCGAATGAGAATTGAATAATATTTGTTACCGGAACCATTTGGAGTACTTCCGGAGCTTCGGGAAGGGTCCCACTGCCATAGAAGCCTCTGCCACATCTGGGTATGACATTTCTGGTATATGTAGCCTCTTGTACAGTACTTGGGCTGATTTTACTAGAAGCTGAAAAACATGCGGAAGTTTTAGAGGGATTTTCGATGACGTGGTTATGTTATTCATAAAATGCTACTTCGGTCGCTGTAACCTAAACGGTGTTATCAAAATAGTGGAAATTTCAACGAGGTTCTTTGTTTCTTTCACTATAATCGCAACATTTGTCATACACAAGCCAATGTGTCAATAATTCGCCGTGATGCCATTTTACTGACCCCCAATAAATCCACTTGACTGAAATTGATCGATATTATGAGTTGATATAAATAAATGCACAAGATCAATTTCGTTTATGGATCTTGAACCTGCGATTGATCGTTTCTTCACAAGGAGACACATTGCTGTATTATCATTATCCAGCAATATTGTAGGAGACTATTTGGAGCCTTGAACTCTTTTCTAAATATCCTTTATTTGTCGATGATGGAGCTCTAGGAGGCTAAAAATGGAGAATCACATATAAAATACGTGAGGGATATCCCTAATGCGTTTAAAGGCTAGGTACCCCCTTTTTATGCCGAAGAAAATGAATTCCCCCAATTGCCAACATTCTATACATTTGAACGCTTCGCTTACTATTAATGCCTTAATATGAGCAATAGTCGATTAAATCGCATGTCGCAAACTTATGTAAATCACAGATTGTATGAAATTGACAAAATAACGGCACGTAATTTTATTGCTTACTGCGTATTTTAAAGCTTTAATAGTAAGCGTAGCGGTGAAACGAATAGAATGTTGGCTATTTGAGTAGGGGGAAGGAGGTCCGTTTGTGGGGCTCGGTAGGAAAGCCGCCTTCCGGCCCAGTGGCTCGGTGGGATCCCGGGAGGGCGTTTATAGCCTTTGATGCCCAATCTTACCACCAGTAGTAATAAAGGCTACTCTGACGGTATGCGGTTTTATAATTTGCCTTATATGCTGTCGAAGTCAATTAGACTTACGTGAACACAATAGGTGATGTAAAAGCCAAATATGACGGTGACCAGCAGTGAAGTCCAAAGGCCAGCCTTCATGAACGCTTCGTGGATGCCGAGGATGCCGCCTCCAAGGCATCCTTTTATAAGATGTCCCGTGGATTCCAAGTAACTGAAAATGAATAAATATTGAAAGTTGGTAGAAAACTGTGGTATCAAAAATATTGTGTTTTTTCTAAAGATCTAATTACCTAGTAAGTTTTTGTAATGGGAAGTGGGTGTATGGGTAAAAAGGAATTCTCCGTGCACCCACTGGTGGGTGGACCCGGTGGGTGCACGGGTCGCGAGGGGAATCGAGGTCGTGATCTCCCAGAAGATAAGTCGCTACTAAAACCATTATCTATTCCATAATTTTAAACTAAGAAAGGTTATAGATGTATTGTATATTGTTTAGATTTTTCGCATTCACAATGCTATTTTTATATTAAGATAAATAATAATAGAAAAAATACTAGAAAAAATCGACTCACCTCAGACGGGAGGTGGGAGGACACCTCAGATTTCTAATATTATTTATCTTAATATAAAAATAGTATTGTAATTGTGAAAAATCTAAATTTAATAATTATATAGCAAACAGCTATATAATTATTAAATTTAGATTTTTCTTTATCTCTATCTTTATCGCTTGTCAAAACATCTGGAAAGATGTTTCTTTCGAATGTGGGGGTATTTCCTCACATTGATGAAATTGCGCTGGCTTGTAGCGAAGCAGTAAAAAGTACTAGAAAATTTTGCTGCTCCCACTAGCGACTCGGTAGCATAATTGGTCAGTGCATTGGGCCGGAATGCCAAGGGTGCGGGTTCGAGTCCCGTCTCAGGTGCTACGGGTGAGTCGATTTTTTCTAGTATTTTTTCTAATATTTTTTTAAGATGTTTTCGATAGATTTTAAGCTCCCTTTATATCTTCATCTTAAAATCATAACTGTATTTACAAAGATTATTATTTTGGTTACCTTCCTATTTTCGTAACAAACTATTTTTAGACCATTTCAAACGACTGTACAATTTCTGTCTTAAAGCGAACAAGTGTGTTGTTTATTCATCTATATGTCTTTCAATTTTTAAAACGAGTCTAGCATTCAAGATTAATGTGGCAAGTTAGTCAAGGTGTCTCTTTCTTTGTTTCATCTTTTGTTTTTAAACCTAGGCGTAAAAAGTGCTCCACCAATATAGAAGTCATAGCTAATCACTTATTTTTTTCCGCATCAGTGAACACGCCTTAATGGCTTCGAAGGTTATTTCAATGGCGCTAAATTATTAAGATTCAATACAAACTAATTGTTTATTTTATTCGAATGCCGTACCCCCTTATTAATAAACAAAGAGTTTATACTTAGTTTAACCAAAAAGTTTGTTTTGGAATATGAGGCTTTAAGACGTGATACGTAAGGAGTAATACTGCTAAGCAATATTTTAACACGTTTTTGTTAGCGTGTTTTCTCGTTTGTTTGTTGAAAATGATTCATGAAAATATACTTCAAATGCATAACGGCTTATGTTGATTTACGTCCCCTAATAGTATTCACTATTTATGTAATACAAGTCTAAATAGAAATAAGTCTATGTGCCATATAAATATTTGTGAGAGTAGACAGATCCGACTTATGCATGAATGTATCTCCACAATGAAAAAGGATAGAAATACAAGAATTAGTTTGCCAGAAAGAGAAAACAATGCTTGCTATAGTGATGTTAAAAAGTGGTTTTTGGCGGTTGTTTAGATCCGACCTTTTGTTCCTTCCGTTGATAATGCCTTTCAGGTCCAACTGTTAAATCACTGTCAAGTAAGCTACTCAGAACTTACTTTTTGATTTCGCTCGGTTTTAACTTGGAAATGGAAGGTATTCAAAATTACTGTTTCACATTTGGATCGAGCTCGTTGTTGATTTGGATAGTCTTTAAGACAATGCAGTGAATTCAAATTACTTTCTGTAAGCATTTTGATCTTGGCCTATTTCACTGTGTTTATTGTGACACCCTGTGGTATTAATTTGTCCGTATGTCGATGTGTAAAAAAGTTTTTCGTTTTTTGGATCGTTTGGACTGACATTTTGGCTGTGTCGAGTTTGGGTTGATTTTGTGTATATATTTGAGATTTTAGTATTCACAATGTTTTATGCAATACTAAATAATATACTAGAAGAAATACGACTCGCACCAGATCATATTCTAGGATGGGAATCGAACCCGCGGCCTTTGGATGTCGGTGAGCTACCGAGTCACTCGACTACGAGCTCAGTGTTAAGAGCATTGGACCGGACATCTATTTTTTTAGTATATTGTATTGTATTTTCTAGTATATTTTTCTAGTATATAGTATATTATATTGATTTTATATACTAAGTCTCAGTTGTTAGCATATCATCATCATCAACGTCATTGATCTGATTCCAAAGTAAGAAGCTAAAGCACTTGTGTTTATGGGAATCAGAGACAACGGTGGAACTACAAACACACAGACCTGCGAGGGTACTCTAAGCTCTTAAAGTAATATTGAAGTAATGTTGTGATAGAGACAGAGTTATTATATCGATTATAGCGCCATCTCATTTATGATATTACTTTGATGTTACTTTTGATTGTCAGAGTAAGGGGGCAGATGGTAAGGAATGATGCGATCTGCGATGAAACGCGCTTGCCTCGAAACTAAGGCAGATAAAAATTATTTTATACTACCTGCTTGTCAATGGCATATTATGTGTCATGCAAACCTTTCCTAAAGTAAGTCATAACAGCCCCACGGTCTAGCCGGGTCATAATGTTGTACTGAATATCATTTTTTCCCATGGAAAATAATGTGATTTGAATTTGGAATGCAACCCTTGTAGTCGTGCTTGATCGAGGTTGGTTTCAAAAATGTTTAGGTGCAATGAGATTTTATTCTGACTTGAAAACTTTTTACGAAATTCATTTTCACCCGCGCACCAAGAAGGATTTATTCGAATGTCGAACTGACCACTACAGAATAGACAACAAAAAAAGAAAAAAGGCGCCAACCGCTCAAATCGCTGTGCTTGTTACCTACACCAAAATTGCCTCGCAGAAAGTATAAAAAGTAGAGTATGCATCGCGGGCTTAAATGTGTATTTGTCTTGGGCGATCTTGAACCCCTCGTACTCAGGATTCCAGCCTTAACCCCTCGCTCCGCTAGGGAGTTAACCCTAGAGCACGCCTCTGCGTGAAGACGCATCGTAATAAGTACTCACTTTGTAGGTTTAGCAGTACATCGATGGGCAACATAGTCGAATTCCTCTTTATCTGAGTGAAGTACGTATTTTGGCGGTATGGGTCTTCCAATTGGAGGTGGTTGAGGCGGCGGCTTGGAATTCGGATCTTCTAAATTTGTGTGGTTGGTCTGAAAAAAAAATATAACTACTTATTTAATTCCGAACACGCTAAACCACTACTATGCTATCGAGAGACTATGACAAAGGAGGGAGCATTAAAATATTAGGTCCTTACCTATGAAATTGACGTTTTGTATGGAGATTGTTAACAAATTGCATTTTCCATACTAGCATTTTCATAATTTATTTAACAACCGTGAATGCCATTGTAACTAAACTTTTATGTACAAATGTTTGAACATTAAGCTAACTTAGGCAATATAACTTAAAGCGAAAAAAATAAGTTTCGGCTAAGTTACAACGGATAAAGTGGTCATTTTCGCTAACAAAAAAGGAGTCAATTTCAAGGTATTTTTTTAATGCTAAGAAAACAAAATAAATAGACTTTAATAATGCTGATAGTTGACGGCTATGGTCATAATTTGATGTAATATCCAGCAACTGATAAACATTTTAAATCACAGATGTTATGAGATTCTCTGTGTGTGAGAAAAAAACACCAATTTCATAGGTACCTAAGGACTTAATAATTAATTTATAGTGTAGAAATCTTTATTAAAACACTGCTCGAGGAAAATGTTTACTAATACCTACATTTTGTTTTATTTTGTTGACCTCTTCAAACGAGTTCTGATTAAGGAAAAAGTTGTATATATTAGGGTTGGTACCCACTTAGATTCGCGAACCTCGTGCTTTTTTTTTAAATTTATTTATGAACCACAAACAAGTTTACAATGCAGCTTAATATAACAGTGATATATAATTATAATGAGTACTTATTCTAAACTCAACGGTGTTGGTTACATTTTAAAATAAAACTTAAATTATACAAGGTGTTACAAAAATACTCCTAATGCCGAATATGGTAGGTATATAGGGACCATCAAACTGAACAACTTTTACTATGGGACCAACGCGAAAAAAAATCAGCTGTTTCATACATTTTGATATTTTCGATTTTAATCTTTATATGAAACGGCTGATTTTATTTCGCGATTTCAGAGTTGGTCCCATAGTAAAAGTTGTTCAGTTTGATGGTGCCTATATATCATATTCGGCATCAGGGTTTTTGTAACACCTTGTATAATGCGAGACTTTGATCGCTATTGCGAACTTCTACTTGCTCCCCCTTCGTGTTCGTTCGCATCGGATGGCAAAGGAGGTTCGCTCACGTACACACTATGGCGCAATGTTGCAGGTTCGCAGAGCGCGGAGGTTCGCTCACGTACACACTATGGCGCAATGTTGCAGGTTCGCAGAGCGCGGAGGTTCGCTCACATACACACTATGGCGCAATGTTGCAGGTTCGCAGAGCGCGGAGGTTCGCTCACGTACACACTATGGCGCAATGTTGCAGGTTCGCAGAGCGCGGAGGTTCGCTCACGTACACACTATGGCGCAATGTTGCAGGTTCGCAGAGCGCGGAGGTTGGCGAACCTAAGTGGGTAACGACCCTTAGAATTAGATAATAATCAGTGAGATTTGATAGTGATTTCACACTGTGTGAATTCCAAGTGGCATAATTTTTTAATATTTATGTATTATAACTGGGTCAATGATTTCTCTTCTCCACTATTATACAACGTGTTACAAAAATACCCCTAATGCCGAATATGGTATATAGGGACCATCAAACTGAGCAACTTTTACTATGGGACCAACTCTGAAATCGCGAAAAAAAAAACAGCTGTTTCATACAAAAATTAAGATTGAAAATTTCAAAATGTATGAAACAGCTGTTTTTTCTGTAACACGTTGTTTATTAGATTCTTTTGGAGATTTCAAAGTTATCTATTAAAACACTTGAATACATAAAGATACTAATTAACATAATAATTTATTATAGGTACCTTCAAAACACTTCAACGGTAGTTCGGGATTAAATACTTAATTATTGGCAAAAACATCACACTTGTATTGTAAATTATTTCCGCATTTTCTTACTGTTGTTAAATACTATAAAAGGGAATTTTTCTAAGTCTATGGTCTCGACAGACCTCGATAAAACTTGACAATTTAATAATTTATTCCGTACTATTTATGTATCGAAATATGGTAAGTTACATTAATTGTCAATGTTGCCCTATTTTTGGAATTACATCCTACAGAAAAGACATCCAGTACAATAATAAAATAAACATATTCTTTTTTTATTTTTTTTATTTTGAGTGCAATCGTAGCTTTGTTTAGGTTCAATAGGTTTCAAAATGCAGCCCAGGGCCCTATTTGATAAAGTGACAATTTGTCAATTGTCATGACAATTTGGTTTACATTGCGGTGTAGCTATGAGTAGTTTGTTCTATTTTCAAATCGGTTGACGCAATGGATATAAATAAAATTGTCATGACAGGTGACAAATTGTCACGTTTATTAAATAGGGCCCAGAATGTCACTTCATTATATTATGAATCATCCGCGAGAAGTATTATTTTTTATTCTTAAAACTTAGTCAAATAATTAACCATAATTATTATGATGAATTAAATTGGCCCTGTTGTAACATTTTCTTTGAAAAAAAAAATGAAATTTGAGTTTATTTTCTGTCTTTTTTAATTAAAGAAGACATTAGTAAAATCAATTAGAAACTTAACAATTATAAAAACGGCTTCTTATCTTGTAACTTATCGAAATATGATTTTTATATAAAACATAAATATAAATATTTTATATATTTCACTGCCTTTTTCTCCCTTTGTTTGTCAACTGTTTTTTTAATTTTGAATTATTTTGGTCAAACTAAGTATTTAAAAAAAACTCCTTTCACTTAAAAATAAAATAATTAGGTCGGGGTAAAAGTTCCTACGTGTGTACATTATACTTAAGTATTTTTTTTTTTAATTTACGTTATTTAAAATTATATTCTCACCTGGGTGTTGCACATTTCCATAATTATATCACTTCACCAAACAATCGTGTACCTCAGATGAGATTCAGAACTGATATCAATTAAGAGCTGTGACGACCTTGTGTACAGTCAGTTGCTTAGAAATGTGCCGGTGGAATGTCACAGTGAACAATTTGATACGCTTCGACAAGCTCCAGTTGATTCAAGAAACTAGTGAAGATATTTATATAGACACTAATTATGCTAATAAAAAATATGAAACCTAAATTTTGATCATCGCTAAGTATGAAAAAAACTGGTCAAGTGCATGTCGGACTCGCGAACGAAGACTGACGCACACTACCTGATTGCCATTATTAATATCGAGCGAAAACGAGCAAAAAAAACCACGTTTGTTGTATGGGAGACCCCTTAAATATTTATTTTGTTGTTTTTAGTATTTGTTGTTATGGCGGCAACAGAAATACATCATCTGTGATTTGTCTAACTATCACGATGGTGACAGACAGACTGACATTCGGACGGACAGCGGAGTCTTAGTAATTGGGTTCCCGTTTTACCCTTTGGGTACGGAACCCTAAAAATGGGGAAAAAATCTCAACTCCTGTGTTGACAGAATAGTTTATCACTAATATTTTTACATGTTTGTATTTTTGGAATAGAACACTTTTTTAATGGATACTAGCGCAGTTGTATTCAAAGTTTGATAAATTTCTGAACGTCTCTGAAGTCTCAGGCTCACGAGCCGCTGCAGTCCCCCGTGACCACGGCAGCTGCTGGTGCTGAAACGTTGGGAAAAAAAAACCGACTAGTTACCAAATTACTTTCAATAAAACCGCGCTAGTATTTATTAAATAATACATCTTTGGTTACCCATCCCGTGATCAGCCCTTGCGAAAGTTGCTTAGCAGCCGTAATCACTGCACCATCCCAGCTCCTCATTAATAATTATAAATATTTGACAACATCACATACATTGCTCCGATTCCAAAGTAAGTAGCTAAAGCACTTGTGTTATGGAAATCAGAGACAACGGTGGCATCACAAACACCCAGACCTGAGCCAATATAGAAAAGTTCGTTTTCTGACCCAACCGGGGGTCGAACCCGGGACCTCAGAGATGGCGACACCTTGAAAACCGGTGTACAAAGCCACTCGACCACGGAGGTCGTCAGTCATTGTAGCTAATGATTCTTCGGTAACTGTACCTCACCTGACTATATTTAGTTTTAGTAGGTAGTTTATTGTGCAGTAAAGATTCTTATCATAGCATGTTATCTTTGTTATTTGTCTACATTGTTATAATTCATTAAACTAATACTATTTTCAAGAGACAAGATTTAAAATTAGGTAAAAACAATCGTACTCAGCTTCTTTTTGTGTTATGTTCGAGTATGTACATATATTTTCTTGATTAAAGTAAACAAGTAGATTTTTTGGGTTTACCCAGATTTTAATATCGCCTTTTGCGTTATTAGATTATTTTAATAACGCCGGAACTTTACAGGCATTGTCATGCTTAAAAGGGGACTCCAGTTATTGTATGTTAAAGTAAATAAAGATTTTTTTATTTTTGTTTTTTTTATTATTTTTGATTTGCCCGAATACTCAAAACAACTGCGTCATCGAGTTTATCGATCACTGCTTATTACTATACTAAAACTGGACGAGCTGAGTAGTGCAGTGGTCAGCATGCTGGTCTACCACGCAAGAGGTCCCGGGTTCGATTCCCGGCCGTGCAGAAATTGAAATTATGAATTTTAATTCCTGTGACGGGTCTGGGTGTTGCTATGTATAATAAGTATATTATTTAAAAAGTATATAAGTAGTATATCAGTTGTCTAGCACCCATATTACAGGCTTTGCTTAGTTGAGGCTAGATGGCGCTGTGAAATTGTCCAAGCATTTTTTGAAGTTTCAGATTCAAACCCATGGACGCATCTCAAGCAATGATCGGAATTGTAATGCAAAGAGAATGTAATCACTGTTGTAATGATTATTTACTGGACATGCAACTTGATATTATCAATTTATACTCCAGTTAGCGAATCAATAGCGTTGATTGACAAGTGTTCAATGATATTCTTCATTGTTACAATGACGTCTTATTAAGCCAGTTAGCTAGGCTATTTTCACGATGGAGATGTTACTGACAGACCATTTAATACGTTATTCCACCGTAAATAGAGACTATTTTTAACCCCCGACGCGGGGTGTTATAAGTTTAACGTGTTTCTGTGTATGTCTGTGTACCTGTCTGTGGTATCGTAGCTCCTAAACGGATGAATCGACAGGGACTGAAAGGGGGTCTTAAAAGTTCGAAGTGAGGCAACTAGAGCATATGGGGTATCATATGAAAGAGCGCTGCTTGCACATTTTCAAACTTTTTTTAGGCCGCACAGCTTTCGACTTTTGATGAAAAATGTAAAAAAAAAAATACCGTTCCCCTCCCTCATCGCCGAAGTGTGAGAAAAGAGAAAAATCTGAGCAAAAATAAAACGATGTCTCAAATAGTATTTTTTTTCAGAATGATGGTACGGAACCCTCGGTGCGCGAGTCCAACTCGCTCTAGACCGTTTTTTTGTAACAGGCCCTAAGTTTTCGCATTTTTAAAAAGATCACGATCTAGCGATTCCCAAAATTACTGATCCTTAGGATTCCTGATAAAATCAAATTATTTTTTCGGGTTGATAAATATACAAGGTGTTACAAAAGTACCCCTAATGCCGAATATGGTAGATAGGGACCATCAAACTGAACAACTTTTACTATGGGACCAACTCTGAAATCGCGAAAAAAAATAAGCTGTTTCATACAAAAATTAAAATCGAAAATATCAAAATGTATGAAACAGCTGATTTTTTTTTCGCGATTTCAGAGTTGGTCCCATAGTAAAAGTTGTTCAGTTTGATGGTCCCTATCTACCATATTCGGCATTAGGGGTACTTTTGTAACATGTTGTATAAATAAATATTAGACAACATCACAAACATTGCTCTGATCCCAAAGTAAGTAGCTAAAGCACTTGTGTTATGGAAATCAGAGACAACGGTGGTATCACAAACACTTTCATAGTTTTATTTTTTACCGTGACCTAGTGGCATAATAATATCACAATATGTCTTTTTAATTGAAGGTTGAAACAAGCATTCATCTTTATAATTTCTGGCAATAAGGCACTTGTGGCCATTTCAATTGTGATATTTAATTTGCTTCCGGGCTCACGTCTATTTAGCTTTCGTATTGAAATTGATTATTTTTTTTGACATCACATCTTAGGCCGTATACAGATAGAAAAGTGAAAACTTATAAGCGCTTACCGGCGCTTGTCAGCGCTGGTAACCCGCGCAGGAAAATATATGAACGCGCGCCGATAAGCACTGAACGGTGCCGACAAGTTCCGACAAGCTTCAACACGCGCTGGTCAGCGCTGGGCGCCAGTGTTGCATTATGTACTATAATTATAGTATTCATACTATAATTTCATATTGAGTACTATATACTATCGTTCACAGTACACTTAAATACTATAATTTGTCCGCTCACTAATTTCTTACTCTCGTCGTCCGTCACCCTCATGCATGTGTGTATGGCAATACCGCTGCTTCAACCTGCTTCCTTTGTGTAGAACGGACCAGCGCTGTCAAGCGTCGGTAAGCGCTTATAAGTTTCCAGCTTTCTTTCTGTATACGGCCTTACATGGCTTCAATCCATAAATAAGTACCTAGTTAGCAAATTGTGGATATTAGAAATAAAGAGGCTTGGCCACTACAGTTTATTATGAACAGAAAATGGGATGGAACCTTGTCAAACTGAGAGGCGCACAGGGATATCAAAAAAAAGAATACTGTCGATTTGATGACCTCCTTCTTTTTTTGAAGTCGGTTAAAAACACGGTGTCACGAGGTGAGGGAACCTTTGCTGCAGCAACTTTAATTTAGATTACAAGTAAACAATTTGTTGATTAATTAAAAAAAGAATAACTAATTGCTAATTAGTAATTTTTCGCGGATTATACGGTTATTTTATACACGGTAGAGATTACTTCATAAAAATTATGTTCCATGTTTAAATTAAATACTAATTCTGTGCCGACTAGATGCTGATCAGAACATGTAAAATATTAAAAAAAAATGCTGGTCACGTTAAAATGCACAGAAGTTGAAGACGAATCGAAGACCGTTGGTATTACAAACTAAAATCAGCGCGTGATGAGAATGAGATGGAACCTTGTCAAAGTAAATCGAAAATTGACTAATTAGTTAATTTTAATGTAATTAATCAACTAATTGTTTACTTGTTATCTTACTTAAAGTTGCTGCAGCAAAGGTCCCCTTACCTCGGATGCGTGTCACCGTGTTTCTGGATATTCCCGTGGCTGGCCGACGTACCGTGCGCGTCTCAGTTTGACAAGGTTCCATCCCATTCTTATCACGCGATTACAATTTCAGAATATTTGTATTTTCAACAGAATTACTTTCCGTTATTTAAGTATATTTTTAAGTAGATAAGTAATTTAAAAAATTATTATATTAATTGTGTTATCTTTTTGTTTATTGGGAATAGAAGCTATTATTGTTATTATTTTTTATTATTTAAGTATTTCACTCAATTGGCATTTAATTCTCACCCAACTAACTTTTCCAACAACAACGTTTTAGCCGAATTAATAACAATGGTTTAAACTCCTCGCCGGCCGTTAGTTAAGCCTCAAGACGCCGCTTAAACTGCAGTTAGTGGACCTTCAGCTCTCAATAACCACGATTATCTGCTCGTTAGAACAGAGCCGGGCTTGTAAATAGATAGGTACCTCAAATAAAAAAATATAATTTTTGGGAAAATAAAAGTTTTCCTAACGAGTTTGGTATAGTTGATATTTGAATCTAAACACGTCAGCGTCGTCGTCGGGAAATGCAAAAAAACTTATAAAATAGAATTTTGTGGGCAACAAACAACAAACAAATGTCTCTTTTATCCTTTTTACTTTACGTTAAATTCCACATGAAAGAAAATAAACAATCGCATCAAATACGGTCCATTAGTTTGGGAGCTATTTGGGGATTAGCGGATTTGGTGTTATTTATTATACACGCTGTAATTTTAATCATTTGGTTCCCTTAGTGGGGTGGTACCACTCATGATTACAAACAACTTTTACTATAGGGCCAACTCTGATATTGCGAAAAAAAATCAGCTGTTCCATACATTAAGGTCGAGTAGGTGGTATTGCGTTTTTGTATGGAACAGCTGATTCTTTTCGCTATATCAGAGTTGGCCCTATAGTAAAAGTTGCTTGTAATCATGAGTGGTACCACCCCACTAAGGGAACCAAATGATTGAAATTTCAGGCTGTATACAAGGTGTTACAAAAATACTTCTAATGCCGAATATGGTATATAGGGACCATCAAACTGAACAACTTTTACTGTGGGGCCAACTCCGAAATTGCGAAAAAAAAATCAGCTGTTTCATACATTTTGATATTTTCGTAATTATTTTTTGTATGAAACAAAAGCTGTTTATTTTTTCGCGATTTCAAAGTTGGTCCCATAGTAAAAGTTGTTCAGTATGATGGTCCCTATCTACCATGTTCGGCATTAGGGGTATTTTTGTAACACGTTGTATAATAAATGACCCCAAATCCGGCCCAAAAGTTACAGTAGCGTCCGCGTGCAATATCGTAGAATGTTAGTGTGCTTGCGAGCGGTTTATTGGTATATTCGTGTCGTTATATTGAAGTCGGGGTGCCACAGTGATGCGATTTGTAAAAAAAATCATAGAGATTATTTAAATTAAAAATAGTAGAGGAGATACACTTGTAAGACTTTCGCGCGTACAGTTCATTAGAAATAAAACACTTTGTACGGAATACTAAAAACCAATAAATACAAACTAAATAATTCTAAAACAACACCTGAATTAATAATATACGCGCTGTAATCCGTAGAAAGTGTTTTATTTCTGATAGTAGAGGAGAATTAATAAGTACCAATATCAAAGATAACAGTGTCAATGCTAAAATATTTTTTTTTAATGTATTGTGGGTGGTATATTATAGTTACTGATGGTCTAGTATCCATAGAAGCCCTAATAATTTTAAGACTAAGGGCTGATTTTTTAATCCTTAGATAACATACAACTCGGAGACGACAATGCGACAATAAATTAAATGTCGTATAGCTAAGAACGCTCCCATGCAGACTCATACAAAAAAAAATCCAATAGTTTAGTCACAGGAAATATTTTTCAGTTACGATTTTCAGTACAATCAATTTTCGTGCTATTTAGTTTGTTTGAAAAATTTATTTTTTATTTTGTTCCTAGGAATTATTTCATAGTTTTAAAATACTCCTATGAACTAGTGTCACAAATGTTTGCATTTATTGTCGTATTGTCGTCTCCACCCCGTATATCAGTCAATTAAATTATTACCAGAATAAAATAAAAGTCATTCAAAAAAATTCATAAACAAACATTGACAAGCACTTTCGATTTGTCAAACGAAAGCTTCATCTGAGCATTGAAAAATCAGCCCTAAATAAATGAGTCAAAGTTATTATTTCATTAATGAGTTTGTAATTAACATTGTCGCAGCGACAAGTCGCATCACCGCGGCATCCATACCCTCATCAGAAACTTGGTAATTGTAATTCTGACTACAACTTCGGTTGTAAAGTTCATTTCACCAAGGGCTGGCAAATACGAGTTCTTGCGGTCGGCCCAGGCTATGACTTCTGGGGGTTCGTAATAAAGCATTTTGCTCTTGAAAGAATAATAAATATAGTCTGTGGGGATTGCATTGAAAAATAAAAAAAATCCATTTGTGTGTGACCTACTATACAAGGTGTTACAAAAGTACCCCTAATGCCGAATATGGTATAAAGGGACCATCAAACTGAACAACTTTTGCTATGGGGCCAACTCTGAAATCGCGAAAAAAAAATCAGCTGTTTCATACATTTTGATATTTTCGATTTTAATTTTTGTATGAAACAGCTGATTTTTTTTTCACGATTTCAGAGTTGGTCCCATAGTAAAAGTTGTTCAGTTTTATGGTCCCTATATACCATATTCGGCATTGGGGGTATTTTTGTAAACACCTTGTATATGATTACTTTAAAGAAGTATCACTATACTTGGCGACCTCCGTGGTCGAGTGGCTTCGTAAACCGGTTTTCAAGGTGTCGCCATCTCTGAGGTCCCGGGTTCGATCCCCGGTTGGGTCAATTTAGAAAACGAACTTTTCTATATTGGCTCAGGTCTGGGTATTTGTGATACCACCGTTGTCTCTGAATTCCGTAACACAAGTGCTTTAGCTACTTACTTTGGAATCGCAGCAATGTATGTGATGTTGTCAAATATTTATTTATTTACTTGAATAAGAATGGGATGCTACCTTTTGGAACTGAGACGCACACGGTCCGTCCGTCGGCCAGCCGTAGCGTCGGCAAAATGCTCGCATGATGCTAGTTGTGTAGAACTGTGCGCGTGGATTTCTGCTCGAGTTTTAAATGTGACATTTATATTTTATTGTGTTATTATTTTAGTGATTAATTAATAATGAGTGGAAAAAGGGGTATAACATTTCTTTTTCTTCTTAATAATTCAGAATTTTTTGCTAACACTATTTGATTGCATAACTGCAATTTTCGATTTACTTAGACAAGGTCCCATCCCATTCTAAACGAGCGCGGATTATACCTACCTTATCGGGTATAATAAGTATCAATAAGCTATAAGCTTATGATTTCTGTCACACGAAACGTGATATATGTATATGGGTTTGAATACCTAGTTTAGTTTAAAATCATAATAAAATTCAGACATTTTACACTAATAATTAGGAGCTCGGAGGCGCAGAAGTTTAGCGCCTGGCCCTGCGATTGCGGAGGTTAAGCAACTTTCGCAAGGATCGGTCATGGGATGGGTGACCAAAAATTTATAATCTCGAGTTCCCCTGTGCTTTGGAAGGCAAGTTAA
This sequence comes from Catoptria pinella, assembly GCA_963556745.1. Classification (NCBI taxonomy): domain Eukaryota; kingdom Metazoa; phylum Arthropoda; class Insecta; order Lepidoptera; family Crambidae; genus Catoptria; species Catoptria pinella. Next base: position 1,789,594 of record OY750782.1, on the reverse strand, counting down.
GCCTTTGATCTCTGCTGCATTTGCAGCCGTTAACACCCACCAATCCGCTTTGGGCTTACGTGGTGGGTTATGGCTTATCCTTCATATCCAACCTTGTGGAAGATCGGTGCCACAGCAGTCGGGACTGTATTATTGGTGGCTGATGTCGACAACAATAATACAGTACAAAGCACAAATAACAACATACTCTAAAAAAACACACAAATAACAACATACTTACTATAAAATAACTCATAACTCAGAAAGGAAAAACTATTAATTATTTCCTAAACTTTTCCTAAAACAAATAACACATTCTTTAAAATAATTTAATTTAATTAAAAATGTTTGTATAATGATTGTATAAATATTTAGAATAATTAATGTATTCTTAAAACAAAACAAAACACAAAATAGTACCTATACACAACACAACTCCAAATGCAATCAGTAGTAAATTTTTTATAAATCGCCACCTGGAATTAAAATGTTATTGGTTATTTCAATTATCTTCTATAATATAAAAATGAATAGCAAAATGTGTTGCTAAGCGCATAACTCAACAACGCCTGGACAAATTTGGCCAATTCTTTTTTTCAAATGTTCGTTGAAGTTCAAGGATGGTTTTTACGGCGAGAAAAATTGCCGAATAACTGCCAAAAAACCTTTAAAACAGCCCTTTTCTCTTTCCCATACAAACGTTTTCTAACTAAAACGTAGAGTCAATTTGAGCTTTATTGCTATTGTATAAAGTTCATATTAAATTACAAATCACCAGGGTGACGGTTCTGTTCAGGAGAATTTTTTGCCCCGACTATAAAATATGTAGGAACAAAAAACTGTCACATTACAAATCTTTTTGACAGGACGAAGTCTGTCGGGTCCGCTAGTATTTGATAATTATGAATACCTACTGTACTGTTTTGAGAAATATGTCCATCATTCTTTATTTTTGAAGAAACTTTAATCATACCTTCATTCTAACGAACAAAGGAAGATAAGATTTGTATTTTCGGGCCATATAGCAGAAAATAGAATTTTAAAAACTAAAACCCAACTACGGAAATAGTGCACTATAAAAAGTACGAAACAAAATATTAGTCCAAAATTATTATTATTAAAAATTGCTAATTCAGTCCTTTTATTTGATCACACGGCATCATCAGAAAAGTTTTTTTTTAAGTTCATGACATTAAGTTCTCTAGAGGGCGCCACACTCTATTTAACGTGACGTCACATAGCCTATAACTAGCGGACGATTAAGGAGCTTCTAACGATACCTCATTTGTCAAATTATCATAAGTAGTTCAGAAGTTATGAGGGAACAGATGAACATACATACATACTCTCCGGTATGTATGACCGGTCAAAATCATAACCCTCCGTTTTGCTTCGCCATAGTCGGGTAAAAATTTATTTAATTTAATAAATAATAATAAATATTCGATAACATCACATACATTGTTCTGATTCCAAAGTAAGTAGCTAAAGCACTTGTGTTATGGAAATCAGAGACAATGGTGGTAACACAAACACCCAGACCTGGGGCCGTACCGGCTAACGCATCGAACTTCGGAAAGTCTGCCGGGCTTCAAATTAAAACAGATGAATAGAGCCCCAATCGGGCCCAAATGGCGAACCTCAATTCATGATGTAACACGAACATCGATATCTTCTAAATAGCTTCGAATAGTACAATACGTAAGTCCTTACTTCGATTTCTCTGTTTTAAGTTGAAGCTCGGCAGACCCGCCGAAGTTCGAAAAGTTTGCCGGCAGGGCCCCTGAGCCAATATAGAAAAGATTGTTTTCCAAATTGACCCAGCCGGGGATCGAACCCGGGACCTCAGAGATGGCGACACCTTGAAAACCGGCGTGCGAACCACTCTACCACGGAGGTCCTCGGTAATTTAATATTACTAATATGTTTTTATCATTGATTTATTGGTTGAATTGTGGGATACCTTATGGTACCCCGTCTGTGAGTCCTCCATGTGACCAAAATTTCTACCAGAGCCGGGATTATAAACGTGGTGATTGATATGAAGAAATTTCCTATCTGGAACATATAAAATAATTTATCTTAGCAATAATAATTCAATTAATTGTAATGTACCTAATATTTATTACAATAGTTCTTACCCCCCGCTTCTGAGGTACTTTATCAGAGGTTTATCGGAGGGATCCCCATCATCTGGTTTAAAGTAATAGAATTGACTTCAAATCTCTCGATAAAGTTAAACCTCCGATAATTGAAAGCTAAATTAATCGAGATGGTTTTTAGCCACGTTTTATTTAAATCCATCTAGCCATTATGGAGATGGTCAACTGCCTGCCGAAACGGTAAAAGATACAGAGGTGGTGCTTTGACTAAAATAATGTACACCATGGGCTAATTTAGAATAAGAATAAGAAATTTTATTTGCATAAAAAAGTGAAAATACAATTTTATTGGCGCCATTTCGTTTTTTTCTTGCACCTAAATTTGCCCGAGGTGTACATTATTTTAGTCAAAGCACCACATCTGTATCTTTTACCGTTTCGGCAGGCAGTTGACCATCTCCATAATGGCTAGATGGATTTAAATAAAACGTGGCTAAGAACTATCTCAATTAGATTAGATTTCAATAAAAAAAATATACATTGAAATCGCTTGATCCGTTTAGGCACTACAAATATTCGTACAGACACAAACATAGGCTTCAAAATTATAACATCCCTCTTTGCGCTGCATCGGAGGTTGATAAACTACCGAAAAGTATCTCAGAAACCGGGGGTTAGTTGCCTTGCCTAATGCTTATTATTCTGGATGGTAAATGATGCACCTGACTGACACACACAAATCAAAAACAAGCATTAACCTTACCAGTTTTATAAGTTAGGAGTTTTAGGCGACCTTACCTTAACCTTAGGAGCTCGATGGTGCAGTGGTTTAGCGCCTGGCCCAGCTATTGCGGAGGTTAAGCAACTTTCGCAAGGGTCGGTCATGGGATGGGTGACCAAACATTTATTATCTCGAGCTCCTCCGTGCTTCGGAAGGCACGTTAAGCCGTTGGTCCCGGCTGCATTTGCAGTCGTTAACACCCACCAATCCGCAATGGGCCCGCGTGGTGGGTTATGGCCCATACTCCTTATCTCCCCATTAGGAAAGCCTAGCAGAGGGGACATTAAAAATGGAAGTGGCAGTGGACGGGAGGCGCAGAGAAGAATAGATGGCTGTTGGAGGCGAAAAATTTCTGGACTGGCGATAGCGCACTGAACGATGCTCTGCGGGTAGACCCCCGACAAGGTGGACGAGCTGGTGAATCTCGCGGGAAGCCGCTGGATGCGGGCAGTGCAGGACCGGTCGATAGAGATTTTTAGAGGAGGTCTATTACCCAGTGTTGGATGTCGTAAGACTGATAATGACGAATTCCTTACTTACCAAAATCATGAGCTCCAATAACTTGGGGTATGCTGTTGATAAACAGGTGATGAGAACGACAAGAATAACTCTGTAGATTCTTTCCCATCTTCCGCGCTTTCTGTAAGAAAATACTTATATTTCTTTTGTTTTACTTATTTATTGGGTCCCCACCTAATACTATGAAGTTGGCGCTTTTTCTCACAAATAGAGAAACTCGTCACTTTTATGATTTTGAATATTCATCAATTGCTTGATATTATATCGAATAATGACCATCATAGATAACCATCAATAGTAAAAAAATCCTTGTTATAGTTTTCTTAACATACAAAAAAAAATACCTTAAGAAATGACTCCTCTTTTTTTTAGCAGACCACTTTATTTATTTTAATTTAGCCAAAACTTATTTATTTCGCGTGGCCCAAGTGGCATACGTTATCTTAGAGTTTAAACATTAGTGCATAAAAGTTTTAAAACATTAGCGTTCATGGTTGTTATTAAGAAAATGTTAGCATGGAAAATGCATCTTGTTTAAAATTCTTTATACAAAATGCCGATTTCATAGGTGGGGACCTAATATTCGACGACCTCCGTGGTCGAGTGGCCTTGTACAGCTTCAAGGTGTCGCCATCTCTGAGGTCCCGGGTTCGATCCCCGGTTGGGTCAATTTAGAAAACGAACTTTTCTATATTGGCTCAGGTCTGGGTTTTTGTGATACCACCGTTGTCCCAGATTTCCATAACACAAGTGCTTTAGCTACTTATTTTGGAATAGGAGCAATGTATGTGATGTTGTCAAATATTTATTTATTTAAATATTAAATGATAATTTAGCTACAATTGAAAGTAATAAATTGTTTTAACCATGCATACATTTTATGCCTCCCTCCGATATGATGCCACACGATTCTGAACGGCACCCAAAAGTTGATTGCAAATGAGACTATCAATGCTGCTATTAGTAAAAAATCCAAAATAATAGGGACCCTGTGAAAATAAAACGAAGATTTTGGCAAACATGCATACAAAACAATGATAGTTACATAAATAAACACGAACAATGGAGGCAAAACTTACAATAAAACGGTGTAGAGAGCAGCGACTAGAGATGTGGTAAAATCTATTGGTTGTTTTATCAAGATATTGAAAGAAAATAATGCAGTGCTGATTGAAAAATAATATTATGCAAAAACCGTACAAAAATGAGCAAAACACCGAGTCACGGCGGTACTACAGTATGGTCGCATCCATGGTATATTGTAAGTGATAAAAAATTCTGTAAGCTCTTGATTGAAAATTGACTAATTCTCGTTTTTATTTTTGATGAGTATGTTTCCAAATGTCTTGATAAAGGTCTTGATATTTTTATTGCTAACAGGTATGTTGAATGAATGAAATGAATGAATGAATGATGAAATATTCTTTATTCAAATAAACTTAGATATTAAGTGCTTTTGAATGGTCTATATTTTCCTACCACCCATTCGAGACTTTTTTAGCTGACAAGAAGAATGGGCGCAAGAAACTTATCAGCTTTGTCAGAAATCAGAGTAACGATATTTACAAGAAATTATATCGTTACCAAATACCTTCATTTAAAACAATATAATTAAAAAACAATAAAGTTATTAAAAACTGAAAATCAGATAGTTACTTATAATGTTACATCCATGCATTGCTGTCTTTTAAATAATCTTCTACTTTGTAATAACCTTTGCTCATGAGCGTCTTTTTAACATGTATTTTGAATTCATGCAAAGGCAGTTCAATTACATTTTGTGGAACTTTATTCAAAAGGGCAATTCCTTTCCCCATAAATGAGCCCCTAGTTTTTGCTAGTCTAAAACTTGGAACGGCAAGTTTGTCTTTATTTCTTGTATTAAAACGGTGTACATCACTATTTTTAGCAAGTGAGCAATAATGTTTCCTTACATTAACTAAATTATCATAGATGTATTGGCCTGCCACTGTTAAAATATTAATTTCTTTAAACAATTCTCTTAAAGAATCTCGCGGCCGAAGGTTGTATATGGCGCGAACAGCTCTTTTTTGGAGCACAAAAATATTTCCAATATTAGCTGCTGAGCCCCACAACAACATTCCGTAGGACATTACACTATGAAAATAACTAAAATAGACCAGCCTTGCCGTTTCAATGTCAGTTAAGAGCCTTATTTGTTTAACTGCGAATGCCGCAGAACTGAGTCTACTCGACAAGGCATCAATATGTGGATCCCATTGTAGTCGTGAATCTACTGTAATACCTAGAAATTTTGTGCTCTCAACACACTCGACTACTTCTGCATTCAAATTAATATGCACGTCTACCTGCCTTACATTAGGTAAAGTGAATTTTACACATTTTGTTTTCTTCGGGTTCAATGCTAAATTATTAATGTTAAACCAATTCAAAACTTTAGAGAGAGCACTATTAACATCGTCAGAACAATTATTACCTCTATCGACTTTGAAGACTAAGGAGGTATCATCTGCAAATAGCACTGTCTCACATAAATTCTCCGCGTAGTAAGGTAGGTCATTAATATAGATTAAGAACAGTAAAGGTCCCAATATCGATCCTTGGGGCACGCCCATGCTAATGGGGGCTCCAGTAGATGCCGCTTTATTAATAATTACTTGTTGTGTTCTACCACATAGATAAGATTGCATAAGGCTAACTGATTTTTTAGAGATACCATAATGTTCTAACTTCTTTAAGAGAGTTATGTGATCAACACAATCGAACGCTTTAGAAAGGTCACAAAAAATGCCAATTACATCTTGCTTAGCCTCCCAAGCGTCAAAGATATGCTTCAAAAGTGCAATTCCAGCATCAGTAGTGCTTTTGCCTTTAGAAAAACCAAACTGATTCTTATGTAGTATATTATTCTTTGTAAAATATTCTAATAATTGAAGATATATAATTTTTTCAAATAGTTTACTTAGTGCAGGTAAAATTGATATTGGTCTAAAATTTGTTGGATCACTTTTATCTCCTGCTTTAAACAGAGGAATTAATTTACTGTATTTCATTAAGTCAGGAAAGATACCTTCGTCAATGCATTTGTTAAAAATAAACGCTAAATAAGGAGCTATTACATCAATAATTGATTTAATAATATTGGTAGAAATGCCCCATAGATCCTCTGTTTTTTTAACATTAATTATTTTAAAAGCTTTTATGATATCATCACTGTTAATATATTTAAAATTGAAAACTTCATTACACTTATCAACACTTGACTCAAGGAGGGCGATAGCAATGCTAGGACAGGAATTTAGATTACCAGTAGTTTCCAGGGGAATCCGAGTGAAAAAATCCTCAAAAACACCCGCAACTTCAATATCGGAATCTACAGTCTTATTTCCAAGTTTAAGAGAGAAAGAATTTATTTTATCTTTTGGTTTCCCTGTTTCTTGATTAATAATATTCCATGTAGCCTTTATTTTATTCGCCGATGATTTAAATTTATTTGAGATAGACATGGACTTTGCAAGAATACATACATTTCTAAATGTTTTGGAATACTTCCTGACATATTCAATGAAATTAGGGTCACAGGAAGTAGCTTTTAAAGCATACAGTTCATATAATTTATTTCTACTCTGATAAATACCTGGTGTGGCCCAATCACTAAATTCCTTTTTATTGCTACATTTGATTACTCTGTTGGCTGTCATGATCATAATTCGAAATAACCAACTAGAAAATATGAGAGTATCTGTGTATGATCGGCAATTTCATACTTTAACCCCTATTAATATCCATATTATGAATTCATTTTTTGACTTACGTTTCAAATGGCAAATGTATAATTATAGGAGTGCGACATTTTTCTCCGTATCCCCAATACCCGAAAAATCCTGTCACAGTCACTGCTAAAATCACTAGAGGCATAGCTGAAATAAAACAATGAAATTAGTCAATTATCATCATTGTTTTGGCCATGAGACACCCATTGCTCCGTGTTCGAGTGGCTTTTTACGCCGGTTTTCAAGGTGTCGCCATCTCTGATGTCCCGGGTTCGATCCCCAGTTGGGTCAATTTAGAAAACGAACTTTTCTATATTGGCTCAGGTCTAGGTGTTTGTGATTCCACAGTTGTCTCTGATTTCCATAACACAAGTGCTTTAGCTACTTACTTTGGGATCGCAGCAATGTATGTGATGTTGTCAAATATTATTATTATTATTGCTGGGTATAGTCCTGTCCTATATAGGCCTATCCTAAAGATCTCCATGACGATCGGCCCTAGACTACCCGCATCCCGCAGCTTCCCGCGACTTTTATCAGGTTGGTTGGTCATCTTGTTGACTATACATTTACCCCCTTACTAATAAAGATTGTGTAGCAGATGTATAGTTACAATGGTTACTCTCTGTCAAACTATTTAAGTGTGACTTTTTTTTTTAAATATTTGACAACAACATAAGTATAAGTTTGTTTCGATTTCAAAATAAGTTGCTAAAGCACTTGTGCTATGGAAATCAGAGACAATGGTGGTAACACAAACACCCAGACCTGAGTCAAAATAGAAAAGATCGTTTTCTAAATTGACCCAGCCGGGGATCGAACCCGTGATCTCAGAGATGGCGACACCTTGAAAACCGGCGTGCGAACCTCTCTACCACGGAGGTCGTCAAAAAAAGGAACATTAAAAAGAAAGGCACAAAACATTGTGTTACTATACATCTGCTATACAATCTTTATTAGTAAGGGCGTTTCTATTTTATTTGACTGTAGTATTCTCGTTTACTATAACTTTGAATTTATAACCCTTACATCTGATGCCATTACATCCAAAAAATGTAAAGAAAATATGCTGAAAAATAATACCCATAACGAGAATGCTAACTTGTGCTTAACGAATATTAATAATGGGCCAAAATTAGTGTGGAAATTGTATTAAGAGGCCGTTTATATTAAAACTTACCAATTTGTATGACCGTAGGAAAATACTGCGGATTAGTCATGTAGTTCTCAATCGGCAGAGTGACAGTAACGCCATCTATACTGTACAGGAGGATGCCAGTGAACTGGACCAGACCAAAAAAGTCTTTGTACGCTGCTCTCTCCTTTATGTCGCCAGCCTCTAATAGACTATAGTACATGGAGGTAACGATGCAAATTGCTTGAACAATAAAGGTTAGATAGTTAAATTAAAAACTTCTTGTAAGATAGTTAACTTTTCTGCTCGTAGTGAAATATGATATAATCAGTCAAAGCTACTAAATTCTGGTCGCAAAGCAGGAAGAATTTCGTACAATGACCCGGCAATACTTGTCACGCACCCTCACTCACATATTGTTGTCGCATTCACACATATGCTAAGCTGTGCGAGCGCAACGACAATGTGATAGAGCGCGAACGTCACAGACAATTCTGCGACCAGACTTTAATACCACTTGTGAACGTCGAAAAGTTGTGCCATCGATTCTGAAATCCACGGCTAGAGACTTTGTGAAGGTGAGTGAATACACAATACTTACTAATGCGAACTTCTTGCGCTCTGCAAACCTGCAACATACTCCATGGACGTGCTATATGTACAAGTTTGCGTACCTAGGACGAAATGTTGCAGACTCGCAAGGGCGGCTAGTCTTTGTTTGTATGAAAGAGACAGCATCACATTAAAACTGTGTCTAAATTAAGCAGTGTTTTAAAATCTTTTGCTGTAAGGCCGTTAAGGTTTATTGATTCTGTAGGTTGCCTTACCTAAGAAGAAATCAGCTACCAAAGAGAATGGTGCCAAATATTTCAGATTTGCGATAATGCTGACACCAAGCAGTGGTATTGTGACAATCAATATATATATCCTTAGTGGTAGATTCCAACCTTCTATTGTTGGTGATAATGATTCGAGAACCTGAGGAATATGAAGGTAGCATATAAAAGTGAAAAGGTGGAAGCGCACTGCAGATAGAACTTGATAAATCAGGCATTTATCGTTGTCTGACCCCGACTACCCCTCCATTTCTGCCTTTAAGGTTGAGTAGGTACCTATTGCGCTTTTGTATGGAGCAGCTGATTTTTTTTCGCGATATCAGAGTTGGCTCCACAGTAAAAGGTGCTTGTAATCATGAGTGGAACCACCCTACTGCAGGAACCAAAAGATTAATATTTCAGCGTGTATATCGCGTGATATGGCGTAAGGGTGCGGTTTTTTCGTGCTATGCTACGTTGTTGAGGATGTGTCTGATTTACACCAAAGAGGATTGATAAGGTTGGAAAATAAAGTAATCCTATTTGTGCAAATCAGGCACATCCTTAGCAACGTGGCATTACAGCCTTAGGCTGGCCCCAGACCTACCGGTTTCATTTCTTTGCTTTGCTGTTTTAGTTGAACAAGGGCTACCAGCTAAAGCATCGAACTTCGGAAAATCTGCCGGGCTTTAAATTAAAACAGATAAATCGAGCCCCAATCGGGCCAAAATGGCGAACTCTAATTTATGATCCCACACAAACATCGATGTCTTCTAAATAATACTTCGATTTATTTGTTTTAAGTTGAAGCCCGGCAGACTTTCCGAAGTTCGATGCGTTAGCCGGTACGGCCCCCTGTTCTACTAGAACAGCAAAGCAAAGAAATGAAGCCGGTAGGTCTGGGGGCAGCCTAAGGCTGGCCTTTTTATCTGTTTTAATTTAAAGCCCGGCAGACTTTCCAAAGTTCGATGCGTTAGCCGGTACGGCCCCCTGTTCTACTAGAACAGTACAGCAAAGAAATGAAACCGGTAGGTCTGGGGCCAGCCTTATAACGACACACAACTGTCAAAATCCATGGTCTATAATTGACAGTAATTAAACGTGATAAATCGCTATATCAAATCGCGTTTCGGTGGTGATGCTAGGGGCATGCTTAGGGGCTGGGCGAAAAAAATTTTCTTGTTTTTTATTGGTTTTAATAATATAAAATTTAGCACTGATGCATACTATACCTGCTTCAAAATGTTAGCAATCATGATCTGATAGATGCAACAGGTGCCATACACTTCAGTGAATAAAACAACATCGGTTGTATACCTAAAAACGTATATACATAGTTAATTAAAAAAACAACATAAGGTTTTAAGGTGTGCCTTAAGGGGCTGACATGAGTCAACTAGCACCGCCAGTCGATTTTATTTTATTTATTCTAAATAAGCCCAATTTCATAAAAAAGGAATCAGCCAAGGTTTTGTTAACAACGTCTAATATTTATTGAATTCTTTACACAGTTTGAAAAGGCATTCAAACAGTTTAAAACGCGATTTTGTTAAAAGTGGCCACTGTTGGTTCAAACCCGTTTTTAAACTATTGCGCGCATTTTGTAATGTTGTAACGTTATTCAATAAACATTAGACGTCATTCACAAGGCCTCGACTGATTCCTTTTTTAGGAAATTGGGCTTATTTAGAATGAATAAAATAAAATCGACTGGCGGCGCTAGTTGGCTCATGTCAGCCCCTTAATGCAGTGCATGCGTGTAGGCGACAGCAGATAACAAGATACTATTGTCGACATCAACCATTTTTAATGACCCCACTGCAACACAGGCCTTCTATATGGATAAGGAGGATGGGGCCATAACCCACCACGCAGTCCCAATGCGGATTGGTGGGTGTTAACGACTGCAAATGCAGCCGGGACCAACGGCTTAATGTGCCTTCCGAAGCACGGAGGAACTCGAGGTAATAAATTTTTGGTCAACCAATAGCATGACCGACCCTTGCGAAAGTTGCTTAACCTCCGCAATCGCAAGGCCCGGCGCTAAACCACTGCGCCACCGAGCTCCTCTCAGAACAAGATGCTATTAGAAGCATAAAATTATTTAAAGGAGAAAATAATCTTCCTAAGAAGATTGCAATCAAGTAACTTTGTATCAGACCAGGGCCCTATTTAATAACGTGACAATTTGTCAATTATCATGACAATTTGTCAATAGTCATGACAATTTATTTACATTGCGGTGTAGCTATGAGTAGTTTATTCTATTTTCAAATCGGTTGACGCAGTGGATATGAAATTGTCATGACAGGTGACAAGTTGTCACGTTTATTAAAAAGGACTCAGGTTATCGTTCTGTATAAAATTAAACAATGTTTGTACTGTTTCTGAGGCAACCTGTTGTTCCTCATACAAGATTGGTACCATCTTAAAAATATTTACCAAAATCTAAAATGAAAAGATGCAGAAGGTTGTTACCTGAATGCTTTGCTGTACTTTCGACAGCATCTAAGCGGTCCAGTGGCTACTGCTGCTTCGACTAAATGAGGATATGACAATCTGGGTACTCTTAACTTGACGTACAGCTTATGTGCAGTGGATGCTAACATCTACGAATAATAATAGTAATACCTAGATGTTCAAAAATTGTACTTAAGTAAAAAAAAATTAAAACATAAAATACAGAAACACATACCATTAAACTGAACAACTTTTACTATGTGACCAACTCTAAAATCGCGAAAAAAATATCAGCTGTTTCATACATTTTGATAATTTCGATTTTAATTTTTGTATAAAACAGCTGATTTTTTTTCGCGATTTCAGATTTGGTCCCATAGAAAACGTTGATCAGTTTGATGGTCCCTATATACCATCTTCGGCATTAGGGGTATTTTTGTAACACCTTGTATAAAAGAAGAAACTGACTGAGACTGACTGACTGACTAACTATAAGTAGAGATGGGCAAAGGACCCGATTTTTACCCGACTGTTGGGTTTAAACCCAATAAAAACCCACATTGTATGTTAAAGAAACCTTTTACAGTTTTCTTATTTCTTTTGATATGTCAAATGTGACGTTGCGAGGGAAACAGTTTCTTGTCAAACAATACAGAAAAATATCCAAAGCATCTCTTATTTCTAAATATTAGATTATTTAGTTCAATGAAATGGTATATGGCGGGTTTAAACCCAGCAGTCAGGTAAAAATAGGGTCCTTTGCCCATCTCTAACTATAAGAATAAAGAAAAGATTAAAGGCAAATCTTCTACAGATAGTACACACGACGGCACCTCAGACTATACATGTTGACCTTGAGACCGTCTTTATGCCCTACGTAATAAAAGCTGTTTTCGCAGTTTAACTGTATAACCTGACGTGCTGCCGTCCACACTATTAGCACGCTTAAGAGTATGCACAATAAAATTAATATATTTTATTTCTTACAATCACAAAAATCGGGAGATCCGCTACAACATATTATTATAAAAATCCGCAAAAACTCGTGCGATGGTAAGCAAATAATTGCTATTTTTCAGGATTATGAAAAAACTACTAGCCAAATCTCTGTAATGTTTTTATGGGACCACAAACGAACTGTGTTCTTTCAAATAAAAAAAAGAATAATTGAAATCGGTTAACAACTGGTGAAGTTATGTTAAAACATACATAAAAAAAAAGAAAATACAGTCTTGAGTCTTGATAACCTCCTCCTTTTTTTGAAGTCGGTTAAAAAGCCACAGATTTTCATTGATCCGTCCGTCATTGTGGATGTGCTGTGGTTAGTTTGACACTAAGCAATTTTGCAAGTTGCTTGGAATTTACAAGCACTGTTACTGAAGGATAAATGAAAAATACAAATAGACAGAGCTATAGTTAAGTGCCCAATAGTTTAAGAGAATATATGTATATACGACAGCACGTCAGATTATATAGTTTTTTTATAATTTTTTTTAAGACAACAATTCAAACATTGCTCTGATCCCAAAGTAAGTAGCTAAAGCACTTGTGTTATGGAAATCAGAGACAACGGTGGTAACACACACACCCAGACCTGAGCCAATATAGAAAAGTTCGTTTTCTAAATTAACCCAGCCGGGGATCGGACCCAGGACCTCAGAGATGGCGACACCTTAAAAACCGGCGTACAAACCACTCGACCACGGAGGTCGTCATAGTTAAATTACGAAAACAGCTTTTATTACATAGGGCATAAAATCAGTCTCAAGGTCAACATGTTTAGTCTGAGGTGCCGTTGTGAGTACTATACTTAAGTGAGAAAGGTACGGTCTTCATATTTTAAAGTTACTTACATGCATAATATATGAAACTAAAGCTCCAATGACAGTTGTCAGAGCTAAGGAGGTCCATAGACCTCCATGCATGTACCCAACATGCATACAAAGTATACCGATGCCTAGACACCCTTTGATGATGTGTGATGTAGACTCTAATATGCTGGAAATAAAGTCATCACCATTATAGTTCATGTATATTTATTAAGATGTTATCAGAAATTGTATTACTTTGCTGTTAATTATCTTATTATTATTATGCTTTGAAATTCACCAGTCAAAAAGTGACACGGTCCTTTAAGGCTTGCGTGGAGATACGGATCTAACATGTAGTTGTAGAGGCCATTTTTAGCGCCTTAAATATAAATATAAATATTTGACAACATCACATACATTGCTCCGATTCCAAAGTAAGGGAGTTGTGTTATGGAAATCAGAGACAACGGTGGTATCACAAACACCAGACCTGAGCCATTTTTCGCGATTAGATCGCGAAAAAAATCAGCTGTTTCATATTTTTTTATATTTTCGATTTTATTTTTTGTATGAAACAGCTGATTCTTTTTCGCGATTTCAGAGTTGGTCCCATAGTAAAAGTTGATCAGTTTGATGGTCCCTATATACCATATTCAGCATTAGGGGTATTTTTGTAACATGTTATATAAGGTGCCCAAACATTTAATTATGAGTCAGTCAGATTAGTCCATTGTTAAATATTTGGGAACGAGTTTTCACACAATGAAATTCTAATTTTATTTTATCTACATATTCTCATTTACAATATTTACTTTGTGCCATCTGTATTTCTTCTTTCCAATAAGAAATCGTAATCCATTCTTTCGGTTCCTGGATAAACTTCATGGTAGAGGGAATTGTCTGAACCTTCCAAATACTCGGATAGCTCTTGCTTAAGAGAGTATATTGATTCAGTTTCAGTCTGAAAATTATTAACCAACTTTCGTTGTACAACATGTTAAAAAAAACAGCTGTTTAATACATTTGATTGCTGATTTTTTTTCGCGATTTCAGAGTTGGTCCCATAGTAAAAGTTGTTCATTTTGATGATCCCTATATACCATATTCGGCATTAGGGGTACTTTTGTAACATGTTGTATAAGATAAACTGACTTGGCTCTATTGCTGTTTAATAAAAGCAACTTTCACTACGGTCACGGGAACTGATTATTTGTCCGAAAACTTGTCCTACTTTCATTTGACCTATTATGCTATATGTATTGTGTTATATTTTTAGACCATCAAAATATCATTTGTCATAAGTATCGTTTTACCGATTTTCAAAATAACTTTTTATTATTGGCCAAAGTCTCTTTTGAACCACAACTATGTTGTTGCCAAATAATATGCCACCGCGACACAGTTAGTTAGGTTATGGCGGTTGTAAATTAGACATTGTAATCACACATCAAGCTACATGTTGCTTTCATGCTGCCCGCTTACTTGTATGCTGCATGCTTGCTAGCATGCTGCATGATTGATTGTATGCTGCATGATTGCTTGTATGTTGCACGCTTGCTTGCTTGCCTGCATTAGCGGGATTGCTTGCAAGTAAAAAATGTAGGAACAGCTTGTCTTAATTTAAAAGTAACAGCAAAGATTAGGGTTCGGAAATAGGGTGCTCAAATTTTTTGAGGCGTTTGGTGAAATGAAAATATACCTACTAAATAAAACAGCGTTTTAATGAATGTTCGGAAACATAATACTTCGAACAAATGTTATTTCAGCCGAGCATAACTTCGGAAAAAACTTTTTCGGACTACTTAACGACTAATCACCTATTGGTCCTGATAAAGTGGCAAACGTGATTTCGACGAAGTCGAAAAGTCGAATAGTCGAAAAGTATTCTGTTAAAATTCAGTCAAAAAAATCAAACTTTATAATAGGTAACCCGGTCATGGGATATGAGAGGTAGCCCGGTGATGGGGTATGAGAGGTAACCCGGTCATGGGATGGGTGACCAAAAATATTATTATCTCAAGCTCTTCCGTGCTTCGGAAAAAAAGTTAAGCTGTTAATCTTGACTGCATTTACAATCTTTAACACATCCACGTTGGGCTCATTGTGTTTTTGCTCATTATCTTTATCTACCTAGAATGTTCAGTCACGTTTGTTACAATAATTATGGACTTGGTGACTATGGTGGACTTGTGGACTCAATTATGAGTAACTAGCGACCGCCCGCGACTTCGTCTGCGTGGAAAGTATTTTTGCTATCCCTCGGGAATAATTATTTTTTTCGGGATGAAAGGTACCCAATGTCTTTCTCTGTACCCCTGACAACGTGTATGCAAAATTTCATGATGATCGGTTCGGTAGCTAAGACGTGAAGGCGTAACAAACAAACGGACTTTCGCATTTATAATATTAGTAAGGGTTACTCACCGATCTTTGGGGACTTTCATCTTTATCACGATCAGTTTGTTTCTGAAATGAGTTAGTTATAAAATGAAAGTGTTATGCCAATAAGTAAATGCGTTTATTGCAGTATTTTTATACCTCCTTACTAATAAAGATTGTATAGCAGATGTATAGTTACATTGTTGTGTCTTTTCTCTTTCAAACAAATTATAGTTTGACAGTAAGTAACCATTGTGCAACTATACATCTGCTATGCAATCTTTATTAGTAAGGGGGTTAATATTTATATTATGAAGTGCAGCAAAAGTACAGAGTTGTACCATTCGCCTCAATATGCTCCCTGTGCTTTAGAAGTAACCATGACACATCAGCTAAAATTACGTCGTGCTATAGATAGGTACTTACAGTAATGTCCAAACGAAAAGTAATTACAACAAATAAAATAATTTTACTTACCTAAAGTTGCCTACTACTAGGGTTGCCACCTTTTTTTTGGACTAATAAAGTATATTGCTAAAGGTAGAAAAAAAGTACATTGTATGGAAATAAGTATTCTCTATTTTTACCGGCTTCAAAAGGAGGGAGGGAAGTACTCAATTCGAGCCGTATTTTTTTTTAGTTTTTATTTTTTTTGTATGTACACCGATTACTCTGGCATTGGTGTGCCGATTTTAATAATTGTTTACAGGAACAGCATCTTAGGTATGATCTCAAGATAGCTCTTAACGTTGAGAGCGGTTTATAAATACGGGCCTAAGTTATAGCCGGTTAAAGTATAGTAAAGTGTGTTGGATGTGTGTTTTGCAATAATCTCTTTGAATAGAATCATGAGTAACATACCTTACTTCCTGGAGGAAACATTTTAGTACCTAACCCGTAGAGTAAAAACTATTCTTATGAAAATTTCGTTTAAATTATGTCTCAATATTGTAAAATTACGTTTCGCGGCGTTGCGGTGTTTTACTTTCCTATAACCGTTAATATATGCACGAGTGATGAATTTATGTTTCTGTCATGATTGATTTGACACTCATGTCAGAAAATTGTCAATAAGTTAATCACATGACCAAAAAAATAACAGTGATCACAGAATATATTACTAATAATCATAATTTTTAAATGAGCATGCAGGCTTTTAGCCTTTCAGGGCTTTTCGCATGAAAAACTATTTTTAATTAATTTCTCAAACTTTGATCGCTACTCATACAATCTGATGTTTTTTATGGGGTTTATTACAAGGGCAGAAATGTAGATGACATATAATATATTGTGTAGTAATTAATGTTTACCAGGAGTTTTTGGCGCCATTTTGTCGAGTTCAGTTTGGTGTCTATTTTAATTATTTTCAAATTGATTCATAGTGGATATTGTGTCTTAAAATTAGTGCAGTTATATAGTACAAGTGTCTACGCAACTGAACAATATTTGGGATAATTGAAATAGGCGCGATCTTGGTTGTGTGAAGCTGAGACTTTTATTGAAGTGGTGGCTTCCTCGGCAGACCTAACCGAGTAAACTGTCTTGATATACTTGGTGCCAAATGCTCCAAGCAGCATTGCAATGCGATGCACCCGCATTCTAATGAAAAATTAAACAATATCTACCACTGAACTATAATTTAACACTTGACACTAGCAAAAATTACTTCCAATGGGAAAGTAAATTGCCATAACAAAAAAAGAATAAATGACAAAAACAGAGCAAAAACTTAAAATTCATTAGATATATTAAAGGCTCTTAAGAGTGCTTATAAGCGTGCTAATAAGCACGCTTAAGAGAATGTACAATGAAATTAATATTTTATTTCATTGACTATAATCACAAAATAAAAGGTTTATCTGTGTATACCTCTAACACCGGACATCCCTTGGTAAACATTTCCTGGGGCACCTGTATGATAAGTCAATGGTTTCTACAAAAAAATTAAACTTGTGTTCTGGATTTTTATTTTCTTTTAAAAGCAGATCGCAGAAATCATTTTTAGGTCTCATTGGCAGGGACGTGGTGCGGGGCGGCTGCAAATATGCGCAGTAATTACCTCCAAATATCTTTTATTGTTCAGGCGCGATAATCTGTGCTGCGCTCCACCTGGCAACACTGATTGTCACACTAATAGGCTTGTCAGCTATGACATCTGTCATTCTCTTATATTTTATAATTATAACCTACTGCTCTGTATTCCCTCCAAAAAGGAATATTAAAAATTACATTTATTAATAACAACGATTATTATTTGCCACCATTGTGTTAGCCAAAAACACTTATCGCTCACGATTCGTACATAGAGGTTTTTTATTGTTAGTTGAATTTTTGAATAGGTCTAGATACAATTTTTTATTTTTTATTTTGAGATTTTAGCATTCACAAGGCTATTTTTATATATACTAAATAATATACTAGAAAAAATACGACTCGCACCAGATCATGTCAGAGCATTGGACCGGATATCCAAAGGTCGCGGGTTCGATTCCCGTCCGAGAACATGATCTGGTGCGAGTCGTATTTTTTCTAGTATATTATTTAGTATTACTGGATTCAATATGTTTTTTCTCAATAATAAATAAATAATTTGTGACATATTTTGCGCCACACCACTGAAATTCGTGTCTCCAAATCACATTTGAATATCCTCGTATATTATAATAATAAAAGATATTTTACATCAAAGTAATTTTTATTAATTAACACCTCTTACAGACATTCGCCGCTGTCTCCAATCTAACCCCTTTTGTACTACCTCCAACGGTATATGACTTAGTGGTTGTACATGTATCACATGAGTCGTCCTCCTCCTCCTCCTCTTCCTCCTCGCATTCGTATTTGGTTCCACATTCATCAGCACACTCATCCTTTTCTGATTCTTCACATTCGTCTTGGCATTCGTTTTTAGCTTCGCAGTTAAGAGATCTTAATATACTCTTGATCACAGGTACTTGTGCTTGAGCACTGCTTGCTCTGTGTTTAGGCTGTGCTTCACGATCACCTTGCTGAACCTCTCTATCTTGCTCTCTATTATGATCTTGTTGTTCTCGTCTTTCATCCTGTTCTCGTTTGTCGTCACTTCTCAATGGTCTACGGTTATGGCTGTCTTCTCTTTGCCTATAAGTTCTATACCTCTCCCTTCCTCTTTGTGATCTCCCTTGTTGACGATCTCTGCTTTCCCTGTATCTGTCGCGACGGTCCCTTTCATCGTCATATCTATCTCTGTTGTGTCTACTGTCATCTTTACTTTCCCTGTATCTGTCGCGCCGGTCTCTTTCGTTGTCATATCTGTCTCTGTTGTATCTATCGTCATTATATTCTTTATTTCGGTGCAAGTGATCGTGTTGGTGCACCCTTTGGTTTCTATATCTGCTCTTTAGGTTGAATTGCTTTTTCTTGTAATTGCTTACGCCTCTTTTGTCTCCGGACTGTAATTAATCAATAATATTTGAATGATTTTTTTTTTAAATATTCGTCTTCTGTGTACAAGGAGTTTAAAAAGTAAAACCCATTTACGGAAACGAAACAAGAAAAATACTCGTGTTCGAAATTCAAAACAGCTACCAGCTACGGTTATCCGTTTTGAATTTGAAAGTGGCGCATGCCACTTTATTCTAGACACAAACGATTAGGCTGAATATTTTCTAGTTTCGTATTTTTTAGAGTGTGATTTTTCCATATTTAGGTTTTAGTTTATAAACTCATTTGTTACTTATTATTTTGATGTTGTTATTATTCAAAATTATCGGGTTATTATAACGCAAGCAAAGCCGCGAGCAACAGCTAACAATATACAGTGGTGGCCAGATAATTAAGGACTTCAGTCGATTTTCATACTAACGAGGTGACTTTGAAGCTTTGGTTCGCCGCCGAGGATTGACCTAGTTATGATGGCCATCCATAGAGTGAATGAAGGACATTCAGATCGCTTTACATACACAACTGATCTGATCAGCATTCTAAGAGATATAAGGATCAGAGCTTTCGGTTTCAGAATTTCCATTCAAAGTTATGCTAATTTCGCAGTTTTTTTAGGGTTCCGTTTTTTCCTTTTGAGATACGGAACCCTTATACGATCACTTTGTTGTCCGTCTGCCTTTCTGTCTGTCGAGGACCTATACTCGGGAACGCGTGGAGGTATCGAGTTCAAATAAGTGTAGTTAACCCGCTTTTTTTTAATTTAATCGGTCTCTTAAACAAACAAAACGTCTTACCCTTTTTTAGGTATCTAAATTCAAGTAAAGACTAGAGAAAGGTTTACCTGGGTAAGTTGGTTTAGCAAAGCTACCACTGGTGAATTTTTGTCTTGGTCCACTTCAGCCAAATCTGTATCATATCTGTTCGATGACTGCGCTTTGGTCAGAGCGGAATTGTCAAGAAATAATAACACTGGGCTCTTGTCTTTGCCAGCTAGACTGGAGAGTAGAGATGATTGTAATGCCCTCGATGGTGTTGCAAGCTGAAGGAGAAAAATCATAAGAATAAATAAATAAATATTTGACAACATCACATACAAATATACATACTTCGATTCCAAAGTAAGTAGCTAAAGCACTTGTGTTATGGAAATCAGAGACAACGGTGGTATCACAAACACCCAGACCTGAGCCAATATAGAAAAGTTCGTTTTCTAAATTGACCGAACCGGGGATCGAACCCGGGACCTCAGAGATGGCGAAACCTTGAAAACCGGTGTACAAAGCCACTCGACCACGGAGGTCGTCAAGAATACTAATATAATAGCGAAATTTTGTGTGTGTGCCTAAACGGCTGAACGGATTTGGATGTTTGGCACACAGATAGTTTATAACACAAAATACTATTTATCCCGGTCAAAGGTCCTCTAGGGTCCACGTGGACGAAGTCGCGGGCGGAAACTAGTGAATTAGGAGGACGCATCGGACATTTTGGTGGCAGGTATCTCAATTTTTCTCATCAATTACAAAACATATAAAAGTGATATTTAATAACCTGATTATTTATTTCATTGACTTCATTTTGTCAGTTGCAGAAACACGATTTGTTGGCTTTTATAACAGAGAAAAAATATCAAAGACACCTCTTTTAAAACAGAGATTTGCATTTTACAGACAAACCTGACCGATTTAAGCCTTTAAATTTTCTTAGTAGATTAGTCTAAATACACATTTTAAAATGCCAGTTGGATTTTTTAAAATATATTATAGATTTTTATTTAAACTAAATAAAACCGGCTTGGCGTCGCAAAACTGCTTGCCACGAGTGAGATAGTAAAGTGTAATTTACGAGAGTTTGAGCGAGACAGTCGATACGAAAATAGTTAATCGATGCGTCGCCTTAATAAAGTAAATCATAAGGGTCAGTTTAGACAGAACGGAAAAATGCCCGAGCAATTTTCTGGCTTCATTGAAAATAGGACAGTATTATAATAATCTAAAGCAGAAAATTGTATGAATATCGACGCTTTGGTCTCGCGACTACTGTTAGGTTATTGTAAAACCTACGGTTCTATTTTCAATGAAGGCAGAAAATTGCTAATTTTTCCGTTCTGTCTGAACTGACCCTACGACTTATTATTGATGACTACTTCGAATTACAAAAGATAAGTCGTTGTTTTAACACTAATCGCGTAAAGATAGCCATGGCACTAGCGGATTCAAAATTCATTAGAAAAAAACGTTTAAAATTAAAACTTAAAAAAAAAACAATAATTGCCTTACATTCGTTCTAATTCAAATCAATCAAACTTTACTAGATAAGAACATTTAAAATAAAACAAAAATGAGGAGCAAAGAGACAGCTAACTTGGTTATTGCTATTTTTATTCGAATATCTCCTCCACTTTTGAAATCGCAGGAAAATAAAATAGAAATGCAAGTAAATAAAAAAATACTTACGTCACTAAAAGATATAGCTAAGACTATAGGGATAAGCCCCAGTCTAGTAGTCGCCATTTTGAAGTATTTACTTTGGCGTCTACCTTACAAGTGTTGGTCACAAAACTTAATTTGTCAGGTAAGATTTGAAAACGTTATTTTCTTTTCATTAATTAAAATTTAACGCTATGTTTTGTTTCAGTTAGGTTTTATGGTTTTCCGATTAAAAAGGTATTTGGGTTTGTTTTATTTTATGAATTAAAAATGTAACTATACAAGGTGTTACAAAAATACCCCTAATGCCGAATATGGTAGATAGGGACTATCAAACTGATCAACTTTTACTATGGGACCAACTCTGAAATCGCGAAAAAAAATCAGCTGTTTCATACAAAAATAAAAAATCAATTTATCAAAATGTATAAAACAGCTGTTTTTTTTCGCGATTTCAGAGTTGGTCCAATAGTAAAAGTTGTTCAGTTTGATGGTCCCTATATACCATATTCGGCATTAGGGGTATTTTTGTAACACCTTGTATAATAATCTTAACATAATAATTTTAGAGTAATTTAGTTTGTGTTATCTTCAAAAAACAATTTGCAACAAATAAATGCACTTTTAGGAGCTTGATGATGCAGTATCATAGTGTGTTTCATGCGTTAGACTGCGTACAGACGATAGCACACGACCCGACCGTAAAACGAACTCGACTCAAACTCAACTCAACTGCAACCGACCTTGAAATATATCGCTTACAATTTTGAGTCTTATGACACGTTAATAAGCTCTGGTGTGATGTTGAGGTGAGTTCGGGTTGTGTTTGACGTGAGTTCAGATTCGGGTTGAGTTTGAGTTGAGTTCGGGTTGAGTTTGAGTTGAGTTCGGGTTGAGTTTGAGATGAGTTCGGGTTGAGTTTGAGTTGAGTTAGGGTTGAGCGCACGGCGGGAGCAGTAACAGTTGCATCGAAAAAATATAATGGAGCTTATTAACGTGTTATAAGACTCAAAATTGTAAGCGATGTATTTTAAGGAGTGGGCTGCGGTTGAGTAGAGTACGCAGCCTTAAGGTGTGTCTTCACACAGTTGCTTTCCCGCTCCTTTTCACTTTCATCTGACGCATGCCTCAAGGCATTCAACAGCGCATACTGATCGTGCGCGCACGTGAATCTTGAGCTTTCAGCAGAGGCATGACTTAGGGCCCTATCTTCTCAAAATAACGTTAAGTTTTTATGGCAGAAAGTGAATGTGAAGCGCACGGTTTGGAGGCAACTAATATCGCATGTGTTTGACGCAAGTTGAATTGAAAGTTGAAAGGGAAAGCGCGTGGTTTGGAGGCAATATTGCATGCGTTGAAGTTGAAGCGTCTCGGTGAAGACGGACCTTAAGTTAAGCATGTATCGATCGCGAAGGTCAGTCATTAGATCCAAACATTTATTATAATGTTTTAAATTTCCATGGTTTTTGACGTTATTAGAATAAACTATATCGGGATTTACTTCTTCCGTGACCATGGCGCATGCAACTGCGCCGAAATATCTGAGTCTCAAAAATAAACAGGTACATGGTGTAAATCCCGATACAGTTTATTCTAATAACAAACATTTATTATCTCGAGCTCCTTCTTCGAGGCACTTTAAATCGTTAACACCCAACAATCCACATTGGGTCTGGTGAGTTATTATAGCCCAACCTCCATAGCCGTCCATAAGGTAGGCCTGTGCTCCAGCAGAGGGGACATTCAAAAAATGACCGATGACAAATCAAACTTATACACAAAAGGTTTTCTTTTGATCTGTCGATTTGCAACAATTACTCATAAAGATCCTAATATAACCACCTACCCACAAATTAATAATTTATCACTATCAATAATTGTTCAAATGTGTTAATTATGTGTACCTGTATGTTTTAAATAGCTTGGATGTGCTAATGTATTTATAAAGTCGACGAGTTATATACGGTGTACAGAAAAACCCTTAAAGGTTTATGAGACACCTTTCTTTGCATGCAATTAAATTGTAAATGTGTTTTTCTAATAAATAAATAAATAAGTATTATCTAAGAGAATTCACCATTTCCTTTGTTTATAAGTCCGATAGCAACAAAGGTTTACGAGATAGCATTTCTTTCAAAGCTCAGAATTTCTGAACAGTATCTAGATCAAGGGTGGCCAACCAGCGGCCCGCGGGCCACATGCGGCCCGCCGACTGTCAACTTGTGGCCCGTGGAGTTGAGTAATTTATTTTTAAAGTTTAAAAAATAATTACTATAAGTACTAAAATTATTTATCAAAAAAAATTTTTTTCTACAAACCACTAAGTAATCTCTTCTTTTACGTTTAAAATTTCTTCAATTTTTTTTGTGTATTGGTTAGCTACATAAAGTTTGGTAGTGCGGCCCGGTGCGAAATTCTATTTCCGAATTTTGGCCCAGCTACCGAAATAGTTGGCCACCCCTGATCTAGATCTTTGTTCTGTGCGCTGATATTTTGCATGCAAAAATAGCAAACGTTTTATTTTATAATAGACATTGGTTCCTAGTAAAGGAGATATCTAGTAGGTAACGTGCGGGTAAGAATTCGAGGACCTAGAAACGAACAGACAGGACTACACTACAGTGGCCCTTTTTTTTCTTTTTAACCCCCGACACAGCGCAAAGAGGGTGTTATAAGTTTGAAGCCTATGTTTGTGTGTCTGTACGAATATTCGTAGTGCCTAAAAATCAAGCGATTTAATTGCATTTTTTTTTTATTGAATGCTAATCTAATCCGTGGTTCTTAGCCATGTTTGATGGAAATCCATACAGTGGCCCTACCATGACTTGATGCAAACTGTTTTCGCTACCGTATACTATCGTTTTCTCTCTTTCACTGGCATTAACTGTGAGCAGTATTTCCGATAGTTTACGGTTGCGAAAACAATTTGCATTAACTCATAGCTGCCTATCCGCGACTTTGCCTGTGTGGTTAGTTACTTTTCTATCCCTTCGGGAACAGTACTTTTTTGTATTAAAGGTACCTTAATGTCCTTTGTACCCTTGATAACTTGTAAAAAAACCCCATGATGATCAGCTATAGGAACCTTAAAAATAAAGTCAAATACAATTAAATACTTCTCATAAGCTATCGCACCTATCAAAACATGCAGGCTGATAGTAAAACAGTCATTTAAATATTTTTCTCCATTGTTAACTGTTTCGTAATTCTAAGGTCTATGGCGGTAACCTTATTCAAAGGATTGTAAAGTGGGCTACAATATCTCGCCTGGAATGCTTTGAACTGTCTTTAAAATGTGCTATCGGTTCCTATACACAACCTCAACGATATTAGTAAGAGTTGAAACATAATAATTGGAGATAAAATAAACTAGTGGCTCTGTGAGCTGTAGACCTCACGTTTGTGAGGAGTAAATAAATAAATATTTGACAACATCACATACATTGCTTCGATTCCAAAGTAAGTAGCTAAAGCACTTGCGTTATGGAAATCAGAGACAACGGTGGTATCACAAACACCCAGACCTAAGACAATATAGAAAAGATCTTTTCTACATTGACCCAGCCGGGGATCGAACCCGGGACCTCAAGAGATGGTGACGCCTTGAAAACTGGTGTGCAAACCACTCGACCACGGAGGTCATTAGGTACGTAGAGTCACAAGAAACTAACTCTACATTCATTTTGACATCGCTGCTTGACCAGGGGGTCTCAAGCTTCATTCATCACCGAAGCGGCTGTCCAAATTATCCAACTAAAGAAAATACCAGGAACCGTGTGATATCAGGTTTGGGCGGTGACCCAGCGCCTTTGTCTTCGAAGTCGTCAGTAGTATTAAGAATTCAGTCACGCCTAGATCCAAGGTCACAGAGCTCATGTCTTGAGTAAACTCACAACTTTTCTACCGAGTAGCAAAGTTGATATGCAATTTTTACCAATTCCGTCCATAGAACTTGCAGAGTCATTGATTGGAAATCAAAATAAAATAGATCTGCTATTAGGTGCAGAAGTATACAGCCAGATTTTAATGGAAGGATGGAACAGGGGTGCACTAGGTGTTGTTATTCAACGCACGACTCTCGGTTTGATTCTTTCTGGCAAAGTATATTCTCAGTATAGGAATAGAGGACTCGTCAAGGCGATTCTAACGAGCCCAAACACGATGAAGTTGTATGGTTTTATCATAGAGTTCATGTGGCCTTCTTCCGGCTTCATCATCAGATCAGCTCAATGACACCATAATATTGCATTGCTTTCCAGTTCTGACCTATGTTCAAAGTTTCAAGTCTCTAGCTCATCGGGAAGATAGTATAAAATCGTTTGCTAAATTTGTGGACAAACAAACAAACGCGGAAGCAACCTAATAAAACAGACGAACATAGAACCTCCTCCTTTTTTGAAGTCGGTTAAAAAACGTGGTAAAATTACAATCTTTCTTTAAAGTATGTAAATATGTACCTACAAAACGAAACCCTCGGTGGGAGAGTCCGACTAGCACTTGTCCGGTTTTTTTAAAAACTAACCCACTCATGTGTGTTTAAGAATTTCAGGAATAGAAATACAACGTGTAACAAAAATCGAATATGGTAGATAGGGACCATCAAACTAAACAACTTTTACTATGGGACAAACTCTGAAATCGCGAAAAAAAATCAGCTGTTTCATACATTTTGATATTTTCGTAATTAATTTTTGTATAAAACAGCTGATTTCTTTTTCGCGATTTCAAAGTTGGTCCCTATCTATCATATTCGGCATTAGGGGTACTTTTGTAACACCTTGTATAAGGTTTGTGTAGGCAGCCCTTGTATCTAATCTCAAGAACAAGAATATAAAGACACGGTATCTTCAAAAGGCATTTATCTATTGTATGTGTTTTCTTAATATCGAGTTAACGAAGAAGGTTTCGAGTCTACGGTATTTTAAGACTAAAAGGTATAATAACCATATTATTTATTTTATAAATCAAATCCTCCACTTAGGAGGCATTGTCTTCCCACACCTCGGTTTCTTCCCGCAAGGGTTTCGAGTCGTCGTCGGCGGGTCACAAAGGTTCAAGTTATCGAAGACCTGCTGGCAATTCATCGGGCAATTAGGTTTCTTTGGAGGGCACTCTTTGACGCAGTTGTCGACTTGGCGGCAACGAAGCGCTGTGCGGAGAGTATTCTTCACTATTTCTTCACTTGAACTTGAACTAGTTCCTGAGTAATAATTAACGGGCTGAAACAAATAAAACAATTGGAAAATTTAAGAAAAAAAAACCCGTCAAGAGCGAGTCGGACTCCCGCACTAAGCGTTCCGTACCGTCATAATGAACACACTGCGGTGTAGAATATTGCAGTTTTAGGTAGGCGATTTTCTTGACCGATACTGAAACTAAAACTTTTGTTGATAAGTTCTGAAAAATAATTACAGATTTTTCTCTATGCAATCTTAGAGGTAAAAGGGGTGGGAGACGTTATTTTTAATTTTTTTTTATCAAAAGGCGAAAACTATGTGGCTTAAAAGTAAAAGAAAAAATGTTTGAGAATGTGCAAACAGAGCTTTTTTATATGATACCCCACATGCCCTAGTATCCCCACTTCGAATTTTTAAGTCCCTGTTGCAAAAAAAGAAAATATTTTTTATTTCTTTCTTATTTGCAATATAGTTGGGCAAACATCATCTAAAACAATTCTAAATTCGCTGGCTTGCAGCGTAAGAGTTGATATACTAGATGAAATTCGACGTTCCCACTAGTGACTCGGTAGCTCAGCGGTCAGAGCATTGGACCGGATATCCAAAGGTCGCGGGTGCGATTCCCATCTGAGCACATGATCTGGTGCGAGTCGTATTTCTTCTAGTATATTATTTAGTATTACAATTCTAAATTTCCAGTTGATATCATTAGTAGTTCTTGAGATATCCATTTGTGACAACAGACAGATAAACAGCTGAGTCGCACCAGAAGGGTTTCATTTTACCATTTTGGTACGAAACCCTAAAAATCTTCGTGTAAAGACTAATTGTATGTTGAGGGATGCGGATTTGGTTTTTTTTTGTTATAATATGGTTTGGCATATAACAGGAACGGCTAGTTGAAAGTGCAAGAGTATTATTCGTCAACTTTATTATATTATTATTTCCCATGGGAAAAAATATTCTGTACAACATTATGACCCGGCTAGACCGTGGGGCTGTAATGACTTACCTTAGGAAAGGTTTGCATGACACATAATATGCCATTGACGAGCAGGTAGTATAAAATATTTTTTATTACACTTTTTACTAGCTGTCGTGGAATGTAATATAACTTACGTTGAGTAGGTTTAACATTGGGGAAATCTCTTCACTATGTTGCCTGTCATTATCATATCCGAGGTAATCATAGTCGACTGGTCTCCTTTCATCGAAATCTAGTACTTTGTCCATATTCGTTGTTTTGGCATTACGTGCAAAGTCGACGATCAGTACTAAGGGCTTCTTCTCACTTTTAGGACTGAGTAAGCGAGAAAGAAGATCAAATGAACTTTCCGATCGCTTCACTGAGTAGGCATTCTGTAAGTTATAAGTTTTGCTGCTTAGAATAATAACACCTAGTGAAATGGTTCCGATTAGGGAGACTGATCACCCGTACGGCTTCGCTGGCGTCCCCCCTTCCAAATAATAATAATAATAATAATAATAATAATAATAATAATAACGCGCGCGCACACACACACACACACACACACATATTCACATGCGTCTCTGTATTTAAACATGCTATGCTTGGTCAGGGACCCGCATAGTCATGTATTTGCCTCATTATTGAGTGAAGAATAAGAAGATAATAATAATAATAATAATAATAATAATAATAATAATAATAATAATATAAATAATAATAATAATAATAATAATAATAATAATAATAATAATAATAATAACAATAGAAGCCGAGTTTCAGTTTAAAGAATTTTATATCTTTCATACGTTACCTAATCGTAACTAAAATCCAATAAAGTAATAACTAATGCCCTAAACTTCTTTTTCTGTTGCCAACCGATTTTTTGTTGTTTTGTAAGTGTAAAAGCATATTTTTTAACTATGCCAAAGTTCTTTCTTCTGAGCCAAAATTTATATTAAAATCAGTACTTTGTAAATGCTAATAAGCTTCGTGGTTTTTATATGCGAAAACAAATTAACTGAGTATATTTGTATCATATTTAGTAATGTGTTTTGCTATAAAACATGTTACAAAAATACCCCTAATGCTGAATATGGTATATGGGGACCATTAAACTTACTATGGGTCCAACTCTGGAATCCCGAAAAAAAATCAGCTGTTTCATACAAACATTAAAATCGAAAATATCAAAATGTATGAAACAGCTGATTTTTTTTTCGGGATTCCAGAGTTGGTCCCATAGTAAAAGTTGTTCAGTTTGATGGTCCCTATATACCGTATTCGGCATTAGGGGTATTTTTGTAAGGCAGGGAAGGCCTTGGGAGGCCTACAGCAGTGGGTTACGTGAACATGATAAAATGATGATTAATGTTTATTGATCATCAATTAAGAAACTAACTAACATAATAATTATTAATAAAAGAAACTCACAGCAACAAAGACTAAGAGTATGTATTCAATGATTACAGAACCAATAAAACGTTTGCTTAACATCGTAAAGTAGTTTGTACTGAATTATTTTCGTTTACTTTATACTTGAACTATTTTAATCAGTAACTTGGTTAAAAACATACCTACTTTGCCTGGCAACGTAGGTGTCAAGGTGAAACGGTAAAATAATTTCGTTGTTGATGTTTAATTATAATGAAAATCAGTAAAAACTCGTGCGATGGTAAGTTATATAATTGTTATTTTTCAAGATTATGAAAAAACTACTAGCCAGATCTCTGTATTTTTTTTATGGGAATATACATGAAATATTTTCTTTCAGATAAAAAACTAATAATTGAAATCTGTTATCAAATGGTGAAGTTATGTTAAAACATACTTTAAAAAATATATTTATACCGTCGACTTGCTAACCTCCTCCTTTTTTGAAGTCGGTTATAAAAATACGCTCACCTTCTCGATTTTCGAGTAAAATTTTTCGGCAGTAGTTATTTTTCTACGACAAAATAGTAATGATGAATATGCCTATACCTACAAAACCTAAGATTAAACCAAATTTATTAAAAAAAACAATATTTTCACTCTATAAACTTCCGAGCGTACTGGAAAGATGTCGAAACATCGGGAATTCGAAAAACCAAAAAATCTAAACTAAATAATTCTAAAATAACACCTGTAGCTCTACCGTGAGTTGAAACTATTTCCGCTACCATAAACTATCGGATATACTGCTCACAGTCAATGCGAGTGAAAGAGAGAAAACAATAGTTAACGGTAGCAAAACAGCATTAACTCATGGTAGGGCCACTGAATTAACAATAGACGCGCTGTAATCCGTAAATTAATGTGTTTTATTTCTGTTATTTTCATTCTTCTTTTCTCTACCTCTCTTGTACATAGAGAAAAGAAGACAGTCTTATTAAGCTCAGTTAAAGTCGAAGTCGGAGTCAGAGTATCGTGTCGAGCGAGAGTCGAGTGTCTGTATCGATATCGAGTTCAAGAAGCGTCGAGTTCGAGTATCGTGTCACAAATAAAATACTAGTATTTTTCTAAGCTATGTGGTTTTCAGGGTTTTTATTATTATTTTCCGGGGTTGTATGCACGGCGCCCTATCTTTTATATCCCCTCCTTTGTGGTCTAGTGGTTCGCCCACCTGTGTAAGGTACAGGGGTCCCGGGTTCGATTCACAGGAGGGGGGTACATTAGTACTCGGTTTGGTTGGTGGTAGGGCTTATTTCAAGTCCGCCTGGCTAGCTACCACCATCTTACCTAAGTCTGACGATAACAACAATTTTAAAATTGTTGTGTTCCGGCAGTTAGAGGTAAGATGGCCAGTTCCTCAGTGGTGAGGATTCCGGGTGTAGTGCGCTTCCACCTTTGGCCTTATCGTTGCTTAACATCAGGTGAGGTGAAGGCCAAGTGTTAACCCGTTGTGAATATTTTTCTTTATTACCAAACCAGCCTCTATATTAATCGACAAGATTATTTTATTTTATTTTATCTTGTTTTGCTTTGGAATAATATTCTTCATACTTTCTCTCAGTAGCATGCATGTTATTATTTAAGTTAATATTACTCTGCGGACAATGTTGTTGGTTACATAATAAGTACTATTTTCTAACATTTGTCACATAAGTAAGCATAATTATGTAATTGTTTTTTGTTCCAAATAAATAAAATAAAATAAAATAAAAGATAGAATCCAAGTAAGTAACGAGGATATTCTTACCAAATCAACCCGTACAAAGCTTTGCAAATAGCAATAACTCATGCCAGTTGTACTGAATGCAGCCAACGTGAATTACTGCAGTTGGGCTCAAATTCTGCGCTATGCACATCTTAAGTACACTCCGGGGCGCGAATGTGGCACTAAAACAGACTCTAAATATTCTACAATATTCTCTGGGTGATGATAAATAAATATGATGAATTAAACTGCATAGGTTTTTGTTCAAAAGTTGCGCTTTTTTGCAATTTGATATAGTGTTGCGTTGTTCATGTAGACTTATTTTGTTACCAAGTTCCAAAGACTTCTTAAGTTTGTGGATAGGATATTTAGGTAGGTACTATTTTTATTTAATTTTATTTATAGTAAAAAACCTTTATATTTGGCAGGGTTCATTATAGGGAAAATATAGCAAGTGCAAACTATGCTAATTTATTGCTATTTTCTTGTAAAGCCTGCATGGCGGAGCGACACTGTATATTTTAGTTATAGTTTCGCCATGTCCGACTGTCCGTCTGTATGTAGTGTCTGTCTCTCCTTACGCGGCTTATCTCAAAGGTCCTTAGTACTAGAAAACTAATTTGGTATGAATTTGGTGTATTAATCACGCCTAAAAAGTGGTATTTTAACATCTCAAAAAATATTTATTTTTGATATTTAATTTTTTCTCACTTTCCTCAAATATCACTAAAATCGTCATGATGAACCCTGACGCGTGACAGGCGGCGTGTGTTACATCTAAAAGTTCCTAACTTTAAAGCTACTTTGACTTAAACACCTACTTTTTCATTTTCCCACAACTTATCCTCAAATAACTAACTAGTTACAAGTTACTTTCGCAACCAACTTCGCAACTGTAATCTGGCGCAACGTCTTGACAGCGTTCGACACATAGACGGTCTCGTAATTTGTTGGAAACTATCTCGAGAGTTACCAACTATTGTTGCAATTATGATAAGTGTAATTATAGTCAACATAGTGCGCGGAAATGAGGTTGGTGGTCGTACTGACAGCGGTTACGAAAGGCTCATTTTTTAGGGTTTAGTCCAGGGATGGGGAAATTTTTTCCTTCGCGTGCCAATATTTACTATCGAAATATATGGCGGGCCAAGTTGTTGCATTTTTGGCTTTACTAGTGGCTGTGTGAGCAGTTGACCTCGCGTTTGTGACATTTTTGAAGAGGTTGAGGAACGCAGGTCTTTGTGGGGACATGTATTGTGACATTTGGAACTGTTTGTTTCTGCATGATTTCATCATAAACCGGCTCCGTTTGTGATGCTGAAATTTGATGAAGGTGGCCATCCGAAAGCCTATCAATTTATTTTTGTTTAATGGACGCGGGCCGGATTTTAACGCTTCGCGGGCCGGTGGTGGCCCGCGGGCCGTAGTTTCCCCATCCCTGTTAGTCAATAAAAAGCGGATACGCGTTCGGGCGTCCTGCGTCCACGTTTGCTTTCTGTGTTCGTTGCATTTCGACACTTCATCACATACTCGGCCATCGAAATGCGAACGCGTAACCTTAAAGCGGAACGACCGAACGTTAACACTTTCTATCTGACCAAACCTATAATTATCTTTTCTCTAATCTCAACGGTCTCTGGGCAGGTTATGGAAAGTCAGAAAAAAAATATGTGTCGTCCGGTAGACTATAATGCCTCCAACTTTTCATACTTAAGAGTATTGTAAATAACGGATTATGATAGAGCTCCTTAGAAAATTAGGAGCAGCGTTATTTGATAAAAACGACCCCAGACTACTATCTCCAACCGTCTACCAATGTTGTCACGAGTGTCACGACTGCGCGTAATGTTTACGATTGTAATTTTCGCTAGACTTTATTGTGTTATTGTGATGATCCGCTATCAGTGGCACCACACCTTTTCTACGCCACCGAGTGGAGTTCGCAAACTCTTGTGGTGTAATTTATTTTGCGGATGACTTCACAACACTTCTACAAGGATTTTCTTCTTGGTTTTATCGTAGCTATAACACTGCATACTAAATAGCATGTTTACACAATTTATGGCTAAAGAGAGTTTGTAATAATTAATTGCTAAAAATATTAGTTTGTCAAACGAATGCTCGTTAAAATGATCATCGGCGAAACGACTATTTGGAGCTTTAACTGTCGGCAAAACATCGGCGGCAATTACTTACCAATTAAATAAAAAATAATTGTTAATGAAAGATTTAAGTGCTTAATTGAAATTGAAATTGAAAAATTCTTTATTCAAATAAGCTCACATAACAAGCATTTTTAAATCGTCAATTCTTACTAATTTAAACAAAGTGTAGTACCTACTTATAGATTTTATAAATTCTACTCTTATATTTTTGTAGGTATTGTATACAAGGTGTTACAAAAATACTCCTAATGCCGAAAATGGTATATAGGGACCATCAAACTGAAAAACTTTTACTACGGGGCCAACTCTGAAATCGCGAAAAACAATCAGCTGTTTCATACATTTTGATATTTTCGACTTTAATTTTTGTATGAAACAGCTGATTTTTTTTCGCGATTTCAGAGTTGGTCCCATAGTAAAAGTTGATCAGTTTGATGGTCCCTATATACCATACTAGCGACCCGCCCCGGCTTCGCACGGGTACAATGAAGTTACTAATGTGGTGAGTGTGAAGTTATTAGACTATACTACAGGATATCTATATATAGTGGTGGCCACATAATTAAGGACGCCAGTCGATTTTCAAACAAACGAAATAGCTTTTAAGCATTGCTTCTCCGCCAGGGATTGACCGAGTGGTGATCTCTTAGAATGCTCACCAGATCAGTTGGGTGTGTATTGCAATCTTCTCCATTCACTCCCTAGGTGGCCATCATCAGATCACAGCTAGTTCAATCCCTAGCGAAAAACCAAGATTTCAAAATTACCTCGTTTGTATGAATATCGACTTGTGTCCTTAATTATGTCGCCACTACTATATGTATATACGACGTACACATTACGCAAGGGGTGTTATAAGTTTGACCTGTGTGTGTCTTTCTGTCTGAAGCAACCTTGATCCCAAACTTATGGACCGATTTTGATGCGGTTTTTTATGCATAGTTTAAAAGATCTAAGTGTACAGACGACGGGACTCCTAAACCATTGATCCGATTATGATGAAACTTTGGTAAGTTGTTCTACTTATGACCGAGAAGGTCCTTGGCTAAAAAAACAGAGCATTGCAGTACGCATGCCGGGTGCGGCTAGTTCTAAATAAAAATATGTTGTACATTATCAATTATCAATCTCGATCATCCAACACTTCTATAATTTACAACGTGTTACAAAAATACCCCTAATGCCGAATATAGTATATAGGGACCATCAAACTGAACAACTTTTACTATAGGACCAACTCTGAAATCGCGAAATAATAATCAGCTGTTTCATACAAAAATTAAAATCGAAAATATCAAAATGTATGAAACAGCTGATTTTTTTTTCGCGATTTGAGAGTTGGTCCCAATTAAAGTAAAAGTTGTTCAGTTTGATGGTCCCTATATACCATGTTCGGCATTAGGGGTATTTTTGTAACATGTTGTATACCTACCACATTTCTTGTCATGTTATCCGGTTGCAAAATAAAAAAAGCCAATCCGGCGAGCTGGCTCTCGAGCAGGCGACATTAGAGCTGGCCATGGGAGAAACAATCACTGCGCAGATCTACACCAGCCGCTCTTAAACTTTGATTGTCATAGCATAGGCGACTTGACCGGATATTGTATTCTTTTAAAATGAATCTGCTAATCAGATGGAATAATTTTGCACCTTATTATAACGCAATAAGGAAATAATGTCAGCACTGCCAACATAACGCCATAGGTACTATTCGATGAAATGCATTCTACCTACTCTCAGGGGAAATGACCAAAGAGAATGTAATACTACGTTGAGATGACAAATGATATTTATTTTTCTTAATTAATCAATCAAATGCACAAAGAAGTTTCAATTCTGACGTCGAAGTCAAGCACCCCAAAAGTAGCTTTCTATCACTTTTTAACCCTGTTAGGGGATAAATATTAAAAAAATACGAAACACGTGTTCAATTAATTTTGTGAAAGAATGTCTATGCCAAATTTCAAGTCAATCGGGCCAAGGAATCGCGTCCTCCCATATAAACTTTGCCTTTAGGGATTGAATTTCGCAAAATCCCGTCTTAGTGAGCACCTACGCCCTAAAGGGAACCCCCATGCAAAATTTGAGACTCCTAGCACTTGTAGTTTCTGAGATTTCGTGATCAGTGAGTGAGTGAGTGAGTGAGTGATTTTCCCTTTTATATATATATAGATTCGGCATTAGGGGTATTTTTGTAACACCTTATATATTTATATCATTTCATAAATGAAAAGCAAATAAAAAAACAAACATGTTTCTAAACCAAAGGCAAAAAAACTCACGTACACTGTTACACACTCCCTGCTAACGAACATTGAAAACAAGAGGAAAACCAGAACCGGACCGTATCACCGTATCGGCGCAGACGGATAGACGCGTCGGCAAAACACAGTCGTAACAAAAAAAAAACGACAGTAGTTGAGTAAACGGCCTGTAGATTCAGCTGTTGTGAATTGAATACTAGTTTGCGTTATTTCACTGAATATCTACATGGTCTACATACACTACATGGTCAATGATGACCTTCGTGGTCGAGTGGCTTTGTGTACCGGTTTTAAAGGTGACGCCATCTCTGAGGAAGTCAAAAGTCGAATGACGAAAGTCGAAAGTTTAAAGTCGAAAGTCGAAAGTCAAAAGTCGAAAGACGAAATTTGAAAATCAAAAATTTTAAAGACGAAAGTCGAATGTCGAAAGTCGAAAGTCGAAAGTAGAAAGACGAAAGGCGAAAGACGGAAGACGGAACTCGAAAGTCGAAAGTTAAAAGTAGAAAGTCGAAAGACGAAAGACGAAAGACGAAAGACGAAAGACGAAAGACGAAAGACGAAAGACGAAAGACGAAAGACGAAAGACGAAAGACGAAAGACGAAAGACGAAAGACGAAAGACGAAAGACGAAAGACGAAAGACGAAAGACGAAAGACGAAAGACGAAAGACGAAAGACGAAAGACGAAAGACGAAAGACGAAAGGCGAAAGGCAAAAGACGAAAGACGGAAAACGGAACTCGAGAGTCGAAAGTCGAAAGTTGAAAGTCGAAAGTTGACAGTCGAAGACAAATATATCAGAAACGGTGCGTCGGACTCTTCTTCTTTTAGATTTCATTTAGCGTCAAGCTCGACTTTGCTTAAAGAAAGTTGTCAAACTAATGACCACATTAAAAGCATGTTTGAGTTAAATTATAAACACCAAAACTGACCCAGATAGGTATTACAAAATGGAAATGAATATTTCAAAAACAGACAGAAGATGAGTGTTGTTATCAAAGGTGCGAAATTGGAATTTTAAATAGGATGTAGCCACATCCTACCTTAGCCATTCCTTTGGCGACCCTTACTAAGGGATAATCCATGGTATTAAAGTTTCAGCTACAGGAATGTGGACCGTATTTATATATAAAATAAGGACTACTAGAAAAACCTATCTTGTTCTTTTTACTGTTTTGTATACGAAATAGTCTGAAATATTATGAAAATATGCGGTTGTATAGTGTTGTGTTTATGTTTAAGTGGATTATTCCAAATTATTTTCACCACTCTTATAACATCGCTTGAACTCAACAAGTTGTCAAATTGTTAGGTAAATCAACGGTCAATGACAAACAATAATTTTTTTTCACGCGCGAATATGCACTTGCATTCTTTCTGATTGAATTTCTTTACAAATTGCTACCTTAATAATGGATTAACTGATCCAATTTAAACGCCTAAAGTTTTAACCTTTATTAGAATTCATGGGTCATTGTTGCAGGACAATGCAAGACAAGTGTCTTACCACCTCTGTGGTCTAGTGGTTCGCCGACTCGTGTAAGACGCAGGGGTCCCGGGTTTGAATCCCAGGGGGGTACATTTGTACTCGGCTTGGTTGGTGGTAGGGCTTATTTCAAGTCCGCCTGACTAACTACCACTTAGCTAAGTTTGACGCCATATAAAAAAAAATTGTGTTCCGGCAGTAAGGGGTAAGATAGCCAGTTCCTCAGTGGTGAGGATTCCGGGTGTAGTGCGCTTACACCTTCGGTCTTATCGTCACTCAACATCAGGTGAGGTGAAGGCCAAGCGCTAACCCGTGGTGAATAAAAAAAACGTAAAAATTTTAAGACAGAATTAAGAGTCGCCGACGATAATTGAATCATAGCATTGTGAATGCTAAAATATCAAATTTAATAATTATATACTAGTTTCAACTTAATCAATTGTCAAAATATCTGGAAAGCTATTTTAATTGAATGTCGAGGTAATTCCTCACTCACATTGATGAAATAACGCTGGCTTGCAGCGTAAGAGTAGGATATACTAGAAGAAATTCGACGATGCCACTAGTGACTCGGTAGCTCAGTAGTAAGAGCATTGGATCGGACTTCCAAAGATTGCGGGTTCGATTCCCGTTCGAGAATATTCTGGTGCGAGTCGAATTTTTTCTAGTATATTTAGTATTGTATTAAAATAGCATTGTGAATGCTAAAATATCATATTTAGAAACAAAATCATTATTCCTCAACGTAGTAGTGGTTCTGAAATTCTAATAACCTTTTCGCTGCGAGGGTCTGCCCTTCCACAGGTCATTGGAGTCAGCAAAATTTACGATTTCGCCGGATTTACTACGTGGACTAACCTTCAAAAGTATGCTACTATTTCACTACCATGTCGCGCCAAACGTTTAATAGGGTTGCATTACCGAACAAAGGATGTAGTTAATGTAACAAGGTACTAAAATGTTGAGCTACTTCTGAGACCAAAGTGCATAAAGTATTTACGTTTACCAGAAGTTCGCTTTTCAAGTTCCGTTGTCTGCGAGTAATTTCTCCACTGCCCTTTCTATGCATAATCCATTGCGTGTTTATTTCGGGTGAACGTTTTGACCGAATTTGTGTTACTATGACATTCCGTTTGGAGATGATTTTTACACTCCATGTCTTATTATTTCATATAATAAAATCGATTTTTAAGTTATTTTTTTAATGCAGACAAGTTCAACTTTTAGATATCATGTTGCGGACATCATCGAACAAAAAGTTCATCATCTGCGAATTCAAGCAAATAGGTACCTACCAAAATGTGAAACGCTAAGACTTAATTTCTATGAACCTGAAATCTTAATTCACTCACAAAAACAAAATGCTATCAAAGCTTATTGTTAATTTAACGATGATGCCTTCTGTAAGGTATTGCTTCAGTGTTGTTATTTTATTCAAACACAAACACTATCAAAGCAAGGTGTTATAAGACTGTGTCTTTTGAGGTATTACCGTTAGTTTAGCAATATATCAAGCAGACGAATTCACTGCGAAAAATCTCTAATTCCTGTTTATCAGTCAATTATAATTCGGTTAATTGAATATGAATTTAATACTCAAGTAGTATCATTTAAAAAAATCTTACTGATCTTCAAATTCATGGTATGACTTATTGGCACTGAAATAAATTACGCACTTTTCGAATGCCATCTGAAAGCAGTTTCGCCCAAAGCCTTCGAAATTGAATTTCAAGGAAATGATACAAGGTTGAGTGCGTTATACTTGTCATGTGATATTGTGTGATACAAGTATCACGTTACTGCTATCCTGCACGTAGAGTGTAAAACTTTTGATACTTATTGAAAAAAGATAAAAAATAATTATTTTCGGTAGGTTATTGGAACTAAACTAAAAAAAAAAACAATCCAGCATGTCATCATTGCTTAAAAATTGTTCTCTACTTTTTTATCTTGCAAAAGGTATACGTTTATTTTTATGATTTTTGTATTGTTTTGAGATATCATGTTTGATAATATCTATTAGATTAGATGAGTGGATTGTAAAGCGTTAATCAGATTTAAGCAAACTTGATGTCTTCGTATTGTGTAGGACAAAAGTATGCAATGCAGTAAACTATACAACATGTTACAAAAATACCCCTAATTCCGAATATGGTATATAGGGACCATCAAACTGAACAACTTTTACTATGAGGCCAACTCTGAAATCGCGAAAAAAAATCAGCTGTGTCGTACATTTTGATATTTTCGATTTTAATTTTTGTATGAAGCAGCTGATTTTTTTTTCGCGATTTGAGAGTTGGTCCCTTAGTAAAATTTGTTCAGTTTGATGGTCCCTATATACCATAT
Source organism: Catoptria pinella (assembly GCA_963556745.1). Classification (NCBI taxonomy): domain Eukaryota; kingdom Metazoa; phylum Arthropoda; class Insecta; order Lepidoptera; family Crambidae; genus Catoptria; species Catoptria pinella. The sequence continues at coordinate 1,750,461 of OY750782.1, read as the reverse complement.
TCGGCATTAGGTGTATTTTTGTAACACGTTGTATCACACACTTCATCAGAATATTTTTCACAAGTTTTTCACGAACACAAATGTAACAATATAAGTAAATGACTGTTGCTCTTATTTCGTATAACTGTAATTGTAATAATTATGAATATGAGTTACGAAGCCACAAAAAAACGGATGATGTTGGTGTTCCAAATGAATAAATAAATAAAAGTAAGACTATGCCAGAAAGGAAAATGAAATATAATATCATACCTACTTTAACAACTCCAAATGCTATGAAAAATAGCTGATATTAGATCAAGTTATGTCTCGCCCCATCCCTAATATTAAGAGCGCGTGTAACTGTGAAAGCTTTAATATGCTTTGGAAGGCGGGAATAATTTCTCAGAATGCTATATTTGAGTTATTAACTCGCATTTTGTGGCGAAATATTGTGTATCTTTTCGAGATTGGGTACTTCGAAAAGAGCACCATTGGTATGGTTTATTTTCTATATTTGATTTTGTTTCTTCTGTTCAACGTCTGGCTTTCTGAATGGTTTTCATAGATGAAAAAATACTAAAAGATTTATAACGAACTGTTCCCAGTTGCCACCAGTTAGCCTGTGGCACGTGGGACTTTTATTAGAAACATTCCTGCGGGGACAACGCTATAGGGGGCAACTGGGAATGGCTCTATAGAACTGCTTATGTATGAGTTTGATAGCATACTGACATAGCGCATTTGGCCTGCGATTGTTGAAGCAATTTTTGCAAGGATACGTCATCGGATGGGTGACCAAAATCTTACTATCCCGAGCTCCTCTATAAAGCCGTTGGTGCCTGCTGCATTCGCATTCGTTAATCCCTACCAATCCGCGTTAGGCCTGGCAAGATATGGCCCATCTTCCTTATCTATATTAAGGAAGGCTTGTGCCCCAGCAGTAAGGACTTTATAAATGATGAGTTTCTGCTAAGTAAGTCCATAAGTTCTCACAAAACCACTAATAGGCTCTCAATATCAGCTTTGCTTTAAGTATTTAAGTACTTCAAACTTCGAAGGAAGTTGTTAAATAATTAGGAATGCAAGTCTGCCCGCAATCTCAATTATGGGGAGTTTATTCACGAATCGGCAAACGGAAATTTTAAGTCGAACATAAACTTTTTGTTTCTGCAAAGTGATTAGGTTTAGGTCGTTTAGCTAGTTTGGAGTTTGTTCATGTTTCTAATTTATTATGTGTGGGTTTGTTTTTTATTCGAGTAGATTTTAGTCACTTTTTATAGTGTAAATTTTCAATGGTGCTTTATCTTGTTGGTCCCGGCTGCATTTGCAGTCGTTAACACCCAACAATCTGCATCGGGCCTGCGTGGTGGGTTATGGGCCAACCTCCTTATCGCTCCATAAGGAAGGCCTGTGCCCCAGGTGACATTAAAAATGGCTGATGTCGAAGTATCATTGAACATCTGAACTTCTTTCAATAAACATTTCCAGAATTTGTTTAAGAGGGCGTAGTCTGCACACTAGCGCCGCCATTGGAAAAAAATCATAGTGTAATATATACTAGAAAAAATACGACTCGCACCAGATCATGTTCGCAGACGGGAATCGAACCCGCGATCTTTGGATATCCGGTCCAATGCTCTGACCGCTGAGCTACCGAGTCTCTAGTGAGAACGTCGAATTTCTTCTAGTATAATTATCAACTCTTACGCTGCAAGCCAGCGCCATCTCACCAATGTATTAAGATGAAAAAACTATATAATTTTTTTAATTTTGAGAATTTAGCATTCACAATGCTATTTTAATATAATACTAAATATTTACTAGAAAAAATACGACTTGCACCAGATCATTCATTTTAGTATTTATTATATAAAAATAGTATTGCGAATGCTAAATTCTCAAAATTTAAAAATCATAGTGCTTAAATAAAGACGAAATTGTGAATTATATCTCTGTAGTGCACTCCGAAGAAGCTCTGTGGTACTTTTTAACGACTAAACAATATTTTCTAGCCTGTCGTTTAGTTTAACGGAGTTTTATTGCTAAAAGTGGCCACTACAGAGTGATAAATTCACAATTTCGTCTTTATTTAAGCACTATGATTTTTTTTCCGATGGTGGCGCTAGTGTGCAGCCTACGCCCTCTTAAGCCACAAAGCGCCAATGTTAAAATCCACTAAAATTAAAGAGCTTGCGTCAAACACGGGTTCATTAAAATTGTAGCGCACTTTGGCTGAAGCTAACCGCTAAACTTAGAATTAAGTTGGCAAAACTCTGTACGCAAGTTAGGTCAAGTTAACTAAGAAATATGTTAACTGGAGTATGGTGGATGTGGGGGAACTTGAAAGTGGTAAGTTATTTTACTTCGCGTTTAAATGAGGTATGTTCTAACGGCCGTGTATTAAAGAAAACTTATTTTATTTATTTTATTATATAAAAATAGCATTGTGAATGCTAAAATCTCAAAATTTAAAAAATTATATAGCTTTCTCATCTTAATCAATTGTTTAAAAATATCTGGCACCTCGACATCAATTGAATACCTATTCAATTGATGTCGAGGTGATTCCTTGTACAATGGTGAGATGGCGCTGGCTTGCAGCGTAAGAGTTGATATACTAGGAGAAATTCGACGTTCCCACTAGTGACTCGGTAGCTCAGCGGTCAGAGCATTGGACCGGATATCCAAAGGTCGCGGGTTCGATTCCCGTCCGTGAACATGATCTGGTGCGAGTCGTATTTTTTCTAGTATATTATTTGGTATTATATAAAACTTATTTACTTATAACAGAAGCTTATGTGACCCTAAGTAAACACTCACTAATCGCTCCTTAGTTATTTGGACCCACTCAGACAGGACCTGTAGAATGAGTTCACTTAATCCATATAAATTAGAACCCGCCGATAAATTTTGCAATTTTTATAGATAATAAGAAAAAAAAATGTTTTTAAATTTTGAGATTTTAGCATTCACAATGCTATGTTTATATAATACCAAATGATATACTAGAAAAAATACGACTCGCACCAGATTATTTTCTTGGACGGGAATCGAACCCGCGACCTTTGGATATCCGGTCCAATGCTCTGACCGCTGAGCTACCGAGTCACTAGTGGGAACGTCGAATTTCTCCTAGTATATCAACTCTTACGCTGCAAGCCAGCGCCATCTCACCAATGTACAAGGAATTACCTCGACATCAACTGAATACCTTTCCAGATATTTTTAAACAATTGATTAAGATGAGAAAGCTACATAATTTTTAAATTTTGAGATTTTAGCATTCACAATGCTATTTTTAATAAAAAATTTAAAAATATCTGGAAAGGTATAGGTACAGTTGATGTCGAGGTAATTCCTTGTACATTGGTCAGATGGCGCTGGCTTGCAGCGTAAGAGTTGATATACTAGGAGAAATTCGACGTTCCCACTAGTGACTCGGTAGCTCAGCGGTCAGAGCATTGGACCGGATATCCAAAGGTCGCGGGTTCGATTCCCGTCCGAGAACATGATCTGGTGCGAGTCGTATTTTTTCTAGTATATTATTTGGTATTATATAAAACTTATTTACTTATAACAGAAGCTTATGTGACCCTAAGTTAACACTCACTAACATGCTCCTTAGTTATTTGGACCCACTCAGACAGGACCTGTAGAATCAGTTCACCTAATCCATATAAATTAGAACCCGCCGATAAATTTTGCATTTTTTATAGATAATAAGAAAAAGAATATTTTTTAAATTAGAACCCGCCGATAAATTTTGCACTTTTTATAGATAATAAGAAAAAGAATATTGTTTGTTATTCAAAATCTAAATAACATTTTGAAATTGTCATTTAGCAACATACCTATTATTTTCTCTTTATTAAAAGCTTATCTGATTTACGTATTCTAATTCGTTCTAAATTGTTGTTCATGTAAGCTTTTCCTAAGATTTTCCGCGCCGTGTGTAAATGAACTTGTCAAAAGGTACCGTTAAAATCTCCTGCCACTCCGCTGATAAGTGAGTTGAAGTTAAAATTAAGTTGGTAAAACTCGCAGGGTGTAAGTTAGGTCAGGTTAACTTAGAATTGTGTGACTTTGTTAGCAGCCTCTGAGTTACTGGGTTTACCGTTTCAGAAATAAGGTCTGCTTGAGTGTAGGTATCTTAATTTCTATTATAAAATAATATCGTAAATATCGTTCCTTCTAATAAAGCTGATAAGTTTTTTGCGCCCATTTTTCTTGTCAGCTAAAAGACGCCATAATGGGTGGTAGGATAAAAGAATTGACGATTTAAAAATGCTTGTTATGTGAGCTTATTTGAATAAAGAATTTTTCAATTTTAATTTTAATTTCAATTTCAATTCCAATTTCAATTTCAATTAGGAATTATGTATAAAGTCAGCTAAGTGAAATATATAAAGACAGCTAAAAAGTTTGATTTAAAAACTACATTGAGTCAAAAACAAACAAAAGTGAAACGAGCCTCATTTATGTCTTTTTAGGCTTATATACTTTGTTTAACTAAATATTCATAAACCTGGAGTTGCGCTTATATAACTATGTGTAACACTTTATATTTCAGTTAAAAGGAAGGAGGAATCACTGACACTGAAAGTAAAGTTTGAACTAGTTTCGATGTCAGAGACCTTTTAGATGCAATGAAAATAAACCCAAGCCATGTAAACACTATTGTAATCACATCATTATTGGGTTATGAATAAATTAATTATTATTATTATTGTATCTCGGCTGGAAATTCTCGGGGCGAACCCCGGTCCTTTTGCCAGGCTTGCGTGGGGACATGGGTCCAACACATAGAGGCCCTTTGAGACTGTTTTAATATAATGTGAAATGTGTGATGCACATGCCGGGATCCGCTCCCCACTACACGCAAAAGTGCGCAGACGGAAGCGGACCCCGGCAGGTCCATAGACTATTGCGAGTGTGAGAATACATAAAAAAATACTAAACGGGCTATTGGGTGGAAGGATAGTGGATTGGAATTCTGGGCTATGGGGTGAGATAACGGACTTCCGCCTTTTCCTACATCTCACAAACTCGAACCGTCGGCGGAAGGTGGCTCGCCGCCCGCTAGGTGGGCACCCCAAACTGGTCAGCGACTGCCGACCGGGGCGCAATACCGGCGCGGGCAACTGAGGGTGTAGAGAGGTGTGCACCGCTTTCTACCCACTGCACAAGGGACAGTGTGCCAACTCGCGTCTTTGGAGTTTTTGGCGCCATTTTGTCGAGTTCGGTTTGGTGTCTATTTTAATTATTTTTAAATTGATTCATAGTGGATATTGGGTCTTAAAATTGGTGCAGTTATATGGTACAAGTGTCTACGCAACTGAACAATATGTGGGATAATTGAAATAGGCGCGATCTTGGTTGTGTGAAGCTGAGACTTTTATTGAAGTGGTGGCTTCCTCGGCAGAACTAACCGAGTAAACTGTCTTGATATACTTGGTGCCAAATGCTCCAAGCAGCATTAGAATGCGATGCACCCGCATTCTAATGAAAAATTAAACAATATCTACCACTGAACTGTAAATAGTGTTAAAACACTTGACACTGGCAAAAATTACTTCCAAGAGGAAAGTAGATTGCCATAACAAAAAAAGAAGAAGAAGAACTCGCGTCTTACGCATATTTCACTTCCACCCTGCGAGCGTATAGCTCTAACGACTCCACCCTGGACAGGGAGGGAGTCCGCAGGCCCCCTTGGGGTCCACCCCTGCTGCGGGGACGAGGGCCTGGATCGACTCCCTGGAGCACTCGGGTCCGTGGTGTCGCTACTCACCAACAGCTTATTATTATTATTATTATTGTACCAAAATGGTAGAAAGGAAATGGTGCGACTCAGTCTGTCTGTCTGTTACAGCTCGATATCTCGAGATGCTATCAACTTGAAATTTAAAATCGTTTTAAATGAATGATGTTTGCCTAACTATTTAGCTAATAAGAGAGTAATAAAAATATTTATATTATTATTTTCTCACTGGCAATTTGTTGCAATATTTATTGTAATAAATATTTAAATTTATCAATTTCCATAGAAAATGCTTAATACAAACGTGGGTCGATACAAACGTAAGTCCGCAGGCGATAAAAACGCAGAAATCACTTTTTAACTGCAAACGAAAAAGCCAAAATATCAAAACAAAGTATACACTCAACGAGATTTTGCTTTAAACATTAATGAGTTGGTTGAGTATTACATATAGCTGTTTTACGCTTTACTCGGCTCTTAAATAACGAGTACAAAGGCCTGCTGTTAAAAAATTTAACCACCTCCGTATGAAATGCGCCGTTCTTGGTAACGCGTTAAGCTGAGGTTTAGAGATAGGTTAGTAAGTATCGATGGTAAGAATGAATATAACACCACAATTAACATCACTTAAGAGTCCGGCGAACAGTGAGCTTCCCATACAAACGTAATACCAAAATGATTTGTAATTTGAGCATTAATAACTCTTCTTGTGATGTTATTCGGATTAATACAGTGTTTGTGTAGGTTTCTTTTAAATTAAAATTTCAAAATATTAACCCAATTCAAAATAAATGCCAATTACATTTTTTCATACAAAACTGTAAATTGTATAATTTTTTTTTTGTTTAGTATTTTGGATTTTCATTTAATACAACCCTAGAAAAATACTGTCTCGATCCAAATAACATCACAAGAAGAGTTAATTATGCTCAAATTGCAAATCATTTTGGTATCACGTTTGTATGGGAAGCTAACTGTTCGTCGGGCTCTTAAAATAAGAAACCCACTGAAAAAAGCTCATAAAAAATATTTGTGTTTTATTAACAAACTTGTCGATAGTAAACAAGTGTAACACTTCAACTACGACTACACTTAATCCATTAAAATATTTTTTTCTCCACTAACAAAGCATGTGTTACATTGGTGTTGCAAAAATTAAAAGCTTTTTTGAGCATTCGCCAGTTGTACCTAAATGTTGCAGATCTTGCGCACTCATTTATTCTATTTGATTATTCATATGAAGGCTTTTTATGAAGACCAGAAAAACAAATCAGATACACGAATGTTAGCTTATTAGAATTTTTAATTGTTTCTTTTTCATTTAAATTAATCATGCCTTTAGTTTCGTCGCATAGTTTTATCATAATCCTTCACTTTAGAGTGAGACAGTAAAAAAAACATATCGATAATATTTTTTGTGTCCCAACACTAGTGCTGAGTAGCCCATTGTAGTTAATTACATTAGCTCCCTTGAATTCATTTAGGAGTAGAAACATTTTTAATTAAAATACATATCGATAATATTTTTTGTGTCCCAACACTAGTGCTGAGTAGCCCATTGTAGTTAATTACATTAGCTCCCTTGAATTAATTTGGGAGTAGAAAGCTTTTGAATTAAAATATTTTAACTATAATATCGCATCACGTCTAAAATAGGTGTTTAAATTAGAAAGTTAAAATAATTTTTTTTTAGAACTTTTTTTAATTTTCAATATTTTAAAATAGCGATTTTCACAATCACGAGTATACTTTAGTTATTACCAAAACATTTGTGCTATTAACATTCTTGAAATGATTCAGAATATTCCTTTTGCAAAAACAAATCTCATAATTTCTCCAAAATTGCTGAGCCATTTGCAAATGGCTGTAGTTGACAATACAGAGAACCACAGAACAAAGAAGTATTTTTTTTTCTTTGCTCTGTGCAGAGAACAGTCTTCTTCTACAGCAAACTTACGGAAATAACAAACCGGCCATATTCTTTACCTCAAGTTGCATTTATTTATAAAAAATAAAACAAAAACAATAGACAGACATACAGACGGACAGCGGAGTCTTAGTAATAGGGTTCCCGTTTTACCCTTTGGGTACGGAACTCTAAAAATGCATAAAGTTTTGTTTACAAACATAATTTCCGTATAAGATGGCTAGAATATAACCACAGAACGTATAAATAAATGTTTCTGAAGTATTTGTTGGACCAATAAAACGCCATACCTGTAGTCGAACACTATTTTATTTACTGGACTGTTTCAATTATCATTTAATCACAAAATATAAAGTCTGTATCTTTCTGTATCGTGCCGCTTATACTATATAAGGGGGAACCAAATTAAGTAACAATACTGTAACAGGTGATAGTGATGCTTAAACTGAACAACTTTCTCCAAGGAACATAGGTCGAAAAACGTATTTTTTTTCGCCTATTCATACTAAGTCGATCAGCTGACTGATACATTTTGTATGGGAAGTCGATTTTTTTTCCTATGTTCATTGTAGAAAGTTGTTCAGTTTAAGAAAGACTATCACCTGGTTCAGTATTATTACTTAATTTGGTTATTCATACTAAGTCGATCAGCTGACTGATACATTTTGTATGGGAAGTTGATTTTTTTTCCTATGTTCATTGTAGAAAGTTGTTCAGTTTAAGAAAGACTATCACCTGTTTCAGTATTATTACTTAATTTGGTTATTCATACTAAGTCGATCAGCTGACTGATACATTTTGTATGGGAAGTTGATTTTTTTTCCTATGTTCATTGTAGAAAGTTGTTCAGTTTAAGAAAGACTATCACCTGTTTCAGTATTATCACTTAATTTGGTTCAACCTAAAACGCTACCTTGTTTTCACTACATTTGTTGCGATAAGAGTTGCTTTGCTGCAGTACTGACTAGCGGGGGTATAATCCACGCGCGATGAGAATGGGATGGAACCTTGTCTAACTGAGACGCGTTTGTTCGCCGTCCAACCACAGGGATATCCAAGAACACGGTGTCACACACTCGAGGTGAGGGAACTTTTGCTGCAACAACTTCAAGTAAGATAACAAGTAAACAATTAGTTGAATTAATGAATTAAAATTAGCTAATTAGTAATTTTTTTATTTACTTTGACAAGGTTCCATCCCATTCTCATCGCGCGCGGATTATACAACCGACGAGATCGAGTTCGAGTTCGAATTGAGTAAACATCAAAACAGTACAGTCGAAACCTTGGCAACCGATTTCAAAGCACCAAAATAACAGATTTTTAACGTTAATTCGATCCTGATATGAACTCGATCCCGTTGTGGTTTGGCAAATTTTGGCATACATCATGTTGCCATGCCTGTCATAAAGTTTATGTTTCCTGCCACTGGCGGACTAAGGGGGGTGCGGCAGGGGCGGTCCGCCCTGGGCCCCACACCTATGGGGGGCCCCAGTTTGGCATCGAAAAAAAAATAGATTATTTTGTCCATCGAAAGAAAAGCAGCATCGGTTTTGGATTTTAATGACGTAATCAATAAATTTAGTGTATTAAAAGCCAGAAAACATAATTTGAAATTATTATAATTTGTTTGCACTCGTTGTAACGCTGTTAACGTTGTAAAAATATTCATTAAAATTTGAGTTAGCATCTGCATTGTGTTTATGTTTAATTCAGTTAATATTTCAAATCTGGAAGGCGCCAGGGGGCCCAAAATTAAAGATCGTCCCGGGCCTCAAAAAGTCTTAGTCCGCCAGTGTTACCTGTATCTACGTAATGTCTCAGTGTATATGGAAAACAATTTGTTTAGAGTGGTTCTTCTGTCTAGGTACTGTGAGGCCTTAGCCTCATATGCGAACTATTTGGGTTCTGTAACTCTTTCGTTACAGTCTAAAAAAAGAATAATGGATTTTGAATTAAATTCGAATACGATCGGCAGTTCGCTATTTTTTTTATAGAAGATCATTCTAGGCTATGCCGTGATAGTGACGGGATTTATTTGGTCTTGTGTTGAAATAAATAACAGTTTAGAAGTGAAAAGATTGTTATCATTTCTCGCCTTCGCTCTAATAGTGCAGGCGCGAATAACAATCTTTTCACTTTTAAACTGTTATTTATTTCAACACAAGATCAATTAAATGCCGTCACTGTTAATCTACTTCATATGTTGTGGTTTAGTGAAGTCTTAGAAATACAATCCTTCTAAGCTACCACCAGACTTGATGAGCTCAATAACTTTACTAATGAATTCGGGATTGGGACAATCACCAGCCGAGAAGCAGTTGTTGCTGTAAAGGTCCCTGTATGTATTCGGTTTGCAGTAGCATTCCGGCTTGCTGACGCAATTGTAGCGAAGCGTTCTGGTGAAGTTCGCGCAGGTCGGTTCCGACATTCTGGGGCAGTCGGTCATGAGATTTTCGGTGTTTTTGCAATCCACTGTAAGATAAGAAGAGGTGGTTTTATATTCATTGAAGATTAATTTACATATTACGTACTTAAACAGACATCGTAAAGAAAATTTTTGCATGCCTAAAATAGAGAACCGCTTAGGGCTCGGGACACCATCACCACAGCGCGGCGTCGCTACGGCGCGGTGCCGTTACCGTGAAACGGCACGACACGTCATGCCGCCGCGCCGGCTCACGGCGGACACTCGGCAGTTGATGATTTGGACAAGACAATTGAGGATTTTAAGTAAAAAAATGTAAAAACAGAAGGGTAGAAAGATGTCTGCTGAAACTATTTTCCGCTTTTCGACGACAAGAATAATAAAGAAAAATCAGATAATAAAAAAAATGTTTGAGACGCACGACGTCGTGCCGTTTCACGGTGACGGCCGGCGCCGAGCCGTAGTGATGTGTCCGTGCACGGTACACACAACGGCACCTCAGACTATACATGTTGACCTTGAGACCGCTTTTATGCCCTACGTAATAAAAGCTGTTTTCGCAGTCTAACTGTATAACCTGACGTGCTGTCGTGTGTACGTCTCGCGCGTTTTCTTTATTAACAAATTTTTCTTTATTATCCATATCGTCGAAAGACGGAAATACATTTCAGCAGACATCTTTCTACCCTTCTCTTTTTAAATTTTTGTCCTTAAAATCCTCAACTGTCTTGTCTAAACCATCAACTGCCGAGGGTCTGAATATTTTTTCCTACGATTTAGTAAGTATGTTTTACCCATTTTAGTTTTACCAATACCTAACTTATTTACTTAAATTAAAGGAAGTGATATAATTTTTTGCAAAACAATCTATTTAATCCCGGAATATTTGGTGTAAGAAAAATTTTTTTGTTACTTTTTTAAATTGTTACTTTTATTTATTAAATAAAATTTAGATTTTTCGCATTCACAATGCTATTTTTATATTAAGATAAATAATATTAGAAAAAATACTAGAAAAAATCGACTCACCCGTAGCACCTCAGACGGGACGGGTGAGTCGATTTTTTCTAGTATTTTTTCTAATATTATTTATCTTAATATAAAAATAGCATTGTGAATGCGAAAAATCTAAATTTAATTAATAATTATATAGCTGTTTCATCTTTATCGATTGTCAAAACATCTGGAAAGATGTTTCTTTCGAATGTGGGGGTATTTCCTCACATTGATGAAATTGCGCTGGCTTGCGCGAAGAAGTTAAAAGTACTAGAAAATTTTGCCGCTCCCACTAGCGACTCGGTAGCATAATTGGTCAGTGCATTGGGCCGGAATCCCAAGGGTGCGGGTTCGGGTCCCGTCTAAGGTGCTACCGGTGAGTCGACTTTTTCTAGTATTTTTTCTAATATTATTTATCTTATTGTTACTTTTTTTTGCGAACCGTCTTTACTCGAGTGAAGTTAGCCACATTCTTAATAATAATTGTATATTATCTACCTATTTATTCAGCTGTGTGCATTTTTGTTTAACGTCAATTTAATGTTGACACCCGACGGCACCTCAGACTATATTTGTTGACCTTGAGACCGCCTGTAAGTCCTACGTAATAAAAGCTGTTTTCGCAGTTTAACTGTGTAACCTGATGTGCTGTCGTGTGTACCATAATGTTTACAAAGATGTTATACGTAGTCATAGTGCCTATTAGTCGTTTAGTTTGGTAGACTATTGATTATAAGTTAAAATATACTTACTGACAAACGATAATATTTTAAAACGCAAAACTGTATCTACTAATTATTAAGATTTTTATTTACTATTAATGTTCATCAACCCCCTACCCTTATCCCAATTTATTTGGGGTCGGTGCAGTGTGTCCTTCTCTTCCATTCCTTCCTGTCACTCGTCATCTCCTCATCCACTCCCTTTACATTCATATCATTCCTCACACAATCCATCCAACTTTTCTGCGGACTTCCTCTTACTTTCCAACCCTTCAACATCCATATCCATTACTCTTCTAGTAACATGCCTTTCATCCCTTCTCATAACATGCCCATACCAAGTCAGACGATTCCCTTTCAACTTTTCTATCACTGGTGCTACTTTCAAACTTTTTTACTATTTATGTTATTGAATAATAATAATAGTATATTATGCAAATAGTGAATAAAGGACGGATGAACTCTAGTATGAACACCGAAACGCGATATGATATAGCGATTTATCGCGTTTAACTGTCAAAAGACAATGGATTTTGACAGTTGAGTGTCGATAAAACGATATTAATATTCCATGATTACGAAAAAAATAAAGACTTAAGCGAAAACATTAGATTCGATAGAGGTCGAATTGTGTTCTAAATTCAAACACCAAAATAGTGATTAAAAGTGCTTTTTATTCATTGTTTTCAGTAAATAAAATAAGCATTTTAGAGGAATGGAAGAGATTAATTTCGGAATGTTATAAATTAATTAAAAATATTAGACAACATCTCATATTGCTCTGATACCAAAGAAAGTTGCTAATGCACTTGTGAACTACAAACACCCAGACCTGGGGCCGTATCGGCTAACGCATCGACCTTCGGAAAGTCTCACGGGTTTCAAATTAAAATAGATAAAACGAACTTCGGCGAATAGTACAATACGAAACTCCTTACTTCGATTTATCTGTTTTAAGTTGAAACTCGGCAGACCCGCCGAAGTTCGAAAAATTAGCCCCTGGGCCAAAACAGGAAAGTTTCCGAAATTGACCCAGCTGTGGTTCGAACACAGGACCTCAGAGATGGTAACACCTTGAAAACCAGTGTACAAACCACTCAATCACGAAGGTCGTCAATAGATAAAGTGTTGTACACACGACGGCACCTCAGACTATACATGTTAACCTTAAGACCGCCTTTATGCCGTACGTAATAAAAGCATTTTTCGCAGTTTAACTGTATAACCTGACGTGCTGTCGTGCGTACGTAAAACAGTAGGCGATCAAAATATTATTACAGTCATAAAGAAAATATTTATGAAGCTAATAGAACCAAGTTAGTTTCTTTATAAACATTTTTTCTACTCACGTGAAAACGAACTACCGACAATGCCTACCAACAAAATGTATAAAAACTTCATTTTTATAAACGACACATTAAAATGTAAGTACGTACTTTTGAGAAACAGACGTCGACGTTCGGAATGTGTCACTGTACTCTATAGACTGTACTAAAATGTAACTGTACTAAGGTGAGTACTGTTACTTTGTGTTTGCATAAGTATAAACATTAACAGTAAGTACTTCGCGCGCACATAAACGTCATCGCATTTAATTACAAATGATCACTATGTTGACACTTTTAAATTATAGATTGTATCAAAATGTTGCATTAATTAATAATTCTTGTCAGTTAAAAAAGTGTGGAACGGGTGGTAGGAATATATAGACGATTCAAAAGTACTTAATTACTAAGTTTATTTGAATAAAGTAATTTTTGACTTTGAATTGAATAAATTGTTGCAAAGGCCTCAATTGCTTTTTTGGGATTTAATTTCTTATTGAGACCAATTTTAATTAAGACACATTTTGATTACGAAAATGACACATACGCGAAATGGTACATGCGCGAAATGACACATACGCGAAATGACATACGCAAAATGACACATACGCGAAATGACTAATATCATGTCCCGATGTTCAGTTATTATCAAAAATCCAAGCACTTTTTGATTTCCTCCAAGTTTTTAAGGTTGCAATGTATGATTATTGGCCCTTAATATTGGACTAAGTATATTCGAGAAGCTCGGTGACGCACTGGCTTAGCGCCTGGCCCTGCGATCGCGGAGGTGAAGCATCTATCGCAAGGGTCGGTCATGGGATGGGTGACCAAAAGTTCATTATCTCGATTTCCTCCGTGCTTCGGAAGGTACGTTAAGCTGCTGCGCCTAGTTGCATTTGCAGTCGTTAATTCCCACCAATCCACATAGGGCCTGCGTGGTGGGTTTTGGCCCATACTAATAGCCTAGGCTGAGCCTTAAATTTTGAATTAAGCTTGACACCTGTAATTTGATTCAGTAGAAATGAGCTAATTAAATAATGTTATTTATTTATGAATCTATGTTAATGGTAACATGTATGAATACTTTGAATGTAATGTCTGGAAACGATATACATATTTGTAAATATCGTTCCTTCTAATAAAGCTGATAAGTTTTTTGCGCCCATTTTTCTTGTCAGCTAAATGACGTCATAATGGGTGGTAGGATAAAAGAATTGACGATTTAAAAATGCTTGTTATGTGAGCTTATTTGAATAAAGAATTTTTCAATTTCAATTTCAATTTCAATTTCAATTTCAATTACTCCTTATCCACCCATAAGGAAGGCCTGTGCCCCAGCTGTGGGGATATTAAAATGGCTAATGTCGATTGGACTATATTATAATAGAGTTAATATGGATTGGTAATGACGTAGGCAGATATGCACTTTACTTTACCTATACAAGTGCTGAACAAATTTATGTTTTGTCGCAACTATAGTTACAATTTTAGAAACATGTCATTTTTAAAGAATTTTTTTTTAAGAAGAATAATACAACGTGTTACAAAAGTACCCCTAATGCTGAATGAATGTGTGCCGAACTGAACAACTTTTACTATGGGACCAACTATGAAATCGCGAAAAAAATCAGCTGTTTTGTACATTTTGATATTTTCGATTTTAATTTTTATATGAAACAGCTGATTTAGTTCGCGATTTCAGAGTTGGTCCCATAGTAAAAGTTGTTCAGTTTGATGGTCCCTATCTACCATTTGCGGCATTAGGGGTACTTTTGTAACACGTTGTATATTAGAAAAAATACTAGAAAAATCGACTCACCCGTAGCACCTCAGACAGGCAGACGGGACTCGAACCCGCACCCTTGGGATTCCGGCCCAATGCACTGACCAATAGCATAATTGGTCAGAGCATTGCAGTGCAAAAAAATGTTTTGATTCACATTATGTTTTAATAGCAGCGATTTCTGTTCATTATTGCTTGTAATCCTTAGAAGGAAAATATGATAAATTGTTGTGTATTCATCCACTAAGAATTAAGTTACTTCAGTTACAAGATATTAACTGAAGTTACAAAATATTAGTGAAGTAGTCGGATTCATAAATAAATAAATAAATATTTGACAACAATTACAAACATTGCTCCGATTCCAAAGTAAGTATCTAAAGCACTTGTGTTATAGAAATCAGAGACAACAGTGGAACTACAAACACCCAGACCTGAGCCAATATAGAAAAGTTTGTATTCTAAATTGACCCAGCCGGGATCGAACCCGGGACCTCAGAGATGGCGACAACTTGAAAACCGGCGTGCAAAGCACTCAACCACTGAGGTTGTCAATTCATCCCTCCGAAACGGCTTTTGTAGCGGTGTCTGTATGATTTATTTTATATATTTTTTTATTAATTTGAACAACACAAAAAAATACTGTGGCTTGAGTCCTGAGTTAGACAAGTTGTGATTTTTTTTAACCTAATCTTAAAATAAAATAATTATTTTTACCTTAGTCATGCTAAAAGGCCGTTCGACAAATGTCATTTACATATTAAATACATTTACACAATAATAATGAAACAACATTTTTAGTTACTGAATAATTAAGTTTCTAAATTAAACTACGTTATTATTATTATTTTAAAGTTATTTTAGAATAATAATAATGACAGAAATGAAACTTCTGTTTCACACATATTGGGTTGAAATTGGCGGTTTTTTTTCATAAATAGAAAACTTCGCCACTTCTATGATTTAAAACATTATATCAAACTAGTGGCCCGCCCCGGCTTCGCACGGGTACAATGTAGTTACTAATGTGGTGAGTGTAAAGTTTTTAGACTATACTACAGGATATCTATATAGGTATAGTAGTGGCCACAAAATAAGGACGCCAGTCGATTTTCATACAAACGAAGTAACTTTTAAGCATTGCTTCTCCGCCAGGGATTGACCGAGCGGTGATCTGGTGATGGCCATCCAGGGAGTGAATGGAGGAGATCCAGATTTCTATACACACCCAAGTGATCTGACCAGCATTTTAAGAGATGTAAGGATATGTTTAAAAAAACGCGAATATAGTATAGAAATGTATGAAAACTTGCAACTGTAAATTCTTATGCTTACATCTCTTAGAATGATGACCGATCAGTTGGGTGTGTATTGCTATCTGAATCTTCTCCATTTACTCCCTGGATGGCCATCATCAGATCACAGCTAGTTCAATCCCTAGCGGAAAACCAAGACTTCAAAATTACCTCGTTTGTATGAAAATCGACTTGTGTCCCTAATTATGTGGCACCACTATATGTATATACGACGTACACAACATACGCAAGGGGTGTTATAAGTTTGACTTGTGTGTGTCTGTCTGTCTGAAGCAACCTAGCTCCCAAACTTATGGACCGATTTTGATGATCTAAGTGTACAGACGGCGGGACTCCTGAACCATTGATCCGATTATGATGAAACTTTGGCGAGTTGTTCTGCTTACGACCGAGAAAGTCCCTGGCTAAGAAAACGGAGCATTGCAATATAAGCATGCCGGGTGCAGCTAGTTCTAAATAAAAATATGTTGTGCATTAGCAAAATTCTCAATCTCGATCATCCAACACTTCTCTATAATAAAAATCAGCTGTTTCATACAAAAATTCAAATCGAAAATATCAATATGTGTTTCATACGTTTTGATATTTTCGATTTGAATTTTTGCTGATTATTTTTTCGCGATTTGAGAGTTGGTCCCAATAGTAAAAGTTGTTCAGTTTGATGGTCCCTATATACCATATTCGGCATTAGGGGTATTTTTGTAACATGTTCTATACCTACCACATTTCTTGTCATGTTATCCGGTTGCAAAATAAAAAGGCTGTTCGGCGAGCTGACTCTCGAGCAGGCGACATTAGAGCTGGCCATGGGAAAAACAATCACTGCAGATCTACACCAGCCGCGCTTAAACTTTGTCCCTGTGCTTTATTAATTGTCATAGCATAGGCGACTTGACCGAATATTGTATTCTTTTAAAATTAAACTGATAATTAGAAGGAATAATTTTGCACCTTATTACAACGCAAGGAAGGAAAAATGACAGCACTGCCAACATAACGCCATAGGTACTATTCAATGAAATGCATTCTACCTACTCTCAGGGGAAATGACCAAAGACAATGTAATATTACGTTGAGATGACAAATGATATTTATTTTTCTTAATTAATCAATCAAATGCACAAAAAAGTTTCAATTCCGACGTCGAAGTCAATCACAGCAAAATTAGCTTTATATCACTTTTTAACCCCGTTAGGTGATAAATATTAAAAAAATACGAAACACGTGTTCAATTAATTTTGTGGAAGAATGTCTATGCCAAATTTCAAGTCAATCGGGCCAAGAAATAAAAAAATACTTATTTATTTTTCTAAAACAAAAAAATCTACAAAAATGACTCTTCTTTTTGTTAGCAGAAATGACAACTTTATTCTTTTTAAGTTAGCCAAAACTTAGCCTAAACTCATTTTTTTCGCTTAATCTAAGTGACATACGTTATCTTAGTGTTTAAACATTAGTGCATTAAAGTTTTAAAACATTGTTACACCTTGGTTTTGGTGTCGGTGGGGACCTAATACTTTTCTGGACAATGCGAATACGAGCCAAACACGCATGCGAAATCAGCATGATAGAGAGGGATTACTCGATCATGCAGACTGATACAGGTCTGCTTTTTGTAGGGTTTATTCTTAAAATAGAAAAAATAGTATAAATCGCAGCCCTGTATCAGTCTGGTGTCAGTCTAAATGATCATGTAATCCCTGTCATAGGAAATAGGCCCTTTTATACCATAATACTCTATAATAGCGTCACTCTTTTAAAACTGTCACAGTAAGTAAGTAAGTTATAATTGAGGTTTGAACAGACATTGAACTGTCTGTTCAAACCTCAGTTATAACTTTAGTTATTCTTCTGAGGTCAAACCGCCCCGCGCGCCAAGTAAAAGTCTCTTGCACTAGTGTGGCCGCATGTTATACGTTTTAGACAAACGGTTTCCGAATGAGTTTTCCGCATTCGGAATTCCGTGAGCCTAGCGCAAACGTTCGGATTTTGTAGAAGACCCTGTCCAGAATTACGCGCGAGTGAGACGCGTTTCGTTATACAATGTTTGTTTAGAACAAAGGCGTTGGTAACGTGTGGAATATTAACAGCAATCGAACCACAATCGCGTGACAAATCGCAGTGAATTCGCCCTTTCTAGACAAGGTCTTAGGATTTTATGCTACCAGTACGTTCAGTGCTGGTTGTGTGAACGCACGGTGCGGCGATGGAGAACGTCTATTTAATTGCGATTTAATTGCTACAGACCCTATACTTGCACCTATTGCGCCAAATGCGCTAAAACGGCAACACTGGGGCATCTTACAAAAATCTAAATTCTACTGAAAAGAAAAAAGAAAATTTACTAAAGATCTAATTTTAGGTTTTAAGCTTTGTGTTATTTAATGACTCCATAAGTCCAAAGATATTTTAAAGAAACAAAAAATAAAAGAATAGCTCAATTAATCAATACAATTAATAAATTAAATATAAATATTGGACATCTACATAAATAATTTCCAACTACCGAAGAGGTAGAAATCTACTGCATCTGGTCACACTTATGGAAAATTCCGAACGTATGCGGCAGTACAAAAAAAATGTAGGCCAGTGCTGCGTTCCGCATGCCGTCATTAGGTTTTTATCCGTGTATTGATCCTCATTCTAAACGTACGTACGGAATGTTTTCCGTACGGAAAAAACCGACAGTCAATGTTTTTTTACTGACTCCATATATCGATTTGATGCATTCGGATCTCCGAATCCGGAAAAAAATACGGAAAACATATGTGCATACATATGTTTTCCGTATTTTTTTCCGCCATCCTAAATAGTTCAGCAGTATAACCTGTATTGTTCTGTGTGGGCGGTAAGCTCGCTTTGACAGGACAATGGTAATAGTGTCAATCTTACAAGCTCTAAGGCTGAGGATCTAATAGAGATGTGCGAAGAAGCTGAGCGTAAATCGAGCAGAGCTGAAAGAGCAACACAGTCAGACGCTGACAAGCTGACGGTGACAAGTATTTAATTCATCAACGCCCGAGCGAACGCAGGCGGCCGGATAACAATGGAATATCTATTGTGTCTCATTTTCCGGGCGTTGAAGGGTTAACTTGTCGCGCTCTTCATCTGAAATGACAGTTAACATAGCACAGCTGACAAAAAGGTGCTGGAGTGCAGATCAGGGGCCAGTATCAGAAGCGTTGACCGCCAAAAAGCCAGATGGTCGGATGACATCACCAAAATAACTGGAGGAACTGAATGAAAAGACGACAAGACGAATAGGGATGGCGTGCGAATGAAGAGGCCTACTCAGCTGTGGGTGACTTGAGGCTGAAGAAGAAGAAAAAAAACATCGACAGATTTGCAATGGAGCGATGTAAAGACAAAATAGCTGGCTAGACATTCTTGAACTTTACTGCGCCAGATAAAAGTAGAGCCTACTACGTAAATGGAATGTCAATCATCGCACAATAATCCTCTTTCGTTGCTTAATTTTGGCAATTCTTATTCCTGAATGAGCTAATAGCTTTAGCTGTATCTGCTACTTACGTCGAAACTTGAAATCACGGTGTTACAAACGCCAGCCGTAGTAGTATTTGCTTAAGTCACTACACAGCCTTGCAACCATTTCTAGCACACCTCTCTAGATTTTCTTATTTTAAATCTTTTTTCCCTTGACTAGCCCATAATAGCTGCGTTGAGTAGGTCATTGAAAAATGAAGGTTTCAGGTAATTAGCTATGCTGTGCTATGCTCTATTCTTCGTTAAAACAAAGTATACAACTTACGATCAGTGTTTCTTTGCTCATGTACAGCCCAGCTACCATACTTCTTCGATGCACACGCTGCCTAAGAATCACGTTTGATGAATGGCCAAGGTTCCGCTTTGACAGAGAAGTGTTGATCTGAACCATCCATTAATTCATACATTTTTTTTATATTAAAGTATTTTAGAATAAAAATACAAAGTTAAATACAGAAATTACAGTCCAAGTAGTATTTAAAGGCTTGCCTTGATTATTTCTCATTACATTTGTCACGTTCTTCGATGTCTTAAGAACGTTAGTTTAACTCTTAAAACTTAACTTCATCATCATGAAATATTTTACCTGTTTTTTCTTCATTACAATTTTCGCTACTGCATGTGAGTATGATTGTATTATTATTGTTATACTAGAATTTATAAACGTGTCTCAGAATAGCTCAGGGCTTTCTGAGATTTTTCTTGTAGTTAATATTTCTGAAAACATATGAATTAAGTATTTGGTTTTTTGCAATATTTAGTCAGTTGAGGAGCTCGGTCGTAGTGTAATAGGGCCTGGCTCAGCGATTGTGGAGGTTAAGCAACTTTCGCAAGGGTCGGTCATGGGATGGGGGACCAAAATTTTGTTTTTCTCGACTTCTTCCGTGCTCCAGATGGCACGTTAAGCTGTTGGTCCCGGCTACATTTGCAATCGTTAGCACCCATCAAACCGCAATGGGCCCGCGTGGTGGGTCATGTGGCCTATCCTCCTGATCCACCCACGAGGAAGGCATGTGCCCCAGTAGTGACATTAAAACTGGCTGATGGTCAATAATCAGTGTCTTTTTTCAATCATACCAAGGTTAGTACAATTTTCCAAAGTATGTCCAGTAAAATTATAATATAAGGTACTAAGACGATTAATATTGTATGAAGATACTTTAACATTTAAAATTAGAATCTTAGGGTGACATAAAATGTGTATTATGTGTCAGGACTACTTTAGTTGGTAGTCAGGTCACGTGTTAAAAACCTAATGGTTAAAATTACCGTTTGATGTAGGATTAAAATTATTAAGTTCAAATATCAAATGAATTGATGGAGATTATGGCAATAAAAAGGTAATCTGATCTGATAAATCCTTTCGTGATTGAGTTTTAAACCTTTGACCTGACTATCCTCTGAAGTCCTGGCACTTAATTTTACACCTTACATTATTATCATCATTGTGAATGCAATAAATAAAACAATGAAATTATTCTTTCCCAGTTGCATGTGGACCTTCAGAGGAGCATGTTAGCATATGCCCAAGATTTTCGGAGCTGACTTGCGGCGAAGTCTCCTTATTTCGCATTGACTGCCCGCTCCCGGAATGCTACTGCATATATCCATTTTACAGAGACCCAACCACCGGAAAATGTGTCACAGTAGCAGATTGTGCTGTCAAATTACTTAGCGCTCTTCCACCTCTATCTCTTTTTCCAGCCCTAACAGACAGTTCACCTGATTATATGCCTGATCTAACAGGAGCGGATTTGGTTACGAAAAACTGAAGAAACGGCCAACAAAAACAACAGTTTTTCAAATCATCGAAAATGCTGTAAATTGAGATCGTAATAAAAACCACAGTATCTCATCTGATATTGTACAACTTGTGATGTAATTATATATATTATCAATTATCAGGGATCTTAAAAAGCTTTGCAAGCTCTTTTCTTTCATCCAGTATAATATTTTTTTTCTGTTACTCTTACAACAAAATTTTCAGTATCTGAGATTACTCCGTGTCCATTTTTACCAACTCTTCATAACGTTCCTCAGTGGTTAGGATTCCAGGTGTAGTGCGCTTTCACTTTTGGCCTTATTGTCACTTAACATCAGGTGAGGTGAAGTTCAAGCACATCCTTTTATGGATAAACATTTTTATTAACAAGTTTTTACTGTTGCTTTAGTTTTTGTGTTTGTTTGTCCACAAACTTAGCAATCAATTTAATCCTAGCTTTCCGATGAGCTAGAGACTTATAACTTTGAACATAGGTCATAGCTAAAAGTTAGTGCAATATTAGGGTATCATTGAGCTGATCTGATGATGGAGCTGGAAGAAGGCCACAGGAACTCAGTAATAAAACCATACAACCCGATACAGTTTGGGTTGGACTCATTAGAATCGTCTTGACAAGTACTATGACGGTAGACGAGAGTCCAGGGTCTGATGATGAAGCTGGAAGAAGGCCACAGGATCTCAGTATTGAAACCATGCAACCCCATCGAGTTTGGGCTCATTTGATTCGACTTGACGAGAGAAATTATTGTATACTTTTTTGTCCTTTTTAGAAACGTTTTTTTTATAAAAAACTGTTTTTTTATAAAAATTTAAAATTTGTATAAAATTTTTAATAAACAATATTTTTTTTAGAAATTGAGCTCTCTGAATGACCAATAAAAATATTTTTATTTTGTTATTATAGTTTTTAATTTCGAGATTTTTTATTTTTGTTGAGCATATTGAAAATAAAAACAATAGTTAAAACGTAGTTTTTATTATATGACTGCCTTACTTTTTTGCCCGTGGTCGTACTGCGTAGTCCTACTAGTATAACCACGGGCATTTTATTTTGTCCGTTGTTCTCATTGGACCATGGGCATGTAGCATTACCTGTAGTAGTTCAATGAAATGAATTCATTCAAACAGTAGAAGCAAATTTTTCTTGAGCCAAATAAATAATTGAATTTACAGGGTGAAATCAAAGTCATTGGCAATCTTACAAAGTTAAGTAAAAAGTTAGTTAAAAAAGGTTAGATTCTTAGTCATACGTTATAACTAGAATCTAACCTTTTTATGACTAACGATTTTTTAGTTTTATTATTTTTTTTTAAATAAAATAATATTAACTTATGTTTTAGCATCTAATTTTTTACTTATGATTTCTTGAGATTTTTAAAAATATTGATTATAGATCACTTTGATTTTACAAATTTTTTTCTAAAGTTATTAATATCGCGGTTAGATTCTTATAAATAACAGAAATATTAAGGGTTACATCGATAATCCTCGATTTAAACGCGATGATTTCAAGATGTCATGACACCCGTTATCCGCTCCTTTTCTCAAGAGTGACACACAGTTGCTTTTCCGCCTTACCCGAATTAATAAACGTGTCAATTTTGTAAATTATTTAACAATTTGGTGTCCATAGTGTCAGCCAATTCGAAATTAGAAAATATACAGTGGCCGGGTGAATCTACGTTGTTTTGTTATGTTTCTTACTTCCTGCGTCATTGTCGTTTACTCGAAAATCTTGAAAAATCCAATGCATCACAACGAAATTTGCCATCATTTACGTTAGAGTACGATAATAAATTATATTAATTTGCATATTTTTAACTTATTTATTGCGATGCATTGGATTTTTAAAGATTTTTGAGTAAACGACAACGACGCAGGAGGTAAGAAACAACGTAGATTCGTCCGGCCCTACCATGAGTTGAAGCAAATTGTTTACGCTACCGTAAACTATCGGATATACTGCTCACAGTCAATGCGAGCGAAAGAGAGAGAACGGTTGCTTACGGTAGCGTAAACAGTTTGCATCAACTCATGGTCACTGATCAAACTGCACACTGACATTGAAATGTAAATTGTGAAAATAATTAAAAAGCCACGTTAATTAAATACGCCGGGGCTCTATTTTTGAAATCATTCGACGATCGACTATAAAAGAAAATAAGTAGTAAAGAGAATGATTTCAAAAATAGGGTCCCTGGTCTATACCCCCACACATCAGGGCCGTGCCAGGGACGTTGCCGGGACGGAGCCTAAGCTATGTGGGGCGATCCAAGATTCTGTATGTGAAACAAATAAACGTTTTGCTCCGTCATCGACGACTTCGTTTTGGAACCGGAGTTTAAGTAGGGACGCCCAACATAGCTTGGGCTCCGACCCGGCCACGGCCCTGATGTCTGGGGACAGATCTTACGTCAAACCCACCGTTATTAAAAGAAGATAGTCCTTTGTCACACCTCGGACACACCATACAAAAAGTGAGATTCAACTACAACATAAACAGATAACGTTTGTACACGCTGCGAATGTGTGCGTGAACCTTTTAGGGTTGACTCTTGACATCTGTTGAGCTCGTATGTTAGTACAAACAACTCGCGCGCGTGACACGGCCCCGGAGAATGAACCGCTGATCTAACCGCCGATCGTGCGGTGCGGTGCGGTGCGGTATCTCGGATCGGCGGGAGGCGGAGCGTGGCGTTCTGTACGTCAGTACTATACTAATTCTGTGCCCTTAAAGTTCATGTCATCCATGTTATCTACTATTTCGTCAGGTATGATGTTTAATCGAAAATGACACCTAATACCAGAGTTATAGTTAAAGCAATGACACGTCATTTTTTTAGCACAGTTGCAATTTTCAAGAGGCAGCCGGATGGCTCGCGGTATTTGAGCTGCCGAACTGTTGTGGAACCGCCCTGTGCAACCTAAACAGAGCCAGCTAGAGTGAGGGATGGCATTAAATGCCACCCGATTTCAATGATTTTCAATGCATTTTTAATTTTTCTCCTATTTCCGCCACAGGCCAAGTTGGCTCAGCCTGTCGATTCTGATCAAACTCGAACCTCACTTTGAATCTTAATTCACTGCGCAGGAATTTTAAATCATAAATGAGATAATGGTAAATTCTTGATAGAGACATTCTGAGAAATATTTTTATTGCCATTACTGTTTTGTTGATACTTACAAATAACTCTTTAAGCATAGAAACACAATATAGATTAGAATCTACTAGTCACACATATTTTTTTTTGTCATGGGTGCCGGCAGCAGGGTGCAAGGGGGTGCACTCGCACCGGGGTCCTGACACGGGTGTCAGGATAAAAGTATAGAAAAAAATTCATGTTCTTTATTAAGTTACTGTTTGGATAAAAACTGAAGGCGTCTAGGTTGCTGTCCAAATTTGTTCAGCACCTTATCAATAAATTCAGTATCCTTCTCTATTAATAAGTTAAGGGGCTGACATGAGCCAACTAGCGCCGTCAGTCGATTTTATTTTATTTATTATAAATAAGCCCAATTTCTTAAAAAAGGAATCAGTCAAGGTCTTGTGAATGACGGCTAATATTTATTGAATAACGTTACCACATTACAAAATGCGTGCAATAGTTTAAAAACGGGTTTGAACCAACAGCGGCTACTTTTACTAAAATCGCGTTTTAAACTGTTTGAATGCCTTTTTAAACTATGTAAAGTTATTCAATAAATATAAGACGTTATTAACAAAACCTTGACTGAGTCTTTTTTTGAGAAAATGGGCTTATTTAGAATAAATAAAATAAAATTGACTGGCGGCGCTAGTTGGCTTATGTCAGCCCCTTAATGCGTAGACGCAGATGCACCTCCCTGGAAGAAATCCTGGCGGCGCCCATGTTTGTTGCTATTTTTCTTTCTCTCATGTACAAACGACAGCTCGTCAGGTTATACAGTTAAACTGCGAAAACTGGTTTTATTACTTAGAGCATAAAGGCGATCTCATGGTCAACATGTATGTCTATGTATGTATGTCTAACTAATTAAATAATGTTATTTATTTATGAATCTATGTTAATGGTAACATGTATGAATACTTTGAATGTAATGTCTGGAAACGATATACATATTTGTAAATATCGTTCCTTCTAATAAAGCTGATAAGTTTTTCGCGCCCATTTTTCTTGTCAGCTAAAAGACGTCATAATGGGTGGTAGGATGAAAGAATTGACGATTTAAAAATGCTTGTTATGTAAGCTTATTTGAATAAAGAATTTTTCAATTTCAATTTCAATTTCAATTTCAATTTCAATTTCAATTTCTAAGGTGCAGTCGTGTGTACATCTTTAATGTATACCCAGCCTAAGAATTGCGTTAAATTAATGGCCAAGGTACCTGACCTTTGACATAGAAGCGATGTCTGTCGATTCTGTAACTAAACTCGCATCTCATTTCAACCTCACTTTACTTTGCGTGAATTTGTTATTAGAAATTAGCTGAATATAAAGCTAAATTACCGATTGCAAAAGATTTTAGATAGCTGCCGTAGCTACCGTTTGTGACTAATGAAAAAACGGTCAACAGCGAGTCGGAGATTTTTCTCTATGCAAACTTCGGAGATAAGGGCTGGGGGGGGAACGGAAATTACGAATTCCCGCGCAGTGAAGTGAGATTGTGAGAGTGAGATTCGAGTTTAGTTACAGAATCTATAGGCAGGGCTGAATTCCATTTTTAGGGATCCGTACCAAAATGGTACAAATGAAACCCTTATGGTGCGACTCCGTCTGCCTGTCTGTCTGTCACAGCTGGATATCTCGAGAACTACTTAATGCTATCAACTTGAAATTTGTAATTTCCTTGAATTGAATTATCTGCACTACTGCCATTGACGACTGACGTCGTTTTTCTCACAGCGATGACCGACGTCATACGCCTGTGGAATCTCCTAATTAGACCAGCTTGGAGAAGACTGGTTACCCTCGAGCCGGCTGACCTCCTTTTTTTTTTATGCCGAAGAAAAACGCCTTTACGCGCTTCCCCTCCCGCAGGTGAGCGAGAGGGGGGTATGTGGGGCTCGCCAGGAGGGGACCGCAACATTCAACGTTGCAGCTCCCTCCACGACTGCCTCCCGTGATCCCACCCAACCGAGTGGTTCGATGGGATCTCGGGAGGAGGGAATACCCACTAAAAAACTCCGGCACTTGCCCACTCGCCACCAGAAGGTCATTCGGGGGACCATGGGTGGTATTCTCCCCACGAGCCGGCTGACCTCCTGACCTGTAATAGTTTTAGATGACGTTTGCTCAACTATTTTGCAAATAAGAGAGTAATAAGACTGAAAGGGGGTCTTAAAAATTCGAAGTGAGGCTACTAGGGCATATGGGGTATCATATGAAAGAGCGCTGTTTGCAAATTCTTAATTTTTTTTTAAGGCTGCATAATTTTCGACTTTTGATGAAAAATGTGGAAAAATACCGTTTCTTCCCCTTATCTCCGAAGTTTGCATAGAGAAAAATCTGAAATTATTTTATGTGATAGAAGTTTATGTAAAGATTACAGGGAAAATAAAACGATGTCTCTAAATAGTAAACTTCTTTCAGAATTATGGTACGGAACCCTCGGTGCGCGAGTCCGACTCGCTCTTGACCGTTATTTTTCATATACAAAGTATTTCAATTAGCATAAATATTGAAATTACAAATAAATAACATTTAAAGGCTCGCCTATTTTATTTCGATTTACATTGTTACGTTATTCGACATCTCGAGAACGTTGGTTTAAATAATATTTATAAGTATTTTACTTTATAATTATGAAACTTTTTACCGGTTTTTTCTTCATTACAATTTACGCAACTGCATGTGAGTAAAATTAAAATATCCACATATTTTAATTATATATTTATTAAATTACGATGCCTTAAGTTTAGTGTCTGTTAGATGTTTTTTTTTATATTTAAAAACAAATCTTTCTATAAACATTGAAAAATTACAAGATTCATCTTACACACAAATTTCACTTTTTGCCAAAAAACAAGTAAAATGTTTTAAAGTCTAAGTTAAGGCTCGGAACAAGCATTAATTGTTTTGAAAACAAAAAAAATATGCAAGTTCTTTTGAAACAAATCCATCTATTGTTGTTTAAACATTGTCTTACAACTTGTTTTTAGTTTTCTCGGGTGGATTAGATTCTAATGAGCCGCTGTTTTTTAAGTAGCTACTTTTCTGAAATCATGTGAAATATTCGATGATTATAGAAGCATGGCTAATCTTTACTTACAATCATCCTACAGCGCCTTGTCCATGTAATATAAATATACAAGGTGTTACAAAAGTACCCCTAATGCTGAATATGGTAGATAGGGACCATCAAATCAAACAACTTTTACTATGGGACCAACTTTGAAATCGCGAAAAAAAAAATCAGCTGTTTCATACAAAAATCAAAATCGTAAATATCAAAATGTATGAAACAGCTGATTGTTTTTCGCGATTTCATAGTTGGTCCCATAGTAAAAGTTGTTCAGTTTGATGGTCCCTATCTACCATATTCGGCATTAGGGGTACTTTTGTAACACCTTGTATATTATAGTTATTTGACTTGAGAATGGATTCTACTTTTAAGGTATAATAGACGTTTACATTCTGTTACGTCACATTTCTAAACACGCGGCCGATATAATGTATGGCGCGAAAAAGAAATTTGTGATTATCTAAGCAAAAAATGTTTTTATAATAATGTTTCCATAACAACATTGTTTTGTAAATACGTATGGATTGTAATAATCAACACTATTTTGTCACTAGAACATTTTGTTTTTTGTTTCCGACTGGAGTATTAGAAATCATAGTAAAATTCGTAAAATCGAGCCAAATTTTCGCGTAGGGGTTTATTTTGCTTCCCTTTCTGCTCTATTATACCTTAAAAGTAGAATACATTCTCAAATCAAATACCCAATTACAGAGCGACTCTCAAGGAAAGACGTTTATTTATTAGTCTCGCAAACTTCGATGATTTCTCTACGAGAGTCGCTGTATGTGATTTTCATTCATCTTGAGCGAGCGCTACAATTTTTATAATGATTTCTGAGACAATTTTTTTTATGACACCACAATCACCTACACCATTGAAATATAGCGTAAAGAAAGCAATAAATGAAAATAAAACTTTTTTTATTACCAGTTGGATGCTCGGGACCTTCAGAAGAGCAGGTCAAGTTATGCCCAAGATTCTCACAGCCGACTTGCGGTGGAATCCCTATACTACGCTTGGACTGCGTGCAGGCAGAATGCTACTGCAAACCTCCACTGTACAGAGACCCAACCACCAGAGAATGTATCACAATCGGAGTTTGTCTTGGCAAATTATTTAATAATTTACCAGACCTGTTCTCTTTACCTCATTTAACTCCAGCTGATCTGCCTCCACCTGGTCTATTGGGAGCACCGGATGAGGAATTGGAAAAAATGAAGTGATCTGCAATCTGTGATCCGCGAATACAAAATGATCTGGGGACCTACCGGCTAATTTTTCGAACTTCAGCGGGTCTGCCGAGCTTCAACTTAAAACAGATAAATCGAAGTAAGGAGTTTCGTATTGTACTATTCGCCGAAGTTGTTCAGAAGATATCGATGTTCGTGTGACATCATGAATTAGGGTTCGCCATTTTGGCCCGATTGGGGCTCGATTTATCTGTTTTAATTTGAAGCCCGGCAGACTTTCTGAAGTTCGATGCGTTAGCCGGTACAGTCCCAGACCCTAAAATCATCAAATAGCTGTGACCAACAAACTTTTTCTTCTTTTTAAAAAGTTTTTTTAAACCACTTGAACCGACTCGTTCAAGTGATTTAAATAAAAACATGTACCTACCATAATAAAAAACCCACCAAAAACATGTTGATGATGATGAAAAATGGTCTTGCCATATGGTTCGCACTGTCAAAAAACTATCAGACCTCACGTTGAGCTAAGCTTCTAACTCTACACACCCTAATTCTACAAGCCCTAACTTCACAAACTCTATACCTTAGCCAAAATATGTGGCTAGGCCATTTCGATACATTCACATGTGCGTAAGATGAAATTTTTTTTCAGTGTTTATTACTTTTCTGTTATATAATGTTCTTGTAGTAACGAAAAGGCCAAACCACATATTTTGACTAAGGTGTACAATTTGTGGTATTAGAGCGTGTAGAGTTAGAAGCTTGCCTCTACATGAGGTCTGATATGGTCTCGCCATTATGGCTTGCACTGTCAACAAGTTATATTTGGCATCATTTTACATGACAATATTAATTTATGGTAGGATTTCACTTCTTTTAGTACGTTGCTTATGATATTTTTTTTTTCTTTTCTTGGATGTATTTCTTGCACATCAGAGGTACATTTTTCATAGCCCACTCTCTATCTATCTTAACAAAGAGTTCCTATATCATTTTTCAGACCTTTAGCATCATCATTTGCGGAAGTCTCATACAAACTTCCATCCCTTAGTTTAAGGGGGTTAAAGTTTCAAGTTTTAGATTTTTTTGTTGTTTGTGTACTAATGTACACTAGCTTACATACCAGCTTTCTAGGACTTCAGGACTTCCTGAAGTCCTTACCCTAAGAATTTTGATGATCATCGGTCAGTGAGTCAGTAACGAAATCGGGTTTTTTTAGATATCAATAAAATCTAAAGTATAAGAGCTATGCAATTTAAATTCTAAATGTTCAATAAGTCCACTATTCACATTATATTCTGAGAATTTTGTTTATCTGGTATAACAAACCCAAGTTATGAGGATTCAAAAACGACGAAGCGCTTCGAGAAAAAATATGAGTATTTTTTAGTTTCGCAATATTTGCAGATGGTTAAACATTTTGTTATTACTGAATAAGTCATAGGTGTTATTTTAGCAATTACATTTTTAAGTATATAAATATTATAATGTAACTCTCAAATTGCATACCCGTTATGGGTCTACTGTTGTTAAATATAATACTGCAATTCGACCTGCAAATTTTAAACAGTATTTATGGCAATAAAAACTATTCTATTCTATACAAAGAGCTAGGTTAAGTAGGCTGTTTAATTACATCTTTGTTTTTCTGTTACTTGTAAAAAATATAGTTTGTTATTACAGTTATAGGTACTTATTTTTGTTTGTTGAAACAAATAAAAAAACACAACTGCGAGTACTAAAATTCCAAACACTTTGATTGAGTGTGGAAGTATATACCCTCACATTATTTAGGGTATTTCCTCAAATTGATGAAATTGCGCTGGCTTGTAGCGAAGAAGTAAAAAGTACTAGAAAATTTCGCCACATAGACTGTGATTTACCTAATAGCGACTCGGTAGCATAATTAGGTACTAATTAGTCAGTGCATTGGGCCGGAATCCCAAGGGTGCGGGTTCGAGTCCCGTCTGAGGTGCTACGGGTCAGTCAATTTTTTCTAGTATTTTTCTAATATTATTTATCTTAAGATCAACTACATACGTTTAAAGCTGATATAACATTATACAATCATCTCACATAAACCATTGAATTTCATAAAAATATCAGTTACTATTCCAAGTTTCACGATAACTATCGTGAGTTAAACCAATTACCCAAGGTAAAATTACTACAAAGGAATTCCAAATGCTTATAGAAAACCCGATGTATCTCACATCAGAACTTACTTCCAGTGAGAAATATTTATTATCAACATTAGATAATCCAACACCTACACCTCTAAATCGTGCGCTTTCACGTTCAACTTTCTGCCACATAAATTTGACGTTTTTTGAGAAGATAGGGCATGCGCTATTGCCTGTTCTATTGCATGCCCTGAGCCATGCCTCTGTTGAAAGCGCAAGAAGAAAGCGAAAGGGCACGGTCAGCATGTGCAATTAGGATCAGCGACGATGTTGTTTAGTGGCTTATCAGAAAGCTTATGCCACCACATAATTTTTCTCGATATCTCTTAAACCTGAGAAGTTATACGAGCTAGAACGCTGTTATTTTGGGGTCCTTATGACGTCATCGGCCACGTGCGCGAACCTTACGTCGTACGTGATAAAGCACATATTGCATTTAGCTTGGCATTTCCTTTAAACCCTTATATCTAAACCATTTCTAAACGGATTTCAAAAAATCTTTCACTAGGGCTCATAGCTATGTATATATTTTTATATTATTTCAATAAAAGTTTAGGATTCAAACCTTTTTTTTTATGCCGGAAAAAACGCATTTCACTGATGACAGTGAATGCTTTGAGGCATGCGTCATATGAAACTGAAAGGGAAGCGGAAAGCGATCGTATGAAGACACACCCTAAGGGTAAGAAATAAGTGAAACATTGCAGATACTGAGAAGATTTAATTAATTCACTATGTTAGTAGTAGTGTAAGTGATTATTCCAACGAGTATGCCTACATTAGTCAAAAACATGTATTGACAACAATTCCTGAAAAGCTATGAGTATAATAGGTTTAATATTGTTAATTAATACTTGACAACATCACATACATTGCTCCGATTCCAAAGTAAGCTAAAACACTTGTGTTATGGAAATCAGAGACAACACTGGTATCACAAACACCCAGACCTGAGCCAATATGGAAAAGTTCGTTTTCTAAATTTACCCGACCGGGGATCGAACCCGGGACCTCAGAAATGGTGACACCTTGAAAACCGGTGTACAAAGCCACTCGACCACGGAGGTCATCAAAAGAATATGGTTCGCCCCGAACGAATAAAAAATAGCGCCCTCTGTTCCGACTATAGGCGAACCAGTCGCTGCTGTTGCGCGTGAGCAAAATTGTATGAATATTTCAATTTATATTGTGATGATATGAAGTTAACAAACCGTCACACAGATGGCGCTGTTTTACATTATATTGAAAATGAAAATAAAAAAGTAATTGGGAAGGTGCCGAAAATTTAATTATCTTAAGCGACTTCGCATAAAGTCCCGGCTCCCTGCGTTTTGCAGGTAATAAATATAAACCAAACAGCATCGGACCTGTTGAGTGGGTTATGGCTCATTGTCTTTATCTTTGACATAGTCTTCATCCATATCACCAAAATTGATCAATACAAAATACTCTTGACGACCTCCTTGGTCGAGTGGCTCTCTGAGGTCCCGGGTTCGATCCCCGGCTGGGTCAATTTAGAAAAACGAACTTTTCTATATTGGCTCAGGTCTGGGTGTTTGTGATACCACCGTTATCTCCGATTTCCATAACGCAAGTGCTTATGTGATGTTGTCAAATATTAAAAAAAAATATGGTAAGCCCCCAGCAGTGAGGACTGAAATGCCAAATCCCAAAATCAGCCAAATAGTCCAAAAGCTGTCTGATTATGTGTATCAAGATTTATAACAAAATTCCTACCGATAAAAAAAAAACTAAGTGGAAATTCATTAACCATAAAATTGTACAGGTGGCTCTGACAATAGGCTTTTTATGACATTAAAGAAATATGGAAATTGTCGATGAATGTATCAAGGTATTACTATTTTATTATATAAGTTCTACAAAATTTGCATGCTATAAAAATTAGCAAATTGATTTGAATGAAATAACTTTGTAAATCTACCTGTTAGCAAATAAAGATAAAATAAAAATATTAAATATTTGACAACATCACATACATTGCTCCGATTCCAAAGTAAGTAGATAAGTGTTATGGAAATCAGAGACAACGGTGGTATCACAAACACCCAGACCTGAGTCTATATTTAAAAAAGTTCGTTTTATAAATTGACCCAACCGGGGACCTCTAAGATGGCGACACTTTGAAAACCGGTTTACAAAGCCACTCGACCACGGAGGTCGTCCTAACCTAAAGAAGAGAAATTCATCTTAAATAAACTTACATAAGTATTTTATTCTATTCCGGATAGAAAAGTCCTATAAATATAAAAAGTATTATTTGAAAGTTATTACTATTAACACGTCACAAAAAATACTAAATTCATTTTTAACTGTTTATTTCATAAACAAGGATTATAACTAGATAGATTTTAATCTAGTTTTTGTCTATAAAAAGACAGCAAAATCATTGCTCTGAGTTGTGTATTTCAAGAGTTATTGTTGTTTGAATATGAACCTTTATAAACCACCAAATGTTATTTTTTTAAATAGACACAAGTAAAACCTTTTTTTTTTAATAATTTGATAATTTTATCAGAATACAAATGTCACTAAACGTTAATAGCAAGTATTTATAAATTTTTAATTTATCCATTTTCGAAAATTAACATTTTAGTTAGTGATGTGCATGCGAGTCGGATATCAGATATACCTTTCGTAAGCAATATACCAGGATAATTACATTATGAAACCAGATATTTACCCGCGTGGCGTTTGGTCCTTAATCATAATAATATGTCAGCTAAAGGACACTGAACTCCTTCTCACTAATCGTAGGCGGAAGGAGAGGTACCTTGTGACGCAAGTTTTGTTGAGTGGGAGGGGCTTGGCTCACTTTGACAAGACAAAGCTAGTAATCTAGTGATTGGTTGTAAGGCTACGTATCCAACAAAGATGTGCAAGGAAACTGAGCAGTGCAGGCGATGAGGGTGAATCGAGAACCCTTATTTATACTGATACAAGCTCTATTATTACCCTAAACAGCTGAGCTACAAAATATGAAGTCAAGCACATCTCTAGTAATCAAAAACATTACCGTATTGTGAAAAGAGAAATATTGTACCTTACTTAAGAGTACTCTTTTCACAATGGTTTGAGACTTCCGCCAAGTGACGTCTGATTCAATCAAATAATTACCGTAATTTGTTTCGGTTCGCTAGGTATTTACTTCTTGATTACTTCTCCATGTGCTGAATATAGCCTGATTTGGCTTGAGATTGTTTTTTTGTACGAAATGTCTGTATGTGCGTGCACGGAAATAAACAAAACGTCTTAGCGACGTCGCTCACTGGTAAGTCGCGGTGGGTGGTGGGCACTCTTGAGACCCCACCGCAACCTCACCTCGACCGTGCCGCGACTCTAGTACCTAAAGAAAGAAAGAAAGAAAGAAAGAAAGAAAGAAAGAAAGAAAGAAAGAAAGAAAGAAAGAAAGAAAGAAAGAAAGAAAGAAAGAAAGAAAGAAAGAAAGAAAGAAAGAAAGAAAGAAAGAAAGAAAGAAAGAAAGAAAGAAAGAAAGAAAGAAAGAAAGAAAGAAAGAAAGAAAGAAAGAAAGAAAGAAAGAAAGAAAGAAAGAAAGAAAGAAAGAAAGAAAGAAAGAAAGAAAGAAAGAAAGAAAGAAAGAAAGAAAGAAAATACATTTATTTGACACAGACATGAGAAAAAATAAGATACATGCTGCAGGTACATTAGTGAAGTAAAAAATAATAATTAAAAGATTAGTCTAAAGCATAACATATAAGTAAAAACGGATCTCACGGCTGCGCCAAACTTGGAAGCCAATTCAGCATGTGTCTGGTTGATGAGACCCGACGCTGATTTTCAATTGGCACCTGTTTGTTTTTGACAGCTGAATGTCACAAACGAAAACAGCACACACTCCAATTCAAAAAATACGTGCATTTCATAAAATGATTGTTAAATTATAAGTATACATAGGTAAAATTATGAATATAAAAAATGTGTAAGTAAATAAAATCCGAATATATGTATGTATTATGTAAGTATATATGTATTATTATATATAAAAGATATTGAGGCCAACCAAGAAACAATATCACCTATATAAATGAAATGTTGACGTTGTACAATTCCATATCACGCTGTGCATTAAGAAGGTAATGTTTCATGCGCAGTTTAAAAGTGTGGATCGAATTGATTTGTCTCAGGGGAGGTGGGATATTGTTCCATATTTTAGAGGCAGCGTAGCGAAAGCAGCCCTTAAACGATGCAGAGTTATGCGCAGGCGTAGCCAACTGCCGTGAGCACTGCCTTCTCTCACACTTTCTCCCGATCCAGCCTAGCTTAAGATATAGGTATGATGGCTCCTGATACTTTATTACCCCAAAAAGCAGACATGCCAGGTGCAGCTTTCGCCTCGACTTCATTTTTAGAATATTATTATGATTCAAGAATGGCGTGACGTGAGCTCTAGCTGGTACGGAGAAACAAAATCGAGCACATCCATTTTGTACCCGTTGAATTAGCCGCTCAGTTCTACCCAGCAAACGCGGGCCATATACAGCATCTGCGTAATCTAGCTTGGATAGGACCAACGACTCAGTCAACTGTACACGTAACTCCTCTGACAAGAATGGTCGTATCCTGTATAAAATCTTGAGACAATAAAAGCAATTTCTTACTTATTCCGCGATATGTTCCTCAAACCTCAAGTTTTCGTCAAGGTTTAGACCCAAATTACGAGCTGACGTAACACGCTCTATAGTTTCTCCCTTCAAAGTTACATTTAAATCCTCTGGTAGCTGGCTCAGTTGTTTTTTTGTGCCAAACAGCATATACTTTGTTTTCAGAGGATTTAACAACAAACAATTTGTATTAGACCAGTCAGCGATTCTGTCCAGGTCTTCATTTATGTCGTTAATAGCAGCTAGGTAATGACTAAGTTTAAAGGATATGTAAACCTGAGTGTCGTCAGCATAAATGTGATATTTGCATTTCTGTATGCACTGAACAATGTCCGCACAGTAAAGATTAAATAGACCTATATGAACGCTCTGCCATTTAAGAGGGGAGTTTAAAGTATTCTCGGTAGCAGAATTTTCTGCAAGTCCATTAAATAAAAAGAATTTCGATAGTCGGACGAAATTCGTCATCAATTTACTTGACATTGAACCTTGCTCGTGAGGTAATAGTGTCACGGAGTGGGACGAAAGTCTGCTTATCGTGATTGTTTTTATTTTAATAGGCCTGCTAGTGATGAGGGTAGTTTTTGTCTATGGTTCTTTAGCGGCGCGATCATACCGCTACATAAGCAAATCGATGAAAGACGAAGAAATGCAGGATCAGCGAAAAGTACAATATGTAAACAGACGCAGACGTGGCGCCGCACTACGTCAAGCTAACATCGAGGCAAAAATGTATGAAGACCTGACTCACAATATCGAAGTTTTCTAAGCACTTCGCATAAATACAAATTCCAACATCTTACAGTTGGACTGCGGTCCCCGAGCACAGACACCTAGCTCGGCGGAAGTACTTCCCTTTTCGCTGAATATGTGGTGAAGTAATCCAGCCTCAACAGTTCTCGCTTCGAGTTTCACCTGTCTTGGAATGGGCGAATACAAATACCTAATACTTATGGTTCTCTTACGACATTACCCAAGGTGATAATTTGAAAATTTCGTCGGTTTACCATCATTTGTTTTTTACAAACATGCTTCGAGTGCAACAAAATGTCTAATCAAAATCGAGCAGCACGTTGCCAAAGCTGCTATTCAAGAGTGTGGTTTCAAAAAGATCAATCAACAACCTTACAGCCCAGACCTGTCACCTGTAGTGACTATTTTTTGTTCCCGAAGCTGAAAAAAGAGCTTCCTGGAAAGCTATTTTCAAAAGACAAAGAGCTTAAGGCGACAATAGACGATTATTTTACAGAGATGGAAAATTATTTTTTGAAGGGGATTGAAAAGATGATTTCACGTTGTAAGAAGTGTGTTGAGATTGCAGTGGACTCTATAAAAATAAAATTGTTTCAGTTTTTTCTGCCGTTTCCTTTACACCATAAGAATATTTAAGAATAGTTTCGAGCGGGTAATTTCATAAAAATATGAGCAGCCTTTTTGCTTTAGTCCTCACGTGACCACGGCGGCCCCTGGAAAGGTGTCGAAACGTCGGGAATTCTAAAAACCAATAAATACAAACTAAATAATTCTAAAACAACACCTGAATTGATAATATACGCGCTGTAATCCGTAAAACGTGTTAATACTTATTCATTCATATTTCATTCTGCCAAGCGTTCTATACCTGCAGCCTATGGGTAAAGCACACAAAAAAGTCATACGATGCCCTACGCATTCAATAATAATAATGCTTTTAGAGCACTGTTGAGGCAACCACCGTATTGTAGTGCGTCAGGGATGTTTGCGGACGCGCATATTGATGGTTTCGCAGCGATTTTACGCAGAAAGAGTAGCATCCCTGATGCCCCGAGTCTGGAGCAGCTCCAACAGTTACCTGCAGCTGTTTGCCTCAAGAATGGATCAGGACTGCTCAATAATGCAGCATTGGAACAGGCTGCATACTGAGCACTCTGGATCCAAACCTAAATTTAGATTAAGATAAGACTTCAGTTTGATTTTATTTTATTTTATTTTATATTATTTTTAACATTGTTTCCATTTAGTAATTTTATTTTGATTTTTATTTTAATATTTTGGAATTTTAATTTGAATTGATTTAATATTATTAATTTTAATGAATTGTATTGTAATTGTTTTGTTTTTATTTGATTTTATTAATTATTATTCTATGGTTGTATGATATGGATTGATTCCGAAATAAAATGAATTATTATTATTATTATTCATACATAGTTGAATTTTTCATATTTCTCATTCATAGCACATTTCTGATGAACACGCGGCCTAAGAACTGTGATCAAGGTCAAGGATCCTGACCTTCTTTGACAGGGAAACGTAGAGCCGAATTCCACCTGTTTTTATATAGAATAGAATAGGTATTGAAAAATTCGCAAATACTGAAATTACCACCAAAGCCTTATATATAGACTTGCACTATTTGCTTCTCAATTCATTAGTATCATTCTTCGATATCTTCAGAACGTTGGTTGTGCTCATTTAAATTAACTTCATCAAAATGAAATTTTTATTATGTGCACTTTTCTTCACAATTTTCGAAACTGCATGTGAGTAAAATTATTGAATATCAGTTTTTTTCCTACATTTTTTTGTATTTAAAATATTTAAGTACTATACAACGTGTTACAAAAGTACTCTTAATACCGAATAAAGTAGATAGGGATCATCAAACTGAACCACTTTTACTATGGGACCAACTCTGAAATCGCGAAAAAAAAATCAGCTGTTTCATACATTTTGATATTTTCGTAATTAATTTTTGTATGAAACAGCTGTTCACAAAAATTAAAATCGGAAATATCAAAATGTATGAAACAGCTGATTTTTTTTCGCGATTTCAGAGTTGGCCCCATAGTAAAAGTTGTTCAGTTTGATGGTCCCTATATACCATATTCTTCATTAGGGGTATTTTTGTAACACCTTGTATAATAGGATATTAGCAGGATCATTATCCTGTAAATTATTATAAATGTTTTATCATTATAAATGTTTTGTTCTTGTGTTAAGTGTCCTGTTGCGTGTTTGAATAAAAAAATATTAAATAAAACTAAAGTATGCGCTTTTCACAGAAAATTCACCATTGACAACAAAACAAAGGAAAAAATATAATCTTCTAAAAACAAACCATAGACAAATAGAAAATCCTTCATGGCAAAACGTGTTACAGTACGGATCACGAAAGATGACCACAAATGGCGGCCGTCTGCGTCAATGCCGCGATAGGCGAATATCGCCTGAGTGGCCTATCACGCGTGCCGCGACGCGCGCCCACCAATGGCGTTGCTCCGCTGCCGTGTCAGGCACATCTCTTCTATCTTAAAAAACAGCATTTTGAGTAAATCGTCCTTAAAGTTTATTTCAAACTAATAGGTATATTTTTTATACTAACTGTATGATATAACTTTTTTGTTTTTATTATCATTATAAAAGGAGTAAAGGAAAAGGGGAATCAATTATTTTTTATTTAAGTTGATAATTAGACTAATTATTTTCATTAGAAGAGTTAGGTATGGCCATTGTTTTATACAAACGTGGTCACGCGGCCTATCTTAACTCAAGTTGAAATAGATTTGTAGAAGGCTTTTACCATAAAAATGCAAAACCTATTTATGTCAACTATAGTTGTATGAGATACTAGTGGCCCGCCCCGGCTTCGCACGGGTACAATGTAGTTACTAATCACTCACCACGATTGTGAAGTTATTAGACTATACTACAGGATAACTATATATAGTGGCGGCCACAAAATTAAGGACGCTAGTCGATTTTCTTACAAACGAAGTAACTTTTAAGCATTGCTTCTCCGCCAGGGCTTGACCGAGCGGTGATCTGGTGATGGCCATCCAAGGAGTGAATAGAGGAGATCCAGATTTCTATACACACCAAAGTGATCTGACCAGCATTTTAAGAGATGTTAGGATATGTTTAAAAAAACCGCGAATATAGTAAAGAAATGTATGAAATCTTGCAACTGAAAATTCTTATGCTTACATCTCTTAGAATGCTGGCCAGATCAGTTGGGTGTGTATTGCTATCATAATCTTCTCCATTCACTCCCTGGATGGCCATCATCAGATCACAGCTAGTTCAATCCCTAGCGGAAAACCAAGACTTCAAAATTACCTCGTTTGTATGAAAATCGACTTGTGTCCTTAATTTTGTGGCCACCACTATATGTATATACGACGTACACAACATACGCAAGGGGTGTTATAAGTTTGACTTGTGTGTGTCTGTTTGTCTGAGACAACCTAGCTCCCAAACTTATGGACCGATTTTGATGCTGTTTTTTATGCATAGTTTAAAAGATCTAAGTGTACAGACGACGGGACTCCTAAACCATTGATCCGATTATGATGAAACTTTGGTGAGTTGTTCTGCTTACGACCGGGAAAGTCCCTGGATAAAAAAACGGAGCATTGCAATACGCATGCCGGGTGCAGCTAGTTCTAAATAAAAATATGTTGTGCATTATCAGAATTATCAATCT
The DNA here is from genome assembly GCA_963556745.1 of Catoptria pinella. Classification (NCBI taxonomy): domain Eukaryota; kingdom Metazoa; phylum Arthropoda; class Insecta; order Lepidoptera; family Crambidae; genus Catoptria; species Catoptria pinella. The sequence goes on along the minus strand of OY750782.1, from coordinate 1,710,237 downwards.
CGATCATCCAACACTTCTCTATAATATACATGTTACAAAAATACCCTTAATGCCGAATACAGTATATAGGGACCATCAAACTGAACAACTTTTACTTTGGGACCAACTCTGAAATCGCGAAATAAAAATCAGCTGTTTCATACAAAAATTCAAATCGAAAATATGAAAATGTATGAAACAGCTGATTTTTTTCGCGATTTGAGAGTTGGTCCCAATAATAAAAGTTGTTCAGTTTGATGGTCCCTATATAGCATATTCAGCATTAAGGGTATTTTTGTAACATGTTGTATACCTACCACATTTCTTGTCATGTTATCCGGTTGCAAAATAAAAAGGCTATTCGGCGAGCTGACTTTCGAGCAGGCTACATTAGAGCTGGCCATGGGAGAAACCAATAACTGCGCAGATCTACACCAGCCGCTCTTAAACTTTGTCCCTGTGCTTTATTAATTGTCATAGCATAGGCGACTTGACCGAATATTGTATTCTTTTAAAATTAAACTGATAATTAGAGGGAATAATTTTGCACGTTATTACAACGCAATAAGGAAAAAATGACAGCACTGTCAACATAACGCCATAGGTACTATTCAATGCCTACGGCGATAACGCATTCTACCTACTTTCAGGGGAAATGACCAAAGAGAATGTAATACTACGTTGATATGACAAATGATATTTATTTTTCTTATTTAATCAATCAAATGCACAAAAAAGTTTCAATTCCGACGTCGAAGTCAATCACAGCAAAAGTAGCTTTTTATCACTTTTTAACCCTGTTAGGTAATAAATATTTAAAAAAATACGAAACACATGTTCAATTAATTTTGTGAAAGAATGTCTATGCCAAATTCCAAGTCAATCGGGCCAAGGAATCGCGTTCTCCCATACAAACTTTACCACCCTGTTTCACCCCTTTAGGGGTTGAATTTCGCAAAATCCCGTCTTAGTGAGCACCTACGCCTTAAAAGGAGCCCCCTTGCAAAATTTGAGACTCCTAGCACTTGCAGTTTCTGAGATTTCGTGATCAGTGAGTGAGTGATTTTCCCTTTTATATATATAGACTAGTGGCCCGCCCCGGCTTCGCACGGGTACAATGTAGTTACTAATGTGGTGAGTGTGAAGTTATTAGACTATACTACAGGATATCTATAAATAGTGGTGGCCACAAAATTAAGGACGCTAGTCGATTTTCTTACAAACGAAGTAACTTTTAAGCATTGCTTCTCCGCCAGGGATTGACCAAAATTACCTCGTTTGTATGAAAATCGACTTGTGTCCTTAATTATGTGGCCACCACTATATGTATATATATACGACGTACACAACATTCGCAAGTGGTGTTATAAGTTTGATTGTGTGTGTCTGTCTGTCTGAGACAACCTAGCTCCCAAACTTATGGACCGATTTTGATGCGGTTTTTTATGCATAGTTTAAAAGATCTAAGTGTACAGACGACGGGACTCCTAAACCATTGATCCGATTATGATGAAACTTTGGTGAGTTGTTCTGCTTACGACCGGGAAAGTCCCTGGCTAAAAAAACGGAGCATTGCAATACGCATGCCGGGTGCAGCTAGTTAGTTCTAAATAAAAATATGTTGTGATTTATCAGGATTATCAATCTCGATCATCCAACACCTCTCTATAATATACAACATGTTACAAAAATACCCTTAATGCCGAATACGGTATATAGGGACCATCAAACTGAACAACTTTTACTTTGGGACCAACTCTGAAATCGCGAAATAAAAATCAGCTGTTTCATACAAAAATTCAAATCGAAAATCTAAGGGTATTTTTGTAACATGTTGTATACCTACCACATTTCTTGTCATGTTATCCGGTTGCAAAATAAAAAGGCTATTCGGCGAGCTGACTTTCGAGCAGGCTACATTAGAGCTGGCCATGGGAGAAACAATCACTGCGCAGATCTACACCAGCCGCTCCTAAACTTTGTCCCTGTGCTTTATTAATTGTCACAGCATAGGCAACTTGACCAAATATAGTATTCTTTTAAAATTAAACTGATAATTAGAGGGAATAATTTTGCACGTTATTACAACGCAATAAGGAAAAAATGACAGCACTGTCAACATAACGCCATAGGTACTATTCAATGCCTATGGCGATAATGCATTCTACCTACTCTCAGGGGAAATGACCAAAGAGAATGTAATACTACGTTGATATGACAAATGATATTTATTTTTCTTATTTAATCAATCAAATGCACTAAGAAGTTTCAATTCCGACGTCGAAGTCAATCACAGCAAAAGTAGCTTTTTATCACTTTTTAACCCTGTTAGGTAATAATATTTAAAAAATACGAAACACGTGTTCAATTAATTTTGCGAAAGAATGTCTATGCCAAATTCCAAGTCAATCGGGCCAAGGAATCGCGTTCTCCCATACAAACTTTACCACCCAGTTTCACCCCTTTAGGGGTTGAATTTCGCAAAATCCCGTCTTAGTGAGCACCTACGCCTTAAAAGGAGCCCCCATGCAAAATTTGAGACTCCTAGCACTTGCAGTTTCTGAGATTTCGTGATCAGTGAGTGAGTGATTTTCCCTTTTATATATATAGATGTTAGAAGAAATCAACTACGAAGTATCTTAGAAATGATATAACATTACTTGGTAGTATCAAATAGTCAAGGAAATAGGATACATACGAACTTAGAATAAAAATAACATAACTATTTCAATATTTTGTATTAAAGTATAATTATTATATTAGCAAATTATGCATAGTTATAAAACTTAGGTAATGGAACACCAACATTATTTATAAGAACCATGATAGAACTAATTATTAGTAACAATACTAACATAATTATCAACTTTTAAATCACCACTAATATTTTTATGAAAACTTAAAGTAGAAACAGGTACAATATAACATAAATTGTCAAAATTTTGTTTGGAAAAATCAACTTTTTTATTTCTTAACACTAATAAACAAATCAGTCTTAGTCTTAATACCACTGTGTAACATGACAATGATAAAAAATAAGTAATTGAAATCAACTCAATCAACATTAACAAAATTAAAAATCACAACTTTTCACTTATCCGTAATAATGCTTAAAATAAAATTGTTTTTGAAGTTTGCTTTAAGCACAGTTACTACAGTTTGAGCATTGAGGAATCCTAATGTGTTTAAAAAGAATGACCGACATACCTTTACATTACGTAAAGACCATACTAAAGAATTATGCTTGGACGAATTCTGCTTAGTGGTAACTTTTTTGGTATACTTTCGTACGTTTCTACTCATAAAATTTCTCTGATTTTGTTTACTCAGGTCTCTAAAATTGGACCATATTTGATGACCTTCTTCTTCTGTAAACTTTTTCCAACATTTTTTTCTACATTTCTCTGAGCAAGTTAGCTTCATTGCATATTTCTTTTTTTCTATTTTTAAACGTTTCTGATCATTTCTTTCCCTTTGTTTTTTATTACATTTTGCCGAACTGTTACTTGAGTTTTTCGAATTAGCAAGCGATGACATTTCTTGTCTCTTTGAGGCTTCAGTTTCTACATTAGTCTGCTTTTTAGACGAACAATCACTCGCCTTGCCTTTTCGTTTAGATTTTGATGATGTATCACTATTTAAACTAGACTGAACTTAAGACGTACTATCACCCTTCTTACCTTTTCCTTTAGACTTTGCAGGTGATCCATCATTTAAACTTTCATGACATTGTTGCTCTTCTTAAACTTTCCTTTAGAACTATTAGATTTTTCACCACTTAAACTAGACCGATCCTTAGACACACTACCACTCTTTTTACGTTTTCCTTTAGACTTAGTAGATGTTTCATCGTTTAAATTTTCCTGACTTGTAGATACATTGTCGTTCTTCTTACGCTTTACTTTAGGACTGTTAGATTTTTCCCCACATAATCTAGACTGATTTAGACATACTACCACTCTTTTTACATTTTCCTTTAGACTCAGTAGGTGTTTTATCGCTTAAATTTTCCTGACTTGTGGATACATTGTCGCTCTTTTGCGCTTTCTTTTAGAACTGTTAAATTTTTCACAACTTAAACTAGACTGATCTTTTCTTTTATTATTTGACAAACAGTTACTTTTGTTTTCACTCAGTTGTTTCATTAATTCATCAGCACTACCTTCAAAAGACGATTCATTTACAGCTGAAGGTAGTTCTTCTGTATGAGGATGAAGAGCTGAATTTGATTTTGGAGTTGACGTGTAGGGTACTTGAATAGTAGTTATAGGGCTTTTGCAAAAATCTTAAATGTCGCAGTTTTTAGTACACGGTTTACGCTTATGTATGGACAAATCTAATAATACATTCTCATTTACTGATTCTAAATCGTTGAAGTCAATATCTTCACCCATCGTAGCATTTAATTCAAACAAATCTTCTTTATTCAAAACTGGGATGGAACTGGACGCAGTGCTCGACGGTCGTTGGAGTTCGCAAAAAGAAGTTGGTGACGGTGCATATTTAAAATTCAAAGGCAATGATTCATTTTGTGGTGTGGTCAAAAGTACCGTTTTCAGTTCAGTATAAACTATTGGTCCTCATTCCTGAAAGCTTCTTATAACGTATAATGTAACAGAACGTAAAGACATCGTAATTTAAACAATAGCTCTTGATTCATATTACGATCTATTTTTGGTATGGTCACGCATATCTATTCGAACTTTAATTAACAGATATATGAATACGCTGCAAATACTGCGATGAAACATGCCTAAATATTTTAACTTGAGTTGAATGAGTTAGGCATGATTAATCAACTAAAAATTCGAGTTGAACGACTTGGTCAACTGTAATTTCTCAGGAACTAACCACGTTTTTATTTTTTTTGTTTTTGTATGATATAAAGGGTTAAATTTAAATCATTTTGGCAGTGGTTAGGCGTAACTTGATTATTTCAAGTTAGCAGAGTTGTGTGTGACACGGCAGTCCGGTCTTGCCGCATTCCGCCCGCGCCTCACCCCGCACCTCAAAGTGGGCCTAAAAAATGACTTCTGCGCAGTGGTCATATTTCGTGATCCGTACTGTACACGGTATAATAACATTAAACATCTTGTGATTTTCAGTTGCGTGCGATGGACCTTTCAACGAGCAGGCTGTCCTATGCCCTAGATTCTCAGAACCGATCTGCGGCATCGTCCCTAGGGTACGCTTTGACTGCCAGTTTCCGGAATGCTACTGCAAACTTCCGTTTTATAGAGATCTTGTCACCAACAAATGCATAACTATACCAGAATGTATGACTCGATTATTGTTTCCAACCTTACCAAATCTTCCTACTGATCTATTTGCATCGGATCAAACAAGTTCAAGTGCGGCGCAGCTAGGGATTATAAATTGATTGGTATTGAGTGGTAATTGAACGAACGCCAAACAGCCTTAGCCTCTTTAAAATTGTTTACATTAAATTCTTTGAGTACTTTTTATTTATTTTGTTGTCTTCTTGCAAATAGCAACTTGAAAGTTTTATGTTTTAACGTACTTACGACGAGTTTTTTTAATTTCACTTTCTAAAGCTTATTATGAGGTTATATGTAATTATTCTTTAAATGTTATAAATAAATAATTAATTGTTTTTTTAATTTTGCATGTCTTAAAATACTAAATGTGAGAACTTATAACTTTATTGTCCACCATTATCTGTACCATATTTAAGGCTAATAAATCATTATCATTATCATTAAACAAAACGTTGTATTTGTAAATAAAACAATGGAATAACATTATCTGTTATTTGGGTTTGGATGCTCTATTTCTATCTTGTTATGAAAAATTTATATTTTTTTTACTGTAAGAATTCTTTCTATAACTTGATTAAAATATAACTTTGTTATTACATTTTTATAACTTGGTTGTTCGTTGCTTGTTGAGCAAAATTGAAAATAAAAATATGAAAAATAATTGTGGTTGATTTTATTTCAATTAAAAGCCTTATAAGATGTTGTGTCTTAAGTGGATGAAATAGAAATAGAAATATTTTAATTTGAATATAGAACAGATCTTAAGTAGTGTTACATTGTTCAGCATGTTTTGCCAGTTGCCAGGCATGCAAAAGTTGTATAATCGTGCACTAGTGGTGAAAATTTCGGAATGTTTCGGTACGAAAACAAGTATTAGCGGAAAATTACAGGAAACAAAATTCAAAATCCAAAACTCATTTATTCGGTCTAGGCTGTTACAAGCACTTGTGAATGTCAAAGAAGCTACGCCATCGGTTCGCAAACCCTAAGCGGGAGACCTTGTAACGAGAAGAACCGGCAAGAAACTCGTCAAGGGCTGCTTCTTCCTCCCTGTATATTCCATACAGAGTCGTCAAAATTTGAAAAATGAGGTCAGCATTGAAAGTGCCGTCATTTTCCATTACAATAATTAACAAAGTTTAAATTCAATGGGTAGGTAAAATAAATTTCAACTAGTTGAGAAATCGCTGTCTACTACTCGATAACGCATAGCTAAGAAATCATATGGTATGATATGAAGAATTAGCCCAGGTGAATTAAGTCTACGACGGGACATTCACATTCCATATCCATATCAACATTCCTGAAACATTCCAGATAATGGTAATATAAAAAATAAAATAAAAAAATTCAGAAACAATTATTGTGTGCCTAGGTCAACTATGGATGACACGAAGAAAATTGTTGTTAAATAATCATTTAATGAAAACAATAATTTGATAATTCTGATAGGAAATGGGGTAATGTGAACAAAAACCAATTTATGCTCCCTAAAAGTCAGAAAAGTGATTTTGTTCACATTCCCTTATAGCAAAAGTATGTCACAGATGGAAAACTTGAGGTATCAATTGAACTAATAAAAAATAACAATAACATTTTATATGATTCAAGTAACAATAATTGTTTATATTTAAATTACCATTTAAGACACTATAGTGGCGTCCTCTAGCCTTCACTTAACAATATAAAAGCCAAACTGCTCAAGAATTGTACATCAGAATATGCAAGGATTTTCTGGCAAAGATTTAGAAATAAGCTTTTTCTTAAATTCTGGAGATATTGATATGTTATGTCTGAGCATTGGTTGAAAAAGCACGAATTAGTTTTAAGTTTGGATAAAAACATTGTAAAGTTATAAGATCTTCTATAAGTTCATCACTAATATTCAAATAATTAGTTACACATATCAATTTTAATAAAACACGTCTATTGAAGTCAGGTAGTACTGGACGACAACTTATTTTTTTTTTAATTCTAAAATCCCCACCTGACTTCATTAGACGTGTTTTATTAAAATAGATATGTGTATTTAATGATTTGAATATTACTTCAATTTTGCTTTTTAGAAGTATTGAATTTTGAAGCGGTTTTTGAAGGAGGTTTTTCCTTTAGCTTTTATGTGGTAATATGTAAGCGTGTAAATATTTTTTAACTTTATGTAATATTTTCAATGGTACAATGCCCATAACTCAATTTCCAAGTTCACGCTGTTTGTTTTTGAGGAGTTCCGTTGTGCCTTCGTAGTCCAAGTCTGGTCCAGAACGCCGCAGACCATAGCTTAGTTTGTTTTGGATTGTGATAAGGCTACCAATATCTCGATCACTATGCATATCCTATTTTACTTTGAGGAGTTCCCTTGTGTATCTTCGAAGTCAAAGGTCCAATACCAATGAAATTAAAACATTACTTACTCTTAATGCTTTTTGTTTGAAAGGGTTTAAACCCTTTCAAATAAAAAAACATCATCTAAACAGGTTTATAAACAAATACGTGAAAAAAATGAATGCTCGAAAATCCGTTAAAAACTCGTGCGATGGCAATTCAATTGATATTTTTCAGGATTATAAAAAAAAACTACTAGCCAGATCTCTGTAAATTTTTAATGGGACCATTTTTGAACTATGTTCCTTCAGATAAAAAATAATGATTGAAATCGTTTAACAACTGGCGAGGTTATGCCGAACTTCTTTTGAAGTCGGTCAAAAATAGTAAAAAAAAATAATAACAGTAATCTCGCGAGTACGAAAATTCTCTTTCAAACATAATAATAATAATAATAATAATCTCTGCATAAAATTTTTGTTGCCTTTATTGATTACGAAAACAAAAACAAACTTTTTTTTTTCATAATCTTACATCGACATATATAGATGACAATGTATTTAAACAGTTTGTTAATGTAAGTTGGTCACAGTTTGTTGAATAAACTGCGTTTCCTCTTAGGTATACAATTGTTTCTCACTACACTTGTTTTTCGATACACGTTTGTCTGTATAATTTAAAACAATTTTGAACCAAAATGAGGTTTTTAACCTGGGGTTTTTTTAGTTACTGGTTTCGCTTATGTTTTATCATGTGAGTAAAATTAATAAATGTTTTATCAGAGTATCTATTTAATATTGGCTGTTTATTTTACATCAAAATTATTGTCATTTTATTTGTCGTCATATTTAAATATATGTTTGTTTAGTACATGATGGTCTCTTTTTTTCTTTGGAATCAAATTGAAAGAAACATTTATTCTTCCTTATTAAGTTTTCAATTAAACTGCCATAATACTGTGGGGTCGCGGGAACTCGTCAGTTTGTTTTCAATTTACTCATCATTAATTCAACCTTAAGTTACTAAGTTATTTTAGTGAATATTTACAGAGGGTAATACGAAATTTATTTACGTAAAGAATGCTAGGCGGACTTGAAATAAGCTCTACCACCAACCAAACCAAGTACAAATGTACTTCCCTTCGGGGATCGAACCCGGGACCCCTGCGTCTTACACGGGTGGGCGTACCACTAGACCACACAGAGCCGGTTAATACATCGGTGGCGGTAATCATCAATAACTACTTTGATATCCCCACTGTGACAAGTGGGAAGCTAAAAATAAAAAGATTTATTACTTATATTATAATAAGTATAACATTTTTGATAATTTTGCAAAATGTCTGAAATATGTCTTTTCTCCATATCTCCAGCATTTCGAAAAATTTCAAAACTAAATCAATCAAAAAATTTTTATATAATATTATAGAATCTGCTTACAAAATTTCATGAGAATCAGTTGAGAAATGCGACCTGCCGAGCTTCAAATTAAAACAGATAAATCGAAGAAAGGAGTTTCGTATTGTACTATTCGCCGAAGTTATTTAGAAGATATCAATGTACGTGTGACGTCATGAATTGAGTTTCGCCATTTTGGCCCGATTGGGGCTCAATTTATCTTGAAGCCCGGCAGACTTTCCGAAATTCGATGCGTTAGCCGGTACGGCCCCTGAGGGGGTATTACAACCTCTTAAAACCTGTCAGTTTTCTGAATGGCTATCAGTGCTTTTCTTTCTTATTGTATAGCATTGATAGCAAGACATAGATAGACAAGTTTCAAGATATTGTAATACCCCTCTCTAGAGGAGAACAGACTGACAGCTGGACATACGAAAGCATTTTGCCCAAGATGCTTCCTCTTTCGCCTTTAGAACCCGAAGTAATAAACTAACAATTTGTTAATTATTTATATAATTCGGTGTCTATTGCATCAGCCAGTTTGAAATTAGAAAATATACTAATAAAATTGCGCACTGACATCAAAATGTAAGTATAACGACATGCGACACTACGAATATATTTCAGTTTTTTAATTTTTACTTAATCATTTTTATTGTACAAATACAATGGTACAAGCGGACTTAATGCTAGTAGGATTATCTACCAGTCAACCTTTGGGAAAAACGATAACGATACAATACGGGCAGTTTCTGTAACTCAACGTCCATTTCGTCTGGACCCATGCGTCCGGTTCACTTCGGACAAATCAGCTCAGCCAGGAACGCTACAAGCGCGTTCACGTTCGTGATCGCTTCCTGGGGCCGTACCAGCTAACGCATCGAACTTCGGAGAGTCTGCCGGGCTTCAAATTAAAATAGATAAATCGAGGCCAAATCGGGCCAAAATGGCGAACCTCTATTCATGATGTCGCACGAACATCGATATCTTCTAAATAACTTCGGCAAATAGTACAATACGAAACTCCTTACTTCGATTTATTTGTTTTAAGTTGAAGCTCGGTAGACCCGCCGAAGTTCGAAAATTAATGACTTGACTACAACAATTTGTATAACTAATTTAATGACATTATTTAATTTAATCTTCAGTAACATTAATAATTTATCTTTATGTTTGCATGCTACTTAAATTGGCTAAATAGGCTAAGCTTCTGATTCAACTACTTTTAAGATCTCTATTGTACCCTATTTAAAGCAAATAAAGATATTTGTATTTGTATTTGTAATATTTTTAAAAATTAAAAATACGCAAATGATGTAAAAAGTTACTATTACTTTTATTTGATACCCTTGTATTTGTCAAATGAAATCCCTATTCAGAAAAAAAACGAATTTAATGAATTCCTTAACGTAATAATGTAGTTTTTTTTGTCTACAAAACGACATAAAAATCATTGCTTTGAGTTACATATTTCAAGAGATATTGTTGTTTGAATATGACCCTACGTAACCACTAAAAGTAATTTATCGAAAATTGACAAAACTAAAAAATATTGTTTTTTTTATATTTAGTTGATAATTTTATCAGAATACAAATGTCACTGACCGTAATAGCAAGACTTAACAAGTTTTAAATTTTGTCCATTTTCTAAAATTAACATTTAGTTAGTGATGTGCATGCGAGCCGGACCGGACCGCATAATAAGAAAACTTTTCTGATATTATACCAGATTTGCGTAAACAATCAGTACCAGGAAAATCACATTATGAAACCAGATATTTACCCGCGTTTGCGTTCAGGGGCCCTACCGGCTAACTTTTCGAACCTTGGCGGTTCTGCCGAGCTTCAACTTAAAACAGATAAATCGAAGCAAGGAGTTCCGTATTGTACTATTCGCCGAAGTTATTTAGAAGATATCGATGTTTGTGTGACATCATGAATTGAGGTTCGCCATTTTGTGGCCCGATTGGGGCTCGATTTATCTGATTTAATTTGAAGCCCGGCAGATTTTCCGAAGTTCGATGCGTTAGCCGGTACGGCCCCTGGTCCTTAACTTGTCCATTCACATCGCTAACAAACTCGTGATAAAACCGACCAAGGAAAAAACTTCAGAGCTCCACTGATTTTAACAGCTGATTATATTCTACTGACGTTGGCTTCTCCCATATGAAGATATCACCACAACCCCTAAGCTTGGCTGGTTGAAGATAGCATTTTGCAGTCCAATAGGACCGTTTACATCAAAAAACACTGCTGCTATATTTCAGGTCCGCGGAGGTGTTAGTGTTTAGAATTATGAATATCTTCTATGATTTATGCTTAAATTTTGCGAATCATTCAATTACTCGGATTTTCTCTAACACAAATAATGTCCGTCACCCTACTAAAGGACACTATTTAAGAACCCCGCCCGGAGACGCTTCTCGGACGCCCTACAAACTACGACAAACCTGGGGAAGCCCGGAAGGATGGCAGCCCTACTTATGACGCAAGTTTTGTGGAGTGGGAGTGGCTTGGCTCACTTTGACAAGACAAAGCTAATAGCATTAGATTGTACTTGGTTGTAAGGCTACGTATCCAACAAAGATGAGCAAAGAAACTGAGCAGTGCAGGCGATGAGGGTGAATCGAAAACCCTTATTTATACTGATACAAGCTCAGCTCTTATTACCCTAAACAGCTGAGCTACAAATTATGAAGTCAAGCAATAACTCTGGTCGTAATCAAAAACATTACCATTATTTGTTTCGTTGCGCTAACTACCAAGTTACCTCTATCTGGTTACCTCTACATGTGCTGAATACAGCCTGATTTGACTTGAGATTGCTTTTTGTACGAAATGTCTCTATGTGCGTGCACGGAAATAAACAAAACGTCTTAGCGGCGTTGCTCACTGGTAAGTCGCGGTGGGTGGTGGGCACTCTTGAGCGCTCCCGCCGCGACCTCACCTCGACCGTGCCGCAACTCTAATACCCTATAGGAGCGCACTGCCATTTACGAGAGGAGTTCAAAGTATTCTCGGTATCGGAATTTTCTGCAGGCCTATTAAATAAAAAGAGTCGCGATAGTTGGACGCAGTTCGTTGTTCAATTCACTTTATATTAACAAATCGATCGATTTGGATTTGAATCGATTTGGTATTCGCGATTGCTATTCATATGGAATGCGGGTTTTAATCTATCGATATCACAGTCTCTCTGCCTCTTATTCTACTTAAAAATGCTTTGTTCATGCGCTTAATAACTGGGAACGACTTTTCGTATGGTTGGCACAGGCTTTTATGTAGCCTATCGCAACAGATAAAGAAATGAGAACATTGACTAAGTTCCAGATGTACGAATATTGATTGTCTGTGCCCTTGGTGATTTGGAACTGATATAATTTTTGCAATACTTTTTTGAATGCTTCTCATGAAATCTCCGTAGGCAGTATACTTGCTGGATTGCTCAAAAAATCACCAGGTAGCCTCATCGGCATACCATACACCATTTCTGCAGCGTTATACACTGTGTCGTGGCAAACATAATTTCTTAGTCCAAAAAAACTGAGGGGATTTTCGTTACCTAATTATCGTAAGCGTTTCTTGCCATTAATGCTGTTTATAACGTTCGATCCATTTGCTTGAGGATGATGAGGATTGGTTCTGATTTTGTGCACACCTTCAAATTTTGGAAGAGCTTAGAAAGTTGCAGAATCGATTCATCGAATCGATCATACCTCCGATTTGACGACCTCCGTGGTCGAGAGGCTTTGTGCACCGGTTTTTAAGGTGTCGCCATCTCTAAAGTCCCGGGTTCGATCCCCGGTTGGGTCAATATAGAAAGCGAACTTTTCTATATTGGCTCAGGTCTGGGTGCTTGTGATACCACCCATGTCTCTGATTTCCATAACACAAGTGCTTTAGCTACTTACTTTGGAATCAGAGCAATGTATGTGATGTTGTCAAAATATTTATTTATTTATATATTTATACCGGATACACAAATCTTGTTTTCCATTTTCATAAAAGGTCCGAGCCATCATCTCTGCGGTAATATCTTCCACTGGAAAAGCTTCTGGCCATAACATACAACGATCTACTATTGTGACTAAGTATCGTTTTCCTCGAGATGTAATGGATACGTTTAAGAAACCCAAGTCTTGTATTGAGATTGCAGACTATATAAAAATAATAGGGTAAAGTATGAAATTGCCAAAGATTTCTATGTGTATACTACACTAGACAGGCTGTACAGTACCGAAAAATTGCTCATTAAGTTATGGTGCATGCACCGCATCTCCTTTAGTCTATTGTGAGCGACCGAGAGAAACAGTTGATGCGCCGCGAAGGTTGGTTGTGACACAATTTTAATTTTGAACAGCTCGTCTATGTAATTGAAGTCATTGGAAATTGCCGATTTTTTCTCACACATAGAGACTCTCATATCTTCTATGATGTTAAAGATGCTTCGGTTGTTTATTTCGAATTATGATCATGAATGACGGCTAACTTCTTCTTCTTCTTCTTCAGCGCATATCCGCTCACCGTTGAGCATACGCCTCTCCACTTTTCCTCCAAGCAGCCCTGTTCTCTGTTTGTCTAGGCCAGAGCTAACTACCTGTCAACAATAAAAATATTTCTGACTAGCGGACCCGACAGACGTTGTCCTGTCTTAACGATGAATATTGATTTCGAATTGGTATAATTAATAAAAAAAAATATTTTAGAATCAACTTATTTTTACATCCTCTTTGGCGATATTTGCAGCGCGCATTCTGTCAGTGTTATGTCAATCGCCATAAGGTTACATTAAAAAAGTTTAAATTGTCAAAAAAGGTTAAATTGAAAAAAGTTTAAATTGTCAAAAGCGCTAAGGTTTACATTAGAAATAATTTAACATGGTAGTTAAACATTCTTAAATTTTCTAATTTACCGCGCAATTTTCTTTTTTTTTTCATAAGAACCTTCTCCTGCCAATGACAAACACAACAAAAAAGAATTAGCGAAATCGGTCCAGTCGTTCACGCGTGATGCCGAGACTAAGGGATTCATTTTTATATACAACGTGTTACAAAAGTACCCCTAATGCCGAATATGGTATATAGGGACCATCCAACTGAACAACTTTAACTATGGGACCAAGTCTGAAATCGCAAAAAGAAATCAGCTGTTTCATACATGAATTGTATTTTTGTAACACGTTGTATAGATTTTCTTTCTTTAACTTTAAAAAAAGTACCTTATACAAGGTGTTACAAAAGTACCCCTTATGCCGAATATGATAGATAGGGACCATCAAACTGAACAACTTTTACTATGGGACTAACTTTGAAATCGCGAAAAAAAATATCAGCTGTTTCATACAAAAAATAATTACTAAAATATCAAAATGTATGAAACAGCTGATATTTTTTTTCGCTTTTTTTAATCTTATTTCGTTGTAACTTAGCCGATACTTATTTTTTACGCGAAACCTAAGTGGCACACGTTTTCTTAGTGTTTAAACACTAGTGCATAAAAGTTTTTAAAACATTAGCGTTCATGGTAGTTGAATAAATTAAGAAAATTCAACATACAAAATGGTAATTTCATATTTAAACACCTTATACAATTATTTCAGATTTTTCTTTCTTTTCCTTCTTGTCTATGCCGAGAATACTTATTCATACATAGTTGAATTTTTCATATTTCTCATTCATAGCACATTTCTAATGAACACGCGGCCTAAGAACTGTGATCAAGGTCACGGTTCCTGACCTTCTTTGACAGGGAAACGTAGAGCCGAATTCCACCTGTTTTTATATAGAATAGAATATTAAAAAACCGGCCAAGTGCATGTCGGGCCACGCGCAGTGTAGGGTTCCGTAACCCATAGTTCATATACTTAAATAATAATATAATAATAATAATATTTGACAACATCACAATACGTTGCTGCGATTCCAAAGTAAGTAGCTAAAGCATGTAGGGAGTGATGGTATGGAAATGAAGTGGAAGGTAGGTAGCCACTGATAGGAAGGCCAAAGGGGAAGATCTTCCTCCGGGCTGGGTGGTATTAGCCCGGGGACCGCGGTCCAACCGATGATGGTTGGAAGTTGTATATATGCTAAGTCGCTGATTGAACTTCGTTAGCGAGATGTAGGAATTCCATACCGCGAGGTGCTACTCCATACTTTAATGTTCATGTTTCTTGATACTAGCGCCATCTAGTAACACGGTGAGGATTCTTGTTGTCATGCCGTGTGTCGTGGTATGTGCGGCGTAGGTAAGGTAGGTGCCGCTACATCACTCCCCCCCTGAGACCGGAGGTCGATAGTCCAAGGGTAGTCCAAGCTCAGCTGTCAGTGCGTCAGAGCTGTGCAAGTGCCAGAGTAGTGTTGCAGGAGATGCCCCAGTCTGCGGTGAGTCGAGACGTTGTGGGGTGAAGAAGGGCGCGTCCGCCAGTGCTGCAGGTAAATCCGTGTCCACGGTGAGTCGGGACCTGTCCACGGTGAGTCGGGACAGTGGAGAGTGACGGTGGGTCCGAGCTGCTGGTGAGGTGCGCAGAGCTGCCACGCCGGAGTGAGGGCCCAGTGATGCTCCAGGTGTGGGCTGCGGAGACCAGGTCGGGATGATGCCGTCGAGAGTTGCCGAAGGTCCAGGAAGCGTCGTCAATGATGCTGCGATGGAACCAGAAGGCTGTGGTGCTGGCTTGCTGCTTCTGCTTGCGGTGTGACTGCTGCGGATGCTGGATAAGGTATGGGGTGATGGTCGGCGCTGCGTTGCGTTGCTGAAGGTGCTTGAATGTGCTCCGTCGGGGGTCACCAATGTAGGGAGTGATGGTATGGAAATGAAGTGGAAGGTAGGGTAGCCACTGATAGGAAGGCCAAAGGGGAAGATCTTCCTCCGGGCTGGGTGGTATTAGCCCGGGGACCGCGGTCCAACCGATGATGGTTGGAAGTTGTATATATGCTAAGTCGCTGAGTGAACTTCGTTAGCGAGATGTAGGAATTCCATACCGCGAGGTGCTACTCCATACTTTAATGTTCATGTTTCTTGATACTAGCGCCATCTAGTAACACGGTGAGGATTCTTGTTGTCATGCCGTGTGTCGTGGTATGTGCGGCGTAGGTAAGGTAGGTGCCGCTACAAGCACTTGTGTTATGGAAATAAGAGACAACGGTGGTATCACAAAAACCCACATCTGAGTCAATAAAGAAAAGTTCGTTTTCTTAATTGACCTAACCGGGGATCGAACCCGGGACCTCAGAGATGGCGACACCTTGAAAACCGGTGTACAAAGCCACTCGGCCACGGAGGTCGTCAAATAAAATAAATGTAGGTAGATGCTACCGGTTTCACCCACCTAACAACGTTATTTAATTAGATCCTAACGAGGAATTTGTACTGCGCCAAGTACATTTTATAAGTTGGTCGACTGTTACTCGTAAACTTATAAAGTCAACTTAGCTGTGATAGTTTTCCTTTTAACTTCGTCATATATACAACCACTGTGAATTTTTTAACGTATCCAAAAACAACCATTTGGCTGGGGACACTTAACTTGAACAAATTTTTTGCACTTTAAAGCTTAATAATTCACAAACGGATGCCTCAATAAAAAAACGTCGGCGTGATTAATATGTATATGCGTGCCAAATTACAGCTTTCTAGTACTAATAGTCTATGAGCTAGGCTGGGGACGGACAGATGACTTATTGACAACGGAACCCTAAAAATTCGCAAATACTGAAATTACCACCAAAGCCTTATATATAGACTTGCACTATTTGCTTCTCAATTCATTAGTATTATTCTTCGATATCTTCAGAACATAGGTTGTGCTTATTTAAAATAACTTCATCAAAATGATTTTTTTACTATGTGTACTTTTCTTCACAATTTTCGAAACTGCATGTGAGTAAAATTATTGAAGATCAATTTTTTACCTATATTTTATTGTATTTAAAATGTCTTAAGTACCTACTTATAGTGCCTGTTTCACAGTCTTTGGATATACTAGCTTTTGGTTTAATATGATATTTTCTACATTTTTAAAAAAATATTTCCGTTGTCTGCAACTTTTGTCCTCCACTAGGGGATATCGGGAAAAAGTTTGTTTTTCCACACTTTTTTCCCGATATCCTCCAGTAGGGGACAATGGGAATAGGCCGTTTGTAAAGTTCGCGACACGTAAAAAGACCGCTGACACCCATAGCAAATATACGGCATTTCTACATGACGCGAACTCTAACATTGTGCATGATGTAAGAAACTCTCTGGGTTCAAAATTTGACATTTGTTATATTCTGTGTAGTCCTTACTATACTCTGTTTAAATTTGACAAGGATCTGTGCAGTATTAAGAAAGTTATCTGATTTTAAAATGAGCGTTGTTCTGTAGCAAACGCCTCACTTTTGTTTGTGGCCCACTGAGGCATTGTTGGCAGACGGTCCGGACGGACCGTCAAAATGAAATGTAACAAAACCCAATAATTGGTGATACTTCATGGTTTGGACCAATCTTCATGGTAACACAAAATAAAATAGTGAAAATGTAATAAACAAAATTTAATGTTGTTTGGTTCACGATCTGGTGAAGATCACGAAGACCAAGAAGATCCTTGAGAAAGGCCTATGCTAGGGTAGTGGGTATCATGCGGCTGATATTTTTTTAATAATTAATAATGGACAAGATCACATAAATTGATCCGATTCGAAAGAACTCGTGTTATGAAAATCAGAGACAACGGTGGTATCACAACACCCAGACCTTAAACAATATAGAAAAGTTAGTTTTCCAAAATTAGCTCAGCTAGAGATTGAACTCGGGATCTCAGATGGCGACACTTTGAAAACTAGTGCCAAGCAAGCAACAAACAAATGTGTAGGCATCTATTAAGGAAGGGTTTTTGGAAATTGTATCCCTAAGGGGGTGAAATAGAGTATGAAAGTTTGTATTAAAGTCCCTTAGTTTCGAAGCTACGATCTTCAAATTTTAGGTTTAGGCTGACAATTAAAAATTAATTTATACATGTTTCAGCATCTTGATAAGGGGTGACTTTGGGGGTGGAATTATCAAAACTGAGGTACTTTCATCCCCTATTTCACCCCCTTAGAGATGGAATTTCCAAAAATCCTTCTTTAGTGGATGCCTACACTGAAGGTCTCTGTGTGTAAAATTTTAAGTCTCTAGCTTCAGCGGAACTGATGAATAAATTTTTGACGTGGGATGAGTTAGTAATAGAAATGGGATGAATAAAGAAAAGATAACGAGTGGGATGTGACGTCATGGGATGAATACGGCATAACTCGGTTTGGGCTGTGTGTTGATATATCATCCAGTCAGTCAGTTTACAATTTTATATATTAAGATAATGGGATATTAGTGGGATAATGATGAATGTTTTTTGTAATTTTCAGTTGCGTGTTCCGGACCTTTCAACGAGCTGGCTGTCCAATGCCCTAGATTCTCAGAACCGATTTGCGGCGCCATCCCTATGCTACGCTTTGACTGCCATTTATCGCAATGCTACTGCAAAGCTCCACTATATAGAGATCCTATCACCAACCAATGCATAACAATACTAGAATGTATAACTCGATTATTCTTTCCAACCTTACCAAATCTTCCTGCTGAACTATTTGCATCGGATTCAGCAAGTTCAAGTGCGGCGCAACTAGGGATTATAAATTGAATCGTGATAATTGCGAACTCCAAACAATCTTATCCTCTTTATAATTATTTACATCAAATCCTTATGGCCGAATACTCGAACTCAACAACTTTAGTTTAATGCGACAGGACGATGTTTGAGAGCTTCTCAAAGTTGAGTGACGTTTGAGTATTCGGCCAATAGAGTACTTTTTATTATTTCTTTTCTTTTCTTCTTGCAAATAGCAAATTTAATGTTTTGTGAAAAGTGTGAGGTTTTTTATTTTCACTTTCTAAACAAAAGTTTGCATTAAATAAAACAATGTAAAAACATTATCTGTTTAATTTTCTGTTATATGTATTTTGGGTTCAGTGATTTATACATTTTTCATACTATATAAATCTACTAGAACTATATTTCTATGACTTTTCTCATACATTTTGAGTTTTGTACCACAATATATCAGTTTTCTACAGTACGCTGCTTTTATTTCCATAAAGGATTCTAGATTTGTTGTTTGTTGAGCATTATTGAAAATAAAAATATGAAAAATAATTTTGGTTCTTTATTATTGAAACATTGAAAGCCTGCACTTAGTGAAAGACAATTCTACTAAATAATATACTAGAAAAAAATAGGACTCGCACCAGATCATGTTCTCGGACGGGAATCGAACCCGCGACCTTTGGATATCCGGTCCAATGCTCTGACCGCTGAGCTACCGAGTCACTGGTGAGAACGTCGAATTTCTTCTAGTATATCAACTCTTACGCTGCAAGCCAGCGCCATCTCACCAATGTAGAAGGAATTACCTTCGACATTCAACTGAACATCTTTCCAGATATTTTTAAACAGTTGATTAAGATGAGAAAGCTATATAACTTTTTTTTTTTTTTTAATTTTGAGATTTAAGCATTCACAATGCTATTTTATAATACTAAATAATATACTAGAAAAAAATAGGACTCGCACCAGATCATGTTCTCGGACGGGAATCGAACCCGCGACCTTTGGATATCCGGTCCAATGCTCTGACCGCTGAGCTACCGAGTCACTGGTGAGAACGTTTTTCTAGTATATTATTTAGTATTATAAAATAGCATTGTGAATGCTTGAATCTTAAAATTTAAAAACTAATACATCACTACGCATAAATGTAGCTGTCCGAATTATCGTTTGGATTCTAAAGTACCAAGATAACATAGCTATGGAGGCGATAGTTATAATTTATTGTTACGACTGGTTAGTTGAAAACCTATGCAGTATAACTAACAGCCTCCCTAGCTATGTTATCCTGGTACTTTAGAATCCAAACTATAATTTGGATAGCTGAATTGTACTTTAAACCTAGTGATGTATTATTTTACTAGAATACCTACAGTGTGTGAACATGCATCAAAGGGACCCAACCATTACATTAGATTTGATAAACCACAAATACTTGCTAAAGAACAAAGATTCATTCCCAGAATGCTACGCGAGGCTATTGAAATCAATAAACATCCAAATTTCAATAGAGATGATGGTTGGAGAGTACCACCAGCTTGGGATCCCATTATTCATCAACTAAAATCCCATCCCAAATCACACACTGCAGGACCTAAAGATATAGTTAGTTCGTTTTGTAGATAGGGATCAAAAGGGAGGTCGGCACAACCTCTCTGAGTTTTCTTCCGCCAGTTCTTTCTCTCAGAGGCCTCCCAATTTGTGAACTGGTAGTAGATTCAGTAGCTAGATCTTGTTTTCTAATTAACTTTATTCAATTTAACTCAGTAATAATGATTAAAATCAGAACGCAGCTATAAAATAATTTAATAAACTTGAATACATTTTTATAAAATTTTCGAGGGGGAAATTTCATAAAAATATGAGCAGCCTTTTTGCTTTAGTCCTCCCGTGACCACGGCCCCTGGTGTCGAAACGTCGGGAATTCTAAAAACCAATAAATACAATTTAAATAATTCTAAAACAACACCTGAATTAATAATATACGCGCTGTAATCCGTAAAAAGTGTTTTATTTCTAATACCTACTTTAAATAATGTCTTCAAAAATAAAAAAAACTGAACTGTGTTATCTATGTTTTTAGTTAATACCTCTACTTAAACCATTGTTACTACGGAGTTACTTCGTTTTTTTTCTATTATTGTTGTTATTTAATATCATAACAAAAATAGCATTGTAAATACTAAAAATCTCAAATTTAAAAATAGCATTCTAATCTTTGTGTGTGTCTTTACGTTTCTCATTGCCATCTCGCTTTACTGATATAGCGCCTCAATACCGAAACTTGAGGCAAATAACAAAATAATATTATTGTCAATACATATTTTACATTGACATCATTTGCCGAATACGATGTATTTAAACAGTTGTTTATTATGAAAGCAGTTCACAGTTTATTGAATAAACCACGTTTTCTTTTATACAGTCATTTCTCATTACCATTGTTTTTCGATACGCTATAAACGTCTGTATAATTATTTATAAAAAAATATTGAATTAAAATGAGGATTTTAACCTGTGTTCTATATGTTACTGTTTTTAACTATGTACTTACATGTAAGTAGATACATTTTAAATATATTTTTTATAGCTATCTAAAAACCAATAAATACAAACTAAATAATTCTAAAACAACACCTGAATTAATAATATACGCGCTGTAATTCGTAAAAAGTGTTTTATTTCTAATGAATTGTACGCGCGCAAGTCTTAGAAGTGTATGTATTTTTGATGTTTTAGTTTACTGCTTATTATTCCTTTCGAATTATAACTTTTATAGATTATTTATGGATAAATTAACTTTAATTTTATACACGGTACATTTTTAAGTAAGTCTAAAAAGTAATGGGCGTTTCTCAGTCTCATATTTTTTTAAATCGTTGAGTGCGGCAAACAGTGAGCGTCCCATACAAACGTAATACCAAAATGATTTGCAATTTGAGCATAACTAACTCTTCTTGTGTTATGTTATTCGGATTATGATAGTATTTTTCTAGGATTATATTAAATAAAAAATCTTTATTTGTAAATATCGTTCCTTCTGATAAAGCTGATAAGTTTTTTGTGCCCATTTTTCTTGTCAGCTAAAAGACGTCATAATGGTAAGGTAAAAGAATTGACGATTTAAAAATGCTTATCATGTGAGCTTATTTGAATAAAGAATTTTTCAATTTCATATTTAATCTTATACCAAATATAACTGGAACTACGGGAATCGTAGCTGAGCTACCGAGTCACTAAGCACAGCGGTCAGAGCATTGGACCGGATATCCAAAGGTCACGGGTTCGATTCCCGTCCGAGAACATGATCTGGTGCGAGTCGTATTTTTTCTAGTATATTATTTGGTATTATATAAAATAGCATTGTGAATGCTAAAATATCAAAATTTAAAAATATTTAATCTTCTTCAATCAACGAAACTTTTTCCAGTGGAGTGCAAAGATACAGAAGTGATGACGAGCGACTGCCCGAGAATGTCGGAGCCGTATTGCGGCTCCTTCAAAAGGACGCTGCGCATCGACTGCTTGTTCAAGCCAGAATGCTACTGCAAAAACGGCACATACAGAGATTCTTACACCAACAACTGTTACTCAGCTGGAGATTGCCCAAATTCCAGCTTTCTTAGTGCCCTTTTGAAACTATTCAAAGCCAGCAAAAATTTCGAAGGATTTAGTTTATAGACTTTTATTAATTAAATGTATAAAAGAATACTGATATTGACGCCTAAATACTTAAACGATTCTCAAAAATACGGTCGTCTATTTTCAATTAAATTGTCAGATTTGACAAAACTCTTCGAAACTTCTTCCTCAAAATAAGGGAGATCTCAGTTAAACGTTACAGCTAAGAAGCATTTTAGTATTAAAACATTACAGGGTATTTTTTTAGTCCCAATTTAAATTATAGGGTGTGTTCAGTCCATGGAACTAAACTACTTTCTCCAAGAAACACGTGAAGGAATTTGCCATAAGGTCATTCCTAACTAAACTGATCACGTGATCTCTTTGGTTTGTATGGACAGTCGATTTGTTTTAACATACCTATTTGGCCTTATATTCTTTAGAGAAAGTGGTTCAGTTGCATAAACTGAACACATCGTTAAAATTTGGATGGTGACAAAAATTAACCCTATAACAGCTATAGATTGTCATTAAAGCTTCATTAGACACTTAGAATCGATTTGGATGATATTAAATAAAATCCGACTAATATATTAAAAATGTTTTATTCAATAGCATCGCCCTCCATAAGACCGTCAGTACGACATACTGCAGGAATTATAAATAAAAAAATAAATCATATGTTTTTTACATAGTTAAGAGATCGCCGCACGTACCCCTTGATGCAACCCCGCATACCTCTGGGGGTACGGGTAAGTACCACTAATTGGATAACGCTAACATAAACCTATCCACGTCACGTTGTCACTTAAACACACAGAGAGGCGGCCGGAGAGGCCGAGAGGGACGGAGCAATACAAATAAAAGGGACACACTGATAACATTCCCTCTTCTTCGTATTGCTCCGTCCCTCTCGGCCTCTCCGGCCTCCTTTCCGTGTTGTGGGCTTAATGTGATGTTGTGGTTGTGGTTCATCTAATGTCTCACATATGCAACTACTTATCATCCCACAAATGTACCTATCCCATCACAATCAAATGTCAAGACTCGGTTGTCCACATTTGCTTACAGCGCGTACTTTCATACTTTGGCCACATAATTCGAAGAGTCTCGAAAAGTTGGTCGTGGTTGGTGGAATAGAAGGCAAGAGAGCCCGAGGTCGTTCGCCAACCAGTTGGCTGACCAAGTAAGAGTAGCAACCTCCTCGAGCAAATTCCATCAAGCAGTGAGAGCGTCTATGGACTGAGATCATAGAGGCAAATCATAAAAGCAGCCAGTAATGACGATCCTCAGTCATGAGGGAACGATTAATAATATAACTATGTGTGCGATTATTTAATTTTTCAACAATATTCTACTGTCAACTTTTTTTAACCCACAACGGACGGAATGGGACGGAGTCGGTTTATGCGTTTGAAGTTAGATGTTGTTTGTATGTATGTCTGTTTGTATGTCTCTATGTATGTATGTCTCTTACTATTTTTTTCGGGAACGACTGGGCCGATTTCGGTGCGGTTTTTTGCACTCAAAAGGTTTCATTTCAGAGCGGATTCTTAGACATGTTTCACGGTGGTAGACAACATTTTTTCGTAAAATTCGTAAAACAAACGTTGTTGTTTATGATGTAAGTAATCTGATTTTACAAATAATTTTTCTAGCAAGTATTATTATCACAGTATTTTCATCACAGTTTCAAAAGTATCTCTTTGTCCCAAACAGCTGAACCAATTTTAATTTATTTTAGCATAGTGACAGATTGATCTTGCAAAAAATAAAGGCTATTTTTATTTTAAAAAATCATATGGGATTTAATCGAAATTCGCGATCGCGAACGTGGTTGCGGGCAAAATATAAAAAACTCAAATGGGATCTAATCGTAGTTGCAGGCAAAAAATGATTAAATAATTACTAAGTATAGCTTGACCCTTTCAAAATAATTAATAACCAAATAAAACATAAAGCTGAATTAACTAAAATGTTCAACATAATTTCGGTTAAAGCTAACGTAAAGTGAAATTAGGTGTCACTCATTCAAGCCATTTTAACGTAATAATTGTTTTCCAAAGCGCGTTTTAACTGTAATCTCGCTAAATTCGTTATAACTGTATTTAGATGGAACGTGTGAGATTTCTCGTTTAGATTATGCGATGATTAAATTCATTTGCATCTAAAAAGGATTTCAGTTAGAATACAGAAAATGTAGAGGTTGTTTGTTTTGAGTACCGCTAGAGAGTAGAACTCCTTCCCTGAGTCTGAGGCTGCGTTCGTTCAGACGATAGCAAACGACCCAAGCTCAACTCATACTCAACTTAAACTCAACTCAAACTCAACTCAACTCAAACTCAACTTAAACTCTACTCAAACTCAACTCACATTCAACTCAAACTCAAATCAAACTCAACTCAAACTCATCTCAAACTCGACTCAAACTCAACTCAAACTCAACTCAAACTCAACTCAAACTCAACTCAAACTCAACTCAAACTCAACTCAAACTCAACTCAAACTCAACTCAAACTCAACTCAAACTCAACTCAAACTCAACTCAAACTCAACTCAAACTCAACTCAAACTCAACTCAAACTCAACTCAAACTCAACTCAAACTCTACTCAAACTCGACTCAAACTCGACTCAAACTCAACTCAAACGCTGATGTCCATTTTCAGTTCCATGGAGGTGTTGATGTTACCTCTAATATAAGTCATAAGTGGGGTTATACGACACTCAGAAGTGTGAAACCTCGGCCAATGAGGAGCCTCGGAGGTGTGAAAGGTTGGTGTTATTCTACACGGCTAACTTTCAAGTATTTAGTTCTTTGCCTTAATACAAGTTGTCCCTTGGTAAGCAAACAGCTCGATATTTATAACCGGCAACAATAACGAACGATGAATGTCTAAGCGATATCGATTGAGCCCTAATCGCTGTCTGTATAATATGTCATGTTATTAGTACCTAACCTAATACAGGCAGCGGTTAGGGCTTAGGGTTGCATTGCAACTACTTTATCACTTACGATATTTTCACTCATGCTCATGATTAAGGTACATTTGAAAATGGAATGCGGGAGGTTCCACATTAAAAGGTGGCTGATTCACGTTCTAAATTTGAAATTCAGTGCGAGGAATGAATTTCAATACTTACTTCCCTAACAAGTGTACTTACCTATTCCAAATTCAAAACGATAAAACTCATTAGCAGCTCGCGTTATTTTTCCGAAACTTTATGGCTGCATGAATAGTGGTCACAAAAAATATTTCCAACCGACCACACGCCTCTTGAAAGTATTTTTTTTACAAATAATTATTTATTTCCTCACATTTCTTGAGAAAAACATTATACAAGCCTTGGAAGCTATTCACATTGCCTCGAATGATCAAAGCCCTCACCTAGCCCTACCTAATTTATTTTTAATTATATAAATATAAATATTTGACAACATCACATACATTTGCTCCGATTCCAAAGTAAGTAGTTAAAGCACTTGTGTTATGGAAATCAGAGACAACGGTGGTATCACAAACACCCAGACCTGAGCCAATATAGAAAAGTTCGTTTTCTAAATTGACCCAACCGGGGATCGAACCCGGGACCTCAGAGATGGCGACACCTTGAAAGCCGGTGCACAAAGCCACTCGACCACGGAGGTCGTCAAAACCGGTGTACAAAGCCAATGTGGTCTTTACTTATTTTTTGGCACCATTTTATGAAGACAAATAATATTAGAAAATATACTAGAAAAAATCGACTCACCCGTAGCACCTCAGACGGGACTCGAACCCGCACCCTTGGGATTCCGGCCCAATGCACTGACCAATTATGCTACCGAGTCGCTAGTGGGAGCGGCGAAATTTTCTAGTACTTTTTACTTCTTCGCTGCAAGCCAGCGCAATTTCATCAATGTGAGGAAATACCCCCACATTCGAAAGAAACATCTTTTCAGATGTTTTGACATGACATTGGTCAGTGCATTGGGCCGGAATCCCAAGGGTGAATGCGAAAAATCTAAATTTAATAACCATTTTATGAAGTTTTTTTCCTTTTAAGTATTCCCTAATTACCATTGTAATTGTGTAGTTTTATCTAAAATGAACGAAACGACGACGACAATCGAAAAAAGAAACTGGCCAATATTTATAAGTCTCCATGTCTTTTAATATTACAAAGCAACCTCCAAACTACCGATCTAAATTCAAATATACAACCGTGAATTTAAAAAACTGGAGGCAGTAAAAACCAAAACTACATATCCCAAAAGTGCCAGGAACAGAGTACGTACGAGGGTCTCGACTCTCGCACCTCGTAAACGTCGCGGGGGCTTCGCAAAAACTACCATAATTCAAAGTTGCGCGGTTGTGATTTGCCACTCGCTTCTACAGCAAAGACTTGAAAAGGTATAGAGTTGACACGACAAGTTATTGTTGAGCAATTTTTTTTTTTAATTATTTATTCATTAAGAATTTATGAAGGTGTTTTCTTCTTCGGTAAGAAAATCTGGCAAGCAACTAAGACTCTACCAGGTCACCTACTTAAAACTCGAAATTAAATGAAAACATGTCAAATTATCTTAGGCCATTTAAATCGAAAACTCAAGTGCTAAGAGGTTTTTTGTGATTATTAAAATAATCCAACATTGCGTAGGTATATGTCCTATTTCAGAAAGCTAACCTTCAATCAGAACAGAAGGAGACAGATGTTGAAACAGAAAAAGTTTTTGTTGTCATTTAGACGATAAAGTTTACTTATAAAAAATCACACAACGACACATAGCATTACAAAAAAGTAAAATAATAATAATAATAATAATAATATTTGACAGCATCACATACATTGCTCCGATTCAAAAGTAAGTAGCTAAAGCACTTGTGTTATGGAAATCAGAGACAACGGTGGTATCACAAACACCCAGACTTGAGACAATATAGAAAAGTTCGTTTTCTAAATTGACCCAACCGGGGATCGAACCCGGGACCTCAGAGATGGCGACACCTTGAAAACCGGTGTACAAAGCCACTCGACCACGAAGGTCGTCAAAAAGAACTAAACACAAACAAGGACATTAACAAACATTGTGCATCGTCGCGTGATGTCAAAAAGGTACTCAGCTACTCAGTATAAGCGGCAGGCTAGGTCTGCTGCACTGATATTCTGCCGAGCACAGTAATGACATCAGGTCCGAAAAACACTGATTTTTACTCAAAGAAAAACAGTCAAAACACAAAATACAAAAAAAAACCTAAAATTAAAATTCCTAAAACTAAAACATTTCTACTATTTTCTAAGTCTACGTT
The DNA here is from genome assembly GCA_963556745.1 of Catoptria pinella. Lineage (NCBI taxonomy): Eukaryota > Metazoa > Arthropoda > Insecta > Lepidoptera > Crambidae > Catoptria > Catoptria pinella. Next base: position 1,682,730 of record OY750782.1, on the reverse strand, counting down.
ATTAAACGAGTAGGTTACAGTGTCGAACAAAGAACAGTGAAAAAGGTACTGTTTTCCAGTTGATCTGCTCCGACCCCTCGGAGGTAAAAACGCAAAAATATTACTAAAATATTATTCCAAGTCTTCCCGAAGGATCTTGCACGCTCCCTTTGCCTGTTTTTGATCATGGCCAGCGAAAAAGCTTTTGATTGAAACGTGAAAAAAGGTTGTTACAAAAAATGCTTTTTTTGTTCATTGTGAAGAAGTAATGTTGTAATATTTTTTTGAATATTTTTAAATACTTAGGTATATTCCGCTAACCTACTTTTTGATTGTGTTATGTTTTGATTTAATAGAAAGCCCAATCAAAACACCATTAGTATCCAAAAGTGTTTTATTAAATTTTAGAAAATATACATCCTTCTTATCAAAATGAATAGCATGTGTTTGTTTTAATATTATACAACATGTTACAAAAATACCCCTAATGCCGAATATGGTATATAGGGACCATCAAACTGAACAACTTTTACTATGGGACCAACTCTGAAATCGCGAAAAAAAATCAGCTGTTTCATACAAAAATTAAAATCGATAATATTAAAATGTATGAAACAGCCGATTTCTTTTTCGCGATTTCAGAGTTGGTCCCATAGTAAAAGTTGTTCAGTTTGATGGTCCCTATATACCATATTCGGCATTAGGGGTATTTTTGTAACATGTTGTAGATTAAAATTATTTCAACATCAAATAAAGTTTAAACAATAATAACAAACGAACGAATTAAACAAAATTCCAAACATCTGTGATCGCAAAGTTTACGTCCACAGTTTGTTTGTAAAGTACGAGTGTCGCCATTAGTGGAGTTAACCTTTGCTATGGGTCAAAAAAGTCCAAAAGTGTAGGAAATAAATATTGAAATGCTTGCTAGGTATTAGACATGCGCAAAATACTTCAGTGTAAAGAGTGATATAGTTCAATCGGACTAGATGAAATATATCACACATTTAGTTCATCTAGTTCAAAATGTTGGAAATGTTGTAACAGAATAACTTGCTAGTAAGTACTTGTATATGTAACCTAACCTGTATAACTGTAAGTATACCTGTAACCTGTTATATGTATTGTATTTGGTAACGACATATTTAAGTTTGTAAATATCGTTACTTATTTCTGTTAAAGCTGATAAGTTTCTTGCGACTGTTCTTCTTGTCAGTTAAAAAAGTCTGGAACGGGTGGTAGAAAAATATAGACGATTCAAAAGCGCTTAATTACTAAGTTTATTTGAATAAAGCAATTTTTTACTTTACTTACTTTACTTCACTTGGCTCTGTACTTCAGTAGTCCATTAATTTGAGTCACTTTGTCGTTATGTAAAACTAAGCCTTAATGTTTGCGCAATAGGGGTTGTTGAAGTCAAATTGAGCTAGTTTTCTCGTTCTACCCAAGACTAGGACTAACTACGGTAAAAAAGTAGTTACTTTTGAGGGCGCGCAGCTTTATAATAAAATACCTTCGATCATAAAAAATGTTAGCTCATTTAGTGCATTCAAATCACACCTACGAAAACATGTTTTAGAACAAATCTAATTAAAATGCACTAATTGAGTCGATAGGTATGCCTAGTTGGACGACGGATTATTTTAAAATTATTACTTTTAAGTTATCATTGTTCTCCTGTAAGTGACATTATTGTCTTTTGTGAGAATAAATTTCTTTAACCACAAATTGAGTACGGGCGGACTCCGACTCCGACCGACCGCTGGCCGCCAAACCTTGCAACTGTCTCGCTTCCGCACGCGGTGTTGGTAATCTATACGTCCGCTTTACTCTCCTTCAGTGAAGTGTGAACTAAATGAAGTACTGAAGTAATTGGGACCCGAATGAACGAGTAAAGGAGATATACTTGATAAGTGAACTAGTCCAATTGAAGGATTCATTCATGAACGACTCAACTCTACTAGGTATCACGCAAGAGTGTTTCATTAAACCCTTCAACGCCCTGAAAATAATTATATCAGCTGTGAAACTTAGATTAAAACCAAAGCTGTGAAATCATCAAAACCTATACACATTGAATTGTTGCTGTAAAAATTATCGTAGGAGGGCGAATCTACGTTGTTTCTTACTTCCTGCGTCATTGTCGTTTACTCGAAAATCTTTAAAAATCCAATGTATCGCAATAAATAAGTTAAAAATATGCAAATTAATATAATTTATTATCGTACTCTAACGTAAATGATGGCAAATTCCGTTGAGATGCATTGGATTTTTAAAGATTTTCGAGTAAACGACAATGACGCAGGAATTAAGAAACATAACAAAACAACGTAGATTCACCTAGGAGCTATTATCAATTACCTGATTAACAAATACTTAGACTTAAGTACGGATACCTGTTATTTGTCGCTGTGAATAATATCATAGGCGCTATTTTGCAATTGGGTTATTGACAATTTGCGGAATATTTTTCCATTGCCTTTCCATTGCCAACTTCTAGAAATAGAATTATTGAGAATAGAAAGTAATATTGAGATCATTCAAAGTTATATATATCTACACAACATAGTTTAATTACAGTCGCTCCGTGAGCTGTATAGACCTCGCATCAAAAAGTATCTCAAATTGTATGTTGTTTAAAAACAAATAAGTAATATACGCAGTCATTTTATTCTGTAAAAAAGTAAAAGTGAAAAATTTCTTTATTCAAATAAACTTAGTAATGAAGCGCTTTTGAATCATCTATATTTTTCTACCACCCGTTCCAGACATTTTCACTGACAAGTAGAACAGGCGCTCCTTATTATTTTCAAATTTCGAATACTGGCCAAATCTTTTGATTGATTTTGAAGCATGAAGTTTTGAGTTTTCTGAAAATAAAAAAAAACAAAATTTGCTTTGCACCGCGCTAACAAAAAAAGGTTTGTGTTATTTTTGAAAATTGTTTAAAACAGCCGAAATATGTTTTTTGGACATATCTCTGCCATTTTGAAAATATCAAAAAACTGAATCGAACAAAAAATTATAACATTTTCGAACATGCTCACAAAGAGAAATGCGACCTTTAGGAGAGAACACCGAACATCCGGACACCGGAAGGACATACGATAGCATTTTTGCCCAAGCTGATCCAGAGCATACGAATTTCAGTAGAAACCTCGTATTTTTTTTATTTGTTTATACAAAACCTTCTTTTGTCTTTATTTCTAAATACGTTTTTTTGGATGCATCCTGTTTTGTTTGAGTCTTATTAAGAACTCTCTTCTACTTTGTGATTTATGTAGGTAATGGTAGTCAACTAATTTTTAACCGACTTCAAATAAAGGAGGAGGTTCTATGTTCGTCTGTTATGAAATTTTAGCATTCACAATGCTATTTTTTATATAATACTAAATAATATATAAATTGTATGGCTTTCTCATCTTAATCAATTGTTTAAAATATCTGGAAAGATATTTCAATTGAATGTCGAGGTAAATCCTTGTACATTGGTGAAATGGCGCTGGCTTGCAGCGTAAGAGTTGATATACTAGAAGAAATTCGACATTTCCACTAGTGACCCAGCAAACATTTTAAGTATTTTTGCCCAAGACTAAAGAATATATTACCAATTCACGTAAAAATAACGTCCCACGCACCATTTTTTTTCACTTCAAACACACTTTAACTGCTACGTCGAAATCTATAGCAATTAAAACGTTATTTTTACTTAATCTGGTAGAGGACTTTAAAGTTGAAATTTAGTCGAAATAAGTGGTAGAATTGACGGTTGAAACCTTGACCAATAAGTCATGAATACTTGTACGTGCTTGCTTGGTATTTACTACGTAATTATTTCTTATTCAGCGACCATTAGGTCATCGAATTTGATACTAATTTTGAAGTAAATTTTACCAATAGTAAATACCAAAATGCGACAATCGAGTGAAAAATACTTGTAAAGTATTTGCAATACCGTTAGGTTATATCGTGATAACTTATAAGTCAGATTTACTTAGTAATTTAACTAATAAGTCTTAGGTGACGGAGGCAACCTGACGTTTATCGTGTTTTAGTTACAAATAAGTCAGTTTACGGTGAACTACGACATATTACATGTGACCTAGTTTTTTTCATTAAAATTAAACTTCTAATCTGCAATGGGCAAAGATAAAAAAATGTACAGACATTCAACTTCCTACTATAGAAAATACAAACGAAAAACAGAAGCACAGAAAGCTGAAATGCGTAAGAGAACATTAAAAGAAGGACCATGTCAACTGCCTGTAAATTTATTAGCATCCGATGCTCATCCCTCGGCCTCCACGACATCTTTTCATGAAAATGCATCTTCAAGTCAGCTTATAAAATCAAACGTAGAGATAAGTAATGACAATCTACAGAAAAATAATAATGAAGAATCAGAAAACGAAGACTTTGAAATTGAAGACTCTGGAAATGATGATCTTGAAAGTGATGACTCTGTGTTAACATCATTAAAACTTACTGAAGATTTGAAAAAGTATGGAACATAGTTTATTAGTTTCCTTTGTCATATATAGTCATATTTTATATATACAATAAATAATTTAGTCTATTTTACGTAAAATAGTAAAATGTTGTTTTACGATAAGGCTTGACTAACTGATGACGTCACGAGTATCGATAAAACCGATAAACCATACTAGGACATAGGCAATCCAATTGGCCATGCAATTTATTTTTGATGTATTTTTTTATAATTTATTTTGAAATATAGACCATTTTAAGAAACTAATTTCGTTATTTTCAAGTTTTATTGATTCTGTCTATTTTTAATATTTATCTAAAATTTTACCGGATGTGACGTAGCTAGAGCTTGAACAACGAAATATGTCTTTGCCTACACACCAGAAAAAGGTGAGCATGCGAACGTCTGTGCCACTTGCATAATTCCTTCCTAAAACAACCTAGAAGTAATGTACCGATTATATACGTTATTATTTTAGGTTTCGTTACGATTGTGACGGCTTCCCGGCTGAATTATTTACAAAAGCATGTTGGCCAGACGTTCGCCACTTTTTGAGGTTATGTTTTGGTTAAATCGTCGAATTCTGTCACATATTCGTTGCTCATGTAACGCAACCGGGACAAAGATATCGCGATCTAAAGTTTTAAATGTAAAGTCTAAAATATTGATGAAAATTGTATTCAGATTAAAAATAAACAGATTTTCAGATCACGATAAACGTCCCGAAAATATATTTCCACGATATCTTGATTCGTTTTAGAGAAATTTGCAAATTTATTTACTATGAATAATCAAAGTTTAGGGTGACCATATCGTCAGTTGGTCGGTCGGAACTGGAGGCGCGGCAAGCGAATTCGGTAATCGGTTGCGACGACGAGCTGAGAGGCCGCCATCGATATAGCTTGCAGTGATTATTGAATTCTAGAAATAGTTGTTTCTAGAAAATGTAAATAATTTTTTTTAGATATTATTATGAAAGGGTAATTTTGTTGACATATTGTTGAGGTTTCATTTACCTAAGTACTCGAATCGTAAAAAAACTACTTATAGTTTATTAATCAGATTGTTACTGACTAGGTAGGTACATATCTAAGTAACCTATGCAAAAGGTAAGTACCTATTTTAGTTTTTGGTGGGTATTTTGCTTAGATATTTTGTAATTTTATGAAGATGTGCCTGTAGTAAATTTCCTAATATTATAAATGCGAAAGTCCTTTGTCTGTTTGTTTGTTACGCCTTCATGTCTGTAGTTAGTCATGTCACGCCTTCAGTGGTTAACTGAACCGATCATCATGAAATTTTGCGTACACGTCGTCAGGGGTACAGAAAAGGTTATAGGGTTATATACCTTTCATCCCGAAAAAAATAATTGTTCCCGAGGGATAGCAAAAAAACTTTCCACGCAGACAAGGTCGCGACCTGTCGCTAGTCTTAATCATAATCCTTTAGTTCCCAGAATATGATAGTATACATTGATGACATAAGATAATATCTGCTATTCAGCCTCCGTCAGGTGTGGAAATCTGTTAATACTTACCTAATTATAGAATTTAAGAAAGACCTAATTAGAAAAATTAACGTCATAAAAATCAATTTACTTATTTACCCAAATAAAAAAGTACGTGTACGTAAGTGAAATCACGTTAACACTGTAGGTATTATATTATTTTTGTGCTTGTCCATATAAATATATTATGTTATACATTACACACCCATAAATAATTATTCAAACTATACGCAATGTTTTAATTACCTACCTACGAATCCTACGACACTGAGTGCACTAACCACCTGCGCCTACCTACAATACAACTACGGGTTGTAGTTGTATTGTAGGTCGATGGCGCAGACGAAAAATTGGATTGAAAATGTCAATATCACCACTAAGCCACACAGAAAAGACGTAAGCAGTTACAGTCATCGATAACATTATTAAGTAGTGCACACAACACTATTTCACTCACACATTTGCACTTCGTTTTTCGGATCACCTGTTCATTGACATTGTTTTTCTTTGACATTCTATTTCTATGGATGATGTCGATTTAAACTGCCAAACAAATAATGACACGTCGCAACCTAGTCGCGTCGACTTATCCGTAATTATTACCTATTGGTCGCGACTATAACTTCATGGTAGTTAGGATTATTGACTTAAATAGGTAACCTGATACCATTTAGTCGCAGATAGTATGTCAAATTAACGTAAAATAACTACTAGATACCTATAGGTCGAAATATAGGTTAAAAGAACATTTAAGTCGAACCGCCATTTTATTTTAATAATCCGAAGAAATGATATTTCAAATCGCAGATTTTTTGTTGTTATTTCTCGGATAATATCGTTAAACGGCACCTCTACTGTCTAATATTCAGATAGTTAGTTGGGTTTATGTATCTAAATACTGCAAAGGCAAGATTATGACAACTATTGATAAAATAAAAAAAATCACCTAGACTTGAAAAAATTGATTTTTTTAATATATTTGAAGCCCATCAGCAGATTTCAACGTTAAATCAACATAATGCACGAAAAAATTTTCATCGCAGAAGATTTCGTCATAATATCGCGTTGTAATGAGCGCCAAAACTTGGAAACTTGTAAAGCCGCCATTATTATTCTATCGATACAGAGTTTAGCTTTATAGTTAGACATTTTGTTTTGGAGTAAAAATACAATATTATTGTCTCTTTTACTCTTCATCGCAAACGATATAAACATCACCTAAATATGTAATTAAATTGTAAAAAACACGTGCGATCTACGTTTAAAAGAGGTAAATGATTTCCAAATTAGTAATTGCAACTACAAGGCACGTCGTGGTGACGTCGAGTTTACGTGGAAAATATGACCTATCTGTTGACCTGCTGGTTGCAATCACTAAAATTACGTGGAATAAACGTCACTGGCACGTGCTTTTTTTCCCCACTTAGGGTGATTTCACGTCGACTCTACGTCGATTCTAGGTATCTTATTTTGGTCACCGTAAAAATTGCAACCTAAAATTGGTATTTTTATTGTAATTTTGACCTAAAATGTTTGCTGGGGACTCAGTAGCTCGGCGGTCAGAGCATTGGACCGGATATCCAAAGGTCGCGGGTTCGATTCCCGTCCGAGAACATGATCTGGTGCGAGTCGTATTTTTTCTAGTTTATTTAGTATTATATTTATTTATTTACTATAACTATCAAAACGTTACAACATTGGAAAACTCAAACGATTTTGTACCAAAATTTGAAAAAATACGGCCTTTGCAAATATAGTTACGTATAACAGACAGTGAAAATACCGGTCTTTATATATCTAATAACTCTATGGTATTCATATGTGTGAGTACACACAATCATAAACAAACAATTTAAATAAAAAAGCTAACTCTTAATAAAAACCCCCCCTACAAAAAATAATATCATCATATCATCAAGTCATAAATAGATCTATGAAAAAATCGTAGATGTCAGGGGACTGCTTAGTTATTGGATTTACATGTATACTCGTCACATGTCTGGTGGACTGATACGTATACTATTAGGTATAGCTAGAAGTTTTTGGCGCCATTTTGTCGAGTTCGGTTAGGTGTCTATTTTAATTATTTTCAAATTGATTCATAGTGGATATTGTGTCTTAAAATTGGTGCAGTTATATGGTACAAGTGTCTACGCAACTGAACAGTATGTGGGATAATTGAAATAGGCGCGATCTTGGTTATGTGAAGCTGAGACTTTTATTGAAGTGGTGGCTTCCTCGGCAGAACTAACCGAGTAAACTGTCTTGATATACTTGGTGCCAAATGCTCCAAGCAGCATTGGAATACGATGCACCCGCATTCTATTGAAAAATGAAACAATATCTACCACTGAACTATTTAACACTTGACACTGGCAAAAATTACTTCCAAGAGGAAAGTAGATTGCCAAAACAAAAAAGAAGAAGAAGAAGGTATAGCTAGACATGTGACGAGTTTAGATGTAAATCCATGAGTAGCTTGTAATAAAATTATTGTGCTTTATAGTGCTGTTTCTCTCTAACTGTTTGTCATCTCACTCACACATTGTCACTTGCCGATCAAAGTATTTGATTCCGTTCAAGCGTAAGATATAGTAATTGCGCGGAGATGAGATAAACGAGAAAATATGTACTTTTCACTAAAATTTAATATAGCACATTGTGAACGAGTCGGCTCAGGCTTATGATCGTCACAAGTTTGTAATAGTACATTACAGCCGAGAACGGGAAGTAAGCATTTACATTGTCGAGGATGGTTTGAAGCCCGAGCCGTAGGAGAGGGCTTTAATCCTTCGAGGCAATGTAATAGCTTGTGTAGTGCTTTTCTCAAGAAATGCGATTAAATCTTTTTTCTTAGTAAAAATAGAGTTTTTAAATTGGTTCGTGTGGCCATGTGAAATGTCCAGTGCGGGAAGTAGGAAGTGTGCGAAAAATAAGGATTGAAATTCATTTCCGCGCAGATTGCTACGTAAATGTGGCATTCCCTTTTCCAATGAGCTAATATTTCAGAGCATAAGTAAGAAATAGCCTAACGAACCGTGTACCACTATGTATTTCAATATAGTTGGGAGAAAACAAACGGGTTTGAATCTTTTTGTATGAAGCGTGGCCCAAACGCCGTCCGCCATTTTGATTTTTTTGTTTTAGCTTTACGAGATTATGTCGATCTATATTTTGTGTTTGTATTGATATGAACTATCGATTTATGAAGGTTTCATTTGTGAAAGCCATTAAAAAAAAACAAAATGGCGGACGTGATTTGGGCCAAAAGTTTCAAAACCTTTTTCTGTGTTAATTATTAAATATTTTCATAGCAAAACAGCCAACCACTTTATTAAAATGGCGTGCATGTTTATCAACAGCATTTCTCAACCGATTCTCAATAAATTTTGTAAGCAGGTTCGATAATTTAAATAGATTTCTTTTGTTGATAGTTTTTCGAATTAAAAAAATATTATAGCCCTTTCGATAAATATTCAAAAATGTCACAAACGCGAGGTCTAGCTCGTAGAGCCTATAGTTTAGAAGAATATTTAAGATATATTTAAGAACTGTTAACCATGTAACATCCCAGCAACATCTTCAATTTTTCCATATACTTCATTACAGTAACTGACCTCTCCTAACGACGACAGATCAGCTTTTTTAAGCTTGGCCTATCCTTACATACCGTCATGGCTGACGAGCTTCGAACAGACAGGATCGGTTCTATTTTTAACCAACTTCAAAAAGTAGTTTTTCTAGTATAATTTCCAGTATCGAATTTGAGTCGAATTTTTTCTTCTATATTATTTAGTAATGCCCTTACTAATAAAGATTTTATAGCAGATGTATAGTTACACAGTGTTTTGTCCCTTTCTTTTTAATATCAAACTTAAATAGTTTGACAGAGAGTAACCATTGTGTAACTATACATCTGCTATACAATCTTTATTAGTATAAAGGTAGCATGGTGAATATTAAAATGTCAAATTAAAAAAAAAAATCTTAAAGTTACACAAAGCATAAAACAACTGCTATTTTACAAACAAGTACATTGGCAGACTAAAGTATATACCTACGTTTGCCTAATAAAGGTTAAAAAACCAACCCTACCTTTAAAACCGCTATGAATTAAAAAAGGGCGCGTGCCTAGGGTTGCGTGTTGCAGTCAAACTTGGAAGTTGTATATTCTTACTAATTACCATTCTATCTTATTTACTAGTGGCTAGTTTTAAATTTCCAACCCAACAACTTAGTGCTGAAGTTTTAATTGTTGCTCCAGTTTTTGTGTTTAACGTACCTAATTGTAATAATTGCGCAGTCGTGAGAAATTTGCAAATTGAAAATTAAGCGCAGTGCTTTGTAAAAGATATTTTAATATTTGTGTTTGGCTCAGGCGCTGATTAAGACAAGGCTTACGAAAATTGAATGTTCTTGGCGATCACGATGCTCTGTGTAGGATTCCCACAAGATGGACCGAAAATCTTTATCGGCTAAAAACATTGAAGTTAATGAAGAAGTTGACGACCTCCGTGGTTGAGTGGTTATGTACACCGGTTTTCAAGGTGTCGCCATCTCTGAGGCCCCGGGTTCGATCCACGGTTGGGTCAATTAAGAAAACGAACTTTTTATATTGGCTCAGGTCTGGGTGTTTGTGATACCGTTGTCTCTGATTTCCATAACAAGTGCTTTAGCTACTTATTTTGGAATCGGAGCAACTACATACATTGCTACTTCGTTTTGGCACAAATAAAAACTTACCAAAGAAAAGTAGCAATGTATCACATACATAATGTCAAAATAGAGTTAATATTCTCTATTTTGACAGATGTATGTGATACATTGCTGGTTCCGATTAGGGAGACTGATCACCCGTCCGGCTTCGCTGGCGTCCCCCCTTCCAAATAAAAATAATAACTTCAATGTTTTTAGCCGATACCGCCGCTGGTCAAGGTAATGGGAAGCCGCTGGGTGCGGGCAGCGCACAACCGATGTAGAAAAGGTTCTTGGGGTGGGTATACCAGTGGCGAAGGGTTCATACAAGCCGATTTCCACCAGCATACCTTTTGAAAATCCCACCCCACCGATCCACTATGCAGGCAGATCATATCGTTTTTGTAGAACGGCTTACCTTCGCCATATTTTCACCCCTCGCCAGTCAGGCACCTTTTTAGGTTTCCGTACCAAAATGGTAAAAAGAAACCCTTATGGTGCGACTCAGTCTGCCTGTCACAGCTTTTTCAGAGTGACGGTACGGAACCCTCGGTGCGCGAGTCCGACTCGCTATTGACCGTTTTTTTTAACTCAGTAGCAAGCGTCTTATGACCGATACTGAAGCACGCATCTCTTAGAGGCGAAGATGACAAATAATTTATAGAAGCAAAGTAGTTTTGTCGCTCAAATTCGAGCAAAAATCTCCTCGCTTATTATCTTAGTGCCTTTATGAATTCTGTGAATATTCGTAACTAGACTTTAATGAAATGCACCGAATTCAATGATTCCAACATCTTCATAAAACACCCCACAAATGCCAGTTGACACCGTAAACCGACCTTTACTGTGAGTACTTTCAACCCCTTTACGAAGTACCTAGTTTTTTTTTTTTGAAGTAGGTACTTACCTAGTTGTTGCATTTCTCCTCCTATAGGTCAACTAGTACTAATTAGTTAAAGAATAGTTGCTTTTTACTCGACTGCCCAAAAAACGGAGAGTGTAATGTGTTCAGGGTTCATGTATGTTTGTGGGTATAATGTGAGTTTCTTTATTCCACCATAACTTCTAAACGAGGTAATTTTGAAGTCTTGGTTTTCAGCTAGGGATTGAACTAGCTGTGATCTGATGAAGGCCATCTAGGGAGTGTATGGAGAAGATTCAGATCGCAAGAGTGAATGGAGAAGATTCAGATCGCAATACACACCCAACTGATCTGGTCAGCACTCTAAGAGATGTTAGCATCAGAATTTTCAGTTGCAAGATTTTCATACATTTTATGCTATATTCGCGGTTATTTTAAACATATCCTTACATCTCTTGAAATGCTGGTCAGATCACTTGGGTGGGTATGGAAATCTGGATCTCCTCCATTCACTCCCTGGATGGCCATCACCAGATCACCGCTCGGTCAATCCCTGGCGGAGAAGCAACGCTTAAAAGTTACTTCGTTTGTATGAAAATCGACTGGCGTCCTTAATTATGTGGCCACCACTATATATAGATATACTGTAGTATATATAGTCTAATAACTTCACACTCACCACATTAGTAACTACATTGTACCCGTGCGAAGCCGGGGCGGGCCGCTAGTAACTTCTAAATGCCTTAACGGTTTACATGTAAGGGAGGTACTGTTAGATCCAAGGCGAGAAATGATAAAATCTTTTTCAATTTGAACTGCTATTTATTTGAATATCACAGCGTAGCCTAGAATGATCTCTGATAAAACAAAATAGCGAACTGCCGATCGTATTCGAATATAGTTAAAAAAAAATCTTTTTCTTTATTATTATTTTTAGACTGTAACGAAAGAGTTACAGAACCCAAATAGTCTGCATATGACGCTTAAGGCGTCACATTCGCCGGGTACCCCTTAAATTAATTTCTTTATGAGACAAGCAATTTTTGCGACAGTTCCCTACCATCACAATTTTCCCTAATCACGTGTATAAACCTCCCTAATGTGGGAGATTTACACTTCCATGCTGGCCTTCACTACAGGCGAGCCTGCACACGGGTCATTGTCTATTCTCTTAGCGGCACTAGCTTTGAATAGACCCGTGTGTTGGCTTTATGTTGGCAAAACCCACAAAAAAGCCGAACACACAGCACATCCCTAGCCTTAATACATAGACCAAAGAGCACAAAGCTAACCCTACCTAGACCACAGCCAAGTAGTGTCAGAATTGTTTTTTCTTTTCTATAACCAAAGCAAAATTTCAAACAAGATTTTATTCTACCACTCTAACGTGATTAATATACACATTTATGACAAATTACAGCTTTCTAGCCCGGGTCTCTGAGGTAGGCTGCAGTCGGACAGACGGATATGACGAAACTATAAGGGTTCCTTGTTGACTTGACTACGGAACCCCTAAAAAGTGTTTTAAGTTAGTATAATATTTTTGTATTGTTCTATTATTATTAAATTTAGATTTTTCGCATTCACAATGCTATTTTTATATTAAGATTATATTTACTTTTTCTAATATTATTTATCTTGTTCTATTATTTCTAAAATCAAGTCTAATGTTAGTATTTTTCTGTCAGTCTACGTCGTCCTTTATGGTTATAGTTTCCATCCAGAATTAAGAAGCGACTACCTTTTTTTCAGGAAAATAAGAGCGTTCATTACGAAAATGCGCCTTAAAACAGCTTTTTCGTTTGTTTAAATGTAATTAATCATCGTTAATGAGATTTCGCAGTCTAGCCCCTAATTTTCCGTTCGTAAGGTGTCATTTTTGTACTTAACCTCTTAAAAGAAAACAGCCGCCGCGCGCCGGTTAAAAGAAATAAGTTTTTTTTAAATAAAATGAGATTCGGAAATAATTTTTGCTACAAATTCCTCCTTTTTTAGAAAGGGTTCTGGACCTCAGAAGGAAAAAACGTAACAAGTGTTCCGTGCTTTCCTTCTATAAGGATAGGATCACTGTGTTGTCCGTCTGTCTGTCTGTCAAGACCTTTTACATCGGGAATGCGTGGAGGTATAGAGTTGAATATAAACCATATACTCAAGTCTGCAGTCTGATTGAAGCTGTGAAAAAAACCAAAGTGCTGAGGCAACGTAAAAACAGCTACGGCCGTTTAAGCCGCAAAACACGAATATTTTGACATTCTCAAGGGATACGACTTGCACCAGATCATGTTCTCGGACGGAAATCGAACCCGCGACCTTTGGATATCCGGTCCAATGCTCTGACCGCTGAGCTACCGAGTCACTAGTGGGAACGTTGAATTTCTTCTTGTATATCAACTCTTACGCTGCAAGCCAGCGCTATCTCACCAATGTACAAGGAATTACCGGATATCCAAAGGTCAGGGGTTCGATTCCCGTCCGAGAAAATGATCTGGTGCGGGTCGTATTTTTTCTAGTATATTATTTAGTATTACTCTCAAGGGAATTAAAATTTATAGGGTACTTCCCGTTGACCTAGAACTATGGCAAGTAATATCGTTTTATACTACAAGTGGGAAAAGTCTGTCCATCCCAACACAGTCTTCAATCATCGTATTATTATTATTGTTACGTATATTTTACCAACAAATACCAACTTATTGATATTTCTTTCAACTCCCTTATTTTTTTATTACAAACCAAATTAATTTTGCGTAGCACAGATAAGCCCCACCCTCTAGCTCTTGTGCGGAACGCACCTTTTTTCTGAATCTGTCACGTTTGACGTCGGCGTTTTCTTTGTGTTTTTTTGGTTGTCATAATTTGTGCTTTGAAATTTTTATTTTGTTGCCTTTACGAAAACGTCTTTTAATTAACCAGCATACAGTCCATCATTCACATTTTTGGTCCATTCTCGCCTAAAAATTTTTTCTCCTATTTTCAAAAGACGGCTACGTAATGGAAATAAATGTATCATAATAAGGTAACAAAATAAAACTTTCAAAGCACAAATTATGACAACCAAAAAAACACAAAGAAAACGCCGACGTCAAACGTGACAGATTTAGATAAAAGGTGCGGGATGCACAGCCCTATTTGGTATGGAACCCTAACGACCTTACCACAAAAGATTTTAAAACACTGTTTAACAAGTGTTTAACTTAGACACTGTTTAAATGTGATGCTGTCACTTTTTTGACAATATTGTTTGAAATAGACGGCATCACATTTAAACAGTGTCTAAATTAAACAGTGTTTTAAAATCTTTTGTGGTGAGGCCGAAAATGTAAAAAGTCTGACACGCACTTGGTCGGTTTTTCTCTGTGGCCTAGATGTTTTCTCTAAATTTTCATGAAAGCTGAAACCACAAAGTAAGTGTAAACGTTTCGTACAGGCAACCTCACACCCAACCAGACATTTTAGCAGTTTATAGAAATTTTAGTTCAAAAAAATAAAATGACAATGAAGTCGCCTTTTGTGCTAATACAACAAAAACTTACATAAAAAATAATGTACACCGTGGGCAAATTTATATGCAATAAAAAAAGTAATTTTTTTTTTTTTGCCCAGGGTGTACACATTATTTAAGTCAAAGCACCATCTCTGTATCTTTTACCGTTTCGGCAGGCAGTTGACCATCTCCATAATGGCCCTACTATGTGAAAGTTTGGATGTTTGTTACTTAATCATGTAAAAAATGCTAAACTAATTTAGATGCAGTTTGGCAAATAGATAGTTTATAGGCTGGATTAAAATATAGTATACTTTTATCCCAGTCAAAAGTTCCCTAGGGATTTCCCGAACTTTCACGCAGACGAAGTCCCGGGCGGAAGCTAGTAAATAAATAAAAAGCTTATCCACTTAACATCCATATCCGCAAACAACAGTGTTGCCAGCAGGGAAAACTTAACAGTCATAATTCACAAACACAATGTACAAATCAGTAGGTACTGGAGAAATTATGAAGCTTGAAAATACCTAACTTTATTGCAACTTGAGCAATTCATTGAGACAAAATAAAGCGATAAAGGTGTGGTTAAGAGAACAGCGATAAGCGGAAAGATATTACGATTAAAATAATTATTCAGAACTGGCTCTACTACGACTACGAGCGCTCACGCGGCAGCCGAACAAAAAGCCTAATAAAGCCAGACAAGCCAAGTGAAATTAGGCCGACAAGAGGTCAAAAAGCCAAACATGTCCGGCTAAAAATCCGGACACCCGGCAACCCTAACGCGGACGTAATCTTGGGCAGCCGCAATTTTAAATTAAGAGCAATGTTATGCAGTTCATTAAAAAGTGTGACAAATCATACGCAAAAGGAACTATGAGTATTGATAAATAAAAATAGCTCTTTTTGTTCCTCTTCGCTTATCACTATCATCGCAGACCAACCTTAGCGTTGGAATGTTAGCAAATACCGAAGTGTGACCACAACTCACTGCTTTGGAATCGCCACTCGCAAGGAACTGCGTCGAGATGTAGTAGGACTAACATATTTATTTCAATAAGGTAACTTTGCATTAATGCGACTAAAGATTCTTTAATTTTTATTTGTCGGTAAAAAAACTGTCAGCTTTTCTTAGACTATCAGTATTGAAGTGTGATTTTATTAAAATTGAAACTAAAGCTGATCTTATTTACGCCGTCAGCCGCTTACAGCGTGGCGTCACAATGCTTATAAAGAAAAAGTACTGTTATGGTCTCTTTCAAACGCTGACGTCGGTGGCAATGTATAAGGATGTTTACGCTGACGTCAGATGTGCATAAAATAGGTACTATTAAGCTGAATTCGTTTGCTTAAAAAGAGTAAAACGAGTAAAAGCTAAACTTTGTATGCTATCGAATGCGCGTAATGTTTGATAAGTAATGCCTTGATTTTTAGTGAATACAAATTACGTAGGTTGTTCACAATTTTATGTTTTGTTCTCTTTTTTGTAATATCGAAGTGTGTGTTCAACTGTAAGTTCAATAAGCGCTTTTATGCGTAGTGACTTTCAAAATATAAGTCACTATACCACTGCGTCACAGAGCCGTTAAGCCGTTGGTCCTGCGTATATTTGCAATCGTTAACACCAATCAATCCGCATTGGGCCCGCGTGGTGGGTTATGGCCTATACATCTCCTCATCCACCTATAAGGAAGGCCTGTGCGCCAGTAGAGGGGACATTAAAAATGGCTGATGGTCTATAAGTAACTGACGAAACTGTGTTTGTTGTAACAGTAATTTTAAGGAAGGGCCGATCGATAGTGTTGTGTACAAAAGGCTGAAAGTGTATACTTATACCGTTTTCATCATATATCCCACAAAATCAAGAAACAGGAATTAAAAAAAAACTTTTTATTTAGTATCCACAAGCTATAAATCAGTCAACCGCAAAGTCGACTTTATCGCACTGGAGAAATTACCCCTTAACTAGGACGCGTGTATGTTCGCGTTATCCATACAAGCTATTTATGGAACAAAACTGCAGTGGAATTAGAAAGAGATAGCAACATGTCACTGAGCTATTTCTTGGAATATTAAAAATAGGATTCATGAAGGGGTTGAGAATGGTTTTAAGTACGTACATTATTTTTGTTATTTTCAGTGTTGTGTAATATTTATTAGTAAATAAAAAAATGTTGCTGTTGGGTACAGCAACTTTTTTTTATTGCATTACAATATAATGATACGTACGGATAAATTATTTACAAACGCATAAAGGATAAACTTTATTATCAGGGATATAAGGAGCTCCGTAACCGTAACCTGAGTCTATCGGATATCCGCAATAAAAATCTATCCGTAACCGTAATTACAAGTTTCGGATAATTTCGGATAAAGGCGGAGTCTAAATGAGACACGTTATGACAGGTTTATCTTCCCGGCCGAGCCGACACACTAGTTTTACTTTTACGGTTTCTGGAAAATCTAATAATCCGTAACCGAACTATCCGAAACTAACGGATAATCCGAAATAATTTCGAATCCGTAACTGTATCCGAAACCGGTATAATGTTATTTCCATGTCCATATCCGTATCCAGTAGCTCTACCATGAGTCGATGCAAACTGTTTCCGCTACCGTAAACTATCGGATATACTGCTCACAGTCAATGCGAATGAAAGAGAAAAAACGATAGTTTACGGTAGCGAAAACAGTTTGCATCTCATGGTAGAGCCACAGATCCGAAATTTCATATCCATAATGTATTAATTATGGGCTAGGAACTTTCACAAGAACAGCTCCTAGTTTCATCACAGTCGGAGGAATAGCTTATGAACGCATGATGGTCTTTAAACATCAACGGCCTTACCACAGAAGATTTTAAAACACTGTTTAATTAAGACACTGTTTAAAATATGATGCCGTCTCTTTCAAACAATATTGTCAAAAAAGTGACAGCATTACTCTTTAAACAGTGTCTAAGTTAAACACTTGTTGAACAGTGTTTTAAAATCTTTCGTGGTAAGGCGGCATGTTATCTAGTGGCTCTGCAGAGCTGTAGACTCGCGTTTTTGTGTCATTTTTGAACATTTTCCGAAATGGCTGAAATATTATTTTCCCCACATCTCCGCCATTTCGAAAAAATCGAAAATCTGAATCGCCAAAAAAAATATCGATATAATTATAGAACCATGGTAGCTCTACCATGAGTCGATGCAAACTGTTTCCGCTACCGTAAACTATCGAATATACTGCTCACAGTCAATGCGAGTGAAAGACGACCTGAGTGGTGCAGTGGTCAACATGCCGTTCTACCACGCAAAAGGTCCCGGGTTCGATTCCTGGCCGGGCAGAAATTGAAATGATGAATTTTAATTTATGTGACGGGTCTGGGTGTTACTATGTATAATAAGTACCTATATAATTTAAAAAGTATACAAGGTGTTACAAAAGTACCCCTAATGCCGTATATGGTAGATAGGGACCATCAAACTGAACAACTTTTACTATGGGACCAACTCTGAAATCGCGAAAAAAAAATCAGCTGTTTCATACATTTTGATATTTTCGGATTAATTTTTGTATGAAACAGCTGATATTTTTTTTCTGTAGAACCTTGCATGCTTCACTTCTTTTTGGTGTGATATTACGTCCGTCTTTTTTTTCAGGTCCGTGAGTGTATTGTGATTTGTGATGTGATGTGCGTGTGATGCATTTTGCGTTGCAAGCGTTCATAGCCTGTCGATAAAAATGCGCAGTAAGATTTCTGTTCAATTCGATTGCCACCCAAGTGGCAATTATTTGAATATAAAAGCAGTTTATCATTGTAAATTGACTTTAAACGTTAAAAATTGACAAACTAACAAATAATAAAAAAAGTCGAAAACTATGCGGCCTAAATTAAAAATATTTTTTTTTGAGAATGTCCAAGCAGCGCTCTTTCATATGATACCCCATATGCCCTAGTAGCGTCACTTCGATTTTTAAGAAAAATAATATAAATATTTTTATTTCTCTCTTATTTGCAAAATAGTTGGGCAAACGTCATCTAAAACTATTCTAGCTAGTTGATAGCATTAGTAGTTCTCGAGATATCCAGCTGTGTCAGACAGACTGAGTCGCACCATAAGGGTTCCTTTTTACCATTTTGGTACGGAACCCTAAAAAGGTTCAAGTTGATAGCATTAGTAGTTCCCGAGATATCCAGCTGTGACAGACAGACAGACAGACTGAGTCGCACTATAAGGGTTCCTTTTTACCATTTTGGTACAGAACCCTAAAAAGGTTCAAGTTGATAGCATTAGTAGTTCTCGAAATATCCAGCTGTGACAGAGAAAGACTGAGTCGCTCCATAAGGGTTCCTTTTTACCATTTTGGTACAGAACCCTAAAAAGGTTCAAGTTGATAGCATCAGTCGTTCTCGAGATATCCAGCGGTGACAGACAGCTAGAGTCGCACCATAAGGGTGCCTTTTTACCATTTTGGTACGGAACCCTAAAAAGGTCCAAGTTGATAGCATTAATCGTTCTCGAGATATCCAGCATTAAGATTCAGGATTACAAACAAAAAGTTTGAATACCATAGTTGGTTCTATACCATAGAACCAACCTTTGCAATTTAACCCTTGGAAAACTTCCCCGAGCAATGAGACCCATCAAATGAGCCGATCTAATGAACATGTAGCCTCAATGCAAACGTCAACCCTCACTGGTATGTCTATTGTCACGTGAATTGTTTTCAAGATAAACGAAATGCCGGACCCTTTTTTAACCGACTTAAAAAAAAGGAGGAGGTTCTCAGTTCGGTTGAATTTTTTGATTGTATCGCTGTAAATGTTTGTATTTAATCACTACTTAAGCACGGTTTTTTCGTTTAAATAATAAATAATAATAAATTAATTAATATTCGACAACATCACATACATTGCTCTGATTCCAAAGTAAGTAGCTAAAGCACTTGTGTTATGGAAATCGGAGACAACGGTGGTATCACAGACACCCAGACCTGAGCCAATATGGAAAAGTTCGTTTTCTAAATTGACCCAACCGGGGATCGAACCCGGGACCTCAGAGATGGCGACACCTTGAAAACCGGTGTACAAAGCCACTCGACCACGGAGGTCGTTAATTAAAATATTCAAAATATAAACCTTAGTGAAAGTTAGTTACTAGTGGTTCCGTGAGCTGTAGATCTTGCGTCTGTGCAATTTTTCGAAATGGCTAAATGAATAAGAATGAAAAAAAAAACCAAACATTTTGAAAATCAACTTATTGACAAAAAAAACTATATAATTTGACCAGCCTCCTGATTATGTAACTTTGTTGCAATCAACTCTGACAAAAATCGCAGTTACATTGCTGCTTTAGTAAGAACCAATGTGACAACTATCTTACTTAAAGCAGCAATGTAACTGCGGTTTCAATCGAGAATTGAAAGCAACAGAGTTACGTAATCAGCCCCCTGTAGAGGAGAACAAGGTTTTGCATGGTTTTGATGTGAATAATTTTTAGGGTTCCGTACCCAAAGGGTAAAATGGGTTCCTGTTACTAAGACTCCGCTGTCCGCCCGTCTGTCTGTCTGTCACTAGGCTGTATCTCATGAACCGTAATATTAAGTATATAAATAATGTATTTCTGTTGCCGCTATAACAACAAATAAGTACTAAAAAACAGAATAAAATAAATATTTAAGGGGGCTCCCATACTACAAACTCGATTTTTTTTGCTCGTTTTTGCTCGATATTGATAATGGCAACAGGGGCCGTACCGGCTAACGCATCAAACTTCGGAAAGTCTGCCGGGCTTCAAATTAAAACAGATAAATCGAGTCCCAATCGGGCCCAAATGGCGAACCCTAACATGATGTCACACGAACATCGATATCTTCTAAATAACTTCGCCGAATAGTATAATACGAAACTCTTTACTTCGATTTATCTGTTTTAAGTTGAAGCTCGGCAGAACCGCCGAAGATCGAAAAGTTAGCCGGTGGGGCCCCAGGTAGACGCTTCAAATATTTACAGAATATTAAGTTAGATTTTCACTTTAAAAATAAATAATTAAATTAAAATAAAAAAAATATTTAAGGGGGATTTTTTTTGCCGTTTTTATAGATAATGGTGCGGAACCCTTCGTGTGCGAGTCCGACTCGCACTTGGCGGGTTTTTTTCCATTTTACATGTAGTACACAAAAAACAAGATTTTATTCTACCACTTTCGGCGTAACTAATACACACACATAAACATGCTAAATTACAACTTTCAACGTAGTAGGGCCTCTGAGGGATGGACGGACATGGCGAAACTATAAGGGTTCATAGTTGACTTGACTACGGAACCCTAAAAATATGGACTTTGACAAAATTGCAGAGTCAATTGCAGTTGTTTCGCAACAATGTAAATAAGTGAAACACCTGCATGCAGTTGGTTGATTCAGGAGCTGTTGTAGTGTCTGTGAAATTTCGCAACTGAAATGTTCAGCTTTGTAACATTTTGTTATGGAGAGGAACTGCGAAACAAAATTTAAAATTGTTATTTTCTGTCGAAATGAAAAGCGCAAACAGAGTGTTTTGAACAACCATGTTTTTATTCCACTTTGTTATTATTTATGACGTAGAAAAATGAATTGGCATTTTGATTATCTAAGTTTTTTTTGTAACATTAAAATCTTTTCATTTCAATAAATCATTTGATCATAATAATGATTGATGGGTGCTAATAATCATGCTATTGTTTTGTAAAACCACAATTAATCAGGCTTTTAACTGAACTAAAAGTTAAAGCATTGTAAACGAATTATTTAAACCTATAATGTGATGATATTACTTAATTATAATAATAAATAATAAATATTTGACAACATCACATACATTGCTCCGATTCCAAAGTAAGTAGCTAAAGCACTTGTGTTATGGAAATCGGAGACAACGGTGGTATTACAAACACGCAGACTTGAGCCAATATAGAAAAGTACGTTTTCTAAATTGACCCAACCGGGGATCGAACCCGGGACCTCAGAGATGGCGACACCTTGAAAACCGGTGTACAAAGCCACTCGACCAAGGAGGTCGTCATAATTATAAGAAACAATGAAATAAATGTATATCTAAGTAAGTAGAATATCTACTGATCTCAGTGATCCAATGACTAGTTCATCTACAAATAAAATACTTATGAATATTATAAAAGTAATCTAAAATAGGTAAAGAGTCTAACAAAATATTTAACAGTCTTATAAACGAAGCGCTTTATCATTTTAAGTATACCACGTTGACTTAAAATTACAATTTAGTGAATTGTAATCCTATTAGCTTAAATTTAAAAGGTCGTGTCTGTCGAATCTTTAATCTATGGCCAGAGGGCGGGAAAAACATTTTCGCTGCGACAGTAAGCAACCGGGCTTCGCGCCATACGGTCGGGAGCGCGCGCGTTTTCGTTCGAAATTTGAAACGTCGTTCGATTGTTTACGTTTTTTTTTAAATTGCGTTCAAAAACCTTTCCAAGTTATTTTTTAATCAAATTCCAATGTGTCATAACTATAAATGAGGAGATTTGGATTTTTTAAACTCAGTTTTATTAAAAAGGCAGTCGTAAACGTTTTTAATCTGTGAAATGAGGGTCTTTATTTGGATTTTACGATAGGATCCCGTGGTAAGTGCCTTTGTTTCTGTTTATTATTTTATTTATGAGATTGTAGTATATTTATTTTATCTCACAGTTAAGCTTTTAAAACAGGAAACCTCCTGGAAGAAAATGATACCTACTAGCAATAACACTATCAATGAGATCTTATTCAGTAAACAGCCTTGCATACTTTTAAGTCATTTCATTATTATTTACCATTATCTAAAAAAACCATGACTGTTGTATGGCCCCCCTTCGTTTTTTAATTTATTTTAGTTTAATTATTTATTTTTAAAGTAAATATATAACTAAAAATATTCTGTGAATATTTCGAGCGTCAAGTATCAATATCGAGCAAAAACGAGTAAAAAAATCATGTTTGTTGTATGAGATACAGCCTGGTGACAGACAGACAGACAGACAGCGGAGTCTAATCTTAGTAATAGGGTTCCCGTTTTACCCTTTGGGTACGGAACCCTAAAAAATGCAAAAATAGTATTTATTTCAACATAGGTAATGTATTATGTAGTACCTCACTAACTCGCTAAGAGATGGCGCTACCGGTATTGAATTCTTAAAACGTGTTGTCTATGGGTTTTTTAAGTTTGATATTCATTTGAAAAATTACCTCCATTATATTAATTACTGTATTTATAGCGAGTGTTTTTTATATTTTTTATATACACTGTCTTTTGTTTAGTTAACTTAAGTAGTTCGACAGAGACCGGTGTTCTTTATAATAAATTAGATCAACATTTTAATTTAATGAAACCATTAAAAAACTTAATCAAATACTGTCGGCTGAAAAGATATTAAAACTCTGTTTAATTTCGACACTGTTTAAATGTGATGCTATCTCTTACAAACAATATTGTCAGAAAAGTGATAGGATCACATTTAAACAGTGTAAAATTAAACACTTGTTAAACAGTGTTTTGTGACAAGGCCGTGTAAGTCGAAATACATTTTATTAAAGCAGATACGCATCGCTCGCGCTTCGCGCTCGTTCATTCATTCATTTTTTTTTACTTCAAACACCTATAACTTCAAAAATAAAATGACTATCCAAAATCGAACAAAGAATCCGAAACCAGAATTAGTCATACTTCACACTTTATTCCATAACAAATTCCCGAAATAAAAAATAAACTTTATACCAACAGAACTTCGTCACAGGCTGGTAAAAAAAAAACAGTAGCAAAGCACCTGTTACAGAGAATCATTCCCATCGGAACGGGTTTTTGAGAAAAAAAGGCGCCAAAAAAATCAACATGGCCGCTTCGCTACCACAGTGAATGGATTATTTTGTTTCTCAATTTTAATGGATGTAGGTGGTTTTCTAAAAATATCGGGTTCAATTTTTTTTTGTAATTGAGCCTTGGATGATCGGTTCCCAGTTTTTTTTTTGTTAGGTTTGGGTGCGATTCTGATGTTTTTTCATACACAGATTAAGTGTTTGGATAAAAGTGATTAAATAGAGAGATTAATTTCTACTTTGTTAAATAACAGTAAAGAATATTTTTCTAAAGATTATTTTAAAGTTTTAAGGTAAGTTTCAAAGAGTATATTTATGTTATCAAAACAGAAAATTCCCAAATTTTTTTGTTGTAAATCTGTTCACAATAAAACATGTTTTCCAATACAAAAAATATAAAGGTTTGAATTCAAAATGACAGGGAAGAGTAATTGATGTCTGTTATAATTTATTCGGCGTTACAATAGACATGAACATCATGCGTATTTGCTTTTAATTATTTTTTCAAACGCCCATAACTCTGATTTATGGCAACACAGACCCTCCTACACTGGCAATGTTAATGTGGATATATAAATGTCTAATAACACAGAAATGATATTTTAATTAACTGAATGTTATTACCCACTGGGGGAACCGCCATGTTTAGTGTTTCCTTTTGTGATCAAAACTGAAACTAAAGTTACTGATTATTGCTCGAAGGATTGCTTAGCTCATGGTCCAAGGTTTGGCATTTCGGGAATAACACTTGCTTACGTCACTACCCAGTTGCGCGACTTTAACAAGCAAATATTGAAGGAGTTTTTTCTGTCACACTCATTACAAAATTCATACTGCATTTTAATTGTAATTTGTTTATTAAATTTAGATTTTTCGCATTCACAATGCTATTTTTATATTTAGATAATTAATATTAGAAAAAATACTAGAAAAAATCGACTCACCCATAGCACCTCAGACGGGACTCGAACCCGCACCTCGGTAGCAACCGAGTCGGAATCCCAAGGGTGCGGGTTCGAGTCCCATCTGAGGTGCTACGGGTATGTCGATTTTTTGTAGTATTTTTTCTAATATTATTTAATCGATACAAACGAATCGATTAAAATCAAAGATGAGTTAACGTCATTTACAATACCGATAGCGGAGATGACGTAACCACTTGACTTCTCTGTCTCTACTATACTTACGAATCGCCTAAGTCTTTTCCTAACTACAACTCGACCAAGATAAATAGGCGCATGAAAGCTGCATGACAGCTAAGTTAATTACACCGTTTTAATTTGGTCAAGTTGTAGTTAGGAAAAGACTTAGGCGATTCTTAAGTTTAGTGCTATTGTAATTTTGGAATTATGGTTGATTGAGTCACTTCTATCTATCCTTGCCCGACTAGGTAACTACGCCTACTGCTTGCAAAGGAAGGTATAAAATATGGGGTTCCGTGAAGCCATCCCGTGTGAAATTAACCTGGTGTGGGCCTAGTGATTGTATATAGTTTACAATTATTTACAAAGTCCGCACACACAGATGTTTAAATATAAACGGATGCCAGACAACAGAAACATCGACCCATTGATCTGATCCCCAATAATAACAAAGTTAAATTTAAATTCGATTAAGGATGTTTACACACGATTCAAGCTACGGTTGGAGAAATTGACGCCCAATAAAAAAAGTTTTATGATTTAGATTCTTACATATAAGTACAATGCTAATTTAAAAAACTAAATAAAACAAATTTGTATGTACAAATTTCAAAGATCAAAAATATTATATTTATTCAAATAAACTTAGTAATTAAGCGCTTTTGAATCGTCTATATTTTCTTACAACCCATTTCAGACTTTTTTAACTGAAACTTATTAGCTTTATCAGAAATAAGTAATGATATTTACAAACTTAAATAGTAATGTAAATGGGTACTTTATACTATCTATAATAATACTTAAACTCCTTGACGATGTTCATATCATTAGAAAAATATGTAGGTACCTACTTTGTAGTATCATAAATTTTACATAAAAATAAGATTTCTTTTCTTCAAAAATATTTGCGAAACAACAGACATAATTATGCGATACATCTTATAATTACAGTACTAAAATTATGCAATGACGCCCACACTAAACCACAAAATTAGGCGGTGTGTTACCAGCCTTAAGTTTATCGTTACCTACATAGTTCAAAGAATTATTTAGAAAAAAATGTTTACCTGGGGAGGCAGTGATTGTTGTGGTCATTTTTCTATCAGTGAAGCTATTACGATGTCAGCGGTTGATTTCTTAGAAATGGAAGTGTAGAATTATTATGGCTACTGGTGATCAGTGTTATACTTGTGGTTAAATGTGTATTATAAAAGTTTTTTTTATCCACATCGAGATAGTGTTTGGCCTTTGTAGCGGTGGGATCATACCGTAGCGGTAGCGTAGCGTATAAGCAATCGACGAATGACGAAGAAATGCAAGATCAGCGAAAAGTACAATATGTAAAACATTACGCAGACGAGACGTCGCACTACGTCAAGCTAACATCAAGGCAAAAATGTATGGAGACCTGAATCACGATAGCGAAGTTTTCTAAGCACTTCGCATAAATACAAATTCCAACATCGACCAGTTGGACCGCGGTCCCCGAGCAAAGACACCTAGTTCGGCGGAAGTACTTCCCTTTTCGCTGAATATATGGCGTAGAGATCCTGCCTCAACAGTCTTCGCCTCACCTAATGTAAGGTCAGATAAGGCCGAAAGTGTAAGCGCCAACACCCGGAATCAACATTTTCAACTCAACTCAACGTGAACAGTCAGAAGTGCCGTCGTGTGACCGGGGGGCTAATTGTCTAATTTAAAAATCTATCGCAATCGCTTTCATTTGTCAGTTGGATCCGACACATTGCTGCATTTCTTTGGTAAGTTTTTATTAGTGCCAAAAAGAAGCATCAATGTGTTTCATCCTGAAAGCGATTGCGATAGATTTTGAAATTAGACAATAGGAAGGCTGATCATATTCTCCGACAGGAATCGAACCCGCGACTCTTGGAAGTCCGGTCGAATGCTCTTACCACTGAGCTACCGAGTCAAAAACGCTGTCAATTTTAAGCTTCTTGGTTTTTACTAATTTAACTTAAAATAAGGTTTTTTTTTTCAACTCAATTTTAAAGAGTTGTTCAGCTCAACTTAAGGTTGGCCTACACATATTAAACCTAAAATGATTTTTCTATTTTAGTGATAATTGCGTTGAAAATTCAAATAAGCAATAAAAAAATAAAATTTGCTTGAGCTGTTGTAGCTCTAGAAAATCGATAACATTTTGGTATTTGGCTGTTACAAACCAAACAGTAAATATCGAATGACAGAAAACTATCAGTATGCAAAATAACAGGTGCGAGTAACAATATATCACGTTACAGTTCCAATATTGAAACGTAGTGAAAGATAAAATGCGTGTGGTATCGTGTGACTACACTATTATAAAAAGGATTAATAAAATCCAACGATTATATAAAAAGCGTTTTGTTAGCGTAGGTAAGCATAGAAAAAGTATGAACTATTTATCACTACATTTTTATTATAAAACAAAGTCACTCGCCGCGTCTTGTCTGTCTGTTCGCAATAAACTCAAAAACTAGTGATCTGATTTTCACGTGGTTTTCAACAATTGATAGAGTGATTCCTGGGAAAGATTTAGGTGTATGTTATGTCGAGGTTTTATGTAAATTGGTAGAAATATGACGATAATTGTTAATATCCGCAAAAATTGAACCGAATGGGAGCTTGCATCGAAAATGCTGCATAAAAACCTTTGAGCTATAACAAAGTAATGTATACAATAGAATAGTTCCTCTTTTATAGATCTACAAAAAATTTACTATGGCATAAATGCCTATCTTTGTTTACAATAATCATTTTAACTTTTTTTTAAATGGTCCCCATTAATGTGGTTATGGGAAAGGTATTTAAAACGGATAAAGTATTAATCCGTATGAAATTAAATGCGTTTCTTAACTTAAGCATTTGATGCACATAATGTTAGCTCTTTATACTATACAGTTTAAATGAATATCTTAGGAGTTATCGCAAAATTAAAACTATTGCGCGAGAAAAATATAAGAGAGCGATCGACGGCCGGCGCCCCTCGCTGTCATCTAATGTTTGTTGCTAATAAAATGTATGCTCTACCTCGTTGTAACTAGGGCATCCAATCTCGGTATACCGAGATCTCGAAATACCGAGATCCCGCGTCATTTTCCAGTCCCGCAAGGAGCGAGATTACCAGCGCGGGATCCGCGGGATTTGCGGGACTGGAAAGTAGCATAGAAACGTCATCTTGCAAGCGCTGGCGCGCGAGTACTGAATGACTAGCTGCCGTTGGCGACCGCGCGCGGCTCGTAGCGCTTGTCGCCATGTTTTGGATATCGCTATGTTTTGTTTTGTTTGATGGTTTTGTTGACAGTAAGAAGAAGTAAATACTAAAAGTAATAAATGGATACTTGAGAATTTTATTTTAACATATAAATACCTCTTTACATAACACTTAATAGGCAGCTTATCTTACACCTGCGGGATCCCGCAAATACCGAGATCACAAATAACATGCGAGATTGGATGCCCTAGTTGTAACTGAGCCGACCGATAATCCGCGTGTACTCTTATAATAAACAGACTTTTGGAGAGAATGCAAGTGACGACTGGTAGGTACTTATTTGTTTTCTTTTTGGGTGTCGTTGTTATGTTGCAATTGGCAAAAAAACGAAGGAACCGAAGCGAAGCGAGGACTAGAGCTAGTCATAAATAAATCAAATATCTTTCCCATACAAACACTTTTGGATTATGCGTCGATGTTCCAAGCATTCGAATAGATTGCTACTGATTCGGTTTTTTACATCTAAGAATGTCTAGGTCTTCCGGCGGTGTCTTTATTCCTAAGGTGACAGGGCCGAATTCAGTGGAACTAAATGCAATAAACTTTATTCTGATTTTTAGATACCATGCGACTGAATTGACAGTTTTATCCCTCTAGGCATTCAATAACGCACGCTGACCGTGCGCTTTCGCCTTCCTCTTTCAACAGAGGAATGCGCATGCCCTTTTTTCGTTAAACGTGAAAACGCATGCAATATGGTTTGGAGGCAATCAATATTGCATGCATTTGACCCAAGTATGACTTGAAAGTTGAAGCGAATAGGTGAAGACAGACCAATAAACAGTGATCCGTGGCCACTTCAGTCGAGGATGCATAGAGTGCATAGATTTCAACAGATTTAAATACATCGTTTTGTACCGCAAGCGCTCTGAAGTCGGTCACTTCTGTTGTACACTGTCAAATTAATCGCATTGTACGTGACATGATTAATATTTATATAAATGAAAAACTCGATGCAAACATCTATTACGTACACTACACGTTATTAGCTATTTTAGAATTTCAGTTTAAAAAAAATATCGAACTTGCCTTCCCTTAGTGCATCCTTGGTTTGCCGTAAGTCCTAAGTTCACCACTGATGGAAATAAATGTTCTCAGTGGGCAGATTACAGTGCCTGGTGGTGTTTTTAAACCACTGTGTAACCGTATGTTACCTTTGTAATTAAAGTTTATACTCCTTTGTTAGTTGCCCGTAGATCGGTAGCTTTAACTTATGTTCTAGAAATAGACTTTTAGTTTCATTGTTATCGGATTTTGGATCTTATGATCAAAGTCTTAGACGGTTTCTTCTTCTTCTGGCTAGACTTTTATTAAATCTAGCTTTGCTCATCTACGATTAAGCTTTATTGAATATTTGTTCCTTTCAGAAACAAAAACAGTAATATCTTTCACCCGCGAGGAATTCAAATTCTTGAAGATTTCGATATTCAATTGTTTTCTTAATCCTTAGACTGCCTTTGGGTACTTGATCAGGGGCCGTACCGGCTAACGCATCGAACTTCGGAAAGTCTGCCGACCTTCAAATTAAAACAGATAAATCGAGCCCCAATCGGGTCAAAATGGCGAACCCCAATTCATGATGTCACACGAACATCGATATCTTCTAAACAACTTCGGCGAATAGTACAATACGAAACTCCTTATTTCGATTTATCTGTTTTAAGTTGAAGCTCGGCAGACACGCCGAAGTTCGAAAACTTAGCCGGTAGGGCCCCTGATCTGAATTGCAAATTTCAGCTAGACTGGTCCAATGATTTGAGCTGTGCGATAGTGAAAAGGTCAGTCAGGGCATATTTATCCAAGTTTAGAATCTACGTGTTTTTTTTTTAAACCGAATGTTTCGCTTGTCTTGTCCTTTTAAATTATTAGGTATAAAAGTTTATTTTTCCTACATGTGAATAGTCACTCCCTACTTACCTTATTGTACACACGACGGCACCTCAGACTATACATGTTGACCTTGAGACCGCCTTTATGCCCTACGTGATAAAAGCTGTTTTTGCAGTTTAACTGTATAACCTTACGTGCTGTCGTGTGTACATACATACACTTAATTATAGTCTCAAATTCTGGTTACTACCTAATTAATACTAATTGTGGTTTTAAATAAATAAATAAATGGTAAACCTATCCACCTTTTCAAACGCAATATGAAACCTAATTCCTATAATAATATCTACTGTAGTGTAATTGTGTCAAACAAGAAAAAATCTATTTCATAAGTAAAATAACTAGATTTTATTTTTAATTTTTTAAATGTTGACGACCTCATTGATCGAGTGGCTTTGTATACCGGTTTTCAAGGTGTCCCAGGTTCGATTCCTGGTTGGGTCAATTTAGAAAACGAACTTTTCTATATTGACTCAGGTCTGGGTGTTTGTGATACCACCGTTGTCTCTGATTTCCATAACACAAGTGCTTTAGCTACTTACTTTGGAATCGGAGCAATGCATGTAATGTTGTCAAATATTTATATTTATTATTATTTAAATTTATATTTATTTGTTCTTCTATGCATTTTGACAAGTTTTAAAGGTTCTCAAAAGGTTCATTGTAACTGATTAAATGTAGACCTATTTCAAAGATAAATGCCGCTAGTAATAGCTTAAACTCTAAATTCTTCCACTTAAAATACATTTTTGAACAAAATCCAAGTGCAAAATCTTTTAAAAACATCTTATTGCGTAAACCAGTAACAGCGACGGCAATTGTAAAATGCCAATGGGAAGAAATTGCAGTTATTAAAACATTTACAAGGCTTGGCGTTACAAAATATAGTAATCATATTGAAAATTACTCGTAATTACCTCAAATTATTGAAGTAAGTTGAATGTGAAGTTTTTATGACAATTTAAATGTTGGACTGGTTATAATTTTTCTGTTACACGGCTTTTGAAAAGGCAATGATAAATACTTTTAGCTGGTTCATTGTCTTTTCAAATTTTGATATACGATATCTCGTATTATCATGATGCTATAATTATTATTGAAACTGAGCTAAATGGGTTTCTAAATAGTGAAAGTTAGTTGGTAGTAAATGTACTTTTATTATTGTAAACTGATGAACACAACTTGACATATAGAAGAAAAAACATAGAGTACAAAAACAAGGAAAATATGTTATAGTATAAAAAGTACAGAATACAAAAATATAAGTTAAAAGTAAAAAACCATAAACTAGTAAAAAAGAGGCTGGCTCGGCAACAATTACGTTTGCTAATCAAATAGGGTTTCCCTATCATAGAATTTATTAAACATATTTTTTTTTTTTAATTCTGTTAATACTAAAAATCCAAATGAACGAATGAGTTTTTAGTCGCTGAGCTAGCCGAACTGCCGACTTAACTTCTGTAATCAATACATAACACATACCTACAGACATAGGTACATATTTATTATATGGTAAGAAAAGAAATGTATTTCATAAACCATGTATATTAAGGGGCTGACATGAGCCAACTAGCGCCGCCAGTAAATTTTATTTCATTTATTCTAAATAAGCCCAATTTCTTAAAAAAGGGATCAGTTAAGGTTTTGTTAATAACGTCTAATATTTATTGAATAACTTCACATACTTTGAAAAGGCATTCAAACAGTTTAAACGCGATTTTGTTAAAAGTGGCCACTGTTGGTTCAAACCCGTTTTTAAACTATTGCATGCATTTTGTAATGTTGTAACGTTATTCAATAAACATTAGACGTCATTCCCAAGACCTTGACTGATTACTTTTTTAAGAAATTGGGCTTATTTTGAATAAATAAAATAAAATCGACTGGCGGCGCTAGTTGGCTCATGTCAGCCCCTTAAACTCCTAAAATCCCTATTTCCCTTTGTCACGGCATCACGCGTGAACGGCTGGACCGATTTCGCTAATTCTTTTTTGTTTCCTTTGTTATATTATCAGGAAAAAGTTCTTATGAAGGAAAAAAAAAAGAAAAATGCGCGGAAAATCAGAAAATTTAAGAATACTTAACCACCATTCA
Source organism: Catoptria pinella (assembly GCA_963556745.1). Lineage (NCBI taxonomy): Eukaryota > Metazoa > Arthropoda > Insecta > Lepidoptera > Crambidae > Catoptria > Catoptria pinella. The sequence goes on along the minus strand of OY750782.1, from coordinate 1,650,458 downwards.
TTAAATTATTTCTAATGTAAACCTCAGCGCTTTTGTAGTTTTTTATGCTTTTTTAATTTAAACTTTTTGACAATTTAAACTTTTTTAATGTAACCTTACGGCGCTTGACATAACATTGCAAGAATGCGTGCTGCAAATATCGTCAAAGAGGATGTAAAAAAATGAACATCGTTTAAAACAGAAGCTTCTGTCGGACTTATTATATAAAAAAAAAACTTGCACATCACTAGTTAGACACACACACATCGTTTGTTCAGAGCTATCTTGTATGGAGTTTGGTAAGTTTGAATATACTAACATATGCGTTACTAACATTTTTTTTATTAATCATACCGATTAGAATTCGGTATTCATAGTTAAGACAGGACAACGACTGTCGGGTCCGCTAGTGCAAATATAGCTATTAAAAGTAAACCTTAAACTCATGACGGTGGCTTTAAAATCACTTGTCTTCCTAAAGATTGATTGAATATTATTCAATCACTTATTGCTTAAGTAACATCTGATGATGACCTCCTTGGTCGAGTGGCTTTGTACACCGGTTTTCAAGGTGTCGCCATCTCTGAGGTCCCGGGTTCGATCCCCGGTTGGGTCAATTTAGAAAACGAACTTTTCTATATTGGCTCAGGTCTGGGTGTTTGTGATACCACCGTTGTCTCCGATTTCCATAACACAAGTGCTTTAGCTACTTACTTTGAAATCGGAGCAATGTATGTGATGTTGTCAAATATTTATTTATTTATCTAGCATTTACTAGTCACCAAAGGCAATATTCAATAACCCATAAAGTAGTTGAATTCCACATTCCTTACACTCATTTCGTTTCATACACACAACACTAAGCACGCAGAACCACAATTTAACCACATTTCTATAGTAAGCGCGATCAAATGAAAAACCAGATCAACCGTTAAAGAAGGTCTCATAATTAACCAGAGCTTAATACAGTTAGAGGTCTTTTTAAACTGGATGGTTTATCCCGCCAGCCAGTATAACATGGTCTTGCTTACGGTTGGAAATGGTAAGTCGAACGGGTTTTTGTACGTTGGGGGTATCGTATGACGATTTTTTGTTGAGTTCAATACACTACTCTGTGAGACGACCTTATCAATTACTGATACTAAGTTATATACAGGGTGTTTAGGTTTGAGATCTTCATTCGTCTATGAGGTAGGCCTTTTCCCCACCAATGGGGCATTCAAAAGGCTGATTAAAATGATATTTTCAGATGGAATTTATTGATCGTCTTTTTTTAACGGCATAGTCCCAATGAAGCGAATAAAACATATAAAGTATTTCAAATAATAATGTAAAACATCACTACTTTAAAATTAAATGGATGGATGGATAAAACATCAGTAAAATTATATACTTAATTAAATTGGTAGTAAGAATAGTCTAATTGGTGAAGGTGCAAGGTGTGTCGCTGTCTTGCTAAATGCAGGTATTGTGCACTGATATTTTTGTGGTGTGCATGTGCGTTTTTTTTGCGGGCGGGCGGGCGGTGCGTCCTGCATATATTTATTTGCGGTAGTAAGCTACATAAATATTTCTCACAATGTCACTTATAAATAAAGTCACTTATAAATAATAAATAAATAAAGAAATATTTGACAACATTACATACATTGCTCCGATTCCAAAGTAAGTAGCTGAAGCACTTGTGTTATGGAAATCAGAGACAACGGTGGTATCACAAACACCCAAACCTGAGCCAATATAGAAAAGTTCGTTTTCTAAATTGATCCAACCGGGGATCGAACCCGGGACCTCAGAGATTGAGAGAGAGGCGACACCTTGAAAACCGGTGTACAAAGCCACTCGACCATGGAGGTCGTCAAATGGTTTGGGATTTCCACCAAGTGACGCCTGTTTCAATCAAATACTTAAATTGGTATAATTATGGAAAAATGTTATACAAAATGTGATATAATTTTGGTTCATTCAGATGCCATTTAATTTAATATTGTCAACTTGGTTATTAAAATCTTGATAAACGAAAAATAAATGTGATAACGTAAATATTTTTTATAATGAAAGAAATTTTTCTTTTCTTTTTCTTTATAATAATTAATTAACTGAATGAAATTATAATTAACTGTGAGATTATGAAAAATGAATATTTAATGTAAATTTCAGAATTAATCATAAAGTATAAAAGATGTCTTATTTCGTTTAAAGTTTTTCAAATTAAAAGTGAATTATTTTCCTTTCATAACTGACACATCTAACTGAAATATAAATTAGTTCTATGAACTTTCATCTTGACAGAAGTAAAATTATTTTAACTCATCTTTCGATTGAGTTAGTTAGTATAATTTCAATTAAGTACATATAGGTGTGTTTAATTTTATTAATAACTAACTTGACGACCTCCGTGGTCGAGTGGCTTTGTGCACCGGTTTTCAAGGTGCCATCTCTGAGGTCTCAGGTTCGATCCCCGGTTGGGTCAATTTAGAAAAAACTAACTTTTCTGTATTGGCTCAGGTCTGGGTGTTCGTGATACCACCGTTGTCTCTGATTTCCATAACACAAGTGCTTTAGCTACTTACTTTGGAATCGGAGCAATGTATGTGATGTTGTCAAATATTTATTTATTTTCAAAATTTTTTTCATTGTCATTATTATTAAAAGTTATGATGTTTTAGTATCAGCCTGTATATATGATTTCGTTTCTAAGATACTCGGAGAACGGTCCATATCCGCACTCTCCACCTGCTCACATGCACCAATAGAAACCAGAATTATGTATACAGTATACATTTATGTATACAACGTATGACATGGCGGATAAGTCGTATATTTGTTTATAAGTACAGTCGTGATCAAAAACTTGAATAAGTTTATGGAAAACAATTTTCTTCCTAAAAGTACTGGAATATTTTTGCACAGATAACATACATCAGGAGTTTTTGGCGCCATTTTGTCGAGTTCGGTTTGGTGTCTATTTTAATTATTTTCAAATTGATTCGTAGTGGATACTGTGTCTTAAAATTGGTGCAGTTATATGGTACAAGTGTCTACGCAACTGATCAATATGTGGGATAATTGAAATAGGCGCGATCTTGCTTGTGTGAAGCTGAGACTTTTATTGAAGTGGTGGCTTCCTCGGTAGAACTAACCGAGTAAACTGTCTCGATATACTTGGTGCCAAATGCTCCAAGCAGCATTGGAATGCGATGCACCCGCATTCTAATGAAAAGTTAAACAATATCTACCACTGAACTATTTAACACTTGACACTGGCAAAAATTACTTCCAAGAGGAAAGTAGATTGCCATTACAAAAAAAGAAGAAGAAGAACATACATCAATATGACGTTTCTACAAGCTATGATTGTTCTTCAACAGTTCATGTTATATGGCAAATAAAGAATTCATTTCATTTCTACAGGTAGCTGTAAGCTTGGATGCTTTACGCAAATGACTGACGTGCTTAGAAATCGCATCCCCATTTTCAGAACTAAATATTTCAAACTTAAACCCCAACGGTATAATTATTATACAAATGAGCAGAGCTCACGAGTTTTATACGACATTTTTCATAAATGTGTTGAAAACGTCGTATATGAAACTCGTTTGTTTTTTCCTCGCTGCGAACAAACAAAACAAAACAAACATGGTATTGCTTATATCGTTTAATAATTTACCACAAAATATGAATGTTATGGGAAAAGCCCCGCAAGTTTTTTTTGTTTCACGCGCCCAAAGCAAGGTGAGTGAACATACAGCCTACTTCAAAATTATAATTTAAAAAATATGGGTAATTTATAACAAATTATTGAGAATTATGTATAATTTTATAATAATACATGTTTGTTTGATTTAATTAAGGACGTATACATTTATTTATTACAAAAATGTATATGTGGATTTTCATCGTAATAAAACCTCTTTGTTGTTACTAAAAAAAATACTGTATTACCCGTTTAAATTGAGAATACTCTGTTTACTCGCAAGTAACTTGCAGTAAGGTACTAATTTAACTTTGTAGGGATAAGGTATGTGTGTATCTAACACGTGTGTGTTATAAGTCGATTTATGGCCCTAAAATCTATGTAATAAGGCTCAGGCTTTACGAGCAAGTGTGTTAAAAATTTATTTAACAGTATTTGATTGAATCAGGCATTAAGTATACTTGGCGGAAGTCCCAAACCATTGTGAAAAGAGAAATATATGTAGCTTACTCCCGCAAAGAGAAGTAAGCTACATATATTTCTCTTTTTAAAATGATTTATTTACCAGTTTAGGCTGTTAAGCAATATAGCTATAAGCAATTGTTACGCTACGCCATCGGTTCGCAAACCCTAAGCGGAAGATCTTGAACAAGAAAAACCGATTACTTTTAGTTAGGCTTTTTTTTATTTTAAACCAATAATCGAAACATAGTGGTAGCCACACATGAATTCGTCAATAAAATAAGTTACTAACACCGAAAGTAAATTTCAAAGGTTTAAAATTTCCCGGTAACTTACAAAAAACTTACCTCCAAATGCTAGTTCTTTAACTACTATAAGTATAAACTTTACCAATCTAGCTGGGGTTCCCACACCTCGTGAGCGCGTAGCATAAATTGTGGCTGGAACCACCTGGCATTGTGGAATGCGATCTTAATGCGGTCCAAGGTATAACCTTTTATGACCACAGACAAATAATTCCATATAGTGTCAATAGTGATCTTGAAGCAAACCTCCAGCGACCTCATCTTGATAATTATTTCACTTCGATTTCATATTTCAAAATTTCTCTTTGATTATTTGACTCATCATTTACTTATAAGCACTTTTATTCGTAGACTACCGTGACAGTTAAACTCAAAAAAAAATAAAAATATTAATATTAAAAAAAGAATGATTTTAAATCCATAATAATAAAATTGTTGGCTACACTGTCAGACTTACCATGACAAAATAATTAAAAATAAATTAGGTACCTAATTACTGGATTGTATGCTGTAGGCCGTTTATTCACCGTCGCCGTCACCGAGAATGAGGTTATTTTACGAGTTCAAGATGACGTGACGGGCCTGCAGTCATGGTATGCTGCCGTTATCTCGTTCTCGGTGGCAGTGAACAACCTTACCACACCACAAAATATGAAACACTGTTTAATTATACACTGTTTACGTGATGCCGTCTCTCTCAATCAATATGGTCAAAAAAGTGACAGCATCACATTTAAACAGTGTCTAAGTGAAACACTTGTTGAACAGTGTTTTAAACTCTTCTGTGGTAAGGCCGTAATAGTTTAAGTATTATGTTTGTCACTCAAAGCTAATACCTACTGACAGTGTTGCCACTTTAGTGATTTTGTCACTAGATCTAGTGAATTTTAGGAATAGACAGTGATATTTTGAAATAGAAAAACACTAAAAAAATATTTGATGACTTTTAGTGATATTTATCGGATGTTGTGTTTTGGATCCGGGTTGAAGTAAAATATACACCACCGAGAACAAAATACCTATTTTGGAACGTAATTATAGACTGCAATCCGATTCGCGACATTTGGCGCTATGAGCGCGCCCATTCTCCGTTCCGAATAACTATTTTGTATAGGCGGTAGCGCGCTGACAGCGCTCACAGCGCTACCTTCTGAGACATTTCAAGTTAATATTCCGCTCATGACTAAGACCACACACAATAGTCCTCTCGATAGTCCATACGCTACAATTTACCAGTCCAGTGTTATGAGGTCCTTTTTATACAAAACGTAGCCAATTCTTTAGCCTGATATGGCGACGAGTAAAACCTACTTTGACTCGCTAAGGAAAGCAAAAACTCAATTCAAGGTTGTACAAGGCTGTATGGCTGAACGCAATTTGGTTTGCAGCCATTTTGGAAGAGGAACTTTTTTGTTTTTAAAGATGGATGACTTTATCTTTGATTGTTTTAGGCTCCTAAAGTGGCCACTTTTGCGAACTACTACTACAACGAACAAAATTTTACTGAGGTTATTGTTTGTAAATAAACTATAGAACCTTAGCTTCAATCTGTACATGTGAATTTTCGATACATTATGTACTAAGCGAGCAATAAATTCAATTAAATGAGGGCGCCACTTGAGGTATATAGGGGCCTTAAGTTTTAAAATTAGTAAAGTTTTTATATTAAGTAAGTATTTGTGTGTGATAATTTAACGTGCATTTTCTGATGCCATCATTCAAATCATATTTTTTAAATTAATGTTATGTTGTAAATATTATTTTATTAAAACTATTAAACTAAAGGCTCTGTAAGCTGTAGACCTTGCGTTTGTGTCATTGTTTGAAATGACTGAAATATGTTTTATCCACATATCTGCACCGATTAAAAAAAAAAATTGAATTGACAATAAAGTTCTATTTATTTATCGAACTTGTTCACAAAATTTCACGAGAATCGGTTGAGAAATGTGACCTGTAGAGGAGAATAAACGGACAGCCGGACACCGGAAGGACATACTAAAGCATTTTTGCCCAAGCTGAAACGGAGACGCTTCGCTCACGCTTGGCGCTTGCTCGGTCAATAATAAATAAATAAATAAATATTTGACAACATCACATACATTGCTCCGATTCCAAAGTAAGTAGCTAAAGCACTTGTGTTAAGGAAATCGGAGACAACGTTGGTATCACAAACACCCAGACCTGAGCCAATATAGAAAAGTTCGTTTTCTAAATTGACCCAACCGGGGATCGAACCCGGGACCTCAGAGATGGCGACACCTTGAAAACCGGTGTACAAAGCCACTCGACCAAGGAGGTCGTCAAATATTGTAGTACTTATATCTATTCTGTTCAATAATGTTGGATATAAATCCTCAGCATCGACCTGCAAACATAGATTTACTTCAATTTGTCTAGCTCTTAATACGAGTTTAAAATTCAATCATTTCGCTGTTTTATTTTTCCAAATTGAGTCAGTTCTATCAAAGTAACATTAATTATATGTCGTATGACTTTGTGACATGACTCATTTTAGCTTAAAATTTTAGACAGGTTATTTCGCCAAACATATCATTCTCAACTCGTTTTCCAACATAAATTGAGGGGTTACGCAAATTAAACTTTCAAAAAGTACGTGAAAATAGAAAACTTTTTAATTAAATTTTATTTTTCACCATTTATTTGAGGGTTGTTTAATGGAATCATTAATTAAAACGCTTGAATGCGTGCGTGCGAAATTGAAAAAAACTCTCTTTTTTCTATAAAATGTGTAAAACAATGGATAAAGAGTTAATAATGACAGAAAAAAATGAATTCATGGCTGCGCTGCGGTCTCAAAATACAGGAATTGTTTTGTTTTTTTAGGGTTCCGTACCAAAATGGTAAAAAGGAACCCTTATGGTGCGACTCAGTCTGTCTGTCTGACTGTCACAGCTGAATATCTCGACAATCACTAATGCTATCAACTTGGAATAGTTTTAGATGACCTTGTTCAACTATTTTGCAAATAAGAGAGAAATAAAATTTTTATATTTTTTTGCAACAGGGACTTAAAAGTAGTTTTAAAAATTCGAAGGCATATGGAAGAACGCTGCTTGCACAATCTCAAACTTTTTTAAAATTTTTTTAGGCCGCATAGTTTCGACTTTTTATGAAACATGTTAAAAAAACCGTTCTGCCCTCTTATCTCCGAAGTTCGCATAGAGAAAAATCTAAAATAATTTTATGTGATAGAAGTTTATGTAACGGTTACAGGAAAAATAAAACGATGTCTCTAAATAGTAAACTTTTTCAGAATGATGGTACGGAACCCTCGGTGCGCGAGTCCAACTCGCTCTTGACCGTTTTTTACTTCATTCTTAGTTCGTATATTTAGTAAACAGGAGTCACGATCCTCAGCAGTGAGGAAACGATTAGGAAAAGATAGATGGCAACATTCAATATGAACTCTTTGAACTATATCGGGCAATTATCTAAAGATGAACTTCTAATAAAATCAGTTAAAAAGCGTCGCTAAACCACTTAAGACAATTATTTCAAATACCTGCTTGAAAAGCAAAATGCTAAAAGAGATCTGCATTGTATCATTACGCTCGAATGCATTTTCAGTAGTTTTTCAATAGGCCACTTCAGCCTATAACCAACTAAGCAAAATCCCACCTTCAACCTTTGCAATAAAACTTAAATCAGCTTAGCTTTGCAGAACCGTAGTCCAAACATGGGAATTTATACCTTATGACTTGAAACTTAGAGTTTAATTTGGTTTTATGAGTTTTGAGAAGGTGTATTTTTATTCTTGGATGCGATCCAAACTGCTCATCCGCATGCAATAATTCTATCAGAAAGGAATTAGGGGGTATCTTATGGAATTATTCTGCCTCTTTTGCTATTTGCTTCGTCAAAAATTAAAAATAAAGAAAAAAGTTGCCAGTTCATTTTTTGTAAAAGATGGCTTAATAAGGACTTAGTGCGGTACTCGGAAACGTCTTAAATGCTTCATTGAGTCTTAGTGTTGTGTCGTCTTGTACTATCACTATGGAAAAGAAAGGATAGCACTAACATTAATTAAGCATTAAACTTAATTGACGTCTCTGAGTAGAGCAGTTAGTTTAAAAAGAAAAAATTGGAGAATCTCACCATAATACATGTTTGACATCTATCTGATGATCGACCCTAGTGAAATTTGCTTTAGGTTGCATATATTTCGTATAGAGTCGTCACATTAAAAATTGAACTCAGCATAATTATACAGTGAGCTCACTTTCCATTACAATCTTTAAATAAAATTTAAATATAAGTAGTTAATGAAATATTCAAATATACAACGTGTTACAAAAGTACCCCTAATGCCGAATATGGTAGATAGGGACCATCAAACTAAACAACTTTTACTATGGGACCAACCCTGAAATCGCGAAAAAAAAATCAGCTGTTTCATACAAAAATTAAAATAGAAACTATCAAAATGTATGAAACAGCTGATTTTTTTTTCGCGTTTTCAGAGTTGATATAATAGCCCATAGTAAAAGTTGTTCAGTTTGATGGTCCCTATATACCATATTCGGCATTAGGGGTATTTTGTAACACCTTGTATAGGAAAATCCTGACAATAAACATTTTTCAACCAGTTGAGAAATCACAATAAAAGGCGCAGTCGAAATGCACGTCAGCAAAAGAATTAGTTATGCTACAGTCGTTAAAAGGTGTGACTTTATAAATCTTATGTTACTTAAAACTTTACTCAAATCTCAAGAAATAAGAGCTATTTTTAGTGTCCATGTGCCAGTGCAGAAAAAGCAGCTTAAGTTGGAATATACACACGGATATTTTGACGTAGGGCGACGCTCAAATCCATATGTCTAAGTTATTTCAGGATCCCTAAATAACAGATTGAATTATCAACCCTATGGCAATAAACATAAGATTCAAAATCGACATAAACTTCATTCTTAACAACGGAGCTTAAAACAATAAAACGAAAGTCGTACAGATGTGGGCAGAGTGGAAGATTATTTATAAATATTAACCCTATTACAAATAAACAGAGATAAAAGTTTATAATAGGATGAGCTCGATAACGCAGAGGCTTAGTAATGAATGTCTCGTGTGCAATGACTTCAATTACATAGACGAGCTGTTTAAAATTAAAATTGTGTCACAACCAACCTTCGCGGCGCATCAACTGTTTCTATCGGTCGCTTGCAATAGACTAAAGGAGTTGCGTTGCATGCACCGTAACTTAATGAGCAAATTTTTCTTTACTGTACAGCCAGTCTTTGCTCGTGTCCATTGCGGTGGTTAAGCAACTTGTGCTAGGGTTAGTTGGGATGGATGAGCAAAACATTATTATCTTGAGTTCTTCCATGCTTAGGAAGGCACGAAAAGCTGTTGGTCCCGGCTGCAGTTTCAGTCGTTAACACCTACCAATCCGCATTGAGGCTGCGTGGTGGGTTATGGCCCATCCTCCTCCATGCAGGACGGCCTGTGTCCCAGCAGTGGGATAAATAAAAACAGTCGATGATGACGTGCATGTAAGAATTTCGTAAAAATAAAATTAGGGTTAGTATTTGGGATGTTTTATTTGATAGAAACCTAGACAAACACTGCCTTAATCCAAATAACATCACAAGAAGAGTTAAATATGCTCAAATTACAAATAATTTTGGTATTACTTTTGTATGGGAAACTTACCATCTCTATCTAATTATGATAAAAATCACGTTAAATTTATATCTAGTTATTAGCATAGACAGTTTTAGTTACAGGATGTGGTTCAATTCCAAACTACCTATATAAACAGGTTGATAATCCTGTTATAGCAATAAGTAGCGTTAGCTGCAGTAGGATGTCCACAAATATTGAAATACAGTTTAAAAGCGTTACTAAATTAGGAATTTTACAAATGTGATTCTAAAGGTACAAATGACATTCGTACTAAATCGCGATGAATTTTTATTTTTTTTATTTTTGACAACATCACATACATTGCTCCGATTCCAAAGTAAGTAGCTAAAGCGCTTGTGTTATGGAAATCAGAGACAACGGTGGTATCACAAACACCCAGACCTAAGACAATATAGAAAAGATCTTTTCTACATTGACCCAGCCGGGGATCGAACCCGGGACCTCAAGAGATGGTGACGCCTTGAAAACCGCTTTTGAAATATCTATATTTTCCACCACACGATCCAGACATGTTTTAATAAAATACTAAATTCACTTTAAACACACTATACAAGAACTAATAATGTTTTTTAACATTTCATAATGAAGTAGACTGAAACTGGCAAATATTAACATAGATTACTTTAAAATGTTGTAAAGATGCCTTAAGCCATTTTAGACTGGCTTTAAATACAGTCTTCCTGATAAACAAAGAAATGGCAGTAAATGCATAATTTTAATTAAGGAATGTAAATCCATGTGTAAACTTGAAGACAAGTTGAACTTTAAAAAAAAAAACAAATTTTTTGATTTAAAAAAGGTCTTATGTTTTCAAAATGTCTTTTCTTAATCCTAATTAAATCCTACATTATGCGCACCCTACTCCTATTTGAACGGTCCGTTTATCTTACAATTTCCTCAGAGACCTGGGTTTGCTTCTTAATGGCCTGACTAGGCTAACACTAGGCTAGTCTAGGACTCTAATTAGAGCTAGCTTTAGCGGCTCCTTTCATGTTATGTACGTATTTCTATATGTTTGCATGTTATATACAGTAACTAAATAAAATATGGTGAATTTATGAAGCATGGAGGAGCTCGGGTGGTTTAGCGCCTGGCTTTCGCAAGGGTCGGTTTTGGGATGGGTGACCAAAAACGTATTATCTCGAGTTCGCATTTGCAGTCGTTAGCACTCACCAATCCATATTGGGCCTGCGTGGTGGGTTATGGCACATCCTTCTTATCCACCCATAAGGAAGACCTGTGCCCCAGCAGTAGGGACATTAAAAATGGCTGATATCGATATACTTATTTTTTTCTAGTATATTATTTAGTATTATTATATGGCATTAAGGCTTTTGTGATTTTAATCGACCAGGGCTTTTTATGGACAATCGCTTGTAAAATCGAATCGCAAACCTTATTTTAATGAGGCGGTGATTCGAGTTTACAAGCGTTGGTCGATAAAAATCCCTAGTCGACTAAAGTCGCCTAGCATGTCGACTTAAGACGCCTAGCAAGTCGACTAAAGTCGCCTAGCAAGCCGACTAAAGACGCCTAGCAAGTCGACTAAAGACGCCTAGCAAATCGACTAAAGTCGCTTAGCAAGTCGCCCGGAAAATCGACACGCGTAAATGCTCCATTAGTATTAGATTGGTTGTATCCATTCTTCAGTCTTTTGAAAAACAATTAGCAATAGGGTTCTACACACAATAGACGTACAGTTAGTTCATTGCAAAGATGTTCTATTAACTTTACTCTTAGTTCCTAAGTTACATAAACTATGTTAAGCGACACTGAACAAATTTCCAAATTCGCCCCCATCAATTTCATATGTGGCTATTATAAATACTAAGTTTTTTATCGTCTTGGGTATTGATTACAGAATTAAAAGTGATGTTCTCTTTTATTGTTTAATTTGAAAAGTCACGACAGTTGTCAATCCGAATACTATTCAAATACCATACAGTGAATAGCAGACAAAATTTATCTACAAAGATCTATTCTCGACACTAAAACCCTTCACACGAATGTGCAACTTGAAGTAGATCGACACTCAAATGTATTTATGGGTGCACTTTGCTATCTAGCTGAAATAGCTAGCCAAAACTGTCCCATTCGTATATTAACCCTTCAACGCCCAGAAAATGAGACACAATAGATATTCCATTGTTATCCGGCCGCCTGCGTCCGCTAGGGCGTTGATGAATTACAACGTCTGTAAATACAGTATTATGGTTCTAATGGCGATAAATTTAGATCACATTAATACACCTGACTCGTGTAATTTTTTTATCCAAGGACACAGGCAGACAAAGTGAACTGCTGAAATAAACTTTATTTTCCGAAGTTAGAAGAAGAACTACCAATCTTCTTTTAACTACAACCCCTTAAAAGAACAAAAAATAAATAGGTGGTTAAATATATCTAAAAAATTAAACCACTCATTACTATAAGTGATGATTCGACGACCTCCGTGGTCGAGTGGCTTTGTACACCGGTTTTCAAGGTGTCGCCATCTCTGAGGTCCCGGGTTCGATCCCCGGTTGGGTTAATTTAGAAAACGAACTTTTCTATATTGGCTCAAGTCTGGGTATTTGTGATTCCAACGTTGTCTCTGATTTCCATAACACAAGTGCTTTAGCTACTTACTTTGGAATCGGAGCAATGTATGTGATGTTATCAAATAAAAAAAAACAACATCACACAAAAAAGAGACTTATTAAATCAACATCAAAATGTCATCAAGGAAACGATTTTGAGATGAAACTATAGCGAAACAATCGACGTGCGAAACTCCCACAAAAAACTGCAAAATGGCTGATTGTTTGCATTTTTCGATCGACAAACAATCAACATTGATGGCGTGAAAGACGGAAGTGAGTTGCGTGATCGGGAAGTATTGTTTTTGAACTACAAGCTAATAAGATAAGCTGCAAACACAATACAGATGATAATGCAAGGAAAACTGTTGTAAGCGACGACATAACCAAATAACTACATTTAACAGAGCATGCAGTTAGGGGGATACGAAATATAAAACAGGATTATGATTGTCTAGTTAATGTAACATAGTAAAGAGCAATTGATCTAAATATCCAAACTAGAAAATTTGAGCAATCGTCCTGATTGCGAAGGACACGGGCTAAATATAAACGAGACCCCACTGTGCGTAGCGTTGACGCTGCGACGACGCTACGACGTTTTACATACATTTTTTCATCACATTGATGCGTTGCGTCGTCGCACGTGACGTTGCGATCAGAGACAAGATTTTCCCGTTTAAATTCCACTTTTGACTGCAACTCATACTGACTGAAGATCAGCGCTGGTCACAGACTATGCATTATGCTGAGTCGGGACCGTTTTGAGACAAATGCCTTTGTAAGTTCGATTTTCTGTGTTTATTTGTCTCAAATGAAATTATTTTCTCTCTTTCTTTCTTTTCTTACAATGTGTGACGGCGCGATCATACCGTTACATAAGCAAATCGACGAATGACGAAGAAATGCAGGATTAGCGAAAAGTACAATAATTATATAAACATTACGCAGAGGTTGCACTGCATCAAGCTAAGATCAAGGCAAAAATGTATGGAGACCTGACTCACGATATCGAAGTTTTCTAAGCGCTTCGCATAAATACAAAATCCAACATCAAACAGTTGGACCGCGGTCCCCGTCCCCGAGCACAGACACCTAGCTCGGCGGAAGTACTTCCTTATTCGCTGAATATATGGTGAAAAGATCCTGTCTGAACACAACGGTTACATTTTAAAAGCGAAATAGGATACAAAATATAGGAACCATTTTCTCAAAGCAGCAAGAAAAGTCACAATATAAGAGTGGAGATTATAAATTTTCAACTTTAAAATACGCTGTAAAATAGTTCTTTCCTTCCCGAAGTCATAAAACGTTGCGATGTCAGTTCCTTTTCGTTCTGAATCATTTATTATCCGCTCGGAGTCATATTCTCTAGTTAAAAAGTCCATGTTCGAACTTGTGAACGCTGAGGAGGTTACGTACTTTATAATATACTAGCGACCGCCCGCGACTTTGTATGCGTGGAAAGTTTTTTTGCTATCCTTTGGGAACAATTATTTTTTGGGACGAAAGGTACCATTTGTCCTTCTCTGTACCCCTGACAACGTGTATGCAAAATTTCATGATGATCGGTTCCGTAGTTAAGACGTGAAGGCGTAACAAACAAACAAACGGACTTTCGCATTTATAATATTAGTAAGGTTTTACTAGCTGACCCAGCAAACGTTGTTTTGCCATATAAATTATTTCTAGAATATTTTGGTAGTCAAATAAACGTAATTAAAGAACTAATATCCAGGGCCGGATTTAGAGGTGTGGAGGCCCTGAGCAACAAGGGAGTGGAGGCCCCTAATTATTTTTCAAATAGGTTAAATAATATTTATCTTGCAAAGTGCTTCAATCATTTATTTATTTAGTCGTAAGGCAAAAACTAAATAACATACACCGCTAATAATAAATAATATTTAAATCAAAATTACTAAGTATGTTTTCAAATCGTAATATTAGGTACTCTTTCGTTGTATAAGTTTTTTTTAATAAATACAATTTATGTGGAGGCCCCGGGCAGTTGCCCTGTTTGCCCTCCCTTAAATCCGGGCATGCTAATATCGCTATTAAAAATAGAGGTTAGCGGTAGAAGGGTGAAAATTTAGGGTCGTAGGTAGTTTTTAAAGCCAAATCATAAAAAAAATTGTCCCAAAAGTAAAAATAGTTTTTTTTGGGGTGGACCACTTTTATCAATTAGGGGTATGAAAAATTCCCAGACCTACTGAATACACAGAATTTCATAAGAATCGGTCAAGCCATTTCCGAGGAGTTTTTGTTACAAACACTGTGACACGAGGATTTTTATATATTAGATGTTTGACTAGCTTTATGACAATGCGTTTTAGGTATTGATCCTTATATTTGTGGTGGACTATTTTATAATATAGTCTGCTTTGTTATTTTTATACATAATCATTTAATAAAAAAAAATAGTTAAATTAAAGAACTTAACTCAAAAATAAAAAGATTCCGACGAACTGAGAACCTCCTCCTTTTTTTGAAGTCGGTTCAAAATGCTATGCAATGAGTTTCTAATTTAATCGTATAATGTCTTATCAGTAATACCTGTGATTTTGGTTAAAAAATGACTTTTCTGATACCATTTTATCCTTGATGTATGATCGTTTAAGTGTGATATAATAGAATTTTTACGACTCTGAAGAGTAGTTAAAACATTTGTTTATTAAACTATGGTCTTTTAAATTATTGAGTGCTTTGAAATACTGAATATCGGAGTCGCAGTTTATTGAAAGCTATTTGAATAAAATTCGCTTGGAATATTCATTGAGCAATATTGCACTATCTTTCGCTTTTAGTGCAATGGACACCTTATTTCACTTGATTACATTGAAATGCTAGACTTCTTACTTCGAATTAACATTGATTTTACATTACTCAGAATTAAAAAAAATTATGCACTATTAAAAACCTATAATATTTGTTTATTTTAAGTAATTCGGCTGTTCATTACTCCTAATAAGTTCATTACAATAATTAGTCAATGAAAGTCTTGGAAACCAAGTAAACTCCACTTGACGGTGTATTTACAATCACCAAATATCAACAATTTCAGAAGTTTTTTAATTTTGAGATTTTAGCATTCTCAATGCTATTTTTATATTAGCTGAGCGGCGCTGAGCGCTGAGCTACCGAGTCACTAGTGATTTTTAGTGACTCGGTAGCTCAGCGTTCGGAGCATTGGACCGGATATCCAAAGGTCGCGGGTTCGATTCCCGTCTGAGAACATGATTTGGTGCGAGTCGTATTTTTTCTAGTATATTATTTGGTATTATAATTTCAGAAGCTGTTCTTAAATCTAAGCTATTTCATAATCACTTCTCCATTGTTGCAGGCGTTCTCTCATCGAATGCTGGAGGCTTTCCAACAAAACTTTGAGAACATCCCATGAGCGTAACATATGGCTGAAAAGCGGTTGAACTTTCGAGAAAAATGGATACTGCAGATGAAAACAAAGTGGAAGACATTAAACGTATGGTTGAGGTGATAGGACACAATGATGATGCTGTCAAGATAGATGAAAACTGCCAAAAGAATAATGATGAAGTCATCGAAGTAATGTCAGATGTAAAAGTGATGAGTAGGACTAAAGAACTATTTTTGTTGTTAAGGATGGTAGAGAAAATTGTGTTTTGTGTAGTGTTGAGTGTTTTGGTTGTGTCTGTGAGTGCGCATAGGGAGCAAAAGTTTGCTATGGAACCGCAAGATCAGGTAAGCTTTTTTTTAATTTAACAATTATTTTCACATCGATATTCTTATTCACTTCTCAGATTTACATACTTACGCGCAATTTAATGTTGACGCCGGGATTCGAACCGCAAAAGTAGTTTCCTTTCCGCATTAAGTTCAATTGACAATTTAATTACCGCTAATTTCTTTCAATTTAACACATTTCATAATTAAGTTATATAAATTATAAACTATAAATAAACTATAAAACAAATTATTTATATAAATTGTTTTATAGTTAAGTGTTATTCTTATCTTAATATTTACGAATATCTAATCTTAAGATTAGATATTCGTAAAATGTATTGTTGAAATGCAAAGTAAACTTTATTCATCGCATCTAATTATAAAACGTGTTAAATTGAAAGAAATTAGCGGTAATTAAATTGTCAATTAAACTTAATGCGGAAAGGAAACTACTTTTGCGGTTTGAATCCCGCTGTCAACATTATGTTTATGCCAAAAAACCTTACATTTATCTCCAGTCATGTAATTACTCTATTCAAGTATTATTAATGTGTACAATGTGATTGATTTAACTATGTACAACAAACGCGGCAACTTCACTCGAGAATGTATGGAAAAGAGTAAATTTTATCAAAGAAAAAGATGATAAAATTTACTCTTTGCCAGATTATAATACATCTTTTTGTACCGCAAGCGATCTGAATTTGGTCACTTTAGTTGTACATAGTTAATTTAGTCGCATAGTAGTCATTTCATCACAGTCTGATAATTACGAACTAAAATCGACAAAGTAAATTATCTTTATTTTATTAGTCACATTTTAATTTTTTTAATGAATGTCAAAACAGCTAAATCACTTAAGATTATTTACAATTCAGGCCTAGCATAGTGTAGAAATCACTTAATTTTTTTTTTTTTATATTTTTTTTATATTAGACAACATTAGAAACATTGCTTTGATTCCAAAGTGCTAAAGCACTTGTTTTATATAAATGAGAGACAAAAGTGGAACTACAGACACCCAGACCTGATCCAATACAGAAAAGTTCATTTTCTAAATTGACCCAGCCGAGGATCGAACCCGGGAACTCAGAGATGGCGACACCTTGAAAACCGGTGTAGAAACTACTCGACCACGGAGGTTGTTTTTCAAGCTACGATGCGCTTTGCTATATTATGTTAACATCTCTCAGGACAATGTATGAAACTATTCTAATAGACTCGTTGTGTTCAAGTTAATGACGACCTCCGTGGTCGAGTGGTTTGTACGCCGGTTTTCAAGGTGTCGCCATCTCTAAGGTCCCGGGTTCGATCCCCGGTTGGGTCAATTTAGAAAACGAACTTTTCTATATTGGCTCAGGTCTGGGTGTTTGTAATACCACCGTTGTCTCTGATTTCCATAACACAAGTGCTTTAGCTACTTACTAGTATGTGATGTTGTCAAATATTTATTTATTTAATGTTGTTGATAGTAAAGATTATTAAAGATAATAATAATAAAAAAACTTAAAAGGGCTCCCGAGCATAACAGAATATCTCCGTTGATTAAATAGTAACAGCGACATCGTGTAGGCGTTCCCAGGATATTAATTTAAACGCTTTTCCCAACCATAAATCATATATTTTGTAGAGAAACCTTTAAGCAATAACATCTTCAAAATTATTCTTTGCCGACTACCACGATGACATACTGGCTTGTCAGCAATATTAAAAATTCTTGGGACGAGCAATGAGTAGAGAAATATGTGAGTGGGATTTCATTTATTATGATAGTGAAATTAGTTTTTTTTGACAAATAATCATTTCTTGAGATACAATGATTGTAGTGTAATTTTGTTAGCTTTTCATTTCTATTCTACAACGTGTTACAAAAATACCCCTAATGCTGAATATGGTATATAGGAACCATCAACCTGATCAACTTTTACTATGGGGCCAACTCTGAAATCGCGAAAAAATAATCAGCCGATTCATACATTTTGATATTTTCGATTTTAATTTTTGTATGAAACAGCTAATTTTTGTTTTCGCGATTTCAGAGTTGGTCCTATAGTAAAAGTTGATCAGGTTGATGGTCCCTATATACCATATTCGGCATTAGGGGTATTTTTATAACACCTTGTATATAAAAATTTTAGCATAGTAACTGCGTAAGTAATGGTTGACAAGGCGTGTCAGGACATTTCCATTATTCTTAATATGTTTTCTTCGAAAGATGTCGAAAATCTTTATGTTTCTAATAGGACTTTGGTTATTTATATGTCTAAATAAACAGACGAAGCTACGAATGCGTCGAAAAAAATATCACCCGACTGTTGGCTAATAAAAACATACACACACTGTAAGTAATGTGACGCGGCCATAGTTTTTATTACAAGCGGTGATGTTAAAAACGCACGCCATTTTAAAAAGTTAGCATGTTAGGTTTAGTACCTACGTCAAAAGCGTAACACTAATAATAATAATAATATTTGACAACATCACATACATTGCTCCGATCCTAAAGTAAGTAGCTAAAGCACTTGTGTTATGGAAATCAGAGACAACGGTGGTATCACAAACACCCAGACCTGAGCCAATATAGAAAAGATCATTTTCTAAATCGACTCAACCGGGGATCGAACCCGGGACCTCAGAGATGGCGACACCTTGAAAACCGGTGTGCAAAGCCACTCGACCACGGAGGTCGTCAAACATTGCCTAGATCTATTTCCTAAAAAAACCTATTAAAAATAAAATAACTGTACAGTTGCAAAAGCTTTCTTGCGAAAGGGTCCGCATTCTATTCCCAAATTATTTATTTCCAGTTATATCTCCAGATTTAAGATAAATAATATTAGAAAAAATACTAGAAAAAATCGACTCATCCGTAGCACCTCAGACGGGACTCGAACCCGCACTCTTGGGATTCCGGCCCAATGCACTGACCACCACTGGTGAGTCGATTTTTTCTAATATTATTTATCTTAATAAAAAATTGCATTGTGAATGCGAAAAATCTAAATTTAATAATCTCCAGATTTGCTGTAAGTATATTTCGTTTTCCTCAGAGTGCAGTAGTGGGATCCAGAGTGACTCTACCATGTAGGGTTGAGAATAAGGTTGGCCAGTTACAGTGGACTAAGGATGACTTCGGGTTGGGCACACACCGCCATCTGACGGGCTATGACAGGTACAAGATGGTGGGGAGCGATGAAGAAGGTAACCATTATTTTGTAATCTTTGTAATATCAAATTCTGCTAACATAAAACCTCCCTTCTCAAATGCCAACATTCTATCCGTTTGAACGCTACGCTAACTATTAAAGCTTAAACTTGAGCATTGGACGATTAAATCACATATTGCGAACTTATGTTAACCGCAGACTTTGATGTATCGTATGGCAGTGATTAATTACGGCACGTAATTTTATAGTTCTGCTTATTTTAAAACTTTAATAGTTAGCGTAGCGTTCAAACGAAAAGAATGTTGGCCGAGTAGGAAGGCTGTTATGTTTTAGCGCAATTGCAATGGTGATACAACTAAATGACATTATTTTTATTCAACTAATTAATACTTTGTCCTAAATTTAATTTCACGAGTGCATTGTCACGTAATTAGTGGTTTTTGCTCCCCAATAATAAGAAATTATTTAAATATTAATATGAAATGATTTGATATCAAATTACTCCTTTTTTCTCGTCGTTGATCACACAATTATATTATATATTATATAATTGTAAAATTTTATATTGATGTGTAGTAAAGAATTTAAAAAAAAAAATTTTTACAATAGGTACTAAATAATATACATATCATCATAACATATCATATCATAATCCGGTCCAATGATCTACCACTGAGCTATGGAGTCAGTAGCTCAGCGTTAGAGCATTGGACCGGACATTCAAAGGTCGAGGGTTCGATTTCCGTCAGAGAATATGATCGGGTGCGAGTCGTATTTTTTAGTGTTGTATAGATATTTTAATAATTTAATATCAGCTTTTATTGTTTTTGAAGGAGTTTCGGTTTCATGCAGTTGTGGTGTTGTGGTTGAAAGATTTAAGAACGGTGTTAAAGAGTTACCGAGTTCTAAAACGATGCAGGACTTGTAAATAAAATAATCTACGGGTCGTACACTTTCTGCTATTCATGAAATTTGTATTTGTATCTGAGGCCAAATTCCACTAAGTTACAATAAGATTAAAAATGGGACATTGATTGACATTAGTTGTATTTTGATTGTAACTTAGATTGCGTGCTTGCATTAAATAAATAAATAATAACTTTGACAATTTCACACAGCGCCATCGAGCCCCAAACTAAGCTAAGCTTGTAATATGGGTGCTAGACAACTGATATAGTACTTATTTCCTTTTTTAAATATATACTAAATTTTACATAGTAACATCCAGACCGGTCACAGAAATTAAAATACATAATTTCAATTTCTGCCCGGCCGGGAATCGAACCCGGGACCTATTGCGTGTAGACCGGCATGTTGACCACTGCACCACTCAGGTCGTCATTATTGTTACATAACATTGAGTCAGAGTGAAATAGAAAACAAGTAATATTAGAAAAAATACTAGAAAAATTCGACTCACCCGTAGCACCTCAGACGGGACTCGAACCCGCACCCTTGGAATTTTGGCCCAATGCACTGACCAATTATGCTACCGAGTCGCTAGTGGGAGCGGCGAAATTTTCTAGTACTTTTAACTTCTTCGCTGCAAGCCAGCGAAATTGCGCTGGCCGCTCCCACTAGCGACTCGGTAGCATAATTGGTCAGTGCATTGGGCCGGAATCCCAAGGGTGCGAGTTCGAGTCCCGTCTGAGGTGCTACGGGTGAGTCGATTTTTTCTAATATTATTTATCTTAATATAAAAATAGCATTGTGAATGCGAAAAATCTAAATTTAATAGAAAACAAGTATTAAAGTGATCTTTTCCATTGCCATAGGTGATTACTCTTTGGACATTCGGGAGGTGACGCTTGAAGACGATGCGTTATATCAGTGCCAAGTCAGCTCTGGGCCTAGAGGTAAGTAGTACCCATGTCTTAAGAGGAAACACCAAATCGAGAGAATTGAAAAAATCCTATAGAAAGTTGACAAAATTAACGTTTGGTAGTCCCCTGTTTCCTCTTCCAAAACTAGACCGATTTAAATATTTTTTTCATTAATATTTAAAGGAATGAATTGGCTGTGTTCCTGTTTTCTTTTTTTTATAAAATAATTAGTAAAAGAGATATTAATATCCAGAAACTTAAAAAAAATTGCCATTGTTCAGACATCTAGCAATCAAATTTGACGAGATTATATAAAAAAAGCTAAACGTAGGGACACAGCCAAATCCTTTCTTTATTTTTTTATGTAAAAAGTATTTAAATTGGTTTAGTTTTGAAAGAGGAAACAGGAGACTACACGTTACTACTAAACGTTAATTTTTTCAACTTTCTATATAAAAAAAAACTCTCGACCGTGGTGTTTCCTCTTAGACTTACTTCTTAATTCAATGATGGTGACGACTGTTTTCAGCATCTTGAGCTTTATCATCCTCTTTCCTTTATTCCTCCTTAATCTTCTGCCTTCTAATATTCACCAGATCGTCGGTCTCACTATAAAAAAATCTGGTATGAAACGGATATTGCTCAATTTCAAAATGCTTATCGTTGGCCCCGTTGATAAGCTGTGAAATTAATGAGAACTTCAAAAACTTTTCCATAAATAAAACCTTAGGAACTGTGCCTATTAAAAATATCAAAACAAGTGATAAAACTCGTCTTAATATTATTCCGAAGTACAGTCCCTGAGGGAGTCATTTTTCTTCAGAAATCTGTGTTAAGGCACCCCTGAGGGCTATTTAAGGAATTAAAGCTGTGATCTCACTGGAATGTCAATTTAGATACGACTATGAAACTCAAATTGTTTAATATTAAACAAGACCAGACTTTTTACAGTTAAAATATTTTTAAATAATGTCACATAAAGTTCAAAATTATTTTGTTGAAATAAACCACAACAGATTAGATACCTCTAATTACCAAAATATATCAATTTTCTATTGGATTATAATAGAAAATTGATATGTTGTGCACGCAATGAGAATGGGATAGAACCTTGTCAAACTGAGACGCGCACGGTACGCCGGTCAGCCACAGGGATATCCAAAAACACGGTGTTACGCATCCGAGGTGAGAGAACTTTTGCTGCAGCAACTTCAAGTAAGATAACAAGTAAACAATTAGTTGATTAATTAAATTTAAATTAATTAATCAGTCAATTTTCAATTTATTTTGACAAAGTTCTATCCCATTCTCATCATGTGCGGATTATACATTGTTATGTTTTGGCAATCATAGGGTCTTGTAGTATAAAACATTTTTTATTAAAATATTATGTCTATTCTTTCAGATTCTATTCTATTACAAAACAAAATCACGATAGTCGGACGATGTTCATTGATCAATTTACTTGATTTTGAACCTTATACATGAGTTAATAATGTCACGGAGTGGAACGAACATCGTATGCTTATCGCGATGCTTTTATGTAATAGGCCCTCAGTACAACGCGTGTTCAGCAGTTTTACTCTTTTTAATCGCCAAAAACTTGAACCACAGAACAGTGAATAGTGTCTTCAAACCAAATAATATACTAGAAAAAATACGACTCGCACCAGATCTCTCAGATGTTCTGGAACGGGAATCGAACCCGCGATTCCCGTCTTCAAACCAATTCTAACCACCATCAGAGTATTAAATGATTTTGGTATTCCAGAATATCTGCATTTCCCATTACCTCACAGAATGCTAAAAACTAAATTATGTAGCAGTCGTTACATCGAACCACAAACCGTGTACCCATCCGTGACGTATGTACATTGTCCCTTATTCGCTTATTAAGTCATCCCTTACATAAAGCCCAATAGCGCAAATTGTCATAAATGACAATTGTTTTAGTCCTCTATGACGGACTTTGTTTGGTTAGGTTGGTGATGCTGAACAATAGACTAAATTAATACCTCTAGTTATTTTAGGAATTGTATTTAGTTGTGAAATGAAAAATATATGTAGCTTACTCCCGCAAAAAATATATGCAGGGTGCTCCGCCCGCCCGCCCGCAAAAAAATGCACATGCACACCACAAAAATATTAGTGCACAATACCTGCATTTAGCATGACAGCGACACACCTTGCACCTTCACCAATTAGACTACTCTACACGTGTTTCGCCCCAACCCGGAGCATCCTCGGGAGTTAGATCGTGCGTGAACCAACACCGAAAGCTACATATATTTCTCTTTTCACAATGGTTTGGGACTTCCGCCAAGTAATGCCTGATTCAATCAAATACCTATTGTATTTAGTGTTCAGTAATATACGTTCAGACATACACAATCAATTAACACACATAATACATCAAAAAGAAGCATTCAAACACAAACTCATTCCACAAGAACCAAACACTCTATATTACAAATATATGCCCCAAACAATATTAGAAAACACGACACACAAAATGTACTCAACGATCGCGCCACCCTCACTGATAGAACTAACACCACAATAGACCAGATATTATGATATTAGATATTATGAAGCGCTCATGGCGGAGCTTGACAGACTGATCGTACTCGATCACGTTTATTAAGCAACGCTCGGTCCGGCCAGGTGTCGGATGGGCGACCGTTAAGTGGTATTACAACTGAGCGCTTCCGTGCTTCGGAGGGCACGTTAAACCGTCGGTCCCGGCTGTTGTCATCTGAACAGTTGTTAAGCCAAGTTAGAGGCCTTAGGAGGCTTGATGAACTCTAACACCAGAGGTGGCCACTAATCCTCATACGATAAGATAAGAAGAACAAAGACAAAACAAATAAAAGTACATTATTTAATTTTGATTTAATTTTGACGACCTCCGTGGTCGAGTGGCTTTGTACACCAGTTTTCAAGGTGTCGCCATCTCTGAGGTCCCGGGTTCAATACCCGGTTGGGTCAATTTAGAAAACGAACTTTTCTATATTGGCTCAGGTCTGGGTTGTGTGATAGTTACTGATTCTGATTCGATGTTAATAAACACTGATTACGCAACTTTTTAGGGCTGGTTATCGAATTAGTGAACATATTGCAACGAAAAAAAAAAATCTTGCCAAAATCTTCATAAAATCAACGAAATTACTCGTTTCGTCATTCACAATATTTATTAATTTCGACACCAGCCATTTTTAATGTCCCCACTGCTGGGGCACAGGCCATCCTTGTGGGTGGATAAAGAGGATGGGCCATAACCCACCACACAGACCCAATGTAGATTGGTGGATGAATTTATTAATTTACACAGAATTTGTTACAGAACTTTGTGGTAAAGTAAAAAAAACACCGAAAAGCCACTAGCGTAAATAGCCAATAGCATAAACATTTCAACAGTAAAGATCTCTCAAACAAACAGCACAGTCGAATTGATAACATAGCAATTAAAATTCAACAGCTCACAGAAAATACTCTCATTTAAATTCCTTGTTGGACCATTAAATTTGATCGTTGAAAGTTTTAAAGAGCTCTTGTTATGAAATATAATAGATTCTGAACTTTTCAGACGAATTGAGGCTTTGCTGACTAATCCTAGACTTATTGCCTTTTGTTTTGAAGTGATTCAAAAAGATTTAAAGCTCGAAAACAATAGAGACACGCCCAATTTGTACAAGATTTTATTAATTATAACAACAATAAAGCAAAAATTAACTGTGCTTAAAATATTTCTAATAAGTGTTAATATTTTTATTCAGACCGTACATCATAAATTTTTTGGTGGCTTTACGTAATGGGTTGAGTTAGGAATACTTTTGGGATGAATAAGGAATTTAAAATGATTATTAATGTTGTGGGTTGAGTAAGGAACAAAACTGGGTTGAGTAAGGAAAAAATAATAAGTGGGATGTGACGTCATGGGATGAATACGGAACAACTCAAAATCACTGATATGAAGTTCTAATGAGTAAAATTGTTATGCTTATTATTTTAATTGGAGAAACATGAAGCCATTTTGCATTTATAATGATGTTTTTGTATAACATACTTCTTGTAACTAAATAGTAGATTGTATAACAAGTGCATAAAATGGGTTTTATGTACGAATTATACACTCTGTTTTTCACTTAAACGTAAATATTGTAAAACAATTTTAAATTGCAGCACAAAGAAAAGTAAGGACTTCCCGCCAATATACTTTTTTCTTTTTTTTATACGTGTCTGTGGCAGCACAGTGACTTAGCAAGATCGTAGTCTATAATGCTCTTGAAATTCTTATTTCCTAGAAAACTCATTAATATTGCCTAGTTTTATTAATTTAGTATTATAGCATGGTTATGTATAAAAATGGAGAAACAGAATGAAATAACAAGTTTATTTAAAGAACTTTTATTGCGTGTGCGTGTGTGTGTGCGTGTGTGGCTGTTTACTTGATGACCTTTGTCTTAAAGTCTGAGTAGACGAATATTTTACTTTATGCACTAAAGCCTGAAAAGCGATTTTATGCAGCTTATACCCAACATAAAGACGAACTTTACGAGCATGAGAAGTGAAAAAAATTTGGACCACATCCAAGGACTGAATTTCACTTATATTGAACTAAACTTAAACGCAATTTCAGTTCTATACAACTAATACCCGTATTCACAAACAACACTCAAACTACCCTTAACTACGCGAACGCACTGCGTTGAAATAGAGTTATTGGTTCATTTATTTAACGTATTACGTGTGATTGGTTCGTGGGACGCTGTGCGTCCGCGGGCACTGTGAGACCTCATAGTAAGGTTTGTTAGTACGGGTTATAAAGGCTATTAATTCATTAGCGTTACTTTTAACGAGTTGTTTGATGTAGGGCCGTCGTTGTTAATTCTTCACTTACATCAATGTTACCACAAATATTTAGTTTTTGAAACGATTCAGTTCAAATTTAATTGCAATTGATATTTTGTAAAAAATGTATAATTCGATTAGTTCTATTTTTTATATTATATATTACATACCCAGGGCCCTATTTAATAAAGGTGACAATTTATCACCTGTCATAACAATTTTATATCCATTGCGTCAACCAATTTAAAGAAAGAACAAACTACTCATAGCTACACCGCAATGTAAACCAAATTGTCACGTTATTTAATAGGGTCCACTCAGACTTGTCAAATATTTGTTACCAAATTACTAAAATTAGGCAAATAGAAATCTGAGCTTATTTCAAACTTTTAGTTTAACTTTAATAAAATCTAGAGTCTGAGAAGTTTGAATTATTTGAATAGATAAGTTTTAAATACAAATGATAAGATTTCTAATTAGCTCTTAGCTTTTGTTTATGATGATCTTCATTTTGAGTTAAAACTAAAATGTAATGCTTTTTTAATAATCGACATTACGTCAGCAAATCTTAGTCAACACCCCGGACACTCCATACAAAAAGTGTGTTTTAACTACAACATAAACAGATTACGTTTGTACACGCTGCGAATGTGTGCGTGAACCTTTTAGTGTTGACTCTTGACATCTGTTGAGCTCGTATGTTAGTACAAACAACTCGCGCGCGCGACACGGCCCCGGAGAATGAACTTGTGATTTTACTACCGATTGTGGGGGGAGGTGCGGTATCTCGGATCGGCGGGAGGCGGAGTGTGGCCGCTCTGTACGTCAGTGCTATACTAATTCTGTGTCTTAGTGTAACTTGCAAAATTGTTACGAACCTTTTTGTCATAAATATCAATCGTACATACGTACATACGATTATCGCTAAATAAATGACGACCTCCTTGGTCGAGTGGCTTTGTACACCGGTTTTCAAGGTGTCGCCATCTCTGAGGTCCCGGGTTCAATCCTCGGTTGGGTCAATTTAGAAAACGAACTTTTCTATATTGGCTCAGGCCTAGGTGTTTGTGATACCACCTTTGTCTCCGATTTCCATAACACAAGTGCTTTAGCTACTTACTTTGGAATCGGAGCAATGTATGTGATGTTGTCAAATATTTATAATATTATTTATTTATTTATATCAAATGGGTTAAATATTGGAGGATTTTGGGCAAACGAACTTTTTCTATAGATAGTGCTGTAACTAAGTGTGATGAGGCTTTACTAGTTGGGGACGTGGTAAATAAGAAAAACAGATGAGTTAGATGCTATTTACTTGGCTTGCACAACATTTTATACACAACACGTGACACTGACTTTTATACTTATAGAAACAAGATGGTGGTTATGTAGGTAAAATAGAAAGACGGGAGATTCGTCTGTATGCGGTGGTGTCACAGGCAAAATAGCCGAGTGAGAGGAGTGAAGGTGCGAGCGGCGACCGAAAGGAGCGATGTACAATGAATGGCGACCGGTCTGCCGGTCTGCTGGCGACAAAGTGTTTGTCCATCAAACTTTCACTTTCACTCCTAACCAAGCAAATACAAAATTATTAAATAATACCAATAAAAAGTTTAATCGAAGTAAATTCAAAGCGAAGTCCTTAAAATGCTGAACCAAAAGTTTTTCTTTAAAAGTATTATGCCTACCTTTATATTGGGGTTATGAATCAGCCTTAAAAATACCCTTTTCATTACTCAAAGTTCTATGAGCCTCGAGGGTCGCGAAGCCATGGGGCGACGCATAACGTGAAACCTTACAAATTTAACGAAATAACTCGACGGAGAGTCTGGGACGCGGTTCGAGTTTCAGCGTTAATAGAAAGTGTTAATTAAACATTTTATAGTACCTAGTAACAAGAAAAAATATTCCGCCTTTATAAGTTATGAAATGAAGTGAAAAATTCTTTATTCAAATAAGCTTTTGAATTGTCTATATTCTTCTACCTTTTAGCTGACAAGAAGAATGGGTATTAAATTTAGATTCTTCGCATTCACGATGCTATTTTTATATTAAGATAAATAATTTTAGTCGATTTTTTTTTCTAGTATTTTTTCTAAGAAGCCTTCTATCTTAAGAAGAATGGGCGCAAGAAACTTATCAGCTTTGTCAGAATTTGATATGATGGCGACGTCTATCATTCTCAAACTACCAATAATCGAATAGTAACATTATCGTGAGGTAATCTTAGGGCTTAAGCCATCGCGCGAAAAGAATACCTGGTGAAGTAAATTATTATACCATGGTGCGGATCTGATGAGACCAACCTATTGAGCTACTCACATGATTTGTTTGATCTCTCAACTATACCCGAGATCGACTAGGCCCGTGACGTCACCTGCGTCCTCACAAGGTACACTTTGTACGCATCGTGATCTTTTGTCGTTGATTCATTCTGCTAGTAATAAAAAGTTATGTTCAAGGTTGTCCCTCTTTCCTGACTATAATTATGACCAAAAATTTCAACGATCCTTAGAAGGCTTATGGTAATAAATGTTTTAGGATTCGTTTATGAATGGTATTCATTGGGAAAAAAAATATAATGGCAATAAATAAATACCATTTATAGAATAGAAAGAAATAGGTCGTCTCTTAGTGAAAAGTAACAATGTAGCACATAAGTCCTGACAAAAAAAATATCACATAGGTAGCCAAATTTATTCAATCTCATTCTCACTTTATAAATGTACGCCATTCCACTGGCCTTTCTTAATATCATGCAACAAGGTCATAAGATAAGCTTTATCATCTCCACGCTTATTTTCGGACTATAGCTCAAAATGTTCGAGACGAGATAGCTATCCTCGTTATCATTTTGAATTATTCAAAAGGCCATTGTGGAGATCACTGGAAGTGCTTCGAGTTTAAAACATTTTAATGAGTTGTGTGAAAAATGTGTCGATATCCCAGCGAAGTACTGGGAAATCATTGTTGATCCTATGTTTGAGTCTTTTGAGAAGCTTTTGATCTTGTAGGACTAAGATACTATATGCAAATAGTAGATTATGCAACAAGGGCTAAAAGTAGTGTATTATGTCCTGGTCGCTATATTGAACCCCGAGTACGAGGTGTTCAAGATCGCCCAAGACAAATACACATTAAAGCCCGCGATGCATACTCTACTTTTTATACTTTCTGCGAGGCAATTGAAACCAATGGCTGTTATAAAGAAAGTACTTAAGTATTTATTAAAAAATTTTTGTCGTCTATTCTGTAGTGGTCAGTTCGACATTCGAATAAATCATTCTTGGTGCGCGGGTGAATCGTAAAAAGTTTTAATGTTTTTCTTTTTTTTAATTTGTAGGCAGTGCAAAGAAAATTATAACATACAGTCTAACTCAGAATAAAATCTCAATGCACCTAAACATTTTTGAAACCAACCTCGATCAAGCACGACTACATGGGTTGCATTTCAAATTCAAATTACATTATTTCCCATGGGAATAGATGATAAAATTTCTCGCTGTCATTGAATTGTCAGTGTGAAAAAATATAAAACTGTAAAACTTTAATAAAATAAAACAAATTGAACCAGCGAAAAATATATATATATTATATTTCTACGTGTAGGACGTAGAAATTTATACTCTTAGTTTAGTCTACATAATTATTTCAACGTATTTTCACATGACTTACTGTCTGGATGGACACTGGAGCTTGGTGGCGCAGTGGTCCTGTGATTGCGGAGTTTAAGCAACTTTTGCAAGGGGCTTCTGCTTTTTGCTTTTTCGTGGGATGGGTGACCAAAAAAGAAGGTCCCGGCTGTTTTTGCAGTTGTTAACACCCACCAATCCGCGTTAGTCCTGCGTGGTGGGTTATGACACTACATGCTTCTTATATAATATTTGACAACATCACATACATTGCTCCGATTCTAAAGTAAGTACCTAAATCACTTGTGTTATGGAAATCAGAGACAACGGTGGTATCACAAACACCCAGACCTAAGCCAATATAGAAAAGTTCGTTTTCTAAATTGACCCAACCGGGGATCGAACCCGGGACCTCAAGAGATGGCGACACCTTGAAAACCGGTGTACAAAGCCACTCGACCACGGAGGTCGTCACATATATAGAAGACATAATTTTATGTGTCAGCACTAATCGACATCAGCCATTTTTAATGTCCCCACTGCTGGGGCACAGGCCTACCTTATGGGTGGCATAATAAAATTATGTCTTCTAATTGTGACGTAAGTATGAACTATTGTTACAATATAAGGAGGTATAATGCAGAAAATCTACTAATTTCTAGGGTTTCATAATACTTTCGTGAAAATATTCATCACTTAGCGAAGGCGGTTTGCAAGCGTTGGAAGTTATGATAACAATAATAGTAATTTGCGTAAAAGAACAACAAATCCCTGAACACCAACTCCAGATTCAACGTAAACATTCTCAAAATTAGCAACAAATAACAACATCTTTATCTTTTCAGAGTGCCTTACTGATATCGGCAACAAAAGAGCATTCAAGTTCAAACAAAATTAATGGATGAAATTGAACAAAAACAATATTTCACTGAGATAATATCAGTCTCTTCCAGAATTCTTATAATCCCACCTGGGGCCGTACCGGCTAACGCATCGAACTTCGAAAAGTTTGCCGGGCTTCAAATTAAAACAGATAAATCGAGCCCCAATCAGGCCATAATAGCGAACCTTAATTCATTATGCCACACGAACATCGATATCTTCTAAATAACTTCGGTGAATAGTACGTACAATACGAAACTCCTTACTTCGATTTATCTGTTTTAAGTTGAAGCTCGGCAGTCCCGCCGAAGTTCGAAAAGTTAGCCGGTAGGGCCCCTGAATTTCTCCCAGAGTCTGTTTTCTACCTGGCAATTACTCTGATAAGGAGTTTTTGCAAGGAACTCCACTCGATCGAAAAGTTCTCAAAATTTATCAAAGTTCGTCTGAGTTGGCTAATCGATTGTTGTATCTTTGTGAATGACAAAAAAGTTTCAAACTTCATTTCTTTTTAATAAGGTCTTGTTCCGTTCTTTTCATTTGTTTGTTTCCTTCTTTTGTTTAACGACAAATGGAAAAAAAAATAACTTTGGGTATTATACAATAACCTTATATTTTGTGTTTATGTCGTCTGTTCTAATGTCTATAGATAAAGTTAGAGATAAAGGCATTTCGTTACGCAATGATGACTTAATTAGGAGATTGTTATACAATAGTTGTAAGTGATCTATTGATACACCCGACATATTTAGGCGAACGAGCGACCGAAGTGAGCGAGAAGGCTTATAGTTCGAGTGTATATATATTATATAAATTACATACACGAGTTGAACACTTACTTTTCATCACAAATGCAAGAAAGAATATTTGCAATTTGCGCAACGGTTTCAACAAGAAATTTTTACCTCCTATGCTGTGTAGGGCGACGACGACGACGTTCGATTTTCAAATTTTGCTATGCAAACTCTTTGAAGTTTTATGTTTTTTTTAAATTATATATCTCTTTGAGTTCTCGGTTGCATTGCCTGCCAAGGCGTAGAGGAGCCTCGTTCGATTTTCAAATTGACTTACCTCTCTAGGTATGCAAATTGAATTTTCTCACTCTTTATGCTCTGAAATGTTATCATTTCATTTGAAAAAGAATGCGGGCATTCCACATTTACGTGGTGGTCGGTTCATCACGTTCTAAATTTGATATTCAGCGCAGGGAATGAATTTCAATACTTACTTCCTTAAGTAGGTACATACATATTCCACAGTCAAAACGGCAGAACTCATCAGCTAGTTTTATGTTTACGAAACTTTTTGACTGCATGTTTGATCACGCGAAGCAATTTCAAAATTACATTTTTACTACGAAAAGCACTATATCAAGCCTTGTACTAGAAGCTATTTACATTGCCTCGCATGATCAAACCGACAATGTAAATGCTTACTTCCCGTTCTCGGCTGTAATGTAGTTACATCTCGGATTTCGAGATAAGTGCAACCACCTTTCAGAGCATGAACGATGAAAAATAACTTTTCTGTGGTGTGTACTTTTTGGGTTTGTGTAAATAGAAAATCACATGTATATCACAAACGATACCATACCAAATCTCACAATCGTAAAAAACCTGTATTTGTTTATTTCTCTTCACTCTTTGATGTATAAAAAAGAAAATATCAAATAGGCACATAAAAAAACTAAGAATTTAAATGTTAATCCCTTTTCGTATCACACACATTTAAATTCTCCAAAATAACAGCGAATATTAAAACCAGCAAAAAGAATATTTAAATTACTAAGCTCCTAATATTAAAACAGTTAAAACCATTATTGAATCCTCCACAAAGGGAAAGTAGGTACATCATCAAAATGTATACTTTATTAATTATAGTATAACAGGGGAAACTAATTAATTTATCAAAAACAGAGCAGCCAAAAGGAAAGAAAACGCCAATTTTAGACTCAAAGGCCGCCAAAGCAAACATGCCCGCAAATTGTCTGACCACAGAAGCGTAGCTCGTTTTCCATGGTTTAAGTAATAAAATAAAGCGTTCCACCGACATTTTTTTCAAATTGGCTCATACGACGTTCTAACAGGGTGATTTAATAATAATAATAATAATAATAATATTTGACAACATCACATACATTGCTCCGATTCTAAAGTAAGTAGCTAAAGCACTTGTGTTATGGAAATCAGAGACAACGGTGGTATCACAAACACCCAGACCTGAGCCAATATAGAAAAGTTCGTTTTCTAAATTGACCCAACCGGGGACCTCAGAGATGGCAACACCTTGAAACTGGTGTACTAAGCCACTCGACCACGGAGGTCGTCAAGGAGGAGATTTTTAGCTGACTAATTTATTATTATTATCGATTTGATTGAAATTCGGTTAATATGGTTGAAGTCATGTGCATCTGAACTGAGAGCCCATTTTTTAGGGTTCTGTACCCAAAGGGTAAAACGGGAACCCTACTATTACTAAGACTTTGCTGTCCGTCTGTCTGTCCGTCTGTCACCAAGCTGTATCTCATGAACGGTGATAGTTAGATAGTTGAAATTTTCACAGATGATGTATTTCTGTTGCCGCTATAACAACAAATACTAAAAACGGAATAAAATAAATATTTAAGGGGGCTCCCATACAACAAACGTGATTTTTTTTTGCTGCTTTCGCTCGATATTGAGAAGGGCAACAGGTACGCTTGAAATATTTACAGAATATTTAATTATATATTCACTTTAAAAATAAATGATTAAATTAAAATAAAACATATATTTAAGGGGGGCTCCTATACAACAAACGTGATTTTACGGAACCCTTCGTGCGCGAGTCCGATTCGCACTTGGCCGGTTTTTAAATCATGGCGAATCAAACTGAGACTAATAGTGGATTTAGTATTATCAGTTGATACAGACAACGATTATAGCAGATACTTTTTGTAAAAAAATACAATTATTTGAAAATAAGTAAACGTTAAGTTATGGAGAAAAGATTATGCAGATGTTGTGACAAACATCAAAACCAAGGTGCCACGAAAAAAATTTTTTTTTCAAAGAATCTGAAGAATTGTTCCGACTTTTTTGAGCGTGAGCGTGAAGCGTCTCCGTTTCAGCTATGGCGAAAATGCTTTTGTACGTCCTTCCGGTGTCCTACAGGTCGCATTTCTCATCCGATTCTCTTGAAATTTTGTGAGCAGGTTCTATAAATAGAATAAAATTCCGATTCAGTATTTCGAAATTTTTAAAAACGGCGGTGATATGTGGAAAAAATGACACAAACGCGAAGTATACAGCTCACAGAGCCACTAAAAAATATTTAAAAAAAATTAAACTTACAGCTCTAGGGCTGTAAGTTTGTAAATTGCGCCAAAGTAAATACGAATGTAAACTACAGAAAAGTGAGTCAGGAAAGTTGTGGCGTTTCATACAATGACAAAACTATTGTCACAGCTGTCCTTTTGACGCAAAAGTGCCTTTTAAATTAGTTCGTGAGTTGAATTTTGGGGCGGCACAAACGAAAATTCGAGTCTTTGGTAGATTTACTTTTACTGTGAGTGGGTAGCCAATGCCACAAGGGGCTGACATGAGCCAACTAGCGCCGCCAGTCGATTTTATTTTATTTATTCTATTTAAGCCCATTTTTTTAATAAAAGAATCAGTCAAGGTCTTGTAAATGACGTCTAATGTCTATTGAAAAACGTTACAACATTACTAAATGCGTGCAATAGTTTATAAACGGGTTTGAACCAACAGTGGCCACTTTTAATAAAATCGCGTTTTAAATTGTTTGAATGCCTTTTCAAACTGTGTAAAGTTATTCAATAAATATTAAACGTTATTAACAAAACCTTGACTGATTCCTTTTTTAAGAAATTGGGCTTATTTAGAATAAATAAAATAAAATCGACTGGCGGCGCTAGCTGGCTCATGCCAGCCCCTTAACAGAATATAAAAGGTACTTTATTTCTTGACAATTATCGTTATACTTGCTTAGGTGTACATACTTTTTTTTAAATAACTAGTGGACACTGTGAACTTCGTATCACCTACAATTTATAGTTATTATCAAGTTTACCTTGATAATTTTAAAATATTGAAAGCAGCGCCATCTATTTAATTAGTTAGTTAATAAAAGCAGCTGAGTACTAAAACGAAAGCAACACTACGTATGCTTTATATCAAAGAGAGCTTCTTTTAAGCGTCTTTATCAAAAGTTAGCTTTCAGAAGTAATCCGAAATGGCAATCCCCATACTAAATTGCCAATACTTATTGAATTTTTTATTAATGACCGAGCGAGCGCGAAGCGCAAGCGAAGCGTCTCTGCTTCAGCTTGGGCAAAAATGCTTTCGTATGTCCGGCTGTCTGTTATCCTCTATAGGTCGCAATTCTCAACCAATTCTAGCGAAACTTTGTGAACTCTATATATTTTTTGTTTATATAATTCTATGTATATTTATTGAGCCAGTTTTTCGAAATTTTGCGAAAAGATAAATTCACCCATTTGAAAAATGTTCTAAGCGCCATCTAGCTTAGAATAGATTTACTAAAAGAATACCTAACTTACCTAACAGCACATAGTACTGCTTTTCAAAAGCAGTGTCAACCTCGTGGCGACATCTATTAGATTAATTTTTAATCAACATGCCATTGAACGAGTTCTACAGCTCACTGAGCCACTAGTTTATACAGCTGTTTTTGGGATTTTCTTATTATATTATATTTCTAAACCAACCCAGTACTATAGCAAAAAAAAAAACAAAAAAAAATTCTTCCAAAAATAATAGGTCAAGCCATTTTTCAGTTTTAGCTAGACTAACGAATAGCTATTTTTATACATATACATGATATACGATCAGTTTAAAAAAACTCAAATATTCTAAAAAAACAGTCTTTGCTAGACTATTGTAAATACATTATTTTTATACAACACTACATTTGATTTGTCTAATTAAGACTGCTAAAACAGAACTTATTTTTACCATTATGAAAACATTTGAATCTTACACGTTTCTTTATTATTATTATGAGGTAAATACTCCTTTCTTTCCAAGAATATTTTGTACAAAAACAAACAAAAACAACCTTTATTATGATAACTAACCACCTGTCCGTATCTTGCTGATTATGTTGTGATTTCTTTTGGGATTTGTCTTTGTTATAATGTCTGTATCTCAGAGAATATCTTTTGGAAACGTACAACAACGAAAAAAGGTCAGTGACCTTAGATAATACAGTTAGCGATTTTGTTATATTTCGATGATTGTTCAGAATCACTTACTTTGATGTTAAATAAAACCTCAAAACCAGTCTCGAACAATTTCTGGTCCACGGAGGTATATGACTATAAACCGGAGGCTGGTGTTGGTGGTATAGACAAATCTTCCGTTTTACCACTCTTAGGGCCACTTGCGCCAAGCTGGGCTAAAAATTTACCCAGAGTTAGTTCATACAAAAGTAGCACTAACTCTGAGTTAAATGTGCTAACCCTGAATGGCGCAAGTGGGCCTTAAGGTTAAAATCGCTTGCTGTGCACCCCGCGCCGTCACTAACTACGTTTAATTCGTGCAGGGGCGATACACGATTTTTCTATACAGTAAAAGGGTAAAGCACGTGAGCTTCCGATCGAACCTACTACATCTAAGGCTGAGTTGCATCATCTTGATTTAACCTTAACTTTAACAGACAAAAACTTATCTGACTCGGTGACAGCGTCGCTGTCCATGGCGTAACCTAGGCAAACAATATGTAATAACACTAAATTCGAGCTTTGGCCACCGACTCATATAAGTTTGTATTATAGTTAAATTAGGATGGTGCAACCGAACCTTAGTCATTTCGATTGTCATTTCTTTCTATACGATGTAATATTACAAATCCGGCGAACAGTGAGTTTCCCATACAAACGTAATACCAAAATGATTAGCAATTTGAGCATAATAAACTAATCTTGTGATGATATTCGGATTAAGACAGTATTTGTCTAGGTTTCCATTAAATAAAAATTCCAAAATACTAACCCAATCCAAAATAAATGCCAGTTACATTTTTTCATACAAAACCTGTGAATCGCATTAATTTTTATTTGGTTTAAGATGCAAAGCAAGAATTCCATACTGAATATGTTATCACTGTGCTCATACTTAATTTGTTGCTTCGCGACAACGTCTTGTACCTTTAATATCTATTTCGGCTGTTCCGAGATTATGATTGTCAAGAAACGCTACATTGCTTAGTAAGTTCTTTGTCTTACAAATTAGGCTAGGGAAAACAGCTCAATATGCGGAAACCGATGTCTTTCAAGTTTATTTTTACACTGAGGTTTATTATCTAGGTGTGTCACATTTCTAGAAATTCTGAAATATTTTGTATTACTTAGGTAACACTTAAATATTACTACCTTCAATACCTACACCCCTTAAAATAAATTAGTTATAATAAGTTAACGTAAAACAGACATTATTTACATAATATTTTTTGTGACAGCACAAACATTATTGCTTTACATTAACTCCCTTACTAATAAAGGTTGTGTAGCAGATGAATAACACAGTGTTTTGTCCCTTTCTTTTCAATGTCAAACTTAAATAGTTTGAAAGAGAGTAACCATTGTGTAACTATACATCTGCTATACAATCTTTATTAGTAAGGGGGTAATTATAAACGAAAAGACAAACAGCTTATGAATAAAATATATTTATTGCAAATCAGATCTAAAAAATATTTTGATGCATACACAGAGCCCTGTAAGGACATAACAATATTGATATTTAAATTAAATTCAGATTTAAATTTGAAATAAATTGTCTTAGAAACACCTAACGGTAAAAAAAGAAACATAAACATAACAATTATAACATAGCATTAGATATTAAATTATATTTTTGTACATTACATTAGGTACAAATTTTATATTAAATTATATTATTAGGCATGATTATGAATATCATTGTATAAATGTTTACATGGAATTAAGTTTAATATAGGATATAGTTTGCTATTTTATTGCATAGGCTTATTAAATTCGTTAAATTCATAAAAACATTTATCAATTAAATAATTATTTAGACATTTTACAAAATTATTATAGTTCTCGATTTCCCTAATATATTTAGATTTCCTTAATAGAGTAAGGTAGTTGTTTTAGACTCCATAAATAATTTACTCCAACCAAATATCAAAAAGGGAACTTCAAAACTAGTTGGAAAACACTAATAAATAACATTTCACAATCGGGGCCTCAAAAAAGTCCCCAACACCATTTTCGGAACTATTAGAATAAATCAGGCGCTCCAACGTTCGCAGTATATAGGTACGGAGTTAACGACTCATTCACAACTCTGCCAGGGTCGTCGGTTTGTTTGCAAAGTTTCAAACATGACCGCACCGACTCGAGATTTCGTTTGCCTCACGATATTTTAATTGAGATACTTCTCAAACCTTTTGTAACTGAAAAATGTTCGTATAATCGACTTTAATCTAATTATAATATCTTTATTGCACGTGATTGGACACGGCAAAAACAAAACAGAAAGACATACCAAATAATATACTAAAAAAAAAATACGACTCGCACCAGATCATGTTCTCGGACGGGAATCGAACCCGCGACCTTTGGATATCCGGTCCAATGTTCTGACCGCTGAGCTACCGAGTCACTAGACACTAGTGAGTCACTAGTGACTCGGTAGCTCAGCGGTCAGAGCATTGGACCGGATATCCAAGGGTCGCGGGTTCGATTCCCGTCCGAGAACATGATCTGGTGCGAGTCGTATTTTTTCTAGTATATTATTTATTATTATATAAAAATAGCTTTGTGAATGCTAAAATCTCAAAATTTAAAAACAGAAAGAGACAAAAATGACAAAAATCATACAAAACGCGGCGTTATTGCTAAATAGCAATCTCTACCAAGCAACAAGAAAGTAGCTCAAATTGTAAATTGTTTAAAAATTAATCTAATAGATGTCACCACGAGGCTTTCAAAGCAGTACTATGTGCTGTATTATTTGATATAATTGAAGCTAGATGGCACATCTCATTTCGAAATGACTTGACAAAAATAATAATATGCGTTTATTTTCCCATCACAAACTTACATGAACATGACTTAGGTACATGGAACTTAGGTATACAATTTAAGTTTGTGTGAGACTGATACCTACGCTAGGTGTAATACCTGTGTTGCAGGTTATCAGGCTCCCACTACCTCCAACTAATATATTACTTGTGAATGCTTAAATCTCAAAATTTAAAAAGTTATATAGCTTTCTCATCTTAATCAACTGTTTAAAAATATCTGGAAAGATGTTCAGTTGAATGTCGAAGGTAATTCCTTCTACATTGGTGAGATGGCGCTGGCTTGCAGCGTAAGAGTTGATATACTAGAAGAAATTCGACGTTCTCACCAGTGACTCGGTAGCTCAGCGGTCAGAGCATTGGACCGGATATCCAAAGGTCGCGGGTTCGATTCCCGTCCGAGAACATGATCTGGTGCGAGTCCTATTTTTTCTAGTATATTATTTAGTATTATATAATATATTACATACACAATATGGTGATAAGTGAATGACATTTAAACGAAAAAATATCACAGATTGATTGATAAGGAAAAATAAACGATGATATGTGTGTGTGTGTATGTGTGTGCTTGTATGGGTGCAGTTATGCCATAGTTAATAATAAATTCTCAGTTTCAAAAATAACTATAAAATTATAGCACCTGCTCATAATTTCACGAGAATCGGTTGAGAAATGCGACCTTTATAGACGGACAGACGGACAGCTGGAAGTAATCCGAAAGAATTTTTGCCCAAGCTGAAGCGGAGACGCTTCGCACTCGCTGGGTCAAAAAATGTGTACCCATTTCCATTTAGACAAAAGTGATGCTGAAATCCAATAAATTTATGAGTACCTGCCCTTCTATTGTCTAATTTCAAAATCTATCGCAATCGCTTTCAAGACACACACATTGATGCTTCTTTTTGGCATAAATAAAAACTTACCAAATAAATGCAGCAATGTGTCACATCCATCTGACAAATGAAAGCGATTGCAATAGATTTTGAAATTAGACAATTAGCCCCCGGTTTAGCCATAGATATTGATTAATGACTCGCCTTGTACTTAAATTACTTTACATACATAATGCAGTTAAGTGAACTAATTTAAATAATGAAAATTTTGATTATCGTCTTAAGGAAACGTCCTTTCATGTCAAAATGGGAGTTATATTAGGCAAGTTAATTTCAAGTCATGAATCCGGGTTTTACGTTAAGGGAAAGTGGGTCATTCTGTGTATTACCACGATAAATTTCTGCAATACATTTCTCACAAGCTCTCTGTGTTTGTCATCAAATACGTATCAAGACTAGGAATTTATAGTTGCAACTTAGTCCTTGTCACGGTTGCTGTTAGTTATTGGGATTTTCGTTAACTTTGTTATTTAGAGTAGTTTAATTTTTTTTTTACAAGTTTGAATAACAATTGTGGTTTTCATAAACTTTATTGGGAACCTATTTCGCTGATTAACCGATTTAAAAAAGGAGGAGGTCTTTTTGTGGATGTCAGCAGATTACTCAAAGACGACTGGACCTAATGAAATGATTCATCGTTGTTAAATCAGGTTAACTCCCAAGTTGGTCCAAGTTTTGGAAATCGGTTCAGAATTTTTCAAGTAATCCTGAAAATACCACGAAAATACTACCTCAATGATATGGTGGTATCTTTGTCCATGAACCGATTTAGATATTTTTTTTGTAGGAAGAGGGATAATTTAAGTGTAGACCTTTTAATTTCATTGACATAGGACCTTGGACTTCGAAGATTCTTAAAATCCTCGAAAATCGAAATAGAGTAGATAGGTACCTAACTATGATCAATGTCTCTTTTAATAATCATTTTATGAAAAAAAGAAAACATAAGAACACAGCAAATTCATTCCTTTAAATTTTAATGAAAAAAATATTTAAATCGGTCTAGTAGTTTTGGAGGATTAAACAGCAGGGGACTACCAAACGTTAATTTTGTCAACTTTCTATAGGAATTTATCAATTCTCTCGACCGTGGTGTTTCCTTTAAATATCTTAGTTAACATGTTTCATTTCAATGACTAAAACAGGCTATTTCTAATCGTTTAGAAATATACCACCCGTTTCTTAGTAATTATTACTAGTACTCGGCGGTATAACTTAAAGCAGAGCTTCGATAAGTTTTACTCAATTATTCCTGTGCAGTTGTGTAACGGCTTATTCATTGTAGTTGTATGAAATATTCAATAATAAATATAAATACATAATAAATAAATATTTGACAACATCACATACATTGCTCCGATTCCAAAGTAAGTAGCTAAAGCACTTGTGTTATGGAAATCAGAGACAACGGTGGTATCACAAACACCCAGACCTGAGCCAATATAGAAAAGTTCGTTTTTCTAAATTGACCCAACCGGGGATCGAACCCGGGACCTCAGAGATGGCGACACCTTGAAAACCGGTGTACAAAGCCACTCGACCACGGAGGTCGTCGAACCAGCGAAACTCGCGCGTCGTTGGTATGAAAACTTGAAGATTTTAAATAGTAAGATCAAATAGTTTTTTCCAACTCAAAATTTATATAATAGGTGTACTAAACGAACTTTTTTCCTGCAATGTAGAATTATAAGATAACAATGTAGAATTTAAATCTTGTTCAAAATGTAAAGAAAGTCTTATGTCAGATATTTCTTGGCTTTGAAACCGTAATAAAGACGATGGTAAAATAAAGGCAATATAAGATCCTCTAGACTGCAATGCTATTTAGATTCTGCATGCGATAAGATTCCGGAGGTAGGCTGTTCATTCCGTATAAAAAATACATTTGGCCGGAGACAGGCCGCTTAGGGCGGCTTTTATCCTCTTAACTTCCGACTTCGTTGAAATAGTTATTTGAATTTCTTCAATTTGAATGCGAAAGTAAAATAGGATGCTTTTTATAATGAAATAGAAGATTTTCAGAATTTTACGTGATGTTATGGTAATCCATTTTACTTACCTAAAAATTCAGTGTTTTATCTAAAAACTCAGAGTTCATCTAAAAATTCAGTATTTATCTAAAAATTCAGTGTCCATCTAAAATTCAGTGTTATTTTTTCTTCATTAATGTACCCACAGTGTGTATTTATTTTTTATGTCTGTGTTAAATAAATGTATTTTTATTTTCTTGTTTTCTTAGAATCCGCTTCGAATTGTTACCTATCTGACCGAGCAAGTGCGAAGCGTCCCATTTCAGCTTGGGCAAAAATTTTATCGTGTGTCTGTCTGACTGTCCGGCTGTTCTACTCTACATATCACATTTCTCAACCACTTTTGTAAAATTTGTGAGCGGTTCGATAATTATATAGATTTTAATGTCGATTCTGTTTTTCGAAATTAAAAAATATGTATATTATTTCATATACAACGTGTTACAAAAGTACCCCTAATGCCGAATATGGTGTATAGGGACCATCAAACTGAACAACTTTTACTATGGGACCAACTTTGAAACCGCGAAAAAAAAACAGCTGTTTCATACAAAAATTAATTACGAAAATATCAAATTGTATGAAACAGCTGATTTTTTTTTCGCGATTTCTTAGTTGGTGCCATAGTAAAAGTTGTTCAGTTTGATGGTCCCTATCTGCCATATTCGGCATTAGGGGTACTTTTGTAACACGTTGTATATTACAGATTGTCTTGGTTTCAGAATAATACAGTATGTAAACTTATGTGGTTTTAGAATAACCCACAAGAATAAGTTTCATTGCTTTCTTCATTTTTCCATTTTAATATTTTTGAGAATGTGCATCATTGACGACCTGAGTGGTGCAGTGGTCAACATGCTGGTCTACTCTCAAGAGGTCCCGGGTTCGATTCCCGGCCGGATTTTAATTTCTGTGACGGGTCTGGGTGTTACTATTTAAAAAATATATAGCTAGTATATTTGTTGTCTAGCACCCAGGTTACAAGCTTTGCTAAGTTTGGGGCTAAATGGGGCTGTCTTAAATTGTCCAGGCATTTATTATTATTATTAGACTACCAAATTCTCTAATATGACTGAGGTCAGGCTTCATTAATATCCTGAGTAAAACAATTTTTCTTTTGTTCTAGGTGAACCACCAATACGGTCGAGATATGCTCGTCTGATAGTTCTGATGCCACCTGATCCTCCGAAGATACTGCAAGGTCCTCTACTGCAAGCTGTGGAAGATAGCGAAGTGGACTTAAAATGCGTGTCCATTGGAGGGAAACCTGCAGCTGAAGTAAGTACAGCCAACAAATAAAAAACCAGACAAGTGCGAGTCGG
The DNA here is from genome assembly GCA_963556745.1 of Catoptria pinella. Taxonomy (NCBI): domain Eukaryota; kingdom Metazoa; phylum Arthropoda; class Insecta; order Lepidoptera; family Crambidae; genus Catoptria; species Catoptria pinella. Next base: position 1,607,391 of record OY750782.1, on the reverse strand, counting down.
ACTCGCCCACCAAGGGTTCCGTACTTTGTAATTTAATTACATTAAATGTGCATATAGTTTTCAGCCTTTCTCTGTACTTGTAGTATAAGAGGATATTACTTGCCTTTCATAGTTCTAGGTCAACGGGAAGTATCTTATAAATTTTAATTCCCTTGACTGTGTCGAAATATGCGTTTTTTACGGCATAAACGGTCGTATCTTTACTTACGATATGTAAGAAGTTTGATTTTTTCACAGCTTCAAGGGACTGTAGATATAGTATATATTTTTGATTTCAACTCGATACCTCCTCGCGTTCCTGGGATAAAGGGTCTTGACACACAGTCGGACAACAAAGTGATCCTATAAGGATTCCGGTTTTTGTTATTTTAATCAGTTGTCAAAATATCTGGAAAGATATTATAATTGAATGTCGAGGTAATTCCTTACATTGATGAAATAACGCTGGATTGCAGCAAGAGTGGGATTAAGATGATATTGACGTTATAATTGAAATTCTCTTTTTTTTTATTTCTTATTTCCGAGAACTATGTCAAAATAAGTTACTCATTATTCTAGTTCAGCAACTTACAACATCAACTCTTAACCCCCTTACTAATAAAGATTGTATAGCAGATGTAAAGTTACACAGTGTTTTGTCCTTTTCTCTTTAGTGTCCAACTTAGTTTGACAGAGAGTAACCATTGTGTAACTATACATCTGCTATACAATCTTTATCAGACCTATTCAATTTGTAAATATTGTTTAGATAACATGGGTGGACAATGATGGAGGTGTGATCACACAAGGCGTCACCTACAGCGTCGAACCCACAGTGGATGGCAGAAGATATACAGCCAGGTAAGATAATGCAAACATTGATAATTCTAGAAAATTTAAGATAAATAATATTAGAAAACTTCTAGAAAAAATCGACTCACCCGTAGCACCTCAGACGGTACTCGAACCTGTACCCTTGGGATACCGGCCCCATGCACTGACCAATTATGCTACCGAGTCGCTAATGGTCTAGAAGATTTAATGAGGTTTTTTTTATTCCTGCTTAGCTAATTTTTTTATTAAGTTTCGTTAATTTTTTTCTGTTGGTAGTGAATGCATGTAATGCAAATGTATCTAATATATAAAATTCTCGTATCACAGTATTTGTAACAAAACTCCTCCGAAATGGCTTGACCAATTCTTATGAAATTTTGTGTGTACTTTGTGTCAATGGTCTGAGAATAGGACGTAAACTATTTTTCATACCCCTAAGTGATAGTGAAAATAATAATAAATTTACCCACGTTAAAAAAGTAATTATGGGGACAACGAGACGTGAGATTTTAACTTCCCGTTGTCCCCATTATGGGGACAAAATCATGGGGATAACGGGAATACATTACATTTTTGGAGTTTACCGCCACCCCAAAAATTTATTATTATTTTTTGGACAAAATATTTTATTTTCGAATTTTTAAGATTAGGCGCTAAAAATACTTATAACCTTAAATTTTCAACCCCTATTCTTTAATAGCGTTAGTACTTTGATAATTTTCTATATGGCAAAATAACGTTTGCCATGTCAGCTAGAAAATAAATAAATTCATAAATTATTATTAAATTTAGATTTTTCGCATTCACAATGCTATTTTTATATTAAGATAAATAATATTAGATTTATTATTTATCTTAATTATTTTTCTAGTATTTTTTCTAATATTATTTATCTTCATAAATTATATTTTTCTGCAGATCAATACTTCACCTCAGGCCACGGAGACACCATCACAACCAAACATTCACGTGCCAAGCTCAAAATACAGCTGACAGGGCGTATAGATCTTCAACGGTTAAACTTCAGGTAATTATTATAATACAACATGTTACAAAAATACCCCTAATGCCGTAAATGGTATATAGGGGCCATCAAACTGAACAACTTTTACTACGGTACCAACTCTGAAATCGCGAACAAAAATCAGCTGTTTCATACATTTTGATATTTTTGATTTTAATGTTTGTATGAAACAGCTGATTTCTTTTCGCGATTTCAGAGTTGGTCCCATAGTAAAAGTTTTTCAGTTTGATGGTCCTTATCTACCATATTCGGCATTAGGGGTATTTTAGTAACACGTTGTATATATATTCGTTAAGAGCTTATTAGACCTTTTTGAATTTAAGGATCCGATATTCAGTCGCTTCTGAATTCAGAGAAGTTTAATTGCGTGGTTTTTTATTGAAAAACCCGACATGAAGTGGGAAAACAATAAAATTTATTTACATTCCTTTATTTGTCAAGCGTTCGTTTTTTAAATGTTTTTATGTCAGAATGAAATGTTCGAGATGGGCTGCTACGGACAATAAAAATAAATTGATTGAGGAGATTGTTATTCAGTGGGTACCACGAGCAAATATTTTTGCCCGTGGTACCCCAAGGGGAACTAAACTGGGGGACCACGGGCAAGTGACGTATTGATTTTATAACGTACTCTTATAATACTTCTGTAGCCTTCTAGAAGATACAAGCGCAATTACAATACTACACTATGTAGATACAAGTTATCCTACGGAAGTCCATCAAAGATTTACCATTCAGGGGCCCTACCGGGTAACTTTTCGAACTTCGGCGGGTCTGCCGAGCTTCAACACTTAAAATAGATAAATCGAAGTAAGGAGTTTCGTAATGTACTATTCGCCGAAGTTATTAAGAAAATATCGATGTTCGAGTGACATCATGAATTGGGGCTCGCCATTTTGGTCCGATTGGGGCTCGATTTATCTGTTTTAACTTAAAGCCCGGCGGCCTTTCCGAAGTTCGATGCGTTAGCCGGTACGGCCCCTGGTAGTAATCTGTTTTCTATCATCTTTACTACGCTTATTTTAGTTTCAATTTTAATACCTAATATCCTATTTAATATAAAAAGGCTTACTACAAAGTTAACTATATGTGTTTCTAGCAAAGGATTTCTGCCCACGAAAAGCTGTTGATAAAATTTAGAACAAAATAATTACTTTTTAAGCTTCCAATGGTTTAAATAAGATATTTCCATCAACATAATATTATAAAGTAGGTATGCATACCCAACATTATGAGGTAAGCTTAATTTAAAATTGCCCACCTCTTTAATTCAAGCACGTTTATCTAATTATTAATGCATATTTGGTCTAACTTTGAATTTTGCAAGGGTAAATTCCAGTTTTGTTAGAGTACCACAGTACATTAGATAAAACAGTACTTCAACTAAGCTCTTTTTCCGGATTTTTGCGCCTCACCGTGCATCGCTGCCGCACGGCCGTTTCGTCGTCGAAACGCTAGGTTTGGCGTTCTCTGCCTGTCGATTCTGTAACCAAACTCGAACCTCATTTCGAATCTTATTTCACTGCGCGCGAATTTTAAATCATAAATAAGATAAGCTGTTTTTTTTAATCACTAAGACTTTAGATAGCCACTGTAGCTATCTTAAACAATTGTAATCGGTAAAGTAGCTTATATTCAGCTACTTTCTAATAACAAATTCACGCGAAGTGGATTGAGATTCGAAGTGAGTTGCGAGTTTGGTTACAGAATCGCTCCCCAGGACGCGGTGGGCGCATCGAGCGTGACACAATACTGGGGCCCAATCACGCTAATTTTCAACTAAATCGTGACCATTTCAGTTCTGTTAACAGCAAAATATTCACTATAGTTTCGTTGAAATTGTTGAAACCTTTATGCCTAGACAGCCTAGGGTGTTAATTTCGGTCAATTTCATGAGAATATAAAAGCTAAACCAAAGATTTTTAGCTAAATGTAACAAATTACTCGTCTAACCGTTCAGAAATAACGGAAACGGGCCCCTGATGACACTATGCGTCGTGCCTGGATAGCTGCTGAGTTACACTACGAACTTTGCTTAGAGCTCTCGTAGTGTATGTGTCTGAGTGCGCTAATTCGGAGTTTTTATGAAGTTGCGTTACTGCTTTTGCTATATTTATTCTGTGGAAGAACGAAATGTAGGTCAACATTTTTCGCCATTGCGGCAGTTTACAGAATTCTATCATACGTGTCTTGTGGGGTATTGGCATGCATGAGATTGGCATGCTGAAAGAGTATTCATACTACCCAGTTTTTCTAAACACATTTATCTTATAAATTATTATTAAAAAATAAAAATTCGATTTTTTTTCCGACGAACCACAATAGCAAAGCAATATCTTTTGTAATAATATAAATAGTATTGGAAAAATACTAGAAAAAATCGACTCACCCGTAGCACCTCAGACGGGACTCGAACCCGCACCCTTGGGATTCCGGCTCAATGCACTGACCAATTATGCTACCGAGTCAGTTGGTCAATTGGTCAGTGCATTGGGCCGGAATCCCAAGGGTGCGGGTTCGAGTCCCGTCTGAGGTGCTACGGGTGAGTCGATTTTTTCTAGTATTTTTTCTAATACTATTTATCTTAATATAAAAATAGCATTGTGAATGCGAAAAATCTAAATTTCAACAATATCTTTTGTATTCCATCCACATACCAAAGCCATAAGCTCATTCCAGATCCCTTAAATCCTTCTTACATTAAAAAGTACTTCCACATTTTACTCCTAATTCAAATATTATTCCAAAAGGAAAAAGTTTCCATATAAAATCTTAAACGCAAGTTTAATCGTCACATCAAATTATCTCATTTTTGTAAGGGATAAAGCGAATCGTTATGGAAATAAATTGGCCGTTACAAGGTAAACGAGAACTTTGGTAATTCTTACGATATGATCGCCCGTTTATTTAACGCCTGTTAAATTGGGGATGGTAAGAAGAATAGATTTGTGGGGGTCCCCGATAAGGTTATTTTACTTCTAATTGCCTGTGATCGTTTGGATGGTAAATGTTGTGTGATATTATTGTTTTTGACGTCGAGTATTTTGTAAAGGAGAGATATAGAAAGTTTGTCACTTTCATTGGAAAATCGAGCTTTTGTAGTAGGTAAATAGTTAATTATACTATTATCAGTAATAATAATAGAAGTCTTAGAGTTTCTCGAGATCAGTAGATTGTTTCAATAATCAATAACTTGACCATCAGCCATTTTTAATGTCCCCACTGCTGGGGCACAGGCCTTCCTTATGGGTGGATAAGGAGGATGGGCCATGACCCACTACGCGGGCCCAATGCGGATTGGTGTGTGCTAACGACTGCAAATGCAGCGGGGACCAACGGCTTAACGTGTCTTCCGAAGCACGGAGGAGCTCTAGAGAATAAATTTTAGGTCACCCATCCCATGACCAAACCTTGCGAAGGTTGCTTAACCTCCGCAATCGATGAGCTAAGCGCTATACCACTTCGCCAACGAGCTCCTCATTCAATAAACACCTTAATCAGACTTAAATTTTGCCAAATTCTGGATATTTCATTACATTATATTAATATATTTTACTTTTATTTCATTTAGTTCCGCTCTTTCATGTCTTTCACTATAATTCTCTAACAGCATCGATTTCCCTAAAATCTTCAAAACTTTGCAACAAACATTAATTCGAGTTGGTATAAACATAAATTACTCCATAAGCCCGGCAACCAATAAACGGATATAGGAAAAAAGTGTAACGAAATAAGAAACAGCCGGGTAAGAAATCCGACCACAATTTTTGTAACTGTGGAAAATTTCTGCTGATGCAACATGCCGGCGTAAGAAGACCCTTGCGATGTGACGGATTTTGAAGAATAACTCCGATCCTTATTACATTTATATTTATTTTAGTAAGAATTACTCTGGGTTATTATTCCATTCATTTGTCGTTTCGGGAGAGTATTACAAGCTCTTAAAACTTTCCAGGTTTATGAATAGCTATAGTTACATCTCTTTCTCACAGTATAGCAAATAAAAGAGACGCATTGATAGTCAATCAGAAAACTGAAAAGTATTAAGAGATTGTAGTACGGGAGCAGTATTTTAAAAATATTTTAGAAAGATATGGGTATTCTACCAGCCATAAGAGAATTGCTAAATAATATACTAGAAAAAATTTGACTCGCACCAAATCATATTCTGGGACGGGAATCCGGTCCAATTCTCTTACCACAGAGCTACCGAGTTCGATTCCCGTCCGAGAATATGATCTGGTGCGAGTCAAATTTTTCTTTTATATTATTTACTATTGTATTAGCATTGTAAACGCTAAATCTTGAATTTAAAAATGAATAAGATGACTAAGAGATTGATGAAAAGCATAAAAATGGCTGTGCAATGATGTATAATAATTCGTTTCCAAGTTATCGAAGAACTTAACAATGTTATTATTTGAATCACACATTTTTTTAAGGTGTATTAACCCGTCTTGATAATGATAATGAGTTTGGTTATACTTAACATCATTTATAATTTGAGAAATCTACTCATACAATTTGATGAAAATGTATGACACGAAAATAATATTTGGAAAACTTTTCCATCACAAAAACTCAATTGTTACCAAATCATTTCGGGAGCATTTAGCCATTCTGATGGTTAAGTTAACTTGGTGTCCAGTTAAATACGACCCTGAATCCCAAAATTATGTCTCAAGATGGGAGGTAGCATCAGCTCCTCAAATTTTTATTGTCAAAGCGAAATGGCTGCCAAAGGCCAGCTAAAAATGGCCAGAATCTGTCAGGGAAGTGAAAATAAAAGCCGTGAGGGTTCTAATTTGCCGACTCTACGTCTGCACCGTCACCAGAATACGGTATGGCGTGTAAATGATTTTTATCTGCAGTGATTTATAGTTATATTCACTATGACTTTTATTTAAGTTATGTAAGTTTATATTTGTTTAGCATAATCTATATAAAAAGAAAACTCGAATGACTGTCATACAGACAGTCATTCGAGAGACAGATCTAAGCGTTCCTAAGTCATTCACCCGATTTTGATGAAATATTGGTGAGTTGATCTACTTACGAACCGCAAGGTTACTGGCTAAAAAAGAATGTTTGTGTTTGTGAAAAAATAAAACCGATTCATCTGAATCAATCCTAACCAAATTCCTCAGAAATCTGCCAACCCTATTCACTCGATACAGGTGATTCGTTACAATTAGAAACAGTTAGTCCACTTAATGTTGATATATCCTCAACACCCTTGTTCTTGGTGTATGTACACACTACAGTATTACGACAGACAAACCCACTAGAGTTATTGCAAAATGAATCTTATTACAAAGCCTTCAAGAGCCTCTTTATACGCCGTTGTCTGTATCTACAAAGGTTTTATTGTCACTTCAAAGTCTTTGTTAGTTTAATTCCCTCTTCTAAGGCTTCGTCTAGACTGGCTGCTCCAATGGAGACGCCAGGGACGGAGTTAGGGTGAACGTTGATACACAGATTGATATTTTTTGAAAAAAAGAAGTTTATTTTTACTAACGTTAATATTAATGATAAATTGATTGGTTCTCAAAGAAGCCTTGTAAATATGTAGGGAAAAATGTTTATTCAAAAATTAAGTAGCTACTTATTTTTATAAGTATGTGTGTGTGAAAAAACCCGTGTAAGTATTTTAGGATCGTCATATTTTTCCAATATATTTGATGGAGTGGTGTGATTTTTAGCGATTATTATCATGTGGATCGTATACATGTTTTACACTTATGTAAGTGTCGTGGTTGTCCTCATAAAATAATAATTATCCAAAGAAAAAAAAGACAATAACCATCTATTCAAAGACAAAAAACCTCCTTCAAAAAACCCGAAAACAAAAACAAAAACAGTTTTAAAATAAAATACCTTTGAAAAGCAAGAAATAATATTCAAATTATTAGTTACGCATATCCTATCTATTATATCATATTAATAAAACACGTCCATTGAAGTCGGGTGGAGCGGGAGGACAACTGCTTTTCTTTTTCTTTCTAATTCTAAAAGCCCCACCCGACTTCATTAGCCAAATAATTGTTATTTTTCAGGTTTATGAAAAAACTACTAGCCAGATCTCTGTAATTTTTTTATGGGACCACACACGAACTGTGTTCTTTCAAATAAAAAAAGAATAATTGAAATCGGTTAACAACTGGTGAAGTTATCTTAAAACATACATAAAAAAAACATACTGTCGACTTGATAACCTCCTCCTTTTTTGAAGTCGGTTAAAAATGAAGAATATTCACAAAGTAGTATACCACATTAAATAATAGTATTTTGACATAATACTTCCCTGTACCTGGAACCTGTGTATCTTTCTAGATAGTTGGGGCTTAAAAATTGTGTCTAAGACTGTTTGAAAAAGCCTTTGTTACATACAGACTTTTAAGATTGCTAGTTAAGACGAGGGTAAACTGTTATGAAAAGCTTTCACAATGTCTGTAACAAAGAATATTTCAAAATTATAATGTTTTATATTTACAAGTTATGCAAAATGTGGCAAACTGGCAAAGACGACGACCTCCGTGGTCGAGTGGCTTTGTACACCGGTTTTCAAGGTGTCGCCATCTCTGGGGTCCCGGGTTCGATCCCCGGTTGGGTCAATTTAGAAAACTAACTTTTCTATATTGGCTCAGGTCCGAGTGTTTGTGATACCACCGTTATCTCTGATTTCCATAACACAAGTGCTTTAGCTACTTACTTTGGAATTGGAGCAATGTATGTGATGTTGTTAAATATTTATTTATCATTTTAAAGAGTGGATCTCAGGCAGTCAATCTGTCCATTTGCCAGGTGTTGCTTTAACTATGTCTTAAGGGTATAAAGCGAGATGGTAATAAGGAAACGAAGCCCGCGGGAGCGAGACCGATTTGGCAGATAAGCAAAAAAATCAAAAAATCATTTCTTAGTAAATAACCATAAAGATTAAATAGCTAGTTATAGTACAAATTACTCAACCGATAATGTTGCCAAATAATCGCGAACTTAAGAAAAGGGGTTTTAAGGAGTTTTTTCGAAATCAAAACGTATCAAGGCACAATAATTGAATCATGTTTCTGGTTCAATACGTATCTGGAATAAGATTTAAGAAATATATATCTTCATTTCAGATCCGTAGGATCAGCGACCTATTATTACATAAAAACGTGTTTTTTTAGTTTGTTTAGCAAGTATAAAAAATAAAATAAACGGCCAATTGCGAGTCGGACTCGCGGACGAAGGGTTTCGCAAAAATCACGTTTGTTGTATTTTGGATTTTCATTTATTAGAACCCTAGACAAATATTGTATTAATCCGAATAACATCACAAGAAGAGTTAATTATACTCAAATTGAAAAATATTTTCTTGTATGGGAAGCTCACTGTTCGCCGTACTCTTAAACCTTAAAGTTTAAGTTGCTTTGTTTTGTTTTAAGTTAATTACTAATAATATCGGCTGATTGAAAAAGTTTTCATACAAAAAATCGTTTAAGAGCCTCATACAACAAAAGTTCTAAAATCGGTTTAAAGGAAGCCTTTTGCCAAAATTCAAGTTTAAACTTAAGTTTTATTCCTAGAACAATAAGGTCTAAATTAAAACTTTAGTTTATTGCATGTTTAAAACTTAGAAGACTACTTCCGAAACCTTATAGTTACGTTTGGTCGTAAAACCCTGCCTTAGAGCGAAAGTTTTTCATTTGTTTTAAATGATACTTTTACGACACATCTATATGATGACGTCATGAAATAAAATAAAGAGAAAAGAGGTTTAGTTAAAGAGGTTAGAGGTTAAATGAATGAAACAAATGAGTTTTCATTAAATGTTAGTATGAATCCTTGTTGGGGTAATGGGTTCTTAATTTTCATTATGTCTTCTCCCTTTGCGGAATAATCTTATCAAATTAGGCAGTAATGTCACCGTTTTTATTAACCGACTTCAAAAAAGGAGGAGGTGATGGAAAAGTGTGAGTACTGGCCATCGCGCTATCGCCGTTCTATGGAATTAACCTAAAGAGAGGATGAAATAATGTCTTGTCAATTTTGTGTAATAAAATATACTATGCCAATCGCAATAAAGATAATTAGATTCCTCGAAAATAATGTTTATTTCAACGCTCCAGTGAAATAAACCCCATCAAAAGAACTTTTGCGAACTACTACTACAACGAACAAAATTTTACTAAGATTATTGTTTGTAAATAAACTATAGAACCTTGGCTTCAATCTGTACATGTGAATTTTCGATACATTATGTACTTAGAGAGCAATAAATTTAATTAAAATGAGGGCGCCACTTGAGGTATATAGGAGCCTTAAAGAAACAAAATATGTGGGGTCTTCAATTAAATATATCAAATTTTATTTTATCATTGTATGATTTTTTTTTCCGTAAAGGTATGATTAGATTACGTGTTGTTATCAGTAAAATAATAGACCATGTATGCGATGTTTTTTAGTATTTAGTTACAGTCTTGATTCGAAAATACTTGTTAAGTGAGCATACGAATATTTGAGTTTAGAATCTTGTTTTTTTTTGTTGCAGATATTGTATGCACCAAAAGTACGAGTGTTTTTGAAGACAGGTCTTGTAAAAGGACGTATACAAGAAGGCGATACCTTATTTATGGGTAAGGACAGCTTAAGACTAGTGGTTCTGTCTATTAGAAAAAAATACTAGAAAACATCGACTTACCCGTACTCGAACCCGCACCGTTGAGATTCCGGCCCAATGCAATGACCAATTTATGCTACCGAATCGCTAGTGGGAGCGGTGAAATTTTTTAGTATTTTTTACTTGTTCTCTGCAAGCCAGCGTAATTTCATCAATATGAAGAAATACCTCAGATATTCGAAAGAAAATACTTTCCAGATGTTTGAAAATCGATAAAGATAAAACGGTTATTTATTAAACTGAGATTTTTCACATTTTCGGGGTATTTACTCACATTGATGAAATTGCGCTGGCTTGCAGCGAACAAGTAAAAAGTACTAGAAAATTTTGCCGCTCCCACTAGCGGCTCGGTAGCATAATTAGTCATGTCAGTGCATTGGGCCGGAATCCCAAGGTTGCGGGTTCGAGTCCCGTCTTAGGTGCTACGATAGTGAGTCGATCTTTTCTAGTATTTTTTCTAACATAATATTTATCCTTATATAAAATAGCATTGTGAATGCGAAAAATCTCAATTTAATAATACCATTTGTAATCAATTTGTACGAGAATTCGAAACAATTCCCAATACACACCTGCACCATTCTGAACAATAAGCGGTATGATTTAATCACCCATACGTCACATAAAATCCATTTAAAATTACACAGTGTGCTGGCAAAATATAAATTATAGCACTTCGGAGGATTTCTGAGATTTATTCTTATTTGTCTAGCATTCATTGTTTTACATTATTATTATTGTCTTCATTTTCAAAGAATAAAATAATAAATAGATGCTTGGACAATTACACATAACGCCATCTAGCTCCAAACTAAGCAAAGCTTTAAATATGAGTGCTAGACAACTGATACACTACTTTTATACTTTTTAGATATATTATACTTATTATGCACTAGCGACCGCCCGCTACTTTGTATGCGTGGAAAGTTTTTTGCTATCCCTCGGGAAGAATTTGTTCGGAATGAAAGGTACCCTATGTCTTTCTCTGTACCCCTGACAGTATATGCAAAATTTCATGACGATCGGTTCAGTAGTTAAGACGTGAAGGCGTTGTAACAAACAAACGGACTTTCGCATTTATAATATTAGTAAGAATAGTAACACCCAGACTATTGGCAGAGAATAAAATGGTAATACAAGCTTATTTGGTCTCACTTAAGTTAATGTTGTTGTTCTTAGTTATATTGATAATACTTAAGGCAAGGCCAGTTCACGAAATCTACTCTTTCACTATTTTAGAACATGGTTGATTATTTGCATAGCTTCAATTGTCGCTTCGTCAGAAATTTCACGAAATTGAGTACACTTTTATTGATTTCTGGGAAACTGAATCATTTATTAAAAATCTACTCGGTTATTGTGCTAGATAAATAAAAAGCTATCCTTTTTGCACAAAAAGTCGTATCACTGTCGTTGAAAATGACGAAATCTGCTATTGGAAGTTTATTTTTATATTTTTGTATGGTGTTATTCATGATATTTTTACAGTTACAAAGCCATTTTTCAATATTCTGTTCAGTTATTGCGTTTCTTTGTTTGTTTTTCAGTCTACAGTAATTTTTGTGAAGTAGAAATTATTCTCAATCAGTTCATCTCATTGGAAGCTCAAAAATCAATCTTTTCATCAGATCGTGAACTGGTCTCTAACTTTTAAATTTTGAGATTTAAGCATTCACATTGCTATTTTATATAATACCAAATGATATACTAGAAAAAATACGACTCGCACCAGATCATGTTCTCGGACGGGAATCGAACCCGCGACCTTTGGATATCCGGTCCAATGCTCTGACCGCTGAGCTACCGAGTCACTAGTGGGAACCTCTAACTGTTATTTGGCTATAACATATACGTGGACCAGACAATGGGTACCCACACTGCGATCTTTAACCCGCTGCCAAGCGCCAAGCGCGGAGATTATAAATAAATAAATATTTTACAATATCACATGGGGCTGGCCACACAACGGGCAGAAATTCTCACAGAGGTGAGGTCGCTCCTAGAAGCCTGTGAACGCCCCAGGAGGCTTCAACGCTTCTGGAAGGAGCTGGGATGGCTCGATTAGCCATACCGATGCTATGAGGTTTCACCAATACCAATATCACGTACATTGCTCCGATTCCAAAGTAAGTAGCTAAAGCACTTGTGTTATGGGAAATCAGAGACAACAGTGGTATCAAAAACACCCAGACCTAATCCAATATAGAAATGTTCGTTTTCTAAATTGACCCAACCGGAGATCGAACCCAGGGCCTCAGAGATGGCGACACCTTGAAAACCGGTGTACAAAGCCACTCGACCACGGAGGTCGTCATTACAACCTCCTACGGGAGAGGGTTAACGTCTTGCAGTGGATTAAGGACAGTTATGATGAACTGTTATTTTATGTTCTTTTTTTCAGGATGTCAAGCGACGGCAAACCCAAGCAATGTAACCTACAAGTGGTATATCAACAACGAGCAAATCCTTGGTGAAAAAAGTGAAATAGTAAGTAGACTTTGGCTGGAAATAGACTCTACGAAATGTCATAGTGAGGAGCTCGGTGGCGTAGTGGTTTAGCGCCTAGCCCAGCGATTGCGGAGGTTAAGCAACTTTCGCAAAGGTCGGTCATGGGATGGGTGACTTGACTTATAATTTATTATCTCGAGTTCCCCCATGTTTCGGAAGGCACGTTAAGCCGTTGGTTACGGGTGCATTTGCAGTCTTTAACACCCACCAATGTTATTTATTTATGAATCTATGTTAATGGTTACATGTATGAATACTATGAATGTAATGTCTGGAAACGATATACATATTTGTAAATATCGTTCCTTCTAATAAAGCTGATAAGTTTCTTGCGCCCATTTTTCTTGTCAGCTAAAAGACGTCATAATGGGTGGTAGGATTTATTGACGATTTAAAAATGCTTGTTATGTGAGCTTATTTGAATTTTCAATTTTCGATTTCAATTTCCACCAATCTGCATTGGGTCCGCGTGGTGGATAATGGCCCATCCTCCTTATCCACCCATAAGGAAGGCCTGTGTCCCAGCGGGGACATTACAACTTTTAAAACTTGTCAGTTTTAGAATGGCCATTAATGCTATTTGCTTTTATTTGCTATACAGCTAGAAAGAGATGCATTGATATCCATTCGGAAAACTGACAAGTTTGAAGAGGTTGTAATACCATCCCCTGTTCTCGTACACTTAGTTAAAAATTGCTAATACAATTGCTTTGTACATCACAAACATAAAAAATCAAAAACAAATGTTTTAAAAAATCCACTTAAAATATGCAAATATGCAAAAAAAAATTATTGTAGTCTAAAAGTAGATGCAACTTCGTGTGTTTTTAATATCGAAAAAATATTATGTTTTTGCTAATTGTGTTAAAATTCCACTGAAAATATGCAAATATGCAAAAAAAAAACTATTTCAATCTAAAAGTAAATGCAACTTCGTGTTTTTTGTTATCGAAAAAATATGATGTTTTTGCCTAAACTAGATTATCGACCATATGTAATATTTATATGTTTTTTTGGGAAATTATATTTTGTATTACTGCCGTAAAAATTAAAGCTAAGATTGGCGATTTGCTTAATACCCTCTCTTAATAAACCAACAAAAAGACACACACACACTGCCAAAACTTTGTACACGTCTAATGAAAAATGCATAATGCAGGTGCTCGGTGCGCCAAGAAGAAATTTCAAAATTCCCTGGAATAGCGTTTCCCGGAAAAGATATGCAAATGTAGCTTGTAAAATTAATAAACTGTATGGCAAAGAAGCTTGCTTTAACGTAACTCGTGTAATTTACATTCGTTGCGTGTGAAGTAGGTCTCTTTATTTAGTATTCTCTGTGTCTTTTATGCCTTGTGTGTGATTAGCTTAATTTATAAGGCACAAAACTTAATGTAAGTAATGCTTTATTTCTCAATTCTGAGCGGTTAAAATATATTGTTTTAATGTAACAAAACCGGTCAAGAGCGAGTCGGACTCGCACCGAGAGATCCGTACCATCATAATTATAACAAATACACTGACCGTATATTCTACACTGTTAAAATATTGCAGTTTTAGGTCAGAGCCATCTCTTGACAGATACTAGAACTTATTAGTTTTGTTGATGATTTCTAAAAAAGAATACCTACACTGAAATTTCTGAAATTTCTGAAAAACTGTGCTATTTAGAGACATCGTTTTATATTCCCTGTAATCTTTACATAAACTTCTATTTCATATTAAGTCTCTATGCAAATATCGGAGATGGGGATGGGTGGTGTTTGAAAACTATCTCTTTCATTAAGACCTCATTTCAGTTCCTGTTGCAATACCCCACATCCCCACTTCGAATTTTTAACTCCTCATTTCAGTCCCAGTTGCAAAAATTCTTGAAATATTCAGTTGTGACAGACAGACAGACTGATTCGCACCACAAGGGTCCCTTTTTACCATTTTGGTACGGAAACCTAAAAAGGACTGGAAGAATCTTTGGAAAAAAAATATTTTTTTTAAAATTCGAAAACGGGCAAACCTTAAAAAATTATAATAATAGGAAAGTGTAATTTAATTTTCAGATGCATTTAATCGAAAACTTTTTTTTTGTATATTATTTCTAAAAAAAAAAGTTTTCGATTAAATGCATCTAAAAATTGAATTACACTTTCCTATTGGTTTTAAAATCACTTCATCACGGAAGTGGGCTGTTGTTAAAATCGGCTAAGTATAAATTCTGTTCTGTCAAAGTACTTAATATTTGGCCACTTTGAAAGATGAAAAATTTCTCAATACAAGTATGAAATATTTTAGCGGCTTTATAGAAGATGTTCACAAATTCAATTTTGTTCCAGATAATACCGAACGTATCGAGGAAATACAACGAAGCAACGGTGAAGTGTGAAGTGCACAACGTGATCGGCAAGAGTACCGATACAAAATTACTGGAAGTGGCATGTGAGTTAGTTATTTTTTTTTACAGCGCCATCTAGCCCCAAATTATTATGCCTTATATACTTTTTCAATATACAAGGTGTTACAAAAATTAATTACGAAAATATCAAAATGTATGAAACAGCTGATATTTTTTTCGCGATTTCAGAGTTGGTCCCATAGTAAAAGTTGTTCAGTTTAATGGTCCCTATCTACCATATTCGGCATTAGGGGTACTTTTGTAACACGTTGTATACTTTTGAAATATATACTTATTGATATATTATATGACGACCTCCTTGGTCGAGTGAGGTCTGAGGCTCTGAGGTCCTGGGTTCGATCCCTGGTTGGGTCAATTTAGAAAACGAACTTTTCTATATTGGCTCAGGTCTGGGTGTTTGTGATACCACCGTTGTCTCCGATTTCCATAACACAAGTGCTTTAGCTACTTACTTTGGAATCGGAGCAATGTAAGTGTGATGTTGTCAAATATTTATTCATTATTTATTTATTATACATAGCAACACCCAGACCCGTCACAGAAATTAAAATTCATCATTTCAATTTCTGCCCGGCCGGGAATGGAACCCGGGACCTCTTGCGTATTAGACCGGCACCACTCAGGTCGTCATACTGTTTGATTTTTAACATTTTCTCGTTGAAATTTTAACACTTCGATGAGGGTTTGCGAACCGATGGCGTAGCTTCTTTGACATTCACAAGTGCTTGTAACAGCCTAGACTCAATAAATGAGTTTTGAATTTTGAATTTTAAATAATCAGTGACCTATTTAATTAATAAACCTGACAATTTGACACCTGTCATGACAATTTTATATCCATTGCATCAACCAATTTCAAAACTTGTAACACCACTTAACACCCATTGTCTCATACTATGAATTGATTTTGTTTCTGAGACATACTCGGCCTTACCTCAAAAGATTTTAAAACATTTTTTAATTAAGATACTGTTTCAATGTGATAATAAAATAATATTAAATAAATTTGACAACATCACATATTTAATAAGTAGCTAAAGCACTTGTGTTATGGATATCAGATACAACGGGTGGTATCACAAACACTCAGACCTGAGCCAATATAGAAAAGTTCGTTTTTCTAAATTGACCTAACCGGGGATCGAACCCGGGACCTCAGAGATGGCGACACCTTGAAAACCGGTGTACAAAGCCACTCGACCAAGGAGGTCGTCATAATGCCGTCTCTTTCAAATTATATTGTCAAAAAAGTGTCAACATAACATTTAAATAATGTCTAAGCTAAAAACTTGTTGAACAGTGTTTTAAAATCTTTTGTGGTAAGAATTGTTGTGGTTGTTTGATGCTATTTGGTCTCTTACTAGGTTTAAAATTGGTCGAGTGACCACGGAGGTCGTCATAATGCCGTCTCTTTCAAATTATATTGTCAAAAAAGTGTCAACATAACATTTAAATAATGTCTAAGCTAAACACTTGTTGAACAGTGTTTTATAATCTTTTGTGGTAAGAATTGATGTGTTTGTTGAATGCTATTTTGTCTCTTACTAGGTTTTTAGTTCTAGGCGACGTAGCGCTACGAGGATCAAACGAGTTTGTTGTAACGCACTAGGTAAATCAGAAAAGTAAAAGATATGTATTAGGCGCAACCTTACCTATGGTTTTTTTTTGAGCATTTTTGTATGTAAGTTAAGTAGGGTACCCACTAGAAATAAGAATTTGTTAAATTCTTTTATTCAAATAATTTGAAAGGCTTATTACTGTTTTACTAATTGCTCATTCTTTGTTTTGAATAACATAATAAGCGTATTTGAGAATTCTCAAAGGTTCTTGTTGTTAATGGTTTTTCATTCCGTTGAGTTTTTCATCCTAGATGCCATTGTTCTTATTTTTGGTACTTAGTACAACTTATAATGTAAATTCATATTGAAGTTTATAATACTAATTTTACGATATGAGAGTAAATAAAAGATCATTACTTAAATTTGTAAAATTTCTTGTTATACATGATTTAAGTTCATAACTTGTGTAAAAAAATCTTCTACTTGTCTCTTTCTTAGAGCTCTTTTACGTTCTAAAAAAAGATTGCTGTTACCTTTTAAATCCCGAACGACTAAACCAATTTTGATATTTTTTGTGTAATAAGATATAATAACTTCTTCATCAACAGATGGACCAATCTTCAAACAGAAGCCAAAGAACGTTGAAGCAGAAACTGGGTCTGTAGCAACCCTGACATGTGAAGTAGACGGCCATCCGCCACCGAAAATATTGTGGTTGCGATACGAAAACGATAGAGTCATTGTGAGTAGCATTTAATTGACTGCGACTTGGATTATTCTTTACCGTAACGTAATCTTTACTGTGACAAAATATTTTTCTGTAAATTAAACAGAAACTGTGAAGATTTAGTTTTGGTTCCTGTTCAGGACAAAATAAGTGAACTTCGATATGGTACAAAGGCGGACTGTATTCGATGAATTTAAAACATAGGTATCTTTATGAAAATATAAAATGTGTGCAAAGGGAGCGTGCGTGCGTCCTCATCGGTGGTCCAGTGGCGATCTAGCGAGAGGGGCCGCTGGCTGGCGCTTGTGTCGCTTCTCGGGTTGTGTCGGCTGCCGCCGCCGATCGTCGCGATGGTTTTCCCTGCGCGCCCGCAGGTGGCATAGACAGTTCCATCGTTAAAAATTAGCGCGATGGGTCCCTGATAATTATTGTTTGTAAACGTTCTCCCATCTCAACGCTTTAACGCTAAGTTTCTTGCGCCCATTCTTCTTGTCAGCTAAAAAAGTCTCGAATGGGTGGTAGGAAAATATAGACTATTCAAAAGCACTTAATATCTAAGTTTATTTGAATAAAGAATATTTCATCATTTCATTTCAACCCTCACCTTCTTGCCTTCAAAAAAGTATTCTCTACGCAGAGGGTAGGCAAGTCCTCCAACTTAACTGTGGCAGTGACTCCACAAACAGCTGGCCAGTACTGGTGCAGGGCCACTAGTGAAAATCATCAGGATATAGAAGCTCCGGCCGCTATCTTCGTCAGAGGTGAGTTTTGGAACTACTTCAGCCCAAGCCCAAGTCAGCTTCATTGCTTTACGCAGTTAAGACTTTCAGTTAATTCTTGGGTTAAATTTTAAGCTACCAAAAATAAGGTGCTAAATGAACTGTAACGCTAAGAACTCACGATGCGGTTTTTGCCCGCACCCGCAGCGGGCCCCCAGTTTTATTTCCAAACTCACGAGACCGCAGTTTCTTGCGGTAACGCAGCCGCCGCGATTGCGATTATTGCCCGCAAACTTGGTGGGCGATGCTCGCAAGACGGGCGGTTGCAAGACAACAGAAACTGCGGGGCTGCAACCGCGGCGGGCGCGGGAGAAAACCGCGTCGTGAGTTCTTAGCTTAAACCTCCTTGGGTTCTTATTTTATTTATTTCACAAAAAGTGTGTTGTTGTCGCATTAAGTATAGCTAATAATAAATTAGAAAAGTAGGAATTGGGGTGTTTAATGATTGCGTATTTTATTTTATTAAAATTTTTCTTGTTTGTATTTTCTTGGTTTTCAATCTATTGCGAGACATAATGTATGGGGTTCACCGTTTTGTTATTGTTTGATGATTCGATTATGTCGACCGATCTACTATTTTGGAGATAGATCTACTATTTTGGAGATAAATCTGATTAATTAGATCAATGAACGTGCATTTAGTTAACGATGAATATTTCTAGCACCACCATAATTATTGTTATTATACATCTTCTCAACAAGATCATTTGTGTCATTAACCAGCCATTGTGGTCGTAATGTTCCAAGTTGAAGTAATTTCAAGTTGTCCCAAGTTAGTTAGACGGTAGTTCGGAATAGCCTCGCTGATGAGTCACCTGACATTGTTTGATATAGGACTGGCTCATTTGTTGTTTTGAAATGTTAAGCTAGGTTTAGTGTGCTCGATTTGGCATGGATGACTTTTATTTCGAATAGTATCACTTATACTCCAATACAATAGTAGTTGACGACCTCCGTGGTCGAGTGGCTTTGTACACTGGTGTTGGTGGTTTCAAGGTGTCACCATCTCTAAGGTTCCGGGTTCGATCCCCGGTTAGGTCAATTTAGAAAACGAACTTTTCTATATTGGCTCAGGTCTGGGTGTTTGTGATACCACCGTTGTCTCTGATTTCCATAACACAAGTGCTTTAGCTACTTACTTTGGAATCGGAGCAATGTAAATGTTGTCAAATATTTATTTATTTATATTTATACTTATCGGCAGTCTTTATTAACCTTATTTACTATATTTCAATCGATGCATAAAAAGCTAACTTTGATAAACAATTTAGACTATCTATTTAAACAGACCGAAATCTCAATAGACCTATTTTATATAAATAATGTTGGTACTTAAATAAATCTGTTACTATCGCTTCATTCTATTACAGCTTTATTATAAATACCATTCTTTGTTACTTTTAATGTAGATATTTTCCAAAGCATTTTGTTTACAAACATCTGCAACACTTCACAAACCGTGATTATTTGACAAAACGCTATCCACGTAACTTAAGTCATTAACAAACAACGCGAAGCGCACCGAACACATTTAAATTTCTCCACCGAAAATGTCGTCTACGTAAGAAATACTCGAGTTGGAACTTCTTACAACAATTCCATAGTTTCTGTAAAATGACCTTGTGAATGAGCGAACCACCTGCCTCTCGTTAGTGAGGTGACATGGTAGAAGTTTTGCCATTCTCGTCTCGAGCCCTCTTTTATTGCTTTTGTCAGTTGTTTGTGTTTCCTTCACAAATTTCGAGGAGTGACTTTAGACTGTCCGATACGACATACCCTAACATAATATTAAGATCTGAGAAGAGAAACGCCAGTCGGTTTATGTTTTTATGAGGCGGTAATTATTTTGATTTCATCTTTAGTCATCACTTTCTCGGCTAGAATTGCTATGATAACAATTGTTATTATAATAAAATAATAAAAATAAATAAATAAAAAATAAATATTTGACAACATCACATACGTTGCTCCGATTCCAAAGTAAGTAGCTAAAGCACTTGTGTTATGGAAATCAGAGAAAACGGTGGTATCACAAACACCCAGACCTGAGCCAATATAGAAAAGTTCGTTTTCTAAATTGACCCAACCGGGGATCGAACCCGGGACCTAAGAGATGGCGACACCTTGAAAACCGATGTACAAAGTCACTCGACCACGGAAGTCGTCAAAATAAGTAAAGGAGAAGATTAAGGGAGTGTCGTAGTAAATAAGCAAAGATTTTTTTCCTAATTATGTTATACCATTTGGTGCATAGATCCTGTCTAGTGTCAAAAGTTCTGAATTCATATCTTAGCTTCTTTTTCTTTTATTTGTCTTATTTCCAAACATCAGTTAATACAAATACAAATTCTTTATTGCAAACTAAGTTTACATAGGTGGTATACATAAAAAGAACTTAAGTCTAATAGATAAAAAAAATGTAACACAGAGCATTTTGTGAAATTTTTAACGATCGTAACTTGTTTTAGGTCCTCCAAGAATAATGTCAAATAACACACAGTACGGCGCTGAGGGAGACAGCGTCAGAGTCGAGTGTGTGTCTTTCTCTGTCCCCAAGCCTGACTACATTATGTGGACTTTTGGAGGGAGCGAGATCAACACGTTTCATAATCAGGTATTTTTTAGTTTTTTAGTTGTCCCGGGTTCGAATCCCGGTTGGGTCAATTTGAAAAGCGAACTTTTTTAAATTGGTTCAGGTCTTGGTGTTTGTGATACCACCATTGTCTCTGATTTCCATAACATAAGTACCTTAGCTACTTTGGAATCGGAGCAATGTATGTGATGTTGTCAAATATTTATTTATTTATTTATAAACTACATTATTATCTTTGTAGCACTGGTTTAATTTATGACATTTGAGAAGGATTTCTTGATATACAACGTGTTATAAAAGTACCCCTAATGCCGAATATGGTAGATAGGGACCATCAAACTGAACAACTTTTACTATGGGACCAACTCTGAAATCGCAAAAAAGAATTAGCTGTTTCATACATTTTGATATTTTCGATTTTAATTTTTGTATGAAACAGCTGATATTTTTCTTTCGCGATTTCAGAGTTGGTCCCCTAGTAAAAGTTGTTAAGTTTGATGATCCCTAAATACCATATTCGACATTAGGGGTATTTTTGTAACATGTTGTATAGAATTGTATTCTATTACATATCTAAATTCAATTCGCCAACATGTAATTCAAGTAAACAACCGACATGAAAAAACTCCGTTGGTTTAAACCCAAAGGTTTTCTTATTAACCGACTTCAAAAAAAGGAGGAGGTTCTATTTATTTGTTTTTTTTTCAGGATTACGTTTTCTTAGAAGAATCGTTTGCGGATCACATGACGAAGTCCACTTTGGTAATAAGAAAGAGTGAAGCTCGACACTTCGGTACATACAACTGTTCTGTAATCAACACTTATGGTATGGAGAGTTTGGAGATCACGTTGATCGCTGATAGTAAGTGGATTTTTTTTTCTATCTTCGATCTGTTATGGGTCCCCAAATGAAAGGAGTTTTAAAAAAAGAATTATTTATTTAAATGTGGATAATTATGGAATTTGGGACCCAATGGCAACCGTACTCGTCGAAATCGTAAAGCAGACTGAGCTCACGGCGGCGTGAGCTCTGGGACGTCGGGGATTGCTGATGCAGCGGTCTCTGATCATCAGCGTTAAGTCTTACAGTGGAAAGGTATAACACCTCCCCCCATAATGAAGAAACTTCCAGGAGGAAGAGAAGTTTCTGTAATTATAATTTGGTGCGTAAAGATGGCAATGGGATGTTTTCAGGGTTACCGTTTTCTGTAAGGTCAAGGTCTTGACTGTCTGTCTGAATATTTTGAACTGGAGGTGATCTATTATTAGATTTAAATTTATCGCGGAGGTTGCCAAAAGGTTTATAATCTTAAAGGTAAGGTACAAAGCAATTATTATAATTAACAAAATAGTGATAATTGAATAATGTGTCCCATATCGAATTATATGTGGTTTATTGATAATTGTATCAAGTTCTTTCGGGGATTTTAAAAAGTGACTTTCTAATTTTATTTCGTCTAAATCTATGTTTAATAATTCGGCATGGGGCATGTTTTCTTTTATACTTTTAAACTTATCTAAATTACAACAAGTATCATTGATAATGTTAAAATCTGGAACTTTTATCGGTAAGGTAAAATTTACAGTGTTTGTTTTGGGTAATAACATTGTATTCTTACAAAACCCAGTGCATCCACTGGGTACGGTAATGATACCGGTTCCAGAAATACTATTTTCATATAATTTTGAATTTATACAGTCTATGGACATTTTGGTAGGTTCTGTTTGCACGTAGAGCCATTTGTTATTGTTAATTGATTTCCAAATGTCTACTTTCCCATAAATAAACTTCGAATTACACTGTAAAGGGGTTTCACTTATCACTTTTGTCATTAATTCACTCGCGCAACTAGGTCGGGCATCTGATGCGTATACGTTGGTGACGTCACATACGAAATTATCGTTCAGGGTGGTTTTACACTTTTCGAGGCTATCCAGATTACAATAATGACGTTTGTCTTTGGTTATTGCTACATATTTAGTGTCTGGTATGATCAAACTAAAAGAGTTAGGATTACTAAGATTGTGGGGTATAGGTAAGGCAATATTGTGAAACAACATAAAATTCATTACAGATACAGTAGGAATTTGGAGTACAAATATTATTTTATTATTTACAAAATAACAAATTATTGTAGAAATATTTATAATAAAGTGAATGGAACTTAAATCCAAAACAATTGGTAGTTTCATACTCTCTGGTAAATGTCTATAACTTGTAGCCAATTCATCGTACAGTTGTTGTGGACTCAAGATCGATGGGTGCAAAATGTTCTGACTACTAAATAAGACGGCATTTACTATATCTTCTACATGAAATGACAAAACTAATATGGCGGTTTCTAATTTATTAAGTAATCCAGTTTCGTAGAACTGGGATATTAACTTATCGGTTTCAATTGAAATATTTTGAACACATTTCGTAAGATTTTGTATGGCTTCATTTAAATTGGCTTCATTAATTTTTATCTTGCTTAATGTTTTATTGTAGCGTGAGATGACGGATGTTGTCACTAAAATATTTTCTTTCATTAGTGTAGCCAATTTCTTTTGATCATTCTGCACCTCTTCTATCGCATTATTGTATCTAACACCATCGTCTTCATCTAATGTGCCAAATACTGTTTTAAAGGCGGTACCTATACCTCCTATCCAGGGACTGCGTCTATTTCTTTTCTCGATTAGGTGGGAGATGGATGCGAACTCTTGTTTTACATCATTGTACAAAACAACTAGGGGTTCCAACACGCTATAACATTCTGAGGATTCTAACGTTTCGGATCGTTTACACAACCCTTCGATAGAGTTCAATGCAAGGTCTATGTTAGTTAGGTGGTGTTTCAAATGTGAAATGTCAAGTGGAACTAAAACGTCTAACTGACCATTCTTTATCTTAAGTTTTCCCAGGTAATCGAAGTACAGCCCCGGGCTTGACTCAATTCGCTGAACGAACTCGTGTTGCCCTTGGATTTTCACCCAAATACTGAAAGTAATTATAGTAAGGTTAGTCGGTAATCCCAATGATACTTGCCTATTCTAAGTTTAACTTATTCCTATATTCCTATATGCTATAATTTTAAATTCATTTATGTATTTTTTTTTTTTGTGTAGGGTTTATAGAAATCCCTAACTTATACATCTTATATTTAACTGTAATATATATACCTATCTTATTTTATGTATACGTAGTTTATGTAAACTATTTATGTGTATTAACACTAGCATGTCAAGCTTATTTTTTTTATCGTTAATATAAAATGTAAATTCTGTACCTTCCGTGAAAAGAGGTATAACTCTAAAAACATGATTTTCGGGAAATTGACTTTAAAGTTAAAAAAAATCTCACACTTCAACTGAGAATGATAAAATAAAATAAGTGCTTGTAGACTGTAGATGGTTAAGCTAACTTTGTTTTCTTGTATTATTTAAAGAGAATTGTCTTACAGATTTTTCAGTATTCATGAAATTGTTTAGTTACATCACTAATCACATTTATTTGTTTTGTGTATATTGATGTAATAAGACTTATATCATTTTTCACCATGAAAATCTGCTTTCGTGTAAAATGTTAACTGACTTTATTTTTTTGTGTATGCCATTTCAATTGAATGTTTTTTTTAAAGTTGTAGAACAAACATTGTTGAACACACTCTAAATGTTAGTGATTAGAGTTTAGTTTTGTAGAATCGTTTAAAAAAATCGAATTATATCAATTTACACAACTTTTTTGAAAAAAATCGATGTGGATATTGTTATAACTTTTATCACAAACGATATAACTAGTACGTATACTATGTGAATAGTGATATAACTTATGATAAAATACTAAATAATATCATGAGGTAATGTTTGCTGTTATTAAAACCCAAAAATATTTCGGTAATTTATTACTAACACTTTGGTAATCATATAAAATACTAAATCTTGCTTCATTAGCGCTTAAATCAACTTGAATAAGCAGAACAATGTGTTTTAAATTTAGAAAAATTAACATAACAATATTAAACTTAAAGGTTTACTTAAACAAAACATAACAGATCTTTAGACTTGTTAAAACTGTTGTTGTATCGAAATTCAACGTAACATAATATAGAAAACAGGCTGGTATTTAAACACCTACTCAGAGAAAAGAAAATGAATATGAAAGTTTATTCCATTGAGCTGATCGGGAATTGATCCCATTGGCTTAATATTGACTTGACTACGGAGTGCTTCATGTAAAGACAACACAATCATTACTAGTCATTCAGACTCAAACTTAGCCAACTTGTAAATGACAACTAGCAATAAACCGATCTTAAAAAAACCATTCATAAGTCCCATTTCCATTCAGTAGCAAATTAAAATAAATTAATTTACTCCCAAAATAGTACATTTAATGATAGTAAATTAAAAATTTAATAAACCCCCGATACAAAAAAGCTAACTCTTAATAAAAACCCCCCATACAAAAAAGCTAACCTCTTAAAAAGTTAAATATAATATCATCATTATTATCAGGTTATAAATAAATCTATGGAAAAATTATAGACGTCGGTGGACCGCGAAGTTAATGTGACGAACTTACATGTAAATCCATTAATTTAGCGGTCCCCCGACGTCTATGATTTTTTCATAGATCTATTTAAGACTTGATGATATGATGACATTATTTTCAACTTTTTAAGAGTAAGCTTTTTTGTATAGGAGTATTTTATTAAGAGTTAGCTTTTTTGTATCGGGGGTTTATTAAATTTTTAATTTCAGTTTTATTTGATGCTTTTTAAACTATACTTTTGGCGGCCATTATCATTGAAGTAACACGGTACCAAATTTTGAATTCAATTTCAAAAAGCTGATGAGTTGATTACCAATCTAGGAGTATAACCTAATCATCGAGACCATTCCAATGAGCCCAAACACGATACCTCTGCTGTATGTTGTTGAAGAGTTGGGTATCCTTCAGATTCTAGATGATGCCTCATCATCACCACCTATTATACTTTATTCGCAATCTACTCATTAAAGACCATTCTAGTGATCCCAAACACTATACCTCTCCTGTATGTTGGTGAGGAGTTGAGTATTCTGCAGATTCCAGTTGATGCTTAAGCTTCAGGTCACGGTTACCTTACCATGTTCTTTTAATATCATTGCAGTAACACGGTACCAAATTTCGAATTGACTGGACATATGGAACTTAGCTAGATCCCCTCATCAACTAGAAAAGAGCTGATGATCTTCTAACGGCTGATCAGGTCATGGTTGCCTAACTATGTTCTTTCAATGTCATTGAAGTAATACTGTACCAAATTCCGAATCGATCGGACATAAAGAAGTTAGCCAGATCCCGTCATCAACTAGAAAAGAGCTGATGATCTTCAAGCAGCTGAACAAATTTTCATGAAACATGACTAAGAACAATCAGGATATAATTATCTTCAAACAAAAAACTAAACCAAAATCAGTTCATCCGTTTGGGAGCTACGATACCACAGACAGATACACAGACACGTTAAACTTATAACACCTCTCTTTTTGCGTCGGGGGTCAAAATGCAGTTAAAAACACAACTCTTTTTCCACGTGTTAGTAAGACAGGCAATAATGAATAAAATAAACAAAAATACGCCCGAATCAAAAAATACTATGAATTTAATTTTTTGTAAAAAATAACGTGCAATGGTGTAAAAAGTTAGTGTATATTGGGCAGTTTTATCATTTTACACAGTCATTTTACAAGTAATCAAACGTTTTACTTCATTTATTCATAATATTTTTTGATATAAGTCAATTATATCATTTTATACCTATCCCAAACCTATATGTGATTATTGATTCAACTTGAATTATATCGATAAACACAAAATAAAACTTGATTATTACTTCATTTTTAATGCTATAAGTCGAGTTAAATCAATGTTCACAAACTAACATACTGTGAAATTATATGTGTGTATTGATATAATTTTAGATAAATCACTACGCACAATTTAAGTCAGTTGTTATTGAATTGTGTGTAAAGTTTTAAAACGAGTTATATTTCTAGACACTAATTTAAAGAGAAATAAGTTTCGGTACACATTGTTTTAACTAGAGATATATTAAATTACACATTTTATTTCAAAAAAATCATACAAAAACAAGCACTTATATTACTATGCACAAAATGTATCTCTGTTGATATAAGTCGTAAAAATACACCGATTAGACACAAAAAAAGCTAATTTTTCGATGACTTGAATAGTGAAATAAATTCAAAATCGATATAACTCGAGTTAGATCAGTTTTCACGGAAGGTACAGAATTTACTTACTACTTAATAATCAATTGTACTTATTCTATTTTACAGGTTTCCCTGTACTTCGGCAGGTTTTACCTGATCATAATGGTGTCGAACATGGCGACGGTTAATGAGTAAAGATAGTGTGTTATTCCCGTGTATTTTTACAATTTTGTACGGGCCCTTCCATAGAGGGGATAACGCTTTCCGTAATCGAAGGTGGTTTTTTAAGTACACGTAATCACCGACTTTGTATTGGGTGGAACGAGAATGGGAATCGTAATAGGTTTTTGACACGGCTTTTGATTGCCGTATGTGTTCAATGGCTTTCTCGCGAGAATGTTTCAGACGGTTTTGTAACATTCGGACATATTCAGGGTAAGTAGCGCCTGTTGGTTCTTCGTAAATAGAATTCGGGAGGAAAGGCTTATTACCGAACATGAGTTCATAAGGAGTGAACTTGGTGGTAGAGTGAACGGCTGTATTATAGGCGAGCATGGCTGTGTACACATAACGAGGCCAATTATCTTGACCTTCGTTTATGTAGGATTTTAGGTACTCTTTCAGGGTCGAATGGCTCCTTTCCAGAGCACCTTGTGTTTGGGGATGGTAGGGAGAGGACCAGAGTTGCTTAATTTTAAGGAACTCGCAAGTTTTTTTGAAGAGGTCTGATGTGAAATTTGTACCCTGATCGGTGAGAATTAATTTAGGGATTCCAAATATGGAGATGTAATGGATTAAACACTCGCTTGTTTCTTCGGCTGTAGTGCTACGAATGGGGTACGCTGATGAAAACTTAGTTAGGTCATCTTGGATGGTCAATATGAATCTTAGTTTGGCAGGACCTGGTTCAGGAAGCGGCCCTACAATATCCAAGGCTATGCGCTGGCAAGGGACAGTGGAAGTAGAAGTGATTTGCATAGGAGCGCGGTTTATTTTTCTTAAGGCCTTGTTTTCCTGACACGATTTACACTGTTTGACATAATTTTCGATATCAGTACGCATACCCTTCCAGTAATATTGTTCTTTGACTCTACTATACATTCGGGCGGAGCCTAAGTGGCCTGCTATAGGAATGTCGTGGTTGTCGTAAAGGATTTTCTTTATTTGACTTGGGGAAGGATAGGCGATATTGTTATGAAAGATGTTAACTGTAATATTTGTATTATGGAATAGGTACAGCAGGATATTATATATTTTGGTGAAAGAGTGCACTTCGAATGAATTTCTAAAATCTGGAATACTTATATCAGTTATGCCATTCATGGTGACAATAACATCGCGGACGCGTTTGAGAGTATTAAATATTTCTGGGTATGATGCTATGTCGAAGTGGTTCACTCTCGTAAATACGAGGAAATAGATTTTACCGTTAAGTTCTATTCTATGGTGAGAATACAACTTCTAGGATTCAGCCCTTTCAGCTTCTAGGATTTCATTGGGATTTTCCAGGTTACCCAGGACTTCTTGAAGGTAAGGATTCGATTCGTCAAGATCAATTGAGGTTGGAATGGGGATAATTTTGGATTTACTTTTAGTGAGATCTTCATTATATTCAATAATTTGAGTATTTAGGGTTTCCTTTTTATCTAGGGTTTTCAGTAACGCGGAATAGTCACTAGTGAACAGAGGAGCGTTGCGAGGAGAAGGAGCAGGTAAGGAGTTACTTTCAGGTAAGTTGGACGGCTCTTCCACAGGGGAGTTGGATTCTGGAGAATTATTTGCAGCGGGACTATACGAGGTTGAAGGTAAGTTACTGTCTTCTAGGAGACCGACTGAAGGTAAGTCATTGCTATCAATGTTGAGGGGACTGAAAGGAAGACTGACGTTAAGGTCGTCTAACGTGATGGGACTGAAAGGCGGTGATGGCGCTGGATCTACAGGATCAAGGTTTGGCATATCAGGGGCAGTGGTACCCTGGGACAAAAGTGGTCCGCCTACGGCATTCGTCTCAGGAGGGATGACGCGCTGTGTTGTGGAAGGATTTTGGACGGGATCTTCAGTGGCGTCTTCGACGGGATTTGTTACAGGAGAGTTACCTGCAGCCGATTGGATAGGATTAACGGGAAATCGAGATAGAGCATCAGCGTTAGTATTAGTTTTACCTTTCTTGTATTGGATGTCATATTCAAATTCCTCGAGCTTGAGACGCCAGCGGACAAGACGGGAGCCAGGATCCTTACAGTTAAAGAGCCACTGTAGTGGTTTGTGGTCCGTTATGATTGTAAAGCGGTTTCCATAAAGATAAGGTCGGAAAGTTTTGGTACCGAACACTATCGCCAGACATTCCTTTTCCGTAACGTCATAATTTTTTTCTGCCTTGTTAAGTGTACGTGATGCAAACGCAATTGGGTGGTCTTGTCCTACCCGGCCTTGGGATAAGATTGCTGAGATCGCATAGTTTGAGGCGTCGCAGGTAAGAAGAAAGGGTTTGGTGAAATCAGGGTAAACTAGAATTGGTGCTGAAATGAGTTTATTTTTTAAGGACTCGAAGGCGAGTTGTTGTTCATTTCGCCATTCAAATGGGACATCCTTTTTCAACAAAGATGTGAGAGGCTTGGCCAACTTGGCGAAATCTGCAATGAATCTTCTATAATATGACGCTAGCCCGAGAAAAGACTTGATGTCTTTCGGGGATTGAGGAGTTGGAAAATCAGTGACTGCTTTGATTTTTCCTGGATTAGGCTTAACGCCGTTTTCGTTAATGATGTGGCCCAAATAAATCACTTCCTTTCGAAGGAACTCACATTTTTCAGGTTGCAGTTTCAAATTGAAGTTCCTGAGACGCTCAAAGACTTTTTCGAGGTTTTCTATATGGGATATCAGATCGTGACTGTAGATGACTATGTCATCTAGATAGACGAAGCATCTATTACCTTGAAGGCCGGATAAGCAATTGTTCATGAGCTTTTGGAATGTTGAAGGGGCATTTTTGAGCCCGAATGGCATACGATTGAACTGGTAATGGCCCTGAGGAACGGAGAAAGCTGTTTTATCTGCATCTTGAGGGTCCATTAGAATCTGGTGAAAGCCGGATGTTAAGTCTAACGTGCTAAAATACTTGCTGTTTCCTAGTTGGTCAAGTATTTCCGTGATCTGAGGGATAGGATAAGTCTCCCCAATGGTTATGTTATTGAGTTTTCGGTAATCTATGACTACTCTCCACTTCCGTTGACCTTGAGAGTCAAGTTTTTTGGGAACCACCCAGATAGGGGAGCTCCAAGGGGATGAAGATGGTTCTATTATGTTTTGATCAAGCATTTTCTCTATTTGCGTGGTAACCTCCTTTTTGTGGCACTCTGGGAATCGATAGGATTTAGTATGTACAGGGATGTCAGTACTGGTTTTGATCTGATGATTCAGGGCCTTTGTAAAGGTTAGTTGGTCGTCAGGGAGATGGAAGATATCGGAATATTGGGAACACAGCTCTATTATGGCTGATGATTCTTCCCCGTTCAAGTGGGAGAGCCTCAGCGAGTTTAATACTTCATTTGTCCTTTTCGACACATTTTGGGATTTAGATGATAAAAGTACAGCACCAGAATTCAAGGGTGAAATTTTGAAATTCTGATTGGCATTGATTTTAACGGGTAACTCAGAAACATTTGCTACTGTTATATTAATTCTTTTGTTATCTTTGACTTTTACGATACAATTAGCAACTAATAAAGAATCTGATAAATGTTGATCCAGGATCAAACCTTCTTTCATTGATTCGGGGTTATGGACTGTACATTCAATAACAGCTTCGGTACGTGGCGGAATAATATAGGTTGGATTATAGAAATGAAGCTTAACGTCGTGAGTTTTAATTCGAAGAATATCTTTTGTGTAGTTAATATTACAGCCAAACAAGGTAAAGAAATCGGTTCCTATAATGCCGTCGTAAGGAAGATTTATATCCTTAACAACATGAAATTTATGATGGATATGTTTCTTTGGAGCTACTTCTATTTTTAATTGGAAATGGCCTAAAGTCGAAGTCGTATCATCACCTGGATCAATACCCTTTAAGTTAATACTTTCTTTGGTTAGAACAGTTCTTTTGTGAAGAGACGATTTTTTTAGTAACGATACGGCAGAACCTGAGTCTACAAGCAAGGTCATGGGGATATCCGATATTTGAGTATAGACGAGAATGTGAGGTAGTAATCGTTTTGAGGTGTCTATATTGATTTCAAAAATTTCAAGATTAATTTTGGCATCGAGCGATTTGTTCTTGGATTGGGCTCTTGTTTGGGGCTGGTTACCCGTGTGGTCCCTTGGTACGAGAGGATGGACGCTTGTTTGGGGCTGGTTACCCGTGTGGTCCCTTGGTACGAGAGGATGGACGCTTGTTTGGGGCTGGTTACCCGTGTGGTCCCTTGGTATGAGAGGATGGACGCTTGTTTGGGTGTCATTGGATAGTATGGATGTAGTGGGTTGTTTGGGTCTCACGCGACACCTACGCGAGCCCTCTATTCGTTTAAAGAGTCTACTGTATCATAGCCTACTTCTCCTTCTTCCTGTGTGGTAGGAAGATCTTGTTCTGGGACATGATCATTAACATAGTGGACGCGCCTAGGAGATGAGTTATTATGGAAGTTTTGGATCGGCGGCCCTCGGAATTGCTGTTGGTCTCGGTTCCTGCTATTATAATACTCCCTCTTTTTACAGTCTTTGATATCATGACCAGGTGTTCTACAATACCTGCAAAACAAAGGAGCAGCACTTTGTGGATGTGTGCTCGAAGTTGGCTGAGATTGTGTGTGAGGCCTAGGTTTCGACGGAATGAAGCGTCGGTTAGGATTGTTATTTGGCTTAAGATCTACTGCTGGAGCCCTTTTGTAGAGAGAGAGCTGTATTCTCTTTTCGGATATGGCAAGATTGATGGATTCATTAAGGGTTCTTGGCGCGCGACATCTAATGATATTGGATAGTCTGGGGTGAAGCCCCATTAGGAAATGGTGGAGAGCTAAATCCTCCATAGCCGCTGTACGGCCTGGGAGCTCTTTCTGTTTTGTGGTAGAAAGCGAAATCTCCGTGAGGAGCTGTGACAGACAAGTTTCGACCCTGAGAGCGTACTGAGTGACGTTTTCAGCTACACCTTGTTTGCTTTCCTGTAAATCCATAAGAAGGTGGGCGTAATGTTTACGCTCACTGAATTGAGTCTTGAGAAAATCTTTGAGCTGTTCCCAGCTGTTAAACTCTTTAATCGAGCAGGCGGTTTCCGCTCTGCCTTGCAGTTGAGAAAGGATGTATTTAAAAAGAATATCTTTCTGGCTGTCGACAGCTAGCTCAAAGGCATTGTTACAGTTTGAAATAAAGGAATTGAGAGTTTCCCTATTGCCGTCGTAAGGCTTGATGAATTTCAACAATATGTTCAGATCCATCTCTACCGAACGAGATCTGGTACGAGCTTTCGATTGAGGCTTAGGAGAAGTCAACGGCGAGGATGAAGGTTCACCGCACTGGATATTCGTTTCTACGTTAAGATTGTTATCTTGATTTTTATTATTTGGCATAATAGACGAGAGACTCAGGATGACAAGGATTCGTTTTTAACATTCACACAATTTTAATATACTAGCTTATTATGTACACTGTGACTAAATAAAGATTCAACACTGAGTAGGGATATGCACTATGCTCACAAGCGATTAGACTTAGTCAAAACAATAACCAAAGACTTACATTGAAGTGATTATCGTTATCGGGAGCACGGCGACGGGCAGACGCATTCCGTAGCGATAAGATGAACTCGGACTTCACCGTGTGGGATACGGTGAGAAATGGCGACTCGATGTGGTTGATGACTGGAAACTTTGGCACGACTCGTGCTAGGCCCTCGTTTATGGCGGGGCTTTCAGGAACACGCACACACTTGCACGATTTTCACAATTAGGTAGATTAGGACACTTGACACTTGAGTACGGCACAAGAGGAGTCTGCACTTTAACACTTTTAGGACACTGGGGATTTTCGTATCCCACCGCTGCCACCAAATGTTATGGGTCCCCAAATGAAAGGAGTTTTAAAAAAAGAATTATTTATTTAAATGTGGATAATTATGGAATTTGGGACCCAATGGCAACCGTACTCGTCGAAATCGTAAAGCAGACTGAGCTCACGGCGGCGTGAGCTCTGGGACGTCGGGGATTGCTGATGCAGCGGTCTCTGATCATCAGCGTTAAGTCTTACAGTGGAAAGGTATAACAGATCGATAACAAGTTGGTGTTCACGCGCAAGCGCATGAGCAGTCCCAACACTAGTGGAGCGGGGTGCGGGGGCGGCGGCGGGTCCGCCAACCAAGGAGCGTTACTCTGCACATTCGAGCGGCCACGCATACGCGTCTCTTAATTATTGTCTCTGTTTGCCATTTGAATATTATACCTCAATTACATCCATCATCATATATCTACAGTCCGCTTGTTTCATTTCGCATCAGAACAGTTGGCATCACCTTAACATTCTTAATCATCAGCAACATGTGTGTGTTCACAATATGATGCCAAAATCCCAGAAGACGCCTTCTAATGACACCCTCAGAATGAAAAGTAGCAGTACTGCTCCAGATAGATACTGTAATTCCATGAATTACTATTAAGATGAATAATTTAAATTTTATGATAGCTTTGAAGAATTGGGTTTGCTTCTCACGCGATGTTTAATGATGGTAATACCGAAACAGCAAGAATCAATTGATCAAATATTGTTTTTTTTTTCGTAGATGTTATGAGAGAATTCATTAGTCTGAGTCCGGCGGCTGGTATAAAAAAAGACAATTCCTGATTACGTTTTCCGTTACAGAAACGAACTCCCTCATTCTGATAATATCGGGATGTGCATCAGTAGCAATCCTGATCCTCACCGTTATGTTGGTCATTATGCTGTGCCACAGAAAGGCTAAATGTGGTGACATCAAAAAACCTGACGTGACTGACATTGGGAAGACTTGCGTAGACCAGTTCAAGGACAGTGATGGACATTCCAATATCAGCGATCTGAAGTTGGAATTGAGGCAGGTGGAAGGGAGCTGTGATATGGTAAATTGTTTTTTATGAAGCGTCAAAGTATTTGAAGTTAGTACTGAATTGACTCATATCTTTTATTTTTAGGGTTCCGTATCAAAATGGTAAAAAGGAACCCTTATGGTGCGACTCAGTCTGTCTGTCTTTCACAGCTGGATATCTCGACAACTACTAATGTTATCAACTTGAAATTTGAAATAGTTTTACAACACTAGCATTTTGCGTTTATACAGCATTTTTAGAGATGTTACAAAAAAACCTATAAACACATCAATTAAAAGTGTCGATATCATTCAAGGAGTAAATAACAATTTTATGTTTTAAATTAAAATTAATTACCCACATTTAACAATTTACAATTTCAATTAAAAATAATTAAAAATAATCTAAATACAATATATACAGTGAATTTATATTATTTCGATAGTTTTTGTTTAAACAATGAGATCTTAGTTCATTACGATTAGTTTTTATAATGTCTAAATGTACTGCTATGCGGAATCGATGTGATTGCTGAGTGTTAACGATTGCAAATTGAAGCCAGGATTAAGGCGAGGCCAGTTCACGATCTGATGAAAAGATTGATTTTTGAGCTTCCAATGTGAAGAACTGATGTAGAATTCTACTTCACAAAAATTACTGTAGACTGAAAATGAAACACAATAATGAACAGAATAATATTGAAAAATGGCTTTGGTAACTGTGTAAAAAATCCTGAGTTAAACCAAAAAAACTTATAAGAATAAACTTCCAATCGTCAAATTTCGTTATTTTCAACGACATTGATATGATTTTTATGCAAAAAGGTTAGCTTTTTTATTGATCTAACACAACAACCGAGTACATTTTTAACAAAATGATCCAGTATTCCAGAAATCATTTTTTTTATTGAATCAGGCGTCACTAGGTGGAAGTCCCAAACCATTGTGAAAAGAGAAATGTATGTAGCTTAGTCCCGCAAAAAATATATGCAGGATGCACCGCCCGCCCGCCCGCATAAAAAAATGCACATGCACACCACAAAAATATCAGTGCACAATACCTGCATTTAGCATGACAGCGGTTTGCGGGAGTAAGCTACATACATTTCACATTTCACAATTCCAGAAATCAATCAAATGTACTAAATTTCGTAAAATTTTTGGCAAAGTTACAAATAAAGCTATGCAATAATCAACCATATTCTAAAGAGATAGTGAAATAGAAGATTTCGTGAACTGCCTTGCCTTAACGTGTCTTTCGAAGCTTGAAACTTGCTTAACAACTGCAATCGCAGACCAAAAGCGCTTTACCACTGCGCTATCGAGGTTCTCTACATCCTAGATATTTGTCTAAAATTCGCCATTTACTGGGAAGGCAAAGGAAAGTCCATAATGACGACGACCTCGACGAATGACGACCTCCGTGGTCGAGTGGCTTTGTACACCGGTTTCCAAGGAGTCGCCATTTCTGAGGTCCCGGGTTCGATCCCCGGTTCGGTCAATTTAGAAAACGAACTTTTCTGTATTGGCTCAGGTCTGGTTGTTTGTGATACCACCGTTGTCTCTGATTTCCATAATATAAGTGCTTTAGCTACTTACTTTGGAATCGGAGCAATGTATGTGATGTTGTCAAAATAAAATGATAAAAATAAAATAGTATAGTCTAGTGAAAAAGGTTAAAAATGAAAATTCTTTTAAGGAAATCTCAAACGCGGGGTCAGAAACAGATCTGCATCCAACCCTACATCTGACATCGAACCTGGGACTGCCACTGGCTGGTCCAGTCCAAGTGCCAGAAGGATATGAAAATGAACTCATGAAACAGTACCAAAGATACAGCGGGGATTTCAACCAAGCTATCAACAGCTTACAATTCAAGGTAAGCACTTTACTTGCATTCAGAAGTACTTATGATCATCAGCCATTTTAAATAACCCCACTACTGGGGCACAGGCCTTCCTTATGGGTGGATAAGGAGGATGGGCCATGACCTACCACGCGGGCCCAATGCAGATTGGTGGGTGCTAACGATTGCAAATGCAGCCGGGACCAACGGCTTAACGTGCCTTCCGAAGCACGGAGGAGCTAGAGATAATACATTTTTGGTCACCCATCCCATGACCGAACCTTGCAAAAGTTGCTTAACCTTAATCGCTGGGCACTATACCACTGCGCCACCGAGCTCCTTATAAACTAAGTACTTGTAACATTTTAGTACCATGTCGCGCCAAATAGCAAGCTTTAGCTCAACTAGCTTTTAGTGTGACAAAGTATCAGAAGTGTCAACTGTGCGTGATCCATACGTCGTTAACTTCTATCTACTAAAGTTGAAAACTCCATCGTAAATACTTTACTTTGAGTCTAGTTTGAGTAGAGTCAGCGAGTTGGTGCCAAGGTCTTAATAGAGCTAAATGAATGAAGTGAGCCGATATAGCCTGACTAGAAATAAGATTTAGGTAAGTATAGTTAATAACTGAGTAACTTGAAAAATATTTTAAACGCAAGAACTGCAAATACCTTCAAAATTTAGTACCAAACAATTGCAATTTCTCTTAAATAATAGAAATTATTTTAGTTTTAAAACAAAAAAAGTATTTTTTTCAAGAAGGTTATCGATTGTGAAGTTTTTATTTAAATAAAAGAAAAACTTTTTAATCCTTTTTATTTTAAAAGTTATTACAATTTTAAAAGTGTAATACTTAGTTTTAAGGGTCAGTGTATTTTTAACACGGTGCTAACATAGTAAATCTTGTCAAAATTCCTAACGCGCGTGAGTATTTTATCAAAGCAGAGTAAGTTTAATCTCGAAAGAGATCTCCCTTGAGAGTGAACGTACTGCATTGTATTATCTTGAGCCTCGAAAAATACACTTTCTAGATTTATGTGGTAAGATCTTTGAGACTTTAGTTTTATCTTAAATAAATAAATATAAATATTTGACAACATCACATACATTGCTCCGATTCCAAAGTAAGTAGTTAAAGCACTTGTGTTATGGAAATCAGAGACAACGGTGGTATCACAAACACCCAGACCTGAGCCAATGTAGAAAAGTTCGTTTTTCTAAATTGACCCAACCGGGGATCGAACCCGGGACCTCAGAGATGGCGACACTATGAAAACCGGTGTACAAAGCCAATCGACCACAGAGGTCGCAAATCTTAGACTTAAACTCTTAAGATATTTTTTAAAATAACGCGTTTTTTATAATAAATATAATCCTGTTAATACAGGCTTTACCATTATTCAACGGTAAAATCTGCTGTTTCATAATAATAAAGGTAGTCGGAAAAGTTCGCGGCCTTTTTGAAGCATGAATTTTGCGTGTTTTATTTCTGGCAATACTAAACTTAGGCAGGAATGTAATATAGAGAAGATGCTTTGTCGAATACTAACCGCAAAAAATGGTTCAACAGATTCGGTCTTTTAATTTTGATGATTAAGATGTTCCACGCTGTGGTATCTTTATTATTTTTAGTACAAAAAGGCCGCGAACTTTTCCGACTACCTAGTATTACGTTTTATTTTAGTGTTTTCAAACAAAATTTTCATTTTTTACAAATTAGTCACTAAATTATTAATCTTAATGATCTTTTTTTTACAATTTAACAAAAAAAAAATATTAAAACATGAGTTTTTGTGTAAAATTTAGGTGGGCCGATTTTCGTGATGACCAGTGTAGTTACATATCTGCTATACAATCTTTATTAGTAAGGGGTTTAGTGAGATACACAATATGTACTCGAGAAAATGGTCAAACACAGCAATCTCCAATATTTTGGTAACACCCTAAAAAAGCTTGTTCACGAATGAAAATTGTAACTTTGCCATTTGTATCGTTGTTATGTGTTATTTTCACAATCTTGAACTAACAATGACACTTAGACAAAATAATGAGTTTCGTGTACTTATTCTATTTCTGCGAATTCAGTTCATCGATATTTCTGTGTGACTTTAATTTTAATGAATACACACAGTTCTAGGTATCTGAGTGTATTTACAAACTTCGATTGAAACGAAACGAACTGCGGACCGCTACTATAGTTTTTAACCGACTTCAGAAAAAGGAGGAGGAGGTTATCAAGTGGACTGTATTTTATTTATTTTTTATTTTTTTTATGTTTGTCTTAACATAACTTCACCAGTTGTAAACCGATTTCAATTATTCTTTTTTTATTTGAAGGAACATAGTTCGTGTGTAGCCCCATAAAAAATACAGGCTATTAGAAAAAGAAAAGATGGTCCTCCCGCCCCACCCGACTTCAATAGACGTGTTTTATTGATATTGATATGCGTAACTAATAATTTGAATATTTTAAAATTTCTTGCTTTTTAATTTTGAAGCTGTTTTTGTTTTTAGGTTTTTTGAAAGGAGTTTTTTCTTTATGAGAACTAGCAAACGACTTACAGGCGGCGAGACTTCATCAAAAAATCTCGTACCTACATGGTCCTATTTCACTAATTCACAATAGGATAACTAAATACTGTAAACATACTTTCTTGGCAGACAATTTTATCTGGCTGACAGATAACTCTTTGAATTTATGACATCCGTGGAAGAGTAAAATCACAAGGAAAACGACTATTTCGTTTGTGGTTCTGTTTTTACTGTTTTACAAAGCTTTATTCTCATGAATACTGTACTGTACGTACAACTCAACGTGTTTTAGTAATCCCATGGTAGGGGTAATGTAATTTAAAACGTGTTGAATTTTCTGTTGAATTTTTTCAACAATGTGAAATTAACGAACGTTTTGTATGAAACAGAATTGTATTATTAGACTAGCAGGTTTTGAAACTGGAAACTATACATGCAAGGTATAACAATTTAGCTTTTTACAATGAAATCTAAATCAAAAAGTACCTATACAAGGTGTTACAAAAATACCCATAATGCCGAATATGATAAATAGGGACCATCAAACTGATCAACATTTACTATGGGGCCAACTCTGAAATCGCGAAAAAAAAATCATCTGTTTCATACATTTTGATATTTTCGATTTTAATTTTCAATCGAAAATTTCAAAATCAAAAATAATATTCTGCATTGGGGGTATTTTTGTAACACGTTGTATAATAGTAATTGATAGTTTTAATTCGATTTGATTTTAATATAACTTAAGAAGCAGCAAACAATTAAGTTTTTACTTAGTTGATCTAAGGAACGTGACCATCAGTACTATATAGCGGTCACAACTATTATTTAGACTCAAACTAAGCTAAATTTACAACTAAGAATTAATGGCATAGCTTTTTTTTTTTATTTAAAACCTTTTTTTTAAACATGTCAGTTCCATCGAACCCAAATATAATTATTACAAAAGAGTGCCAGTGCATATCATCGTACCTTTATTGTTTATACTTACGAGCTAGGTTGTATAGCATCATGGCGGACTCCGAATTCGGTTCCGCCAGGATGCTTTGTGCAACACAGACATTCAACATATTAAGCTGGATTGCATCTATCGCATTCTTTAATGGCATAGCTAAAGCTTAGTAGAATTCGTGTCAAGGATACCGACGAAGTTTTTCTTTGTCCCTAGAACCAAAATCAGAGCAACGGTTACGTCCCCTACGTAGACTACACCAGGGACTACGCCCCTCCTCTACCAAATGACTCTTTAAACGGGTCCCTTACAAGAAGCACCGATGGGTCATACCCGAGTCATTACGGGTCGCTGCATAGGCAGGGAAGCTGCGGCAGGCTGGCGGGGGTTGGGCCTGATGGTAAGTAGAATGAAGGATTTTCATGTTGACGTCATTTTGGTCAAGGCTCTACAATCAATGATTGCCTCATCAACCCCCGAATGACTTTATACACGGGTCCCTTACAAGACACACCGATGGGTCATACCCGAGTCATTACGGGTCGCTGCATAGGCAGGGAAGCTGGGGCAGGCTGGCGGGGGTTGGGCCTGATGGTAAGTAGAATGAAGGATTTTAATGTAGGCGATATGTTGGTCAAGGCTCTACAATAAATAACTGCCTCATCAACCCCCCAATGGCTCTATAAACGGGTCTCTTACAAGAAGCACCGATGGGTCATACCCGAGTCATTACGGGTCGCTGCATAGGCAGGGAAGCTGCGGCAGGCTGGCGGGGGTTGGGCCTGATGGTAAGTAGAATGAAAGATTTTAATATAGGCGATATGTTGGTCAAGGCTCTACAATAAATGGTTGCGTCGTCAACCCCCGAATGTCTTTATAAACGGCTCTCTTACAAGAAGCACCGATGGGTCATACCCGAGTCATTACGGGTCGCTGCATAGGCAGGGAAGCTGCGGCAGGCTGGCGGGGGTTGGGCCTGATGGTAAGTAGAATGAAAGATTTTAATATAGGCGATATGTTGGTCAAGGCTCTACAATAAATGGTTGCGTCGTCAACCCCCGAATGTCTCTATAAACGGCTCTCTTACAAGAAGCACCGATGGGTCATACCCGAGTCATTACGGGTCGCTGCATAGGCAGGGAAGCTGCGGCAGGCTGGCGGGGGTTGGGCCTGATGGTAAGTAGAATGAAAGATTTTTATGTAGATGACATTTTGGTCAAGGCTCTGCAATAAATGATTTCCTCATCAACCCCCGAATGACTTTATACACGGGTCCCTTACAATGCACACCGAAGGGTTATACCCGAGTCATTACGGGTCGCTGCATAGGCAGGGAAGCTGGGGCAGACTGGCGGGGGTTGGGCCTGATGGTAAGTAGAATGAAGGATTTTAATGTAGGCGATATGTTGGTCAAGGCTCTGCAATAAATGATTGCCTCGTCAAACCCCGAATGACACTATAAACGGGTCCCTTACAAGGCGCACCGATGGGTCATACCCGAGTCACTACGGGTCGCTACATAGGCGGGAAGCTGCGGCAGACTGGCGGGGGTTGGGCCTGATGGTAAGTAGAATTAAGGATTTTCATGTTGACGTCATTTTGGTCAAGGCTCTACAATAAATGATTGCCTCATCAACCCCCGAATGAGTTTTTACACGGGTCCCTTACAAGGCACACCGATGGGTCATACCCAAGTCATTACGGGTCACTGCATAGGCAGGCAAGCTGCGGCAGACTGGCGGGGGTTGGGCCTGATGGTAAGTAGAATGAAGGGTTTTAATGTAGGCGATATGTTGGTCAAGGCTCTACAATAAATGATCATCATCAACCCCCCAATGGCTCTATAAACGGGTCTCTTGCAAGGCGCACCGATGGGTCATACCCGGGTCTTTACGGTTCGCTGCATAGGCAGGAAAGCTGCGGCAGACTGGCGGGGGTTGCGCCTGATGGTAAGTAGAATAAAGGACTTTAATGTGGATGACATTAAGGTTAAAACGTTGCCATGATGGTATTCAAACGGAAGCCTCA
Organism: Catoptria pinella; assembly: GCA_963556745.1. Lineage (NCBI taxonomy): Eukaryota > Metazoa > Arthropoda > Insecta > Lepidoptera > Crambidae > Catoptria > Catoptria pinella. The sequence goes on along the minus strand of OY750782.1, from coordinate 1,565,709 downwards.
TCGAAAGTACTATTTAGTCGTTCTCGAGTTACTACGAGTGATTGCCATAGACAAGGCAGCTGCACTTGGCTCGTAGAACGAAGGACTATTATGTGGACGACATTTTAGTAATGACATTATGTCATGATGGTATTGTAAAAATTTGCCTCATCGAAATTACAGATGAATCCGAGTCACTAGGAGTTTTCACTGAGGCAGGGTAGCTGCAGCAGACTCTTAAATTCATTAAAATTAAGCTTTACACTACCAAATTAAATTTAATGTTCATTCTAAAAAACCAACAGAATTCCTTTGTCTCGGAAGAATATTGTGACAAGTGACCATAATTCAAGATATTTGCTCAATCCTTTCTTGATTTAAAGTTCTTTTTATACATTTTTGTCTAGTAATACCAATGGCCAATCCTGGGGTGATGTTTGCTGGTGGAGTAGACGTCCGTTACGCAGCAACGTACGGTAATCCGTATTTAAGGGGGAGCGCTCCTGTGTGTAAGTATTAGCATTATGTTTATTCTGTTTTAGTTACGAAAATGGCATGTCCACACTTACTTAAAATCAAGTTGATAAGTGATGTCAGGGCAGCATATATAGAATTGGTTAAATAAAGATTTTGAACTCTAGAACATGAAAAAACTATGAACTGTATTATAGTTTTCAAAATACAGAAAAATATCAAGAATTAAAAAAAGAAACAAAGTGAATTCTTTTTATCTTCGCCAAAACCCTAGCTAAAAATTTTAAAGGCAACATAGTAACATGCAGTCGGAGGCATAGAATTTAATGATAAGTAAGTCAAATCATTCATAATGTCACATTATACGACTGTTGCCTTTCATATTTGATCTTGTTTCCATCTTTTCAGTTGACTTGTCTTTTAAGATGCAGGCGGGTTTTTTAGATGTATTTAATGAGAACATTTAATATCCTTGCATTTCTTGAGAAAAGCATGAAGTATACAAGCTTTGTGCCGGAAGCTATTTCTTCCCGCTCTCTGCTGTAATGTACTATTACCATCTTGTATGTAATAAACTTTTCCTTTTACAATATCATTGACGTTATTTTACCGGCACAAATATGCAAGTCTCAAGTACCCTCAATGAAAATAGGTCATGACACTTATACTTAACTAAATAATTCCACTCAGCTTCTGCATGCATAAGTGCAGTTTAAAATTCAGCCAGGATAAAACGGCTGGATGCTCCTCTTATTTGAATACAAACTGGCCGTTCTTAATTTTGAAAATTAAAGTCGTTTGCAAAATGTAACTGTGGACTGTGTGTTTGAATAATAGATGTTTGGCGTGGTATGTAACTTCCATAATTATTTTACTAAAAATGTTTTACAATGTCATCCTAATATGCTATTGCTAGAAGTTATTCTAGCTTTCTGCTCAACATTATCGCTCAATTAGGCTAAGAACTCATGACGCGGTTTTCGCCCGCGCCCGTCGCGGTTTTAGTTCCAATCTCACGAGACCGCAGTTCTGTGTGGTAATGCAGCCGCTGCGGTCGCGATTATTGCCCGCAAGCTTGGCAAGCGATGATCGCAAGACGGGCGGTTATTTACGATCAGATTGCACGCTAACCAATCACAGAGCGTGCGGGCGCAACCCGCCAAGGCGGCGGGTGACCGCGGCTCGCGCGATTCTACTAGTTGCCCGCCGGTGCAGTGGGACCCACAAACAATCGTGCACGCTGCGGGCGTAAAACGCGGCAGGAAATGTGATTAAATTTTTTATTCTACAAAAGCTGCGGGCCTGCAACCGCGGCGGGTGCGGGTGAAAACCGCGTCGTGAGTTCTTAGCCTTGTATACTTACTATCAAATATGCCTTTGTGTGCATTTCAAACTTGATTGATATATTATATTACTAATTTATTCTCAGACAACATAGGCCCAGTTCACTCAGTAAATGAACGAATATTTATAGTTTTGGAGCTTCAAAATAGTATTTATTTACACACTAACTTCATAAACGTCTAATAACTATATTTTAGCTATTGCACCGTTAAAATATGTTTTATCTTTATCATTCGTCAAAAGCGTAAAAGAAACAAAACACTTTATAAGCTCCTACAGCTTTGCTTGTTTTTATGAATTAGGCGGTAATATTATTTCCTGTTTAGAAAACTGCGTGTTATTGAAAGAAATGTCGTGATTTATCTTTCACTGCGAACCATAATTCGAAACCCCACTCTATTTATATCACCATAAGCCTCATTTTTAATGAGCCAATTATTTTCAGCTTACATCCAACAAGTTACGAGTCAGTCGAAGCCGCCGCCTTACTATTCAGTTCGTAACTCGACGCTGCATCTAACAAGTATGAACAATTTGTTACACGACAACTTTTCTCATGTGTACAGTCACGTCTAAAAATATATATACAATTTAGAACTTTTTCACTTTGTTTTACTTGTCATTTGTCATTAACTTCTGTTCAAAAAAGTAACAGCTTTCAGAGTGACGAAGTCCTAAACTGTATACATATTTATAGACGTGACTGTACAGAGTGCAAACACACTGTTTAGATTAATAGTTGCATTACTCAAATGCAAACGATGTGAAAATCAAGTGAATTGACTAATGGGTAGCTTGTGGGTAAATAATTTGATTGAATTGTATAAAAATAACTTTATCAGGGTCCCAGTTTCAATAATTAAACATTAATTCGTTTAAACATACGTATTATTACGTATGTTTGTATTTACTATACTGTATCTGTATTCTTGTCAGTTTATTAAGTCTGGAACGGGTGGTAGGAAAACATAGAACGATTCGAAAGTACTTAAATATTAAGTTTATTTGAATAAGGACATTTTGACTCTTGGCTCTTGTATGTATTTTTTCTTGTATGCATGTTTTTTCCCTAAGGGTTGACTGTAGCATTAAGTCCGCCCCTTGTACATTATTGTATTGTTGTACAATAAATTAATAAATCTTTCAAGATTCAGACATTGTCGGAACGAAACAAAAAATAATATCTTGTTAATTATAAAAATAATGTACTAATGCTACATTCAGTTTTTAATTTATCCACACAAGAAACTTCGACTGCCAGCTTAGATGTTAATTTTAATTTAAGTACAATTATTATAATCTTTTACTTTTTTGTAAGAAGATTTAAAATATAACTCTATCAAACCCAGACATCCTTGTCTGTCACTCAAAAACATTTTCTTTGAGTAAACAAACAACTGAGAAATTTTAAGGCCTAAATTCAAAGCTGCTACAGAATTCTAAGGAATTATGCTTGGAAAGAACCTAAGTTACATTATGAATATTTCGTTCTTTCAATTCCGCCGAGGTAAGTTGTCAAGTTCTAACGTAATTATTTAGAAAGAAACTTTGACATTTCTAGAACAAGTCACAAATTACGTTGTCTAATGAGGCTGATTGTTCTAATAATTTGGGAACATTTTTGTTATGAGTATTATAATAAGGATGTCTTTTGTGAAACTTTTTTTGAATAAGTACTTTCGGCCTTTCGGCGCTAGTCATCTACTTATCAAATAGCCGATTTCTCATTCCGACTACTTCTCAATGTAACATCTTCGCACATAGCCAACCTAGCTATTATCTTACTTCGCATACAGTCTACTTCTCAAAGTAACTACTTCGCCAACTGCCTACTTTTCTTCCAAACGTATTTTTCAGACATTAAGCATCAAAAACTAAGTCTTAGGTAGATATTTTATTATCGTTGTTGTCCAGTGCTTAGAACGTTTGGCTCTTGTCCACAGGTTGTGGGTACGATTCCCGCGAATTTTCCTTTTGAGGTACGGAACTACGGAACCCCTTAGAAAATACTGGCCACTTATAATTAGAGAGAATCGGGAATCCCCATGAAGCCTAGTTTATTTTTATTTGTCCACAAATTAAAAACGAAAGAAAACATTTTGATTTCGAAATGATATGAAATATACATATATACGATTAGAGTTTTAAAGAGTTCATTAAATAATAATTGGGTGATTCGTTTGTATTGGGTTTACACACTTTATTTTGATGTTGGCTATCCCTTTTTGAATATATTTAATAAATTTGACGCTGACTCTACTTTATTTATTGTTTGACAAGTAGGCAGTTTGCGAAGTAGTCGCTTTGAAAGTAGACTGTATGTGAAGTAGGACAATTGCTAGGTTGGCTAACTGCGAAGATGTTACATTGAGAAGTAGTCGGAATAAGAAAGACTATTTGATAAGTAGACGCCTGGCGCCGAAAGAATCAGGAAAATATCCCTGTTTCTTTTTCATAAAAAAATATTACTAGCTCCCCTAGCATACGCACCACGTCAAAATTTTGTCGACACCGTTTTGCGCGTTAGTGCGATCTCATCTGTCTTACACTGCACTGATGTGAGCGAGATGAATGTCAGTGCATAAGTTGGACCGGGGCGGCTGGGTTTAAAAGATATAAATTTAAAAATGGCGGGGCTTGTTAGCTTCCGTCAGCCTATCAACTTACTTATAATCTTCATCAACAGCTAATTCCGGATCATCACCTTCTTCTTCATCATCTTCACGACCGGTAACAAGTCCACTGGCCTCTTCATCATCAACTACCAGTGGGGCTCAACCACAAGTATGTTTAAGTATCAATTCATACAAATTTGATTTTTTTAAATAGAAACAAATACTATGGAAAAGTTTTTATTTCATAGTTTTAGTTTACTATTGCTCTAAATACCAATAGATCGAATTATTTGCCCCTAATTTTGAGGGGCTGTTAATCCTATTAAATATTTTACTCGGAAAAAGCGAAAGTTTGTGTACGTGTGTGTATGTTTGTTACCTCTTCACACCTAAGTGGCTAGACGGATTTGAATGAAATTTGGCACACATTTTATAGCCTGGATTAAAATATATGATACTTTTTCCGACGACGACCTCTGTCATGTGGTCGAGTGGTTTGTACGCCGGATTTCAAGGTGTCGCCATTTCTGAGGTCCCGGGTTCAATCCCCGGCTGGGTCAATTTAGAAAAACGAACTTTTCTGTATTGGCTCAGGTCTGGGTGTTTGTAGTTCCACCGTTGTGTCTGATTTCCATAACATAAGTGCTTTAGCTACTTACTTTGGAATCAGAACAATGTTTGTGATGTTGTCTAATATTTATTTATTATTATTTATTTCTTGGTCAAAGGTTCCCTAGCGGACACTCGTTTGTAATTAGTTTAATGTACTTACATAATTTAAAAAAATTGAAGATGTTAAAGATTCAAGTATAAAAAACCAAATATTAGTCTTCGTTTCAGTGTTTACTGAAAAAGCATCAATAATGTCATTAGAAACTTAATCGAAATTACATCGAATGGTGCTACACTACTCAAGGTTTATAATTTTTTTCTTTCTTCTAGGTGCCTAAATCTTCTTCTCAATCCCCTGGAGCTCTTTATGTGATGCCCCCGTCCAGCCAAGGAAACTCACAAGCCACCCAAATTACTTCTAAAGGTAAGAAGATCAATCAACTATGTTGCGCAACAACGTGTTATTATTGCCAGATGACGCGCAACATTACATTTTGGGCTTAGGGTGCGTAGTACTAATATGTATTCTGTGCTTAAGGCAAATATCTATTCTGTGCTTAGGACAAATATCTATTCTGTGCTTAGGACAAATATCTATTCTGTGCTTAGGGAAAAAAATCTCGACTTAACCGCCGCGTTAGAGCGCGCATTGATTTGAATCTTAGTCTAATGCGTTATGTCTGATATTCCAACGATGCAAGTCACAGCTGCTTATTTTTCTTTGTACCTCCTTTAACGTGCTTTCAGAAGTACGGATTTGATTTTGGTTTTGTAATCACCGAAGTATATTTCTTTTTAGTCCAAGAAAATTGTTTCTACTCGCTATGGTCACTGTATTTTTTTTTTCTTTATAGGTACAGGACAAGCCGGTACCCATGTGTAATCAATCAAGTGTTTTGACTGTTAAGGTATTCTCAAATTAACCAATTTTAAAACTGTATTTTTAGTAAGATCTCACTTTTCACCCGACTACAGCAAAGCAAAAAGGAGGGTTATGATTTTTTATAAATAAGAACAATGTTTTTTTAATACAAAATTAATTTGTATGAGATACCTACCTATAAACTTAGATATAGAAATTCTACATATTGTGTCCCAAACTAATCTTATATCTTTTATTTACAAAAAATATGTTTAGAATTAGTTATTGAGTAAAATCGATGCATGTTTTTCATCTAATTATATTGTAAAAAGTGTTTTTAGATAATTTTAATTAGGAAAACGGCTTTAATTTCGTTTTGAAAAATAAATTAGCCTAAAATTTTCAAGCTTTAAGAATGAAAGTCAAAGAAAAATCGTAGATTCATAAAAAACATGTAAATATTTGAGTGTAGTAGATCAAGACTAGGTAATAAATATGTTTTAGATTATTTGTATTGAATTGACTGTATTGAATTTGATATTATAATGTTATACTAAATAATATACTAGAAAAAAATTCGGTTCGTCAGATAATTTTCTCAGGCGGGCTTTGGAAGCCTGGACTGATGCTCTTCCAACTGAGCTACCGAGTCACTTGTAATGTTTTCTTAATTTAGAGGGCATCCAGTTATAGGTGAGGCATTTGGGGGAGGGATTCGAGCCGAATCTTACCTTATCTCACAAGGGGAAAAGGCGGGGTGATATTTTCCCCGCAGAAACAGTGTTAAATATTGTGACATGAAAAAGTATTTAAATTGGTCTAGTTTTGGAGGAGGAAACAGGGGACTACGAAACGTTGATTTTGTCAACTTTCTATAGGAATTTTCCAATTCTCTCGACCGTGGTGTTTCCTCATAACATAAAGACAAGGCAGTTCACAAAATCTGCTCTTTCACTATCTCTTTATAATATGGTTGCCTAGCTTTAGTTGTCGCTTCGCCAGAAATCAGGCTCCACTCCAGGCGGTGGATCCAAAGATACAACTTGTTGACGAAATTTAGTACATTTTTATTGATTTCTGTAATACTGGATCATTTATTAAAAATCTACTCGGTTATTGTGTTAGATCAATCAAAAAACTATCCTTTTTTTGAATAAAAAATCATATCATTGTCTTTGAAAATTACGAAATCTGACGACTGACTGATCAAAGACTTCTATGTGTATACTACACTAGACAGACTCTACAGTAGGTACCGAAAAATTGCTCATTAAGTTACGGTGCATGCTCCGAAACTCATTTAGTCTATTGCGAGCGACCGAGAGAAACAGTTGATGCACCGAAGGTTGGTTGCGACACAATTTTATTTTTGAACAGCTCGTTTATGTCATTAAAGTCATTGGTTTTAATGGTGTTATTCAGGATTTTTTACAGAGTTACAAAGCCATTTTTCAATATTCTGTTCGGTTATAGTGTTTTTATGTTTCTTTTTCGGTCTACAGTAATTTTTGTAAATAAATTCTACATCAGTTCTTCACAATAGAAGCTCAAAAATAAATCTTTTCATCAGATCGTGAACTGACCTCGCCTTAAAATTACTTTGCTAAGTTGTTTCTTTGTAATTTTTTCTCAGATAGGATTAAAGTGATAAGATAAGATATGGTTTCATAGAATTGTTGTCAAAAAACTTTAAGAATTTTAGGTAGGTACTACGAGTACTAAGACTGAACGCTTGAAAATTTCCTAGAAATCGTTAAGTATCTGAGCATTTATATAAATCTATTGAAAACTATGTCTATTGCCTTGCTATCAATGAAAGATAGTCTGTATAGTATTGTCAATTAAGTCGTTTTTCATTAACTTAAATATTTTCTTTTATAACTAGGTTTTAACGAAAAAAAATTCTACAAATAAGTATATGAATTCTCGAGTTTTTTTCTTAAATTATTGAGTTGACAGTAGGTACTTACCGACTTTTATTTTGTTTCTAGTTATGTAGAATAGATTTTAGACATAACCTAGAAGTTATGTCAAAAAGTGCCAAGTCTTTTATTGAAAGAGCATTATGTGCTTTTGGCATACCTACCTGTCCGCCATTTCGTAAAAAAGTCGGTTTTGGAGGTCTGTGATAAAAGTGTTTATCCAATTCAAACTCGAATATCTCAATAAGTATCACTTGCGAGATTTTTTTTTATTACTTTTTGTTTGTAATGACTTATTCTATTGATTAATCCAGAAATTGACAGATTTTGTTTTTCAACTTTAAACTCAAATATCTCAGTAAGTATATCACTTACGAGATTGTTTACTTATTACTTTTTGTTTGTTCTATCGATTAACACCACTTTTAGCACATGCCTCCAAAACCGACTTTATTCAAAATGGCGGACAGGTAGGTATGCCAGTCTTCATACATAAATGACCGATGGCTTTTATATATCATTTATGTAATCAATTTTACATTATTCATTTCTAAACAATACTTTGCTCAAAAATATTTCTTGTGTACTTATAGCAAATTAATTATTTTAATTTTCAATTATCTTGTAAAATAAATATGAAATAATGATTGTGTCTTTTTATCATTGATTCCAAAGCCGATGCTTTTGTAAATGCGTCATGTTTTGTGTCATAAATAGTTTATGTATTTCATTTTTATTGTAGGTGTGATTTGAAAAAAAATAAGTTTTAAGGTGATTAAATTGTAAAAAGATTTTTACTTACGAAAATGTTCATGCCATTTAATTAAAATAAAAGATTTTTATGAAAACTTTTCCTTATTATTTTATACTTAATCCTTTTTATACTTATTTAAGTGGATTTTAGACGCAAATACATAATTATACTTGTGGCTCTGTATACAAGGTGTTACAAAAATACCCCTAATGCTGAATATGGTATAAAGGGACCATCAAACTGAACAACTTTTACTATTGGGCCAACTCTGAAATCGCGAAAAAAAATCAGCCGTTTCATACAAAAATTAAAATCGAAAATATCAAAATGTCCCTATATACCATATTCGGCATTAGGGGTATTTTTGTAACACCTTGTATAGAGCTGTAGACCTCGCATTTGTAATAATTTTGAACATTTATCAAAATGGCTGAAATAATGATTTTCGCCATATCTCCGCCGTTTCGAAAACTTTTCGAAAAACTGATTCGAAAAATAAACTATAGAATTATAGAACCTGCTCACAAAGAGAATCGGTTGAGAAATGCGACAGCCGCGTCTCCGTTTCAGCTTAGGCAAAAATTCTTTTTTTGCAATTTTTTATTTATTCATACATGCATTAAAAGCTAACAGATGTCTCTATCCAAAGTGCTTAATAAGATTAGATTACAGGTAAGAATATTATTCTTCAGTACAATTACATCATCATACGAAAGCATTTTCCCAAGCTTAACGGAGACGCTTCGCACTCGCTCTATCAATAAATAGCTGACAAACTGCCTGTAAAGTAAAGTACAGAAAGAACGCGAAAATTTTGCAAAAAAAAATATAAGAGCTTATAAGTTCCGCTAGCGTAAAGGAATTAAGTTTTTCATTGTTTTCAAGTATCGTTGTCAAATCACGTGGCGGCGGCTCAGACGTGAGAACAATGGCCACCTGACACTTCAGAACTCCGCTTTGTGGCCTCAAGTGCTCTACAGGTGTGGCCACAAAAGTAGCGACATCACCTAGGCACTTCAAAATTAGCTAATCCCGGCTGAGCTTCGCAACAATCCTATGCTACTTCAAAAAAAGGTAAGAAAACATTTTTAAGAAATATTATACAATTTAAAGAACCAACCCATCAAACTTCTCGCTTTTGCGGAGCTACAAACATATACACAAAGTCACAAGCATTCGAACGTATGAGCACAAAGTACGTAGCGGCGGCGCTCCGCAGACAAAGCCCACTGTGAACAAAGCGCCATTTTGCACGCACACATTGACATTACGATTATACAGGGATTCTCGGGTAGTTTTGGACAGAGCTCAGTCGCGACTGTCCCGAGTGCTAGCAAGGGTAGTGATCAAAAAGAGTCGAGACTTTTAAGTCTTAGTAAAGAGATTGACAATTACTTTTTTGTTTTCGTATTTTTTTTGTGTTTTGTAAACAAAAGAAAAACATATTAGAGACGCCAATCATTATATCCCAAATAACATTTTACTTGCAGTAAGGTTTTGTAACTAGACGCACGGCACTAGGTTAGGCAATACTAAATACTCCTTTTTGAAATTAAGAATTAATATAGTAGCAACCCTAGTGAGTCCGGCAGGTTGAGGCAACAATTTACAAAAGAGATTGAACCTTACTTTTTTGTTTTTTCTTTTGTGTTTTGTAAACAAAACATTTTTGTTTTGTTTACAAATGTTTTCATTTTAGAGACTCCAATCATTAAATCCCAAATAACATTTTACTTGCAGTTAGATTTTTTTGAACTGAACCTAGACGCATGACAGTAGGTCCGGCAATACTAAATACTCTTTTTTAAAATTAAGAATTAATGTAGTAGCAGCCCTAGTGAGTCTGGCAGGTTTAGGTAACAATTTTTGAGAACGGCGAAAGGTGTCCTTCTGTAAATTTAATATTTTGTGGTATGAGGCAGTGAAAACGTTTTTATAAACTTTCGAACTTAAGAGGTAGTGGAAAAAACTCGCAACATCGTGTGTTGCAACAGCTCCAATCGAAACTACCACAAAGTTTCCCTTACGTATTTACCCGACAGCAAGGAAAGGGTCATGTTTTTTTTCGAACGTATCTTGTATCCTTTGTTGCCCGTGGTCCTACTGCGTAGTTCAACTGGTTGTACTACGGGCAATGTATTTATGTTTATATGTCATTCTTTATTGCCTCATATCTTTCGAACGGCTAAATGACAGCCCAAGTTTCTTAAGTAAGTCAGACTCGCGCACCGAGGGTTCCGTACCATCATTCTGAAAAAGTTTACTATTTAGAGACATCGTATTATTTTTCCTGTAATTTTTACATAAACTTCTATCACATATAAGGGGAAGGGAAGGTAGTTTTTTAATATTTCATCAAAAGTCGTAAACTATGCGGCCTAAAAAAATAAAAAAGAATGTTTGAGAATGTGCAAGCAGCGCTCTTTCATATGATACCCCATGTGCCCTAGTAGCCTCACTTCGAGATTTTAAGACCCCCTTTCAGTTCGTGTTGCAAAAAAAATATAAATATTTTTATTTGTCTCTTATTTGCGAAATAATTGGGCAAACGTCATTTAAAACTGAAAAGATGGAAACTTTATCAAACTTTTTTGTGGGTTTTTCTTAGTAGATTAGTCTAAACACACACTACATAATACCAGTTGGATTTTTTTAAATATTTTAAATTATTTATTTCAACGAAAAAAAAAACGGTTCGGCGTCGCAAACTGTTTGCCAAGAGTGGGATAGTAAGTGTAATTTACGAGAGTTTGAGCGAGACAGTCGATACGGATAAATATTATCAATGCGTCGCTGTAGTATTTGGTAAGTTTCTGTTTAGTTTTAGACCGAAATGGCTAATTGCAATTTTATTTGCTACATATTGTTTCTCGCTTGTTTCGTGGCCAAAGCCTGTAAGAGACGTGTCGGAAAAATGGAGGCATTAACGTTGCAGTGTAAAATATAAGTCTGAAGTACTTTTACCACAAAATCTTTTAAAATCGCGACAACTGTAGTAGTAGCAAAGATTCGTTTAAGTTCTAAGTTTTCCCAAGTAAGTACCAAGTTGGAAACGAATTGTTTTTTCTAGTATTTTAGTCGTCGAAGTATTCAAATCATACCACCGACTCTTTTTTTTTTTTTGAGATTTTAGCATTCACAATGCTATTTTTATATAATACTGAATAATATACTAGAAAAAATACGACTCGCACCAGATCATGTTCTCGGACGGGAATCGAACCCGCGACCTTTGGACTTAGTGACTCGGTAGCTCAGCGGTCAGAGCATTGGACCGGATATACAAAGGTCGCGGGTTCGATTCCCGTCCGAGAACATGATCAAAATTCAAAATTCAATTCAATTCAAAATTCAAAACTCGTTTATTCAGTCTAGGCTGTTACAAGCACTTGTGAATGTCAAAGAAGCTACGCCATCGGTTCGCAAACCCTAAGCGGGAGACCTTGTAACGAGAAGAACCGGCAAGAAACTCGTCAAGGGCTGTTTTTATAAACTTTCGAACTTAAGAGGTAGTGGAAAAAACTCGCAACATCGTGTGTTGCAACAGCTCCAATCGAAACTACCACAAAGTTTCCCTTACGTATTTACCCGACAGCAAGGAAAGGGTCATGTTTTTTTTCGAACGTATCTTGTATCCTTTGTTGCCCGTGGTCCTACTGCGTAGTTCAACTGGTTGTACTACGGGCAATGTATTTATGTTTATATGTCATTCTTTATTGCCTCATATCTTTCGAACGGCTAAATGACAGCCCAAGTTTCTTAAGTAAGTCAGACTCGCGCACCGAGGGTTCCGTACCATCATTCTGAAAAAGTTTACTATTTAGAGACATCGTATTATTTTTCCTGTAATTTTTACATAAACTTCTATCACATATAAGGGGAAGGGAAGGTAGTTTTTTAATATTTCATCAAAAGTCGTAAACTATGCGGCCTAAAAAAATAAAAAAGAATGTTTGAGAATGTGCAAGCAGCGCTCTTTCATATGATACCCCATGTGCCCTAGTAGCCTCACTTCGAGATTTTAAGACCCCCTTTCAGTTCGTGTTGCAAAAAAAATATAAATATTTTTATTTGTCTCTTATTTGCGAAATAATTGGGCAAACGTCATTTAAAACTGAAAAGATGGAAACTTTATCAAACTTTTTTGTGGGTTTTTCTTAGTAGATTAGTCTAAACACACACTACATAATACCAGTTGGATTTTTTTAAATATTTTAAATTATTTATTTCAACGAAAAAAAAAACGGTTCGGCGTCGCAAACTGTTTGCCAAGAGTGGGATAGTAAGTGTAATTTACGAGAGTTTGAGCGAGACAGTCGATACGGATAAATATTATCAATGCGTCGCTGTAGTATTTGGTAAGTTTCTGTTTAGTTTTAGACCGAAATGGCTAATTGCAATTTTATTTGCTACATATTGTTTCTCGCTTGTTTCGTGGCCAAAGCCTGTAAGAGACGTGTCGGAAAAATGGAGGCATTAACGTTGCAGTGTAAAATATAAGTCTGAAGTACTTTTACCACAAAATCTTTTAAAATCGCGACAACTGTAGTAGTAGCAAAGATTCGTTTAAGTTCTAAGTTTTCCCAAGTAAGTACCAAGTTGGAAACGAATTGTTTTTTCTAGTATTTTAGTCGTCGAAGTATTCAAATCATACCACCGACTCTTTTTTTTTTTTTGAGATTTTAGCATTCACAATGCTATTTTTATATAATACTGAATAATATACTAGAAAAAATACGACTCGCACCAGATCATGTTCTCGGACGGGAATCGAACCCGCGACCTTTGGACTTAGTGACTCGGTAGCTCAGCGGTCAGAGCATTGGACCGGATATACAAAGGTCGCGGGTTCGATTCCCGTCCGAGAACATGATCAAAATTCAAAATTCAATTCAATTCAAAATTCAAAACTCGTTTATTCAGTCTAGGCTGTTACAAGCACTTGTGAATGTCAAAGAAGCTACGCCATCGGTTCGCAAACCCTAAGCGGGAGACCTTGTAACGAGAAGAACCGGCAAGAAACTCGTCAAGGGCTGCTTTTTTCTCCCTGTATATTTCATACAGAGTCGTCAAAATTTGAAAAATGAATGATCTGATGCGAGTCGTATTTTTCTAGTATATTATTTGGTCTCACCAATTCTTGACGACCTCCTTGGTCGAGTGGCTTTGTACACCGGTTTTCAAGGTGTCGCCATTTCTGAGGTTCCGGGTTCGATCCCCGGTTGGGTCAATTTAGAAAACGAACTTTTCTATATTGGCTCAGGTCTGGGTGTTTGTGATACCACCGTTGTCACCGATTTCCATAACACGAGTGCTACTTACTTTGGAATTGGAGCAATGTATGTGATGTTGTCAAATATTTATTTTATTCATTTATGTTTATTTTCTTTTACATAGCCTGACTACTTTGTACCTTATCCTCTTTAGTACCGTTTATCGCTATTTTGTAAAACACCAACAACCACGCAAGAGTAGATTACAAACATCATCCTTAAATCTTTAGTCACCGAGGCGGTATATGCACTGGTCAACTTTTTATCGACAATCGCTTGTAAAATCGAATCGAAAGTGACTCGGTAGCTCAGTGGTAAGAGCTAGTCATGCAATGGCAATTAATGCTATTTTTCATTAATTTGATTAGCATGCTAATTTTCATGTCTTAGCATACTACGTGCTTTGCTATTTGCTAAAATCATATTTAATTTGATTATGAATTGCTGTGATTTGTGAAATGCTAATATTTTTTTATTACTACGACAACATTACATATTACCTTTGGAAGTCTGGATCAGAGTTATGGTCTGCGACGTTTTGGACTAGACTTGGACTACAAAGGCACAATGGAACTCCTTAAAAATCAACAGCGTGAATTTGGAAATTGAGTTATGGGCATTGTACCATTGAAAATAAGCTTTTTAAAAAAGAAAACTTCCTTCAAAAAATCTGAAAACAAAAACAAATACAGCTTCAAAATTAAATACTTTTTAGAGCAAGAAAGCAAATCATTAGTTACGCATATCAATATTAATAAAACAAAGTAACCGTCTAATAAAGTCGGGTGGGGCTTTCAGAATTTAAAAAAATCATTCAGCCCCACCATTCATTCAGGAGTTAGATCGTGCGTGAACCAACACCGATTCGGTGTTGGTTCACGCACGATCTAACTCCTGAGGATGCTCCGGGTTGGGGCGAAACACGTGTAGAGTAGTCTAATTGGTGAAGGTGCAAGGTGTGTCGCTGTCATGCTAAATGCAAGTATTGTGCACTGATATTTTTGTGTTTTTTCAGTTTTTTTTGCGGGCGGGCGGGCGGTGCATCCTGCATATATTTTTGCGGGAGTAAGCTACATATATTTCTCTTTTCACAATGGTTTGGGACTTCCGCCAAGTAATGCCTGATTCAATCAAATACTGTAGGTATATGTTTTTGCTCACAGGTTTTTGGGGAAGGATTTTGTTTTTTTTACCACTACAGTATACATACTTTAGTGTATAGGTTATACATGTAACTTTGTAAGTTTCACTGGTTTTATACACTGTTTTATAAATGTGTCTGTAGTGTAAACTAAAGATGTTATCTATCTATCTACAACGTGTTACAAAAGTACCCCTAATGCCGAATGTGGTAGGTAGGGACCATCAAACTGAACAACTTTTACTATGGGACCAACTCTGAAATCGCGAAAAAAATTCAGCAGTTTCATTCAATTTTTGATATTTTCGTAATTAATTTTTGTATGAAACAGCTGATTTCTTTTCGCGATTTCAAAGTTGGTCCCATAGTAAAAGTTGTTCAGTTTGATGGTCCCTATCTATCATATTCGGCATTAGGGGTACTTTTGTAACTCCTTGTATATCTTACACGGGTGGACGAACAGGACCACAAAATCTCTCCGGAACAATTTCTTTATTATTCAAATCGGATTAGCCTTTTCCGATTAAAGTAAACAACAACAATATGGTATATTCGGAACATAGCATCTTTATTTGCTTGCTCCAAATCGAATAGCGACTCGCCACGTGGTCAAGGGAGCAATGTTTGTATTATGGCTCGGACACAGTTTTAGGTAGAGGGCATAGAGACCGCAAATAGCGGATAAATAGTTTTTGAAAGTACCAGAGTGATAATTGCAAAAAATCTTTCCTATACTTATACAACATGTTACTTAAATACCCCTAATGCCGAATATGGTAGATAGGGACTATCAATCTGAACAACTTTTACTATGGGACCAACTCTGAAATCACGAAAAAAAATCAGCTGTTTCGTACAAAAATTAAAATCGAAAATATCAAAATGTATGAAACGGCTGATTTTTTTTTCGCGATTTCTAGACTTTTTTGATTGATTGTTAGGGGGCCTTTACAAAAAGGTGGTTAGTCGTTTCCAAGATTTATCTCTGCTATTCTCTTTATCGGTTAAAAAACATTACGAAACCATCAAATAATGTTACCTGCTTTTTTCGTTTTTTTATGTTATTACATACTTTCTAACATCAAAACCAGCCAGATAGAAACGTAAGGTATTAAATGTAAGTATTGAAAATCGCTAAAATCGCTCGTTGCTCCTCTTTTTCCGCTGATCGCTTCATAATAAGTCGCGGCCTCGCACTTACAACTCCGGCATCGAATGTAAACATCGGCAGATTGCAATTCGCAGCTTAGTATGGAAATTGGAAACTGCTTTGTCTTAAGCTTAGCGTTAAGCTTGAGTGAATGAAAACTTATAGCGAGTCATTGTTCTAGAACCTTCCAAAGGGTCAGACTTCGTACGACATATATACTAGCTTCCGCCCACGACTTCGTCCGCGTGGACGTGAACCCTCAAAATATGAAAGAAAGCATGTCTGAACAACCGAGCGAATTTTGATGAATTTCGTAATTCTAGTGAAACTGGAGATCAAAATGTATACGGCTAGATTAATCTTGCGAAATTACGCGATTATGATAATGCTTTGAAATGAGGCCTTAGTCTAGCTAGATAATGTTGGTTTTCAGTGATTTCAGAGGCAGAAGCTCGTAAAGCGAGGTAGACAGATTACAGGTGTAATCAGTCACATAAACAAAATCTCTAGGAAGATTTATTGAGGTCGTGTGGAATTTTGAGACAAAATGCTACGCAACTTTTGCAATATTCCTTCAGGAATCTACCAGCGAACTGAAATCTATGGAACAAGCATTCCGCTCAAAAATGGCACCACGCAAAATTACAACCAAATGGGCGGGGCTAAAATATGCTGGCATTAAGTTATGCAACAAAAGCGATTGAACACTGGTTGCATAATAAATAGCGACCATAATCTGAATACTTATATATATTTTCTATAATTAAATAAAAAAATATAAATAATAATAAATAAATTTGACAACATCACAATCATACATTGCTCCAATTCCAAAGTAAATAGCTAAAGCACTTGTGTTATGGAAATCAGAGACAACGGTGGTATCACAAACACCCAGACCTGAGCCAATATAGAAAAGTTTGTTTTCTAAATTGACCCAACCAGGAATCGAACCTGGGACACCTTGAAAACCGGTATACAAAGCCACTCGATCAATGAGGTCGTCAACATTTAAAAAATTAAAAATAAAATCTAGTTATTTTACTTATGAAATAGATTTTTTCTTACACTACAGTAGATATTATTATAGGAATTTTCCTGAGAGATGGCGACACCTTGAAAACCGGCGTACAAAGCCACTCGACCACGGAGGTCGTAGATTAAATACTTATGATACATTATCTCTGCATCTTTTTTTCTGCCTTCATTGCATCTTTTGACTACACAGTCAATTCAATCAATCAATTCAAGTTATTTCTAATAAACTCTCCCTTTTCTTTAAAATATAAACTGAAATTACTGTCACCAGGCGCTCGACTGGCCCGACTAAAAGCTGGGAGTTTGGTTTGGGGGTGCGGGTTGTAATTTTTTGGCCCCGTGATGCCATTTTTAAAGCAATATTTGTTTGCAATTACACTTCCATAAATTTTAGTTCGCTGGAATGTCACCACTTTTTAACCAATCGCCATCTAATCTACTAGTATTTTTAAACTAAACCTTTTTAATTATATTTTTATACACAAATGTACAATGCGATTAAATTGAAGATAGACAGTGATCCACTCGAGAATGTATAGCAAAGAATAAATTTAACATATTAAAATACGTCTTTTTGTACCGCAAACGCTCTGAAGTTAGTCACTTCCGTTGTCCATTGTTAAATCAATCACATTCTAAATTGATGTTTTGTAAGTTGTTTAAAATATTTAGAAAAAGTCGTACAATGAGTACCTATCAATCATCAATTTTAATGATGCAGTCACTTTTTTGACGGATACAGAAAATGGAGATTTTCAAGATTCATGTAAACGTAGAGAGGTTGCAATTCGCAGCTTAGTATGGAAATTGGAAACTGCTTTGTCTAAGTGGTTAGAAACTTATTGAGAGTTATTGTTCAAGAACTTTCGAAAGGGATCCGATCAGAACTATTGGAATGAGCTAATCTGAATCAACAACAGAGAGGAAATGCAGCATATAAATTTGGAGTACAGCAGCCGGTCCATCTTTTGGACCTAGTAAGTATTTTTTTGAGTGTTGTACACATTTTTTGTTTGTACAAGCAATCTCAGATCAAATCAGGTTATATTCAGAACAAACAACCAGTTCCCAAGGAGAACACACACACACACACACACCATATTTCTGAAACAAAAGTCAAAAACTATGCGACCTAAAAAAAATGGTTGAGAATGTGCAAGCAGCGCTCTTTCATATAATACCCCATATGCCCTAGTGGCCTTATTTCAAATTTTTAAGACCCCCTTTCAGTCCCTGTTGCAAATAATATATAAATATTTTTATTTCTCTCTTATTTGCAAAATAGTTGGCAAACGTCATCTAAAACTATTCTCAAGTTGATAGCATTAATAGTTCTCGAGATATCCAGCTGTGACAGACAGACTGAGTCACACCATGAGGGTTCCAACCATTTTGGTACGGAACCCTAAAAAAGTACTGTTCCCGAGATTAGAAAAATGGGTGTCCACGCAGAAAAAGTCGTATTATCCATTTCATTTTACACAACACAGCTGGATTTTGATGTCGTAAACGCACGCTTTAGGATACATTACGTGACACTTTGCTCACAGCTACTGCACATACACAACACAAACAGTTGTTAAATCTATCCCGGACGAAATCAATACTTATTCATAGCTTAATCCGAAATGGTGCACAATGTATTTCCGGTTGACGGAAACTGTGGCAAGTGCCGTTTCCGCTAGCGGCACCGCGCCAGCACTTCCGTTTCCTATCTATGTTGAATTACTGTTTAATAACCGATTTGTCGTTAGGATATCGTTTATGATTTATATCAGAATCGATAAGGGTCTCGCATTTATTAAGCAACTTTTGCTTGGGTTAGCTATGGGATGGGTGACCATTTTAATACCTAGAACTCCTTCATCGACCTCCGTGGTTGAGTGGCTTTGTACACCGGTTTTCAAGGTGTCGCTATCTCCGAGGTCCCAGGTTCGATCCTCGGTTGGGTCAATTTAGGTCTGGGTGTTTGTGATACCACCGTTGTCTCTGATTTTCCACAACACAAGTGCTTTAGCTACTTACTTTGGAATCGGAGCAATGTATGTGATGTTGTCAAATATTTATTTATATTTTATTTATGCTTTGGAAGGTACACTCAGGGAAAGTGGCGATCTGTTGCTTAAACTAACAAAAATAGTAACATACGCGCGCACGATCAACTGCGGAAACCGTGCAGCCTCCCTAAAATTCTATTCGTTCGCTAACTTTACTTAGAGCTTAAAAATAAGCAATTAGACGATCAAGTCTCATGTCGCAAGCTTACTTAAATCACAGATATTGTTATATGGTATGGAATTGATGAGCCTACGACACGTAATTGTGGATTTTATGGCTTAGTTTTAATTTATAAGTTAGCGAACGAATAGAAAGTTGGCCATTTGAGTAGAGGGCCAGATCATTTTGTTAGCAAAGTGTAAACCACCTCGCGCTAATGGGCCGATTTTTGTCACTTGTGACGGTCGACTTTAGTCACCTAGCTAGTCGCTTGAAATATTGTGGGCACATAAAACGATAATGATAATAACAGGCATACGAATGTGTGAGCAGCAGCATGAAACATATTTTTGAACTCTTTTTCTCCTCAAAAATACATTTTCGTTTTAGACACAGAATCATTTAATTTGAACGCAGAATAATTTACGACCCAAGTTTGGTAGTTCATTCCGATTTACAGCCCGATAATGTACTAGTTTTGTTGGTAAATGTTTTAGTTTCGGTTGAATAGCTTTTACAGCAATAGTTGTATTTTAGCCGTTTAATTGTATA
Source organism: Catoptria pinella (assembly GCA_963556745.1). Classification (NCBI taxonomy): domain Eukaryota; kingdom Metazoa; phylum Arthropoda; class Insecta; order Lepidoptera; family Crambidae; genus Catoptria; species Catoptria pinella. Next base: position 1,545,776 of record OY750782.1, on the reverse strand, counting down.
GTTAATTTATCTGTGGACTGTTTTATTAGAAGCTTATCTGAAATGTATCTAATTGTTGTTTTTCCTATCGTGATTTTTTTCAACTTGCTAATCTCAGTTTCAATAGCAATAATTGCCTGGAAGAGATTGCTACTTAGCAATAAGGCTGCTTTTTGTGTGCTTTCTATGTTTGTTGTTTTTCTTTTATTGAGACACTATAGTAATAATACTTTAACTTTAGCAAAATGAAGGCCTTGCATTATTCTTGGCCATTTTTAGGGTTCCATACCCAAAGGGTAAAACGGGACCCTATTAATAAGACTCCGCTGTCCGTCTGTCTGTCTGTCTGTCCGTCTGTCACCAGGCTATATCTCATGAACCGTGATAGTTACACAGTTGATATTTTCACAGATGATGTATTTCTGTTGCCGCTATAAAAAAAGAAATAGAAAAAAAATAGAATAAAATCAATATTTAAGGGAGCTCCATACAACAAAGGTGATTTTTTGCTCGACATTGATAACGGCAACAGCTAGACGCTTGAAATATTCATAGGATATTTAGTTATTATATTCACTTAAAAAACATATGATTAAAATAAAACAAATATTTAAGGGGGGCTCCCATACAACAAACGTGATTTTTACGGAACCCTTTGTGCGCAAGTCCGACTCGCACTTGGCCGGTTTTTTTGTGTGCATTGGAATTTCCAATAAGTACTAAGTCTAAACTAGACAACAACAATATATTGTTTAAAGTTTCCATGGTTATTGACGATATTAGAATAAACCAAAGACTTCTATGTATATACTACACTAGACAGGCTGTACAGTACCGAAAAATTGCTCATTAAGTTACGGTGCATGCACCGCAATTCCTTTAGTCTATAGCGAGCGACCGAAAGAAACAGTTGATGCGCCGCGAAGGTTGGTTATGACACAATCTTAATTTTGAACAGCTCGTCTATGTAATTGAAATCATTGGAATAAACTATGTCGGGATTTACACCATGTACCGTTCATCCGTGACCATGGCGCATGCGCCATGGTCATGTTGCATGCAACTGCGCCAAAATATCGGAGTCTCAAAAATAAAAAAAGGTACATGGTGTAAATCCCGACATAGTTTATTCTAATAGACGACAACAACAGTTTCAAAAACAACATAAAATTCTTTAATTTTAATTACGTAAACTTGGAAAGGTTTTCTTTATGAAGCTCTCAAGCATTTCATTAAACACTCTTTCGGTCAGGATAAACATAAAATGAGAAAACTTGGAAACGAGCAAATTACAGAGTCACAGCCATAGGAAAAACCAGTCAAGTACGAGTCTGACTCGCGCGTTGAGGGTTCTATACTAATATTTTTCTCATTTTGATAGAAATTAAAAAAGTGTGTTAAAACTAAACAATAATGTAATTTGCTTATGGTATGAGACCTTCCTTACGGTTTTTCATGATTCTAACTTCGTCGCAACAACGATTGTGTTCATACAACATTATTAGAAAGGACCGAAATGATTGTACTGTGCTTTGTAATTTGTAATGGAAATAAATAAATATTATTATTATTATTATTAGAAAAGACCAAATGTAGATTTACTGTGACAAATTATTAAAGTTTTTCACCTACTTCTGAGATCAACTGTACCTCTAAAATACCCCTAATGCGGTATTTACACGGGTCGACTTAGCAAGTGACTTGCTAGTCGATTTTAGTTGATTAGCGCTTTTTATCGACAATCGCTTTTAAAATTGAATCGCCAACTCATTGAAATAAGGGTTGCGATATTATTGAATAATTTTATTTCAAATCCGCCTGGCTAGCTACTTCCATCTTACCTTAGTCTGACGCCATAACAACAATTAAAATGTTTCCGGCAGTTAGAGGTAAGATAGCCAGTTCCTCAGTGGTGAGGATTCCGGGTGTAGTGCGCTTTCACCTTCGGCCTTATCGTCACTTATCATCAGGTGAGGTGTAGACCAAGCACTTACTCGTTGTGGATAAAAAAATATAACAAAGTCATTCCGTATGGGTTCAGTTTATTTAGTTTCAGTTTTTTTTATTTTATTTTGAGGTGCGGATTCCTAAAAGCAACGCGGAAGTTATAATTGACGGTGATTTCGCATTTCTATGGGCAAGATCAATTAGTTGATTTCGCTGGATCATTCCTGTGAAGTGTTAATTATGGAGTTATGAAGGTAATGCGGTGGGGTTTGGTATGTATGAGGTTATACAAAGTATGATGTAATAATAATAATATTATTCAAAAATTCAAAATTCAAATTCAAAACTCGTTTATTCAGTCTAGGCTGTTACAAGCACTTGTGAATGTCAAAGAAGCTACGCCATCGGTTCGCAAACCCTAAGCGGGAGACCTTGTAACGAGAAGAACCGGCAAGAAACTCGTCAAGGGCTGCTTTTTTCTCCCTGTATATTTCATACAGTCGTCAAAATTTGAAAAATGAGGTCGGCATTTAAAGTGACGTCATTTTCCATTACAATAATTAACAAAGTTAACATTCAATGGGTAGGTAAAATAAATTTCAACTAGTTGAGAAATCGCTGTCTACTACTCGATAACTAAGGAATCATTGTATGATATGAAGAATTAGCCCAGGTGAATTAAGTCTACGACGGGGCAACAATAACTGGAAGTTACTTGACATACAAGTTAACATTAAGGCTCCTATATACCTCAAGTGGCGCCCCTACCCCAACCAAATCTATTGCTCGCCAAGCACACAATGCATGGAAAATTCACATGTACAGATCGAAGCTAAGGCTCCATAGCCCATTTACAAACAATAACCTCAGTATAATATAGCTCATTGTATATTAATAATAAATGCTTGGACAATATCACAAAGCGCCATCTAGCCCCAAACTAAGCAAAGCTTGTAATATAGGTGATAGACAACCGATATACTACATAAATACTTTTTAGTCAAGTCAAATCAAAAATAACTGGATTCAAATAAACTTAGTAATTAAGCACTTTTGAATCGTCTATATTTTCCTACCACCCGTTCCAGACTTTTTTAACAGACAAGAAGAACGGGCGAAAGAAACTTATCAGCCTTAACAGATATAAATAACGATATTTACAAACTTAAATATATCGTTAACAAATACAATACAACAGATTATTATTAAAATACTTATTATACATAATAACACCCAGACCTAACACAGAAATCCGCATTGGGCCCGCGTGGTGGGTTATGACCCATCCTCCTTATCCACCAGTAAGGAAGGCCTGTGCTCCAGCAGTGGGGACATTAAAAATGGCTGATGTCACGCGCAAACAGCTTCCAAAGTACTTGACAGGAAATTGATTCTATTATACCAATCACATCACATACATGTTCAATTTGAATCCAATCTATGCAAAAAACTAAACAAAACATACCGTAGATAGTACCAGCGTTATTTTATAAATGCCTTCATCACACTGCTACGGTTCTGCTACGACTGCGTAGTAGCCGTAATAAGCTACGCGTATCTTAACACCATAATGAGAATCTCAATGCTCGAACTTTTCTGAAAACCCTCTTTGATGACGTACGAAATACACAGCCTAAAAATGTAAAAGAGTTGACAAAATATGAGAACGTGTTTGTTGTAAAATGCAGATACCTGAGGAAAAAAAATCCTAAAAAAGTAATAAGTCAGTACCTACCTCAATAATAAGTTATCCTGATTATATGATTTTTACTGCATTTTATATGATTTTTAATAGCGGGAAAATATAGGAATAGGTTATTGAAAAAGGAACACAAAAATATGAGCTGCATGGTTCTTTTTTTTAATGGTTGCATAAATGGTACATTTGGATGCGGCTAGTCTGTGGCGTGGGTTATCGTCACCGTTCCCAGTTTTATCTGCCGGCCATTTTGTCCCACCTGATCATAAAAAATAATTGAATTGGATGGAGAACGGTCCATAATAATCGTACCTGCTTGTTCTGTGATGTAAGTCCTTGAAGATTAATTTTATATTGTGGCTTCATATGCTACGATGAGGATTGTTGGTGTGTATTGTTTTTTGACGTTAAAGTGGCCACAGCACAGCGTAGAGATAAAACAATAGAGCAATAGAGTCATCATAATCATAGTTATAGCCCATCCACTGCAGCCACTACAGGATAATACAACGTTTTAAAAAAGTACCCCTAATGCCGAATATGGTATATAGGGACCATCAAACTGAACAACTTTTACTATGGGACCAACCCTGAAATCGAAAAAAAAAACAGGTTTTTCATACAAAAAATAATTACGAAAATATCAAAATGTATGAAACAGTTGATTTTATTTTTTCGCGATTTCAGAGTTGGTCCCATAGTAAAAGTTACTCAGTTTGATGGTCCCTATCTACCATATTCGGCGTTAGGGGTATTTTTGGAACACGTTGTATACAGGATAGTCTAGAACGGGTGGTAGGAAAATATAGACGATTCAATAGCGCTTAATTACTAAGTTTATTTGAATAAAGCAATTTTTTACTTTTACTTTTATACACCTACCGTGGTACGACGTTGTCATAATCTTCACGCTCGGTTAAAGAGTTGGAGGTCGCAGTGTTTACCGTTTTCATCAGAAAACGCTACAGCACTTTTTGGTCTACGGAGGTGTTAGCTCCCTCTTAGTCACTAATCGCTTTTTACGACACTCTTAAGTGAGACAAATTGGCTCTATTCCACTTTGCCGGATGCCACATGGCTAAATGTGACATCTTGTTTTTATATCTTCAGTCGGACTCCAAATTCACTGATCGTCTCGAAATGTCTTAGGGCAGGTCCCATAAAAAATCCAATACACTAATTTTATTTCACCAAAGTGTAATTCTACCTACTAACTAGACGACTTCCAATTATCAGCTAACTTCACCCCTATTCGGAAACTCTTGAGCGATAAAAACTTCAGGCACAAGTTATCAAAAAGTTGGCGTTCAACCAGCCTTTGTTTTAGTGCATGTCAAATTGTCATCCGTGTCGGGAAGTTAGCCGCGAGCTACAAGGAAATGTGGAATTTTCACTTGAAAGTTTCCCTTACAGATGAGAATTATTAAAATGTAAGAATGTTATTATACATATAGTTTTGGTTTGTGTCGTTGACTGTTTTGAAGATTGAATCTGGTGATTGTATATTTGAGGAAAACTTTATTTACAATTAACGATGTTTTTTATTATTTATAGTATTTTTTGTAGTTTGTCGAGTAGTGAAATCCAACACTGAATCTATTAACACATTTTTGTTTTTTGATCTTTTGTGCACTGACCATCAGCCATTTTAAATGTCCCCACTGTTGCGGCACAGGCCTTCCTTAAGAGCGAATAAGGAGGACAGGCCATGCCCCACCACGCGGGCCCAATGCGGATTCTGGGTGTTAACGACTGCGAATGCAGTTGGGGCTAATCCGAAGCACGAAGGAGCTCGAGATAATAATTTTTGGTCACCCATCCCATGACCTACCCTTGCGAAAGTTGCTTAACCTTCGCAATCGATGGGCCAGGTGCTATACCACTGCGCCACCGACCTCCTTTGGTGCTTACTTATCACAAACAATAGCTCTTGCCCAAAATTGATGTGACTTTATAGGTAATAGCATAGATCCGGAGTAGGTACCTATTTTAACGACTGCAGTAGCAGCTGTATTCAATGGATTATTCGTATCCTAAAGATCTAGTTATTAAAGTTTATGTCAGCCATCCATCATATGCCACCCATCCCGAAATCAACCTTTGAGTAGTTTACTTCATATTGAAAACCAAACAAATACGCTGGTTAGTACAGTAGGTAGAAGCGTTAAAAAAAGTGATGGTCACGAAAACAGCGATAAGCGTAGCGGAAACAGCAGAGAAGCTATAATTATAGTATAAATATATAAGGAAAAGAGGTCCTCCTCCTCGGTGGTGCAGTGGTTTAGTACCTGACCCTGCGATTGCGGAGGTTAAGCAACTTTCAAAAGGGCCGGTCATAGGATGGGTGACCAAAAATATATCATCTTGAGCTCTTCCTTGCTTCGGAATGCACGTTAAGTCTGCGTTTGCAGTCGTTAACACCTACCAATCCGCATTGGGCCCGCGTGGTGGGTTATGGCCCATCCTCCTTAGGCCTGTGCCCCAGCAGTGGGGACATTAAATAACTATACCTAGCTATCAAAGGGATTTGAAGAGTATTCGTTTTCAATTTAACTTTCCCGCTGTTTTTTTTTTTTCAGTATTCATCATATCAAACCTGTCAGATTAATTATTGTGAGGTGGTTGCTTCCTCTATGTATTTGATTCTTACGGCCTTACCACAAAACACTGTTTAACAAGTGTTTAACTTAGACACTGTTTAAATGTGATGCTGTCACTTTTTTGACAATATTGTTTGTAAAAGACAGCATCACATTCAAACAGTGTCTAAATTAAACAAGTGTTTTAAAATCTTTTGTGGTAAGGTCGTTTTATTTTATGGGGCATTTACACGGGTCGATTGTCTGGGTGACTTGCTAGGTGACTTTATTTTTATCAACAATCATTTGTAAAATTGAATTATAAACCTTATTTCAATGACGTGGCGATTCGGTTACTGGTCGACAAAAGTCACCTGGAAAACCGTTCCGTGTAAATGCTCTAGATTTTACATTAATATGTACACTAAATTCTTTTTAAAAACAAAGAAACTAAATATTTAACAGATTTTTTTTTCATAGGGGCGCGGTGTGCTTTAAAATAAAATTTCGTCTCCGCTCTCTACTCATACTCAGTCTCATACTGGAAAATGCGTAAAGCACGCAATGTGTCGTTCTGTCAGGGCTACCACATTAAAGCGACAAGGAAAATCACTTTGGTCTTTATGTTGGCATTACCGCAATTAGCTGCTGTATAAACACCGAAGTTATGGACGAGCAAAGCTGTTTCATAATTTCTTGTATGAGCTTTTGAGATTTAGAAACTCATTTTAGAAACTTGAGGTGCATATCCAGGCCCTATAGCGAAGTTTATTTCTACAATTCGAATAGAAGAGAAATTTGGATGTAACTGACGTAAGATGTTGCTCACCGTAGACAATTACGACGTTTTCAAATTTCAATTACATACACTTAATGTCATTTCTATTCGATTCGAATAATCGAAAAGTCAAGCGTTTGCCACTTGTCTAAGCCCTGAGGTAGATACGCGAGCTTTAAGATGTTCTTTTATAAAAAAACATATTTTATTTTAAACGAATTTATTGTGATCTTACTAATATAACAAATATGAAAGTTTGGATGTTTGTTACTCAATCACGCAAAAACGGCTGAATGGATTTTGATGAAATTTGGCAAACCGATAGTTTATAGCCTGGATTAAAATATAAGATACTTTTATCCCTGTCAAAGGTTCTCTGGGGATTTTCCAAATGTCCACGCGGACCAAGTCGCCGGCGGATGCTAGTACACACGACGGCACCTCAGACTATACATGTTAACATTGAGCCAGCCTTTATGCCCTACGTAATAAAAGCTGTTTTTGCAGTTTAACCGTATAACCTGACGTGCTGTCGTGTGTACATGTATGTATATCATTATTATGTAATAATGATTGTTATTTAATATCATTTTGTAATAATTATCTTTAACCGTGTATAATGTTCTTACGTCTTATTTAAGTTTTCTGTATTGTTTTAAAATGGGTCTATTGTGCCTGAAATTAATTCGTTTGAACTATTATTAATAGTAATACTAGTCTAGCATAGCTAATAACTAATAATACTCGTAGAGAACCTATGTCGAATATTTGAAATTTTGAGATTTAAGCATTCACAATGCTATTTTTATATAATACTAAATAATATACTAGAAAAAATAGGACTCGCACCAGATCATGTTCTCGGACGGGAATCGAACCCGCGACCTTTGGATATCCGGTCCAATGCTCTGACCGCTGAGCTACCGAGTCACTGGTGAGAACGTCGAATTTCTTCTAGTATATCAACTCTTACGCTGCAAGCCAGCGTAAGAGTTGATATACTAGAAGAAATTCGACGGTCGCGGGTTCGATTCCCGTCCGAGAACATGATCTGGTGCGAGTCCTATTTTTTCTAGTATATTATTTAGTATTATATAAAAATAGCATTGTGAATGCTTAAATCTCAAAATTTCAAATAGTTATATAGCTTTCTCATCTTAATCAACTGTTTAAAAATATCTGGAAAGATGTTCAGTTGAATGTCGAGGTTAATTCCTTCTACATTGGTGAGATGGCGCTGGCTTGCAGCGTAAGAGTTGATATACTAGAAGAAATTCGACGTTCTCACCAGTGACTCGGTAGCTATGTCGAATATGTTTAAAAGTGAATTAAAAACTATTTACATGTAGATTTTATTAATACAATAATTTGACATACAATATTGTGTACCTATATTAAGATAAGTACATCAATGGTCTTTGTTTAGAAATCAGATTATATATTTATTTCCCTATGATCATACAAGCGTAATTTATTTTACAGCAATATTTTTTCACGTCTTTACGCGAAGGAAATTCCGAGGAAATATAAAATTTTTTAACTTTCCTTTTTAATTTCAAAGGTTCCACTTCCACCGAAGAAAATTGATGTTTGTTTTGTGAAATTAAAAACGGAGGCATGTGTTCACACCACTCAGATATACTTACTACTTACTAGAACAGACAGCGACAAGATAATTTTTGCTAACCTACCATGGATTCATTTCCATTCATTAACCGGTACACGGTAAAGTTAATGTAACTTGTGTTTGTACCGTACTTCTCATGTAAGATATTCATGTAAATTTTATAATAATAATAAAAAATAATAATAATACATTTACTACAAGACTAATGGCCGAATACTCAAACGTCACTCAACTTTGAGAGGCTCTCAAACATCGTCCTGTCGCATTAAATGTCAAAGATACGACAAAGACAGCATGATGTTTGAGCGCCCCTCAAAGTTGAGTATCGTTTGAGTGATTGAATCAGGCGTCACATGGCGGAAGTCCCAAACCATTGTGAAAAGAGAAATATAAGTAGCTTACTCCCGCAAAAAATATATGCAGGATGCACCGCCCGCCCGCCCGCAAAAAATGCACATGCACACAACAAAAATATCAGTGCACAATACCTGCATTTAGCATGATAGCCACACACCTTGCACCTTCACCAATTAGACTACTCTACACGTGTTTCGCCCCAACCCGGAGCAGCCTCAGGAGTTAGAACACCGGTTCGGTGTTGGTTCACGCACGATCTAACTCCTGCATGTGGTGTGCATGTGCATTTTTTGCGGGCGGGCGGGCGGCGCATCCTGCATATTATTATATTTTTTGCGGGAGTAAGCTACGACATGTTACTAAAATACCCCTAATGCCGAATATGGTATATAGGGACCATCAAACTGAACAACTTTTACTACGGAACCAACTCTCAAATCGCGAAAAAAAAAACAGCTGTTTCATACATTTTGATATTTTCGATTTTATTTTTTGTATGAAACAGCTGATTTTTTTTTTCGCGATTTCAGAGTTGGACAATAGTAAAAGTTGTTCAGTTTGATGGTCCCTATATACCATATTCGGCATTAGGGGTATTTTTGTAACACCTTGTATATCTCTTTTCACAATTGTTTGAGTATTCGGCCATGAGGCGGTTGCGCTTCATTTTAGGCGTGCAAAAAAATATTCGCGTTGTCTGTTCTAGTAACATACTTCAGTGGCTTACACAAAGGTTCCTCCAGGTTAGAAATGAATTATTTTGTGTGCCTTCGAGATCGGAAAAGAACGGATTTTTTCATGAGAATAATACAAATAGTCGGTTTTACTGAGAAATGGCTGTTATGACTTAGCGCCTTTTGTGATACGAATTACCTTGACAAAGCTGTCAAGGTAATCGTATCACAAAAGGCGATTCAAACTTTACAATCTGTCTATTTTTAATGGCTCTTGAACATAATTAACTAGCGACCGCCCGCGACTTTCTCTGCGTGGACAGTATTCTATCCCTCGGGAACAGTTACTTTTTTCGGGAAAGCAATGAAAGGTAAGGTATGTCCATTTCTGCACCCTCATCAATGTTTATGCAAAATTTCATGATGATCGGTAGACGTAAACGCGTAACTATCAAACAAACAAACAAACTGACTTTCGCATTTATAATATTATACAATAAGGATTGTGTAAAATATTTCATAGATCTCTATGCATATCAAAATAAAAGTGTAATAATTTTTTTACATTTCATAAATGAACAAAAACATGCACCATTTCGAAAGAGTAAAAATAATAATATTAATAAATATTTGTCAACATCACATACATTGCTCCGATTCCAAAGTAAGTAGCTAAAGCACTTGTGTTATGGAAATCGGAGACAACGGTGGTATCTCAAACACTCAGAACTGAGCCAATATAGAAAAGTTCGTTTTCTAAATTGACGCAACCGGGGATCGAACCCGGGACCTCAGAAATGGTGACACCTTGAAAACCGGTGTACAAAGCCACTCGACCAAGGAAGTCGTCAAGTCGTAAAAACAATCACAAACAATATTCAAACATCTGAACTTATTCATAAAAACCGGCCAAGTGCGAGTCCGACTCGCGCACGAAGGGTTCCGTAAAAATCCTTGTTGTATGGGAGTCCCCTTAAATATGTTTTATTCTGTTTTTAGTAAGTACTACTACTACTACTACTTGTTGTTATAGCGGCAACAGAGACAAGGACAGACAGACAGACGGACAGCGAAGTCTTAGTAATAGGGTTCCCATCTTACCCTTTGGGTACGGAACCCTAAAAAATCCCGTTTCTCTTTCACACAGAAACATCGTTTGTTTAACTCCCAAGCCTTTTCGTCGAAGTTGGAGTTTCGATAAATTACCTCGTACTTTGTTCCTCCTCACAAAACTTAGGTAATTGTTGGTTCACATTTCTCTTTGCCCTTCACGTTAATGTGTAACTTAATCTTGATTTTTTGAGGAAAATGTTGCCTTTTTAGGGTTACCCAAAGGGTAAAACGGGAACCCCTTTTACTAAGACTCCGCTGTCCGTCAGTCTGTCTGTCGGTCCGTCTGTCACCAGGCTGTATCTCATGAACCGTGATAGTTAGACAGTTGAAGTTTTCACAGATGATGTATTTCTGTTGCCGCTATAACAAAAAATAAACCAAATATTAAAGGGGGGCTCCCATACAACAAACGTGATTTTTATGGAACCCTTCGTATGCGAGTCTGACTAGCACTTGGCCGATTTTTTGTGGAAAATTGTTGCCTTTTAGGGCTACATTTTAATAAGATAGCCCAAGACTTCGAAGGTTTCGGCTAAAATATTTTCTTTGAACCTTTTTAGTTGTTCGATGGATGCTTGACGACCTCCGTGGTCGAGTGGCTTTGTACACCGGTTTTCAATATGTTGCCATCTCTGAGGTCCCGGGTTCGATCCCGGTTGGGTCAATTTAGAATACGAACTTTTCTATATTGGCTCAGGTCTGGGAGTTTGTGATACCACCGTTGTCTTTGATTTCCATAACACAAGTGCTTTAGCTACTTACTTTGGAATCGGAGCAATGTATATGATGTTGTAAATATTTATTTATTAACTTATCAAAAATGTATGGGTACCCAAAACTAGTGTTAAATGTTATTTTTTATCATGTCATGAGACATTGAAGTAATTTTAGATATGCGACAACACAATACTGAACTACAATTTATTATTGAAGGTCTTAACGGAAATGGACCTAGGTATTAATAAACTTAGTTGCTACGATTTTCGATTTCTTATTTATGATAAAAAAACACTGTTCACTTTTCTTTGTTTTTACACTTTGATAAAATAATTTACCATGTACCAACTTGATTACACGCATAAATATGAAACTTATGCATTATTCATGGATACTAATGTATATTTGGCGATAAACTATTTAACATCGCCCGGAAACTACTTAATATGCCTTGTTTTATAGTTTCACTCTATTTAGGCATAAATGATTTGGCTTATTTTCAAATATTTGAATATTGTGTAGGTTACTAGGTAAGGGAAGTTAGTTTTGTTTTTAGAAATGTAGAGTTAATTTTTTTTTCAATTACGTAATGATGATACATTTTGACGACCTCCTTGGTCGAATGGCTTTGTACACCGGTTTTCAAAGTGTCGCCATCTCTGAGGTCCCGGGTTCGATACCCGGTTTAGAAAACGAACTTTTCTATATTGGCTCAGGTCTGGGTGTTTGTGATACCACCGTTGTCTCCGATTTCTATAACACAAGTGCTTTAGGTACTTACTTTGGAATCGGAGCAATGTATGTGATGTTGTCAAATATTTTTTTATTTATTATTTATTTATTTTAAAGCGTATAATTATTTTTAAGCGTGTAAGTATTATTATAATATTTTCAATAGAACAATGCCCGTAACACAATTTCCAAATCACGCTAATTATTTTTATGGATTCTGTTGTGCCTTCGTAGTCCAAGTCTAGTGTAGTAGGTTTTTGTATTATAACCTTCCAATATATATTAGTTTGAGAATCGCTTTACATACCCTATTTGACTTTGAGGAGTTCCCTTGTGTATCTTAAGTCCAAGGTTCCCGTCCGAGAACATGATCTGGTGCGAGTCCTATTTTTTCTAGTATATTATTTAGTATTAAGTCCAAGGCTTAATAGCAATGAAATGAAAGTGTAACCACTCTCAAGGTTAAAAATCAATGAAGTTATGCCTGAAAATCTGCTAAGATTATGAAAAAACTACTAGCCATTAAAAATACCGTTGATTTGATAACCTCTTCTTCTTCCTTTTTTGAAATCGGTTAAAATCGATAGAAAGTCGTTAAAATCGATCGAATCGATCTGTGTGACTCACATCAGTTCATGGAACAAAAGTTATCAGTTTGTGCCAGTGCTTTGTTGATGTTACAGTAAAAACCCCTTTTTAGTTATAATACGTTTTCACTACTTAAAACTAGTTTTAACTAAATGACATTGTAAAAAAAATGTCATTGTAAGAACTAGTTCTACCGATTTAAAACTATGCATGCAAGCATTATGAAGAGTGGTGACTGCGAGTGGTCAAAACACTAACCTAACCTAACCTACCTAATGCATTAAAGGTTTTTTCGAGTATATTATTTAATAATTATTTTAAAACACGTGTTGACTAGTCAAAACTAGTTTTAACTGATATAATTATTCGGGCAGCAGTAATTACTAGATGCAACTAAGGCACTTAGTTCAAACAAGTTATGACTAGTCAAAACGCGTTTTAACTAAAAACGGGTTTTTACTGTAACATTGACATTTCCATTTTTGTATCAAATACCTATTATGGACGTTCCAAGCCTATTTTTCCGCGCCTGACGCGCAAGTGGTTAAACTCTATTCCGAATATCAATAGCCCGATTCAGGAATCCTAAAGAATGTTATCCCTAATATCTCTAGCCCGAATGCTAGTGTTGATCTGATTGCTGCGCCCGACATGGCCCATAATGTACCATATTTTGTTTTATTTATTTATTGGTTAAGGGATAACAACAGCCAAGAACTTAGTTACTAGTTTACAATAATGTAAAACCTATGCTGGTTAGGCCAAATACGTCATCCACAGTTTCATAAGACCAAACAACCATTGTGGAATAGCTAAAAACCGGCCAAGTGCGAGACAGATGCGCGCACGTAGGGTTCCGTACCATTATTATCTATATAAACGAAAAAATCATGTCTACCTGGTTGCCGTTGTCAATATCGAACAAAAACTAGTAAAAAAATCACGTTTGTTGTATGAGAGCCCCCTTAAATATTGAGTTTTGTTCTGTTTTTTAGTATTTGTTGTTATAGAGGTAACAGATATACATAATTTGTAAAAATTTTAACTGTCTTACTTTCACGGTTCATGAAATACAGCCTGGTGACAAACGGACCGACAGACGGACGGATAACGGAGTCTTTGTAATAAGGTTCCCGTTTTACCCTTTTAGTACGGAACCCTAGTAAAGCATTGAATTAAATTGAATTCTGTTTCTGTCACTGATGGTCACCAACTTGATCACGCAGTTGGTTAAATCAGGGGTCTCCAAACTACGGCCCGCGGGCCAGCTCCGGCCCGCGAGCACCAACAATCCGGCCCGCGGAAGCGGTCCGGATCGTACCAACATACTGTTATTTACTGTATGTTGGTACGATAAGCTAGCTAGGTTCTGGCCTTTGGGGCTTCGTGGAGGAGTTAGTCTGGCCCTTAGGCTAAAAAGTTTTCCGACCCATGGGTTAAATCATTAATTTTGATGTCCTTGAGAACAAAAATAGCAATTATCAGCTCACAATCCATTTAAACCTAAAAGCCTTTATTTTCCGTAAAATCTCCACAGAATCTTCGATAATGAAGTCAAACAATTTATCGAACTCCCAACATTTTTTTTTCGTTTTATTAAAATGAGAATTCTTCAATTCCACTTCCCTTTGAAATTGAGGGGCGCGATTATGGAAATTGGTTATAACAACGATGCTTTAGATACGAAGAAATTATTTCTATTTTTTCCAATATAAGACGTCTGTCAGTTTTGTATAATATTGTTTGGGGAAAAAGGCTTCTTTCTTTTGAAAGGCATTGTGTCTTTTACATCAGTTTGTCGTTTAAATAATAATCTGTAAGATAGAACGAATTGGGTTCTGTGTTTTGGTGAGTAGGGTTAAAAGAAAAAATAATGCTATACAATATGAATTGGAATCACCAAAAGAACGATCTAACTCCTGAGGATGCTCCGGGTTGGGGCGAAACACGTGTAGAGTAGTCTAATTGGTGACGGTGCAAGGTGTGTCGCTGTCATGCTAAATGCAAGTATTGTGCACTGATATTTTTGTGGTGTGCATGTGCATTTTTTTGCGGGCGGGCGGGCGGTGCATCCTGCATATATTTTTGCGGGAGTAAGCTACATATATTTCTCTTTTCACAATGGTTTGGGACTTCCGCCAAGTAATGCCTGATTCAATCAAATAATCACCAAAAGAATTTAAAGATTTGTCAACTTGAGTTTTTAGGGTTCCGTACCCAAAGGGTAAAACGGGAACCCTATTACTAAGACTCCGCTGTCCGTCTGTCGCCAGACTGTATCTGATTTCCATAACACAAGTGCTTTAGCTACTTACTTTGGAATCGGAGCAATGTATGTAATGTTGTCATATATTTAGATCGAATTAAACTGTTGTTCTAGTATCACAAGTTTCAACTGTATCAAATGAATTTTAGCAGAACTAAAACTGTAAAATCCGAGCCAAAGTGTCTCCGTGAATGAAGGGGATAACACTAGGGATTCCGCCCTCTCCTGGAGGACCCTCGACTGGCACAAGAGAGTATTGTTGTAGCATAAACCCGCCGCCATTTTGAACAGAAGATTATTGGTCTTGTGCGATGTAGAAAATTGCTGGTTTTATGATTATCATTTTCTTTCTACAGATATTTGACGAACTGCTACCGTCTGCAACTTTGCACTACCTGTGAGAATTCTACTAATAATTATAAATGTGAAATTCAATCACGAAAAAACGGCTGAACGGTTTAGGATGAAAGAACTATAGGACCACTTCCCATACAAGCGCTGACCTGTCAATTTTTTTTTTTTATAGTGGATGTGTGATATGGATGGAAGATAATAAAATTATATTTAAATAGTTGCTATGACCGTAGAACACTAGTATTCATCGAATTCTAATTTGGCAATCAGGAAAATATGTAATGTTGAAATCAATATGTTCTAGTTGTAATTATTGCTAAATTATGATTTTTCTACATTTTTACTTTGCCGATTTTTATTTTTGTTATTTTAGCAATTTATGAATAACAATTAAAATGCAATTTCAATGAGTTATATTACTTCTCTATACCTAAACGATAATTAATAAAACTAACATTTTGAATGGTCAGATATGGGCATCCTTCTTTGGCACACA
The DNA here is from genome assembly GCA_963556745.1 of Catoptria pinella. Lineage (NCBI taxonomy): Eukaryota > Metazoa > Arthropoda > Insecta > Lepidoptera > Crambidae > Catoptria > Catoptria pinella. Next base: position 1,529,870 of record OY750782.1, on the reverse strand, counting down.
GATAGTTATAGCCTGGATTAAAATATAGGATAGGTAATTATTTCCAGGTTAAAGATTCCCTAGGGATCTGTCAAATGACCACGCGGACAAAGTCGCAGGCGGAAGCTAGTTATCTTAAAACCCCCTTACTAATAAAGATTGTATAGCAGATGTATAGTCCCTTTGATTGTATAGCAGATGTATAGCTCAGTTTCATATAGTTACACAGTGTTTTGTCCCTTTTTTTAATGTCAAACTTAAATAGTTGGTCAGAGAGTAACCATTGTGTAACTATACATCTGCTATACAATCTTTATTAGTAAAGGGGTTACAAACTATTTAAGTTCGACATTAAAAAGAAAGGGACAAAACACTGTGTAACTATATGAAACTGAGCTAAATGGGTTTCTAAATAATGAAAGTTAGTTGTAGTAAATGTACTTTTATTATTGCAAACTGATGAACACGACTTGACATATAGAAAAAAAACACAGAGTACGAAAACAAGGAAAATATGTTATAGTATAAAAAAGTACAGAATTCAAAAATATAAGTTAAAAGTAAAAAACCATAAACTAGTAAAAAGGAGGCCGGCTCGGCAACACTATACATCTGCTATACAATCTTTATTAGTAAGGGGGTTTTGTATAGAAGAATTGATTTACTACATAATATTTAATTCCCTATGACCATTAATTCAACGAGAGTTTTAGTGGGTCAAGTGCGTTTCCTTGTCCTGAATTATAAATGGACGTTGTCAATATCTTCGTGGGGCCCCGAGGGTCCTCAGATGTATGGCATGAACTTTGGCAGATGGCTGAAGGGAACCTACTTGTAGGGTCGCCATGACTTACTGAAATACAGGAAAATTAGTTCATTACCAAGTCTTTTTGTGAGAAATAAAAACTTGGAAAGGCTTGGTGGTCCATTTATGCTATGTAGTTTGATACCGTGTGTTTACGAAGCAAAATAACGCGACTAAAGTTAAAAAAATAAAAACAAAACTAACTTTCAATATATTACTTTTAAAAAAAACGAACGTAACGAGAAATTCCTAGAATTTTTATAATATTTATTTGTGACTACTTTAGCTTATCATAAAATTTAATACAAAGTCTCACAACTACATCATAACAGTGTGGCCACCCTACAGAAGGGGACTTGATGGTAACATAAATGAGGCAATGTGTGGAAATGACATAGACAATAGAGTGAGGAGGGAAATAAAATGGAACTAGTTTGGAGTTATTTCGGTGTTGCCATAGCGTAGCACATGAATTCTGCTCAGTGGATCGCAACAATCGTAGTAATGATTAGACATATAGTAGTTTTTCAAGAATATGAGCGGAATTGTTTTACCCTGGTCTTGGATATTTTAATAAATAATTAATTTCAAAACACATAAGGCAATCGTAAGGAACTCTTTCAAAAACAATTAAATTTACTGTTTAGTACCTACCTGACTTTTCACTTGCTTAATTTTATTAATATTGAGTGCTCGGTTTTAGTAACTTGGCTTTTAAATTTTTTATTTCTTACAGTTTACATAAGTAGATTGTCTAACCCCCGACGCAGCGCAAAGAGGGGTGTTATAAGTTTTTACACTACCTGCTCGTCAATGGCATATTATGTGTCATGCAAACCTTTCCTAAAGTAAGTAATTTTTCCCATGGGAAATAATGTGATTTGAATTTGGAATGCAACTCATGTAGTCGTGCTTGATTGAGGTTGGTTTCAAAAATGTTTAGGTGCAATGAGATTTTATTCTGAGTTAGGCTGCATGTTATGCACTTTTTACGAAATTCATTTTCACCCGCGCGTCAAGAAGGATTTCTTCGAATGTCGAACTGACCACTAAAGAATAGACGACAAAAAGAAATTAAATAAATACTTAAGTACTTTCTTTATAACAGTCATTGGTTTCAATTGCCTCTCAGAAAGTATACAAAGTAGAGTATGCATCACGGGCTTAAATGTGTATTCGTCTTGGGCGTAGCGCCCGGGACATAATACACTACTTTAAGCCCTTATTGCATAATCTACTATTTAGTATTAGTCTTAATAAATCATCTCAAATATCAACAACTTATTAAGTTTACAATGTTGTCGCCGGATTAGTGCGTAGGTAACCTAGTTTCACATATAGCTCAATTTTATCTATATAATAAAAGAGAAAATCACTCACTCACTCATCACGAAATCTCAGAAACTACAAGAATTTCCATTTCGGGTTAGTTTTGACAGCTAACTTTTGATAAAGAGTTTTTAGTCTGAATAATGATAAAAGGACCGTAGTGTTGCTTTCGTTTTAATATTCAGCTGCTTTTTTATTAACTTACTAATTAAAAGATAGCGCTGGTTCCCAAGGTAAAATTGACAATCATTACATTAGTAGGTGATTCGAAGTTCATAGGGTCCACTATACGATCATAAATGTGTGTGATTGTGTGTGAATGGGTAAGTAAAGAAGTGACTATCATTGCGAATAACTTTACTATAGTCTTTATTTTCACTTAAATATTTTGTTACAGTAACTAAGCAAAATAGAAATGGATGATCACAATAGGTACCTACCTAAACAGAACTTTACAAGATAAAATCTGAAACATTGATTTCTGCACAAGATATAATTTTACATTATTTTAAATCATAACGGTATTGTATATTAAAAGCGCCATCTGTTGTTATAAAACGGAAGTGGGAACCAACGTGAGGGAATTGAAAATGGGATTAAACAGAACCTTCGATTTAATGGGGGACCGCCACAAAGTTACGACAGAATTATCGTTCTAATTAGAGTATAAAAAAGTTTTGAGCTCGATTTCAGTAGCACAATAAATTAATGAATAAGACAAGAATGATAAAGTAGTTACTTTATGGCTATGTTTTTATATATGTCATTGATAAGATTATCACGAAATAGGTAAGCCTCTATTCAGATGTCTAAAAATAATCAAGTTTGTTTGTAAATAGTTAAAAGTTTATTTAAAAAAAATAGCATTGTGCATACGAAAAATCTATATTTAATAATTATGTAGCTGTTTCATCTTTATCGATTGTCAAAACATCTGGAAAGATGTTTCTTTTGAATGTGGAGATATTTCCTTACATTGATGAAATTGCGCTGGCTTGCAGCGAAGAAGTAAAAAGTACTAGAAAATTTCGCCGCTCCCACTAGCGACTCGGTAGCATAATTGGTCAGTGCATTGGGCCGGATCCCAATGGTTCGAGTCCCGTCTGAGGTGCTACGGGTGAGTCGATTTTTTGTAGTATTTTTTTAAATATTATTAATCTTAAATTTATTATAGTCATTAGAGCAAAACTATGAATTTGTACTATCCAATAATTTGTAATTTATTTTTATTATTATTATCGTATGAGGATTAGTGGCCACCTCCGGTGTTAGAGTTTATCAAGCCGTTAAGGCCTCTGACTTGGCTTAACGAATGTTGTCAGATGACAGCAGCCGGGACCGACGGTATAACGTGCCTTCCGAAGCACGGAAGCGCTCAGTTGAAATGCCACTTAACGGTCACCCATCCGACACCTGGCCGGACCGAGCGTTGCTTAACAAACGTGATAGAGTACGATCTGTCAGTGAAGCTCCGCCATGAGCGCTTGAATGATTGACTTTGAATGGGATAAAGAAGAAGAATATAAATAAATAAATATTTGACAACATCACATACATTGCTCCGATTCCAAAGTAAGTGGCTAAAGTACTTGTGTTATGAAAATCAGAGACAACGGTGGTGTCACAAACACCCAGACCTGAGCCAATATAAAAAAGTTCGTTTTCGAAATTGACCCAATCGAGGATCGAACGCGGGACCTCAGAGATGGCGACACCTTGAAAACCGGTGTACAAAGCCATTCGACCACGGAGGTCGTCGAGAAGAATATAATATGAGCAGAGTTGTTACGACCACACGAGTGCAAAGGTGACGCATCACTGTGGCATCATCAACCCACAACTACATTATTGAACATCAGTTGTATTTCTGAAAGGTTTTCAAACATAAGTATACATTTGAGATCCCCTTTGTTAAATAAAAGCATTTTTATAGCAAATTCTAAGAGAATCAAAGTTCAAATGAATCCACCATAAAAATGCTTTTGTGCCATGGAGCAAATAGATAATGGGAAAGTTATGATAATTTACCCCCAAATGTTACTCAGTTAGACATTACAGTGTTAGATAGTTTGACGACCTCCGTGGTCGAGTGGCTTTGTACACCGGTTTTCAAGGTGTCGCCATCTCTGAGATCCCAGGTTCAATCCCCGGTTGGGTCAGTTTAGAAAACGAACTTCTCTATATTGGCTCACGTCTGGGTGTTAGTGATACCACCGTTGTCTCTGATTTCCATAACACAAGATGCTTTAGCTACTTACTTTGGAATCGGAGCAATTTATGTGATGTCAAATATATAATATAAATTGCAATATTTCAAGTTAACTAGTTTGCAGGAGCGGAAAAAAATTTGAATTACTATTTCTTTATAAGCTTTTGAATAACTCAGTCGACATTCCGTATCTTCTCTCACTTTTGAGTTACAACCTTCCTATCTTATTAAATTCATACAACGATGTTTTCCGCCTTAACCCAGATATTGATATAAATAGCAATGGGTACCTTTTTTTATCGACAACGGGTTAGTTCTTGGCCTTCACCTCACCTGATGTTAAGTGACGATAAGGCCAAAGGTGGAAGCGCACTACACCCGGAATCCTCTCCACTGAGGAACTGGCTATCTTACCTCTAACAGAACACAATTTTTTTTTAATTGTTGTTATGGCGTCAGACTTAGGTAAGATGGTGGTAGCTAGCCAGGCGGACTTGAAATAAGCCCTACTACCAACCAAACCGAGTACAAACGTACCCCCCTCCTGGGAATTGAACCCGGGACCCCTGCCTCTTACACGTCTAGGCGAACCACTAGACCACAGAGGCGGTTAGTTGCTTCATCTGCTCTGAGTTGCTGAGGGGTTGGGGATGCTGCAGCATCAGCTCAAGGTTACCATGTTATGGAAATACCGTTCCTGTGATATTAATTGGTCAGAACCTACTGGGAATCCAACCTGGGACCCCTGCGTCTTGGGTGGGCGAACCACTTGACAACAGAGGCGGTTAAACCCTGTCTTCAAAAAGAAATTTAGAGCCTTGGTGTAAGTACTGTATATTCCTGATTTTTTTTGCATGCAACATTATTTTCCAAATTCATTATCAACTAACAACTGTTTTATAATAAAATCCTGTAAGTGTTGTGCTAACCTTCTAATTTAAGAGGCTATTTATCTAATATGTTTTTAAGTTAAGTTCCGTATTGTACTTAGTTGGTATGCCTTAATAAATAAAATAAAATAAAATAAAATAAAATAAATGTAACAGAAGAAAATGCTATGCAGTAACTATTACGCTTACGTGACAATACAATGTCAAACCCGCTAATGAATGTATAATGCCAAATGTGACATTTAGTTGTATTTCGACTTTGACACACATATTGATATAAGTACTAAACTGTAATTTCATTAAGGCCCCTATATACCTCAAGTGGCGCCCTCATTTTAATTAAATTTATTGCTCGCTAAGTATATAATGTATCGAAAATTCACATGTACAGATTGAAGCTAAGGTTCTATAGTTTATTTACAAACAATAACCTATGTAAAATTTTGTTCGTTGTAGTAGTAGTTCGCAAAAGTGCTAAAAGTGGCCACTTTTACCACTTTACTTAGCGAGCAATAAATTTAATTAAAATGAGGGCGCCACTTGAAGTATTTAGGGGCCTTAATGATTAGTCAGCAAAACTTTATTTTAAAATGCTTCATAAATAATTAATTAAAACAAATAACTCTATAAACAAGTGAAATTATCAAAAGGATTTTCATGAGTGACTTTATGTTATTTTATAAAACAACAGAGATTTTTGAGAATTTTAAACCTGAAGAAAATACATTTAATTAATTTGTGGTGTCATAGAAATTCAAATAATAATATTATCATAATATCCTTTTTATTATAATTTTTAAATAAATAAATAAATAAATAAATTAGAAAAATACTAGAAAAAATCGAATCACCCGTAGCACCTCAGACGGGACTCGAACCCGCACCCTTGGGATTCCGGCCCAATGCACTGACCAATTATGCTACCGAGTCGCTAGTGGGAGCGGCGAAATTTTCTAGTACTTTTTACTTCTTCGCTGCAAGCCAGCGCAATTTCATCAGTGTGAGGAAATACCCCCACATTCGAAAGAAACATCTTTCCAGATGTTTTGACAATCGATAAAAATGAAACAGCTATATAATTATTAAATTTAGAATTTCGCATTCACAATGCTATTTTTATATGATATTTTATATTTTTATATTAAGATATATAATATAAGAAAAAATACTAGAAAAATCGACTCATAATTTTTAGTTACACAAGACTCTAGGCTTACTAAGCTACATTTTTACTAACCCCAAAATGTCACTTAAATAGCTTCGCGCCTTTTCACTTAGGGCTTAACAAAGACCTTTCACAAATCAGAACTTAATCATAATGATGGCATGTTATCAATCACTTCCTAGGCTCCCTTTCAATTCATTATAATGGATGTAAGACGTTGCAATTTCTCAAAAGTTGGAACATAACGATATCTAATTTTTCATTAGAATAATGTTCAAGGAAAATCATTGGGGAACGCTTTAAGATAACAATTTAAAACTTGAATGCGTTAATGGTTTTTAAATTTTTAGATTTTAGCATTTACAATGCTATTTTTATATAATACTAAATTATATACTAGGAGCATTGTGCATGCTAAAATTTTAAAATTTTAATATTATATATCTTGCTCATTTTAATCAATTGTTTAAAAATATCTTATATAGCTTGCTCATCTTAATCAATTGTTTAAAAATATCTGGAAAAATATTCAATTGAATGTCCAGGTAATTTCTTGTACATTGGTGAGATGGCGCTGGCTTGCAGCGTAAGAGTTGATATACCAGAAGAAATTCGACGATCCACTCGGTAGCTCAGCGGTCAGAGCATTGGACCAGATATCCAAAGGTTGCGGGTTCGATTCCCGTCCGAAAACAGGATCTGGTGGGAGTCGTATTTTTTCTAGTATATTATTTAGTATCGTTAATGGTTTTTTTAATACCTATATTTTATAGAACTTACAATTTGTCTTACTATAAAATGTTTTATAGAACTAATAATAAATTTTATAAGTAAATAAACGAATGAGTCCAGCACACAGTAGGTTTTGTTAAATAATTATAATGGTAATGTGGTATAAGTATGTAATTTTACTTTAAAATTATGGTTTTCGGATTATTCTGAGACTTTGCTTCCCGCTGGTTAATCAAATGGACAGCAGCTCAGTTTTGGTTCATCAGAATTGACGACTTTAATGGACACATTTTTGTGATGGTTATTGAATCTCATATTGGAGTTGATATTAGTAGTTTGTTAGTTTATGATCCATCTTCCCTACCTATCTAAAGGGAAGGCCTATGGTCTATAAGACCATATATGAAGTTGTCAATAAATATTTGACAACATTATAAACATTGCTTCAATTCCAAAGTAAGGAGTTCAAGTACTTGGTGTTACAAAAATAATAAATAAATAAATATAAATATTTGACCACATCACATACATTGCTCCGATTCCAAAGTAGCTAAAGCACTTGTGTTATGGAAATCATTGACAACGGTGGTATCACAAATAGCCAGACCTGAGCCAATATAGAAAAGTTCGTTTTCTAAATTGACCAAACCGGGGATCGAACCCGGGACGTCAGAGATGGCGACACCTTGAAAACTGTTCAAAACCACTCGACCACGGAGGTCGTCAAAGACGGTGGTACCAAAACATCTAGACACCTGATGAGTTGAAGATGGTAGTGAAAAACCCCATTATTTGTGCGAATGAGATGTTTCAGTAAATTACATTCAATCTCAGCCCGATAATTAGAAGGCCGCGTAAATCAATCTAGATGGAGTGGCTGAATCTATTGCAGTGGACACACGGGCGGAAAAAATGCCGAAAGAAATACGTAAACACAAAAGGAGAGACTACAAAATTTAAGCTTAGTACCGACGGACAGACCGGACAGACCGACCGACGACACTGCGACACGCACTTGTCAGAAATGGTAAAAAAGGGAGAAAATTAAAACAAAGTTAAATCAATTTAAACTAGTGTCTCTGTGAGCTGACGACCTTGCTTAAAAATATATCTCCGCCATTTTTTTTATTTCTTTGACGTGTCTGGGTATTACTATGTGTTGTATAATAAGTAGGAAGCACCCATCTACAAGCTTTGCTTAGTTGGGGCTAGATGGCGCTGTGTGAAATGGTCCTAGCATTTACTATTTTTTTTTTTAAAATAGGCAGGATAAAAAAAACGTATTATCCAACCTGCTCACAAAATTTCATGAGAATCGGTTGAGAAATGTGACCTGAAGAGTAGAACAGACGGACAGACATAAAATATTTTTTGCCCAAACTGAAGCAGAGACGCAGAGAAAATTATACTATAAATTCGACATACTGTATTACTGTATTAATTGGCATGCTTAGTAACAGGCGAAACATGATGTACAAACTAATTTTACCTACCATCTTAGTTACCATGTTTGAAGCAAATAAATTAATGATTATGATTATTATGATTATGACAGTCAAGTTGACTTTTACAGCTTTCGATCAATATAAAATTCAAATAATACCAGACTGAATTTATCATAAAAATAACTTCAGAAGTTACCTCTTTTGTGTGGAAAACCATATAGTCCCTATATTTTTAGCAGTATATTTTAGCCCTCCCGACCCGTCCACCCACTGGACTTTTCCACTGGTGGGTGGACGGGTAATTCACGATTACCCACTACGCTAGTGTGAACCGAATTAAGAGCAGTATCACGCGAATTGTCACTTTTCATCACGAAACTTTAGTCTCTAGTTGCTTCAAATTGGAGACTTAAATGTAAGGTTAACTTTACACCCGTGTGTCCCTCAATAGACTTCATTAAGACCCGATGTAGAAAGGATTGCCCGTTCATTAATTATAAGGGTTTTAGAATGTTTATCGACTAAGGAGACGAATCGTTTCGGTTTGTTGTAGAATTTTCACTTGCTATCACTCTAGGTCTCACGGGATTGAGATTGACAGTGACAGTTGACAATACAGTAATACAGTAGCTCTACCATGAGTTGATGTAAATTGTTTTCGCTACCGAAAACTATCGGATTTACTGCTCACAGTCAATATGAGTGAAAGAGAGAAAACGATAGTTTACGGTAGCGAAAACAATTTGCATCAACTCATGGTAGGGCCACAGATTTTGAATTCCCGAAGTTTCAACACCTTTCCAGGGACGTAGTCACGGGTCACTCCAACCATCTTCTCTATTGGTTGGAGAGTACCACCAGCTTGGGACCCCATAATTCATCAACTAAATTCCCTTCCCAAATCACACACTGCTGGATCTAAAGATACAGTTAGTTCGTTTTGTAGATAGGGATCAAAAGGGAGGTCACAACCTTGAGTTTTCTTCCACCAGTTTTTTCTCCAAGAGATGTTATTTACTAATTAACTTTAATCAATTCAATTCAGTAATCTATAATATAAAAATGAATCGCAAAATGTGTTGCTAAGCGCATAACTCAACAACGCCTGGACCAATTTGGCTAATTCTTTTTTTTAAATGTTCGTTGAAGTTCAAGGATGGTTTTTACGGCGAGAAAAATTCGAATAACTGCCGGAAAAACCTTTAAAACAGCCCTTTTCTCTTTCCCATACAAACGTTTTCTAACTAAAACGTAGAGTCAATTTAAGCTTTATTACTATTGTATAAAGTTCATATTAAATTACAAGCACTCACGGTTGTTTAAACAATGTAGGTATGTTTCTAACGTCAAAGAGTCAATTTTAAAATTCAATCATATCTATCAAAACAGTGTGCGTGTGTGCGTTGGAGCACAGAATACATCGTTGGAGGATTTAATGTCGCGTTACGAAACTAAACAAAAGTGATATTATTTATTTTTTCACGTCATTACATCAGTCAAACACAAACCACGTTACCAAAAGTGTTTTATTATCATATCCCTATTTTACATACATATTAGTACGGCTTGAAGGATTTGACTTCAAGTCATATCAAATTAAAAAATATAAAAATGAATCGCAAAATGTGTTGCTAAGCGCATAACTCAACAACGCCTGGACCAATTTGGCTAATTCTTTTTTTTAAATGTTCGTTGAAGTTCAAGGATGGTTTTTACGGCGAGAAAAATTCGAATAACTGCCGGAAAAACCTTTAAAACAGCCCTTTTCTCTTTCCCATACAAACGTTTTCTAACTAAAACGTAGAGTCAATTTAAGCTTTATTACTATTGTATAAAGTTCATATTAAATTACAAGCACTCACGGTTGTTTAAACAATGTAGGTATGTTCCTAACGTCAAAGAGTCAATTTTAAAATTCAATCATATCTATCAAAACAGTGTGCGTGTGTGCGTTGGAGCACAGAATACATCGTTGGAGGATTTAATGTCGCGTTACGAAACTAAACAAAAGTGATATTATTTATTTTTTCACGTCATTACATCAGTCAAACACAAACCACGTTACCAAAAGTGTTTTATTATCATATCCCTATTTTACATACATATTAGTACGGCTTGAAGGATTTGACTTCAAGTCATATCAAATTAAAATATATATATAAGGGAAAATCACTCACTCACTCACTGATCACGAAATCTCAGAAACTACAAGTGCTAGGAGTCTTAAATTTTGCATGGGGGCTCCTTTTAGGGCGTAGGTGCTCACTAAGACGGGATTTTGTGAAATTCAACCCCTAAAAGAGTGAAACAGGGTGGCAAAGTTTGTATGGGAGAACGCGATTCCTTGGCCCGATTGACTTGAAATTTGGCATACACATTCTTTCACAAAATTAATTGAACACGTGTTTCGTATTTTTTTAATATTTATCCCCTAACAGGGTTAAAAAGTTACAGAAAGCTACTTTTGGGGTACTTTTCGACGTCGCAATTGAAACTTCTTTGTGCATTTGATTGATTAATTAAGAAAAATAAATATCATTTGTCATCTCAACGTAGTATTACATTCTCTTTGGTCATTTCCTCTGAGAGTAGGTAGAATGCATTTCATTGAATAGTACCTATGGCGTTATGTTGGCAGTGCTGTCATTTTTAACCGACTCCAAAAAAAGGTGGAAGTTCTGTTCGTCTGTTTATTTGTTTTTTTTTTATGTATGTCCACCGATTACTCGAAAACGGCTGAACCGATTGACATGATTCAAACGTTACTTTATCAGGTTTATTCCCAAGTTGGTGAAAATTTAAAATCGGTTCAGTAGTTTTTGAGTAATCCTGAAAATACTGTAATTTTTTAGGTAAACTTTGCACGAGTTTTTACGGATCTTCAGACATAACTTCTTTGTTTATGAACCGATTTAGATGATTCTTATTTTGTTAGAAAGGGGAGACTTTAGGGGGCTCTTATTTTAATTTCATTGACATTGGACCTTGGACTTCGAAGATACACAAGAGAACTCTTCAAAATCAAATAGGATAATGTATTAGTGATTACACTACGGTATTGTAAGGTTTCGCATCAGCCATTTTTATTGTCACTGCTGGGGCTGGGATACAAGCCTTACTTATGGGCTGATGAATAGGATGGACCATAACCCACCGCGCGGGCCCAATGCGGATTGGTGGGTGTTAATGAGTGCAATTGTAGCAACGGCTTAACGTGCCTTACACAGAATAGTAATTATGCAGATTTGAATTGTATTTCTTGCTTTTTAGAGCTGTCGCTTTTGAAGCTGTTTTTATAGCAGTCTTTTCAGGGTTTTTTGAAGGAGGTTTTTCTTTTTATTACTTCTTGCGTTGTAATTAGGTGCAAAATTATTCCATCTGATTATCAGATTAATTTTAAAAGTCTTTTTATTTTGCAACCGGATAAAATGACAAGAAATGTGGTAGGTATATAGAGGTGTTGGATGATCGAGATTAATAATCCTGATAATACACAACATATTTTTATTTAGAACTAGCTGCACCCGGCATGCGTATTGCAATGCTCCGTTTTTTTAGCCAGGGACCGTAAGCAGAACTACTCACCAAAGTTTCATCATAATCGGATAATAATCGAACGGTTTAGGACAGCGTATTGCAATGCTCCGTTTTTTTAGCCAGGGACCGTAAGCAGAACTACTCACCAAAGTTTCATCATAATCGGATAATAATCGAACGGTTTAGGAGTCTCGCCGTCTGTACACTTAGATCTTTTAAACTATGCATAAAAAACCGCATCAAAATCGGTCCATAAGTTTGGGAGCTAGGTTCGCCTCAGACAGACAGACACACACACAGGTCAAACTTATAACACTCCTTGCGTTAGTCGTGTACGTCGTTAATACATATACATATAGTGGTGGCCACATAATTAAGGACACAAGTCGATGGTAATTTTGAAGTCTTGGTTTTTCGCTAGGGATTAAACTAGCTGTGATCTGATGATGGCCATCACTTGGGTGTGTAAAGAAATCTGGATCTCTTTCATTCACTCCCTGGATGGCCATCACCAGATCACCGCTCGGTCAATCCCTGGCGGAGAAGCAATGCCTAAAACTTACTTCGTTTGTATGAAAACCGACTGGCGTCCTTAATTATGTGGCCACCACTATATATAAGGTATCCTGTAGTATAGTCTAATAACTTCACACTCACCACATTAGTAACTATATTGTACCCGTGCGAAGCCGGGGCGGGCCGCTAGTAATAATTAAAATCAGAACGCAGCTATAAAATAATTTAATAAACTTAAAAGCATTTTTATAAAGTTCTGAGCGGGTAATTTAATAAAATTATTAACAGCCTTTTTGCTTTAGTCCTTCCGTAACCACGGCCCCTGAAAAGGTGTCGAAACGTCGGGAATTCAAAAAATCAATAAATCCAAACTAAATAATTCCAAAATAACACCTGAATTAATAATATATTGGGCTGTAATCCGTAAAAAGTGTTTTATTTCTAATTAACTATACGCACTGAAGTCTTAGAAGTGTATATTAACAAAGTATTTAATAGTACCAGGACAAAATGACAGAGAAGGTCACTTTAGTTAAAATGGGCTCCCACAAGCTTTCGAGCAAATTATTATTGTTTTGTAAAATAACGTCTGTCTCTCGAGCGATGGAAGATAGTATTTGCACCGTCTAGTCTAGGCTTAATTGGATCGGGTAGGGTAGTAATACTCGGGGATAGAGCTTCCTGGCGGTGTACTGCGTGCTTATTTAGGGTTGGCACTTGTGAGGATTTTACTTAAATAAATTGAGATTTTAACACATTTTATAAGATTGCTTTGTTATTTTGTTTCTTTGTTTTTCAACAAATTTACGATTTTACACTACTTTTCCGATGAGCTCTGAAAACTTTTGATGAAAAATGTAAAAAAAATACCGTCCCTTATCTTTGAAGTTTGCATAGAGAAAAATCTAAATTATTTTATGTGATAGAAGTTTATGTAAAGACTAGCGACCGCCCGTGACTTCGTCTGCGTGGAAAGTGTTTTGCTATTCCTCGGGAACAATTATTTTTATCGGGGTGAAAGGTACCCTATGTCCTTATCTGTACCCCTGACAACGTGTATGCCAAATTTCATGATGATCGGTTCAGTAAGACGTGAAGGCGTTACAAACAAACAAACAAACAAGCAAATGGACTTTCGCTTTTATAATATTAGTGAGGATAATAATAAGTAAGGATTACAGGAAAAATAAAACGATATCTCTAAATAGTAAACTTTTCAGAATGATGGTACGGAACCCTCGGTGCGCGAGTCCGACTCGCTCTTGACCGTTTTTTGTTTTCAGATTTCAAAGAGTTTCGACACAAAAAGTTGTTCCATAATAATCAACACTACAAATTGGCTTTTAGGTTAGGTTCAGTTGGTTTCAAGCACACACTCATCGGAAATATCTTACCACCATAGGAGGAACCAGCAAAAAACCTACAAGCATTATTTTTACTTCCTCCTTAGATTTTTTTACTAAAGGTCTTTATAATAATAATAACTAATAATAACTAAAGAATTTTATTTTAATTTTATAAGAAAATATGCAAGTAAAGCTGCTATAGTTTGTAAGTAATTTACATTGTAAGTACTTTATATTGTAAACACCATGTATACAACAAGAACGCAAATAAAGAATATGAATATGAATATAATCATTAATTAGTCAAGCTCAGTTAGTGTTGAATGACAATAATAATCGATCTGTATTTCTAATTTGTTATAAAACTTTAATTTTAACTGTACTCTTGTCCATATGCCATTTTGATAATTTTCCCATAGAAAAATTTGCCGTTTTAAGAATTTGCGAAGCAAAGGAATGCAATGTAGCGAAATAAAGTACTGCAGTTGTGTAAAATGAAAAGAAATAGTTGCGTGTGCCAACCCTACAGACACCGGAGCGTCTCACACGGGACATTAATTTGCATTATACTCTCCGCGCAGTGCATACCCTTATAAAATGTGGTAATGGACAAGCTTATGTGCCATAAAGCGTTATTTCGCATGAATTCTGAGTCCTGCCTCGATGTTAAAGCTGATGAAACAATTAGTTTTGACGCATACGAATTTGAACCGTAACGCGTCGGAGATAATTGCTTTGAGTGCCGATGTGGCCGATTTTCATTTTCAAATTTGCAAATGTCTGCTCTTTTATCAAATGGATATGCTTTTAAAGGTTCGATGCTGAAATGTTGCAATTATTCTTCGAGTTAACGATTTTTTTGAGCATTTGACGTAGTATTTGTTATTATGGTCTGTGGTTTTATTGTAATGTAATAGAATTTAGTCAACACCTTCGTGGACACTACGTCAAAGGCGGGGTATCGAAATGTTTGAAAAATGACACTACGTCAATAGGCGGGGTAACGAAATGTTTGAAAAATAACACTACGTCAATAGGCGGGGTATCGAAATGTTTGAAAAATGACACTACGTCAATAGGCGGGGTATCGAAATGTTTGAAAAATGACACTACGTCTTATGACACACAATTGAAATGTTAAGATTATTTCAGTAATTGTAATAGCAACTACTAATACATATCGGTTTCATATGAGTATTACAACTATTTTAAAATAAGTTATTACCTAGAAAACGCAATACATCAAATAGGCGGGGGGAAAAATGTGTATGGAATTTTGAACTGTCATTTTACGAACTCGCCACGTGGTTCTTGTGTCTAGTAGAAATACCGTTCCTTACATATCTTAAGGATTAGTGGCCACCTCTGGTGTTAGAGTTTATCAAGCCTCCTGTAAGACCTTGGTCCCGGATATTTTGCAGTCATAAAGATAAGATAAAATATTCTTTATTGAACACCATAGTAATTTACATAGAAATACACAAAAGAAGAACAATTGGCGGCCTTATCGCTAAAAAGCAATTTCTTCCAGGCAACCATAAGTTGAGCTGGATAAAAATACTAGATAGTAATGCGTAGTTTATGGTGTTCCATATAGGTACTTAAAAAAAAATCATTTACACCCACCAATCAGAATTGGGCCTGTGTGGTGAGTTATGGACTGGTTCATCGTTTTATCCACCCAGGCCTGTGCACCAGCAGTGGGGACAGAGACCTGGATGAAAAAAATGTCTGATTTACAATATTTGCATGTGGGGTGCACTTAGCTTTAAACCCACAACTATTCATCATGAATGCGACAGACAGTCCTCTATGCAGGGGATGCCTGGAAGCAGAGGAAACAGCCGCCCACGTGATCCTGGAGTGCGTGGGGCTGGCCACACAACAGGCAGAAATCCTCACAGAGGTGAGCTCGCTCCTAGAAGCCTGTGAACGCCCCAGGAGGCTTCTGCGCTTCTGGAAGGAGCTGGGATGGCTCGATTAGCCATACCGATGCTATGAGGTTTCACGCATAACGGACCAAATTGGTCTAAATGCGGAGAAAAGTGCCCATCACCAATACCAATACCTAGTGGCGCATGCATGCATACGCATTCCTCTTGTTAAGTCGTGGACGATGGTACCCTTATCTCTCCTTCCTTCCAATCATCCAGTAGGCAGTATTTTCTGTCGTACTCAAAGTGTACGACTTTCAAAAATTAGATCTATTCAATAATTTCAGGATCCGGCTACCTAACGTAACCCAATAATGAACCTAATGAATACGTGAAAACAAATTTTCATATCGCGATATACTAGACTACAGCGCCATCTAGTATTTAGTAAAATTGTATTCTAACTGTTACAATCGACTCTACAGTGTGCTACTACTTTTCTATTTGCAAAACGGTTACAGTCATACTTTTATTTTTAAACTGCTTAAACTTTTTGCACATTTTTTTTTTTAAATCTGCTCAGATACCTATTTTATTAAATAAAATGTTATTAAGTGAAATAAGCCAGATTGTTGATATTCTTTGAGCTTGCAAAATCCTCGTAATTTAGTTACCGACCAAATCTCAACGGAATTTATTATTTAACTAACTGTCTAGTCACTTAATCTAATCCCTAAAATAATTTAGCTTTCTAGTTAATTCCAGTTTGTTTGAAAAGATTGTGAATTTGGATTTTCATTTAAAGACTTAGCTTTAATATTATTTAATAATGAACAATAATCTTGTATTTTATAAATCGAGAGCAATTATTTTTTTCTAGATAGAGACAAAATAAATCGAATCGAACAGCTGTAATTTAATTGTAAATAACACAGATTTTAGTTAAATTTACAGTTTGTAAAGTCCTTGGAGTCTTCGGTCTAAAAATAATAAAAAAACAATCTGCCTAGATCGCTCTCATTTGTTGGCGCAGCTTCGGTACGCCATCAGAATGATGGCGGCTTCCGGTATGTTTTCAGTATACACGGTACTGAAAGCATACCGAAAGCTTAAAATAAATTGTGATGTATTAGTTATACATGAAATGTAAGTAATGGAAGAGCGGAGTCCCCTGGTACAGGCATTTTTTGCTTAAAAGGAGACTCCGGCTACTAACTACTGTCATGTAAAACCTTTTTATCGAAATAAATTTATTATTATTAGTGGACGTCTATATTTCAATAGATCGTTCCTGATTTGTCGGCGCAGCAGCGGCGCGTCATCAGCTCGGTACAGATTCTGTACCGAATCTGAACCGTACCGATGCTGCGTCGACAATTTTTTTATTTTATTTATTGTCACAAAATCCACAGCACTTAAAAATTAACAGTAATTATAATCTTACAAGTTTTGCTTACTGCCAATAACGGATTTACATTTTATTTACTAAATTTATTGAATGAGAAAAGGGCCCTACAAAGGTGGAGTTTACACAGTTACACGATCGACCACAAATATTATGTTGAACCTGAAAATCTAGAATCTTCCTTTAGAAGGTCCAAAATGTATGGACTAAAAATTCATAGTTTCAGTATGAAGCCTATCGCCCTTACGCAAGAAATGCAAACATATTATTATTTATTTCACGTAAGATTAATATAATTTCTAAGACTTTCGCACGTACAGTTCATTAAAAAAAATGCATTTTTATGAAATTCCGAGTGGGTAATTTCATAAAAATATGAGCAGCCTTTTTGCTTAAGTCCTCCCGTGACCACGGCCCCTGGAAAGGTGTCAAAACGTCAGAATTCAAAAAACTAATAAATCCAAATTAAATCATTCTAAAACCACACCTAAATTAATAATATACGCGCTGTAATCCGTAAAAAGTGTTTTATTTCTAAAGATTAAAATAATATTTTACAAAACTAACAAACCGCATTCAAAGATTCAACTGCTACACTATCTGAAAATCTGAAAGTTATCGAATACATAATCGAGTAATCGATTCCTAGTAGAGCAATCGATTCAGGAACAATCGATGTCTCGGCATCGTACCGTGTTAACAGCGTGTTATTTACGGCGCGGGATCAGCTCAATAATTCAGGGCTACCTAACTGTGGGGCGCTATTTTGAAAGTTGAGAGAAAACGGTTTTTGTAACATTTATGAGGTACAATTTTATTAACAGCTTGCTTATTGGTGAATTTTCTTTATAGGAGGCCTAACACCTGTCAACAGCTCCGCAAATACATATAATTTTACTAATCTTACTGAAATCAATATAAAAAAACTGTTAAGAGCGAGTTGGACTCGCGCACCGACGGTTCCGTGTTCCGTACCATCATTCTGAAGAAGTTTACTATTTGGAGACACCTTTTTATTTTTCCTGTAATATTTACATTAACTTCTATGACACAAAATAATTTCAAATTTTTCTCTATGCAAACTTTTAACTGATTTTTTTATAAACCACTCGACATGTTTCTCTATCGATATATACCAGTGTTATTTCACCCCCAAACTCGATTAAATTTTGGCACTTGAACGGATTTATCGTTATTACGGCGAGGCGCAGCGATATCGTTTTGAGTAAATTACATCAATGCAAGTTTGCACCTCATATGATTGAACTTGATTGTCACACAATCACCGGCCGCAATCTGAGATTAAAAACTATATTGGAACACCTGTGGCTTACCATGAGTTGATGCAAACTGTTTTTGCTACCATTAACTATCGTTTTCTCTACTAAATAATATACTAGAAAAAATAGGACTCGCACCAGATCATGTTCTCGGACGGGAATCGAACCCGCGACCTTTGGATATCCGGTCCAATGCTCTGACCGCTGAGCTACCGAGTCACTGGTGAGAACGTCGAATTTCTTCTAGTATATCAACTCTTACGCTGCAAGCCAGCGCCAAATATCTGGAAAGATGTTCAGTTGAATGTCGAAGGTAATTCCTTCTACATTGGTGCGAGTCCTATTTTTTCTAGTATATTATTCATTATTGTAAAAAATAGCATTGTGAATGCTTAAATCTCAAAATTTAAAAAATATCGTTTTCTCTCTTTCACTCGCATTGACTGTGAGCAGTATATCCAATAGTTTGCGGTAGCGTCAACAGTTTGCATCAACTCATGGTAGGGCCACTGGCTCCAAATTTTGCCGTGGCTTTATCTCTTTTTGCTGCTCAGAAACAGCATTGGCTAGAGAGAGAATACCGCTCGGCGACGACCGTTTCAGTGTGGGAAAAGAGATAATTATAGCTAGAAAGATTAGCTGTTAGGATTACGGTGGGATGGAGCTGGTATATTTGAATAGTCGATTAAAACTTATAAACAAATAAACAGAAAAAAGAGCAATGGGAACATGACTGGTGCTGGGCGGGCCAAGAAGAAAACTTAGCAAACTCCTGACGCATAATCACTACCATCGTCGGATGCTTTACAGAAGTAAGTAGTAATTATTTTAATTGTTCCCTACATCAACAGAACTGATTGTACACACGACAGCACGTCAGGTTATACAGTTAAACTGCGAAAACAGTTTTTATTACGTATTGCATAAAGGTCTCAAGGTCAACATGTATAGTCTGAGGTGCCGTCGTGTGTACATTGCAGAACATACGCCTCTCCCGTGAGAGGAAGTTGCCATACTCACCAAACTTGGCAGACGGGTTGAAGATCATAGTGTTGGACCTCTTTTTACGGTCGGATGCGTTTAAAAATTTCTAAGTTGGCCGTGAAAAGAGAAGGACGTTCTTCAAAACAAGGATCTTGATGACACCCCAAAGTGTCAGAGAGTTGATGCTATTCTACTCTCTCTTGAATATGAATTCACCAGTAACATCTGCTTTCCAATTCCAGAATATTCTCCCCGCAGACCATGGACAAACCACTCGGCGTAAATTTGAAATCGCATTTGCGACTGCAAACACGAATCGCATCTACGCGAACGATGTTTAATCACACGAGGCCTCGCTTTGCTCACATATTTGTGTATGTACAGCTATTGATTGTATCTGGGTTTTTGTCATTTGTAAGTACCTGTACTTTTTCAGATATAAAAGTGTTGGTTTTATGTTGAAATAAAAATTGCTTTCGATTTAAGTCTAGGTTTTTTGTAAATAAAAGGTGTAAGCTTAACCGTTGAGGATTTGGACGACTCCATCTTTAAACATAAGCCTCTCGTCTCCGTCTTAACGTCATTTACTTTTGAAAGTTGCTTAGATTTAAGCATAGCTTATTTTTGTTATTTTGTTCGTGGTGAACTTTATACATTTTTAAACATTTTAAAATTAATCGTTGTTTAAAGTCTAATCAGCCGATCTTTCATCATCATCTTTCTCATTTCGAAACATATCCGACCTTCTTCCTCGCAGAATGACGAAGTCATAACACTAATATCTTTTTTAATATTCCCTCGTTGCGCACACGTCACCTTTAATCCAAAGTACGTGAGATCGACACCATTCATTTTTCACTAATACGACTACCAAGATAACAAAATAACAAATAAAAATCTGGTGAGTTCGACATACAATGCACTGTTTGTTCCAAAGCGTTTGTAATTGTTGCTATAAAAGCGAGCAATGTACGTTAAAATGCGTGATCGTTCCGCTTTAGCCACGATTTTAGACGTCGGCCATTTTTCACCTGCTCCCGTGACGTGGCTAATGAAAGCGTTTTTTCGGACGATTTTTCATCGGTTATGTCAGGAGATACTGGGCTGACTGTTACACCGTGGCGTAACGTTTGGAATTTATTTCTTTACTTTCAACAGGATTGACATTATAAGGTCTGACAACGGTCCCCGTAGCGTATGAACATTTGCATCACTAGTTAATTACAACAATAATAACGGAATTAATTATTTATTTATTAACTAAGTACATACAGGCACAATTCCGGTTCCCGGTTTTGTGCCGGCATGTAGCAGCTCTGCTACCAGTCGAAACCACGGTCTCGGCAATTATATCTAAATAAATAATGACTAAAACTAGCACTTACAGTCTTAGCTGTTCACGTTCCACGCGTGGTCATGTCCACGAGTTGGCTGGCGAGTCACACACACTCGAACAATTTTCCTAATCTCAACCCACCCGGGTGGCCACCCAAAACCCCGATGAAAGCACTCTCACACAAGGTTTATTGAAGTCACGATGCAACATCGGACGCCGCCATTTTACACAATATTACACGACAATGTTCAAGCACTTAAATTACCTTAGGAGCGCACAATTAATAGTTCAAAACGCACTCACTTAATATTAACAATAAACAGTTCCATAAGATAATAATTATGTCAATTCGTTCGTTGCAATTTCCCTACGCCGGAATCTATTTAGATTTCGAACGCGTACTACCGGCGTCCATCGCCAGTTAACAATCCGGCCAAAGTACACATCAAAACGCAAAACCAAACAAGTACTCGGGTTGATCCGTCAACCCCGACTGTAATACTCATCTACACACAGTAATTACAACAATTTTCACCATCAAACACTAAAACCACCGCCATTATCAAAAAACGTGCACCAACTGTATTTGACAGATTAAGGTAATTTCCGACAACCTCGCACAGACTGTATTGCCATAGCGAGAGGCCAACTTTGCGAGGCCGCGCCGCTTGAGGGCGCGCTGAACGCTATTTAATCTTAAACATTATTTAGGTACATTATTTATGCAAAAACAAAACAACTTTTCCATGGTTTGTCCACGTATCGTACCAATAGACGTCCGATATAGATGTAAGAATGTCATTTAAGGAATATTATGCAAAATGCAGTTCTGTCATTCCATTTTCTGTGGGTTGGAGATATTTTCAGTGTGATTTTCTGGGTTATTGACGTTATTAGAATAAACTGTGTCGGGATTTACACCATGTACCTGTTTATTTTGGCGCCATGGTCACGGAATAACGGATCGGAGCCTCAAAAATAAACAGGTACATGGTGTAAATCCCGACATTGATTATTCTAATAATGATCTTCTGGGGTTCTGGGACACGAATTTGTACAATATTTTTTTGCCTTGTTTCCTATATACGTAAAATAATTTGTGTTAAAATTGCAAATGTATGACTTCTATCAAAACTTTCGCCTGGCATGTGTTGATACGTAATGTTAGTGTTACGTGCGATGGTAGTTGGAAAAACTGGTCGATGGTGGACGTAGACTCCATTGCAGAAGAGGAGGCGTAACACCTCATCTTCAGTCAGCCCGTGACCACGGGCGATACTATTCGGTCGAAACGTCTGGAAAATCGGTAGGTGTGAAAATACCTATCATTAAAAACGTAGGTACCTACCTATTTCTCGCCTGTTTGTCTGTCTGTTTGTCTGCTTGTAGCAATTGACGAGCTTTTGTATCCTTACTATCTTTACTAATATTATAAATGCGAAAGTCCGTTTGTTTGTTTGTTACGCCTTCACGTCTTAACTACTGGACCGATCATTATGAAATTTTGCATACACGTTGTCAGGAGTACAGAAAAGGAAATAAAGTACCTTTCATCTCAAAAAAAATTATTGCTCCCGAGGTATAGCAAAAAACTTTTCACGCAGACGAAGTCGCGGGCGGTTGCTAGAAATAAATAAAAAAAGTTGTGTAACTATGTTTTCCGATTAAAAAAAAAACATTATTTATTACAACACTTGTATAAGTGTACAATTGAATAGGTAAAGTAAGGATTGGTTCGCTACTGTGTGATACAATGACAGTTTACTAGTTCAATATTTCAAACGTTTCGTATACAAGTCATCGTTGATAATGACGTTATTAGTAGCTTCTGGTAAAACAATGATATTTTCTAGTCGACCCGATTTATAGTCGCTTCAATAAAGAAATTATTGTGATGTGAACTTCCATATTTTTAGGGTTCCGTACCAAAATGGTAAAAATGGTCCTTATGGTGCGACTCAGTCTGTCTGTCTGTCACAGCCGAATATTTCAAGAACTACTAATGCAGAATGCAACTGTTTTTGACTTTTGATGAAAAATGTTAAAAAAAATACCGATTTTGTGACGAAGCCTGCTTTTTTTTAATCCACTACGGATTAGTGCTTGACCTTCATCTCACCTGACGTTAAGTGATGATAAGGCTGAAGGTGGAAGCGTACTACACCCGGAATCCTCAGCACTGAGGAACTGGCTATCTTACCTCCTAATGCCGAAACACAACAATTTTGCTGTCAAATTAAATTGCTTTTATGGCGTCAGACTTAGGTAAGATGGTGGTAGCTAGCCAGGCGGACTTGAAGTAAGTCATACTACCAATCAAACCGAGTAAAATGTACCCCCCTACTGGGAATCGAACCCGGGACCCCTGAGTCTTGCACGGGTGAGCGAACCAGAAGACCACAGAAGCGGTTAAAACGGTGCTTACTTGGGCGTGCCCAGAGGACGAAGACAAGTTGGCCAACCCAAGTACCGCAGGATGGACCAAGTCGCCAAGGACCTGCGTAAACTCCTGGAGACTGGCCACTGGCAAGAGATCGCGCAAGACAAGGAGCAGTGGCGTCACCTTGTGTTGATGACCAAGACTCAGGAGACATGGAGTAAGTTCTAATATAACTTTGTAGAACCAGCATTTCGATGCACATTAGAAGAACTTTTGCTTAAAAACTCCCAACCATTTTACCCTAGCGTTAAAAACTAACCCTCAACCCTCGTACCCCTTTTCTTCAACCCCAAGCCCAGCAGATAAAAAGTACCCGACGTGAAATTAATACGTCGTCTACCAATCTCCGAAAAATGTCCGACCCCCAGTTATATAGTGGCCGTTGAATATTTCATTGGGGCCCGTCCCCAATGGGTCAAAAAGGTCAACTGTTGTCCTTATCCTATTTCGAAAGGTCATTTGTCAAACGTCACCGCTCCGAGTTGGGAAAAGTTGGTAATGTGGAAGTGTAAGTAAATTATACGGATAGTGTTAAAAGGACCGACGATGAGAGATTAGGGTTAAGCTTTATTCACTACTTTGGAGGTACCTGTGGATATCGGTGAAAAAATATGAAAGTTATGTTTATTCAAAGAATAATTCCTAAATGGTTAACACGATCGATTAAACCCAAATTATCATAATAATTGTTTTAATCGATAGAAAAATTTGAAGGTGCAAATTGAATTCTTTCAAAAAAGCACAGAATTTGTTTCCAACTTAATTTACACTTTAAAACACAATAAAGACATTTTTTGTAAAAATCTTTTCTAAAAATAGCGTTTCACTTTTTAATTCAATTTGCTAACTCGTGTTATTTCCAAGAACTTATTTATTTCAGTCCTATCTAGGATATTTATGTTAAGGGGCTGACATGAGCCAACTAGCGCCGCCATTCGATTTTATTTTATTTCTTCTAAATAAGCCCAATTTCTTAAAAAAGGAATCAGTCAAGCTCTTTTGCATGACGTCTAATGTTTATTGAATAACGTTACAACAATACAAAATACGTGCAATAGTTTAAAAACGGGTTTGAACCAACAGTGGCCACTTTTAACAAAATCGCGTTTTAAACTGTTTGAATGCCTTTTCAAACTGTGTAAAGTTATTCAATAAATATTAGACGTTGTTAACAAAACCTTGACTGATTCCTTTTTTAAGAAATTGGGCTTATTTAGAATAATAAAATAAAATCGACTGGCGGCGCTAGTTGGCTTATGTCAGCCCCTTAAGTTACTGGACTCACTTAACAGATTTGATAAATAAACTTGCACCTTCAGTGAATAACTGTAGGGTACTTAATCAATAGCATATTGGCTCCGTGTGAGGTGTGAGACAAATAGAATGCATCTGTCTTTGTAAAATTACTCTTTGGTGCATCTATTTCAGTTTAGCTGTGTATACATGGGTTTTCTACTTCTCTACTTGATTCGAAAATATTTTTTGATTATTATAAAAATATTATAATAAAAAAATAACTCGTTTTTTATTTTGAGTTTTTAGTATTGACAAGACTATTTTTATATAATACTAAATAATAATATACTAGAAACAAATTCGACTCGTCACCCAACGAATAATGTTGAAACTCTAGACTTGAGTCTCTGCAATAGTTATATTTTTATTTTTGTTTCGGCAACAGTACATCCTTGTACGGTTAAATCAGTAAATAGATTTTGAAAATCCCGTTGTAACATAACTTAAAATAAAATAGTCATCAGGCATCTTGCAAAGGAACAGTTTATGAAGCTATTAAATAGAGAGGTCTGCGTCGTGCAGTGGACTTTAAGACGCCGGCGAACAGTGAGCCTCCCATACAAACGTAATACCAAAATGATTTGCAATTTGAGCATAATTAACTCTTCTTGTGATGTTATTCGGATTAAGCCGGTATTTGTCTAGGTTTCTATTAAATAAAAAATCCTAAATACTAACCA
The DNA here is from genome assembly GCA_963556745.1 of Catoptria pinella. Taxonomy (NCBI): domain Eukaryota; kingdom Metazoa; phylum Arthropoda; class Insecta; order Lepidoptera; family Crambidae; genus Catoptria; species Catoptria pinella. Next base: position 1,504,622 of record OY750782.1, on the reverse strand, counting down.
AATAAAAATTAATGATATTTACAGTTTTGTATGAAAAAAAAATGGCATTTATTTTGAATTGGTTTAGTATTTTGGATTTTTTATTTAATAGAAACCTAGACATGTACAGCTGTCTTAATCCGAATAACATCACAAGATTAGTTAATTATGCTCATATTGCAAATCATTTTGGTATAACGTTTGTATGGGAAGCTCACTGTTTGCCGGTGTCTTAAAAGGGTGTTATGACGATGATGACCCAGTCTTTATCACCATCATCAATGTCCGTACGACATCCACTGCTGGGCACATGACTCCCTCAATCGCCTCGTCTATTATAAGGCCAGCCACGTACAGACGGAATCCGATTCGGAATTCCGAAACAGAATATTAGTAAGTCACTATTAGTTTGTATACATGTGCCAATTTGAATAATATTTTTTTGAGTTTTATTTAATTTGAATTTATAAGTAAAAAAAAGGCGATAGTTGCCCCTCATGTTTGCTGTGCCCTAGCAGGGCGTCACTTGTACTATCCTACCAATTTTGTAACATCCTTTCAACTTGTGACTTGCAAATAAATAAATAAATAAATATCGATATTGTATGGCAATACCGAACGGAAAAATTACCGCATATGTGTTAGGTTCATAGGTTTGTATTGATTAGCTGCGTTCGCAATGATTCCGTTTCGGAATTCCGAATCAAAATTCCATCTGTATGTGGGGCAGATATGCAGACACAATCTGACACTGCTTCTGACGGACACAGACCTATTTCACAATCCCTATGACAGTAAACTTTCATATTACTCCAAGGGACAGTCACGTCCCAATTTACATAATTGCATCACGTTCTCATATAAATTTTATCTACGTGCTGCTTTTGCTTAAATAAATAATAATAAATAAAGACAATAATTTAAGAAGAGTTATTAAAAGTGTTGAGAGATACGGTATTTACTTTATATACTTTTGTACTAAAAATGATATTTTTATCAACCAAAAACTAATAAATGGGATGCAAACATTTATATTAACGCATTGGAAAAGGAAAAACACAATACATAATGGCAACACTCACTAGCAAATACATATTCTTTGTTTATGCAATTGACATGAATTTGAAAACGTCGAAGTGTTATTATCTTAAAAAAACGGAAAATTAAAATAAATAGTTTATTTTGTCAAACAAAAAACATTGTCACCAATCTGTATATTATAGTAGCTTCCTAAATCCAACCAATAAAATTAGTCCGTTGTGCTCCAGATGTTTTAGAGATGTAACACTAGTTCAAATTTTATCGATATTATTAAGAAACCTTTTTATGTCTTTATATTTTTTTAATTTTGAGATTTTAGCATTCACAATGCTATTTTTATATAATACTAAATTTATATAAAAATAGCATTCTTCTGGGTCAAACCTGGCCCCCTATTTATTGACAGGTTTTTCTATCAGTTAATGAAAACAATGTTATGTGTTTTATTATCATTAGATCTTAAGATTATAAAATGTGATAGCAATTTATAGTCTTGCATGCAATTATTAAAAGAGAGATTAAGGTCTCAGTACACGTGACGGGTTTTTTCCGTCACGTCCCAGACAGAACGGGGCGATTTCTTGACATCGTTGCATTTAAAAATATACGTGTCGAGTACACGGATGGGACGGGACGCGGACGGGACGGGGGAAAATGTATGGTGCACAGTACGTCTCCGTCCCATCTGAGGTATTTTCCCTTCACGTATACAGAGACCTTAAAATACAAAAACTATCGATGTCGAATTGTCGACCGTTTCACATCCCGCCTTTATCGAGCTGGAGCCAATCGGCGCTCCATACTGACGTATTGCTGTACATTCTTCTGGATCAAGTCTGGGCACCTATTTATTTCCAGGGCTAAATCCTAGCTCTCCCGAATGCACAAGTAATTTAAGTGGTTTCTGTGAAAAGTATTGGCTGGCGTTAAAAATATTCCGATTTGCATTTGGAGTTCTGCAGTTTGAGGAAATTGGCAAAAATTTAGAAGTATATTCAGTTTATGTAGTAGTAATTAGTTTATGACGACCTCCGTGGTCGAGTGGCTTTGCACACCAGTTTTCAAGGTGTCGCCATCTCTGAGGTCCCGGGTTCGATCCCCAATTGGCTCAATTTAGAAAATTAGCTTTTCTATATTGGCTCAGGGCTGGGTGTTTGTGGTACCACCGTTGTCTCTGATTTCCATAACACAAGTGCTTTAGCTACTTACTTTGGAATCGGAGCAATGTATGTGATGTTGTCAAATATTAAATAAAGTGATACCCCTTGTACTTTTAATTGTTTTATAAATAGTTAAATATGTCTGGTAGTAAATCGCAGGTTACTTTCGGAGCAAAACAAGGTTGGTCACACTGCACTCATGTCGCTACCTCATCTTTTCGACGTTCTGACTAGTGACTCGAAAGCTCAGCGGTCAGAGCATTGGACCGGATATCCAAAGGTCGCGGGTTCAATTCCCGTCCGAGAACATGATCTGGTGCGAGTCATATTTTTTCTAGTATTTTATTTAGTATTATACTAGGTGTTACAAAAATACCCCTAATGCCGAATATGGCATATAGGGACCATCAAACTGAACAACTTTTACTATGGGGCCAACTCTGAAATCGCGGAAAAAAAATCAGCTGTTTCATACATTTTGATATATTCGATTTTAATTTTTGTATGAAACAGCTGATTTTTTTTTCGCGATATCAGAGTTGGTCCCATAGTAAAAGTTGATCAGTTTGATGGTCCCTATATACCATATTCGGCATTAGGGGTATTTTTGTAACACCTTGTATAAAAATAGCATTGTGAATGCTTAAATCTCAATATTTCAAATATTTATCCATGTGGTAAAGAAGACAGATGGTGAAATAAATTCAGATAGCCTAGTAACTATAAAATTTATCTCAATACTCACTAAAATCAAAACCACACACTGAAAACCTCAAAAACTAAGCTTCGAAAAACTAATAATTGCTTATAGAACCCTTCTATTAACTTCATTAGGTACTCAAACGCACTCGATCGACAATAACTCAAGCGTCGACCTTTAATAGGTCGATTCGGCAAACAAAAGCGATATCTCCGCTCATTTAGATGGCAAACATTGAAAAACGACCACCAAAAAGTACTTCAACCCTTCACTGGATTAATCGCGGGCCCATTTAGGAAAGCCTATCGGTTCGCCATTACTGTTGACCGTCAAATCTACATCTAAATCTAACGCATATATCTAAAAGCGATTGATAGAAGCATGGATCGCTAAAGTTTCTCGAGAAAAATATTGGTGCAATTTATTTGAGGTGCGGTCTAAAGAAAGAGATTGGAGAGATTTTTTTAAGACTTCGAGAGATTAAGGCCCCTATATACCTCAAAGTGGCGCCCTCATTTTAATTTAATTTATTGATCGCTAACTACATAATAAATCGAAAATTCAAATGTACAGATTGAAGCTAAGGTTCTATAGTTTATTTACAAACAATAACCTCAGTAAAATTTTGTTCGTTGTGCAAAAGTGGCCACTTTTAGCACTTTTGCCAACTACTACTACAACGAACAAAATTTTACTGAGGTTATTGTTTGTAAATAAACTATAGAACCTTAGCTTCAATCTGTACATTTGGAGCCTTAATAGCCAGTAGCGTCTGCAAACAAGCCGTTTTGAAAATTAAATGTGAAATCATTGTAAAGTTTTTTTAAGAAAATGATCGAAATCCTTATTTATTACCATTTTCATTCATTCATTAAAGCGCTCATGGCGGAACTTGACAGACTGATCGTACTTGATCACGTTTGTTAAGTAACGCTCGGTCCGGCCAGGTGTCGAATGGGTGACCGTTAAGTGGCGTTACAATTGAGCACTTCCGTGCTTCGGAGGGCACGTTAAGCCGTCGGTCCCGGCTGTTGTCATCTGATAACAGTCGTTTAGCCAAGTCAGCGGCCTTACAGGCGGCTTGATAAACTCTAACACCAGAGGTGACCACTAATCCTCATACGATGATAATAATAAACCATTTTCAGTTTTGCTGGCTTTTGCCTTTGTACTCTATCAAAATTTTTCTAAATCTGATCGCAAAATAAGAATCATGAAAATCTATTTTTGAATAAAAAATAACAATTTGGCAATATAGTGTGTATACCTCCGTGGTCGAGTGGCTTTGTACACCGGTTTTCGAGGTGTCGCCATCCTGAGGTCCCGGGTTCGATCCCCGGTTGGGTCAATTTAGAGAACGAACTTTTCTGTATTGGCTCGGAGGGTCTAGCCAAAGTAACATTTACAAATTTTCGCTATCGCTTCGCTTCGAAAAATGTATGGATTTGACGTTTTTAATTTCGATTGATAACGAAACCTTATGTCAATCCCATACATGTTTCAAAAGCGAAGCGATAACGAAGATTTGCAAATGTTACTAGACCCCCAGGTCTGGGTGTTTGTGATACCACCGTTGTCTCTGATTTCCATAACACAAGTGCTTTAGCTACTTACTTTGGAATCGGAGCAATGTATGTGATGTTGTCAAATCTTTATTTTTAGTTTTTTTTTAATTTATAGTCTAGACTACAACCTCAAATGGGTGGTACCGATTTGACCCCCTAGCTACTCGACCACCAACCACTAACAAACCTTTTTGTCAACCAAGTCATGTTGAAATTCGCTACATCTAATGCCTTGCCCCTCCTTTTCTACTAAAAAGGGTTCCTTGCAATCTCGCAAGGTCGAACAGTGTGTTTTATTTGATTGCTTGTCTCCCCAGTATTATGGCTTGTGCTTTACAAATATCCTCACTGTAGTGTCAAATTGATAGGGGCTAAGCTTATGACGTTTTTATTCAGGGTCCTTATCCAGTTGATAGCACATTTGACCTTTTCTTTTGGAAAATATTGTTCTGTGTATTTGTTAGGTTTTATCTTTTTTATAAATAAAAATTAATATCTCTCTCTCTCTCTTTGTCTGTTTCTCTTTCTCCTGTACAGTTATTATTCCCACATGATGGTGGGGTCTGCTTTCCGAATTTTTCTTCCCAGTCCGCGAATTGTCTGCGTGAACAATTATTTTTCTATCCCTCGGAAATAGTATTTTTTCTAGATGAAAGGTAACCAATGTCGTTTTTGTGTATGCAGAATTTTATGATGATCAGTTAATTAGTTAAGACGTGAAAGCGTAACAAACAAACATTTATAATTCGACCGAGCCAGCGCTAAGCGCGAGCGAAGCGTTTCCGTTTCTTTAGCTTGGGCATGTATTGTTGACCACACCCCTAAACCACACCAGTGTGGTGTCGTTTACAATTTTTTTTAGGTAACTATACTACTGCCGACTAGTGTAGTGTCGTGGAGAATGCATTATGGATTTTTTTTATTTAACTACAACACTACTGGGCCGATATTCACCTACGACACTACCAGTAAAAAGTAAAAGTAAGTAAAAAATTGCTTTATTCAAATAAACTTAGTAATTAAGCGCTTTTGAATCGTCTATATTTTTCTACCACCCGTTCCAGACTTTTCTAACTGACAAGAAGAACAGAAATAAGAAACGATATTTACAAACTTAAATAATTATACAAGGTGTTACAAAAGTACCCCTAATGCCGAATATGGTATATAGGGACCATCAATCTGAACAACTTTTACCATGGGACCAACTTTGAAAACGCGAAAAAAAAATCAGCTGTTTCATACAAAAATGAATTACGAAAATTTATTTATTTATTATAATAAAATATTTATTATTAAATTATTTATTATATTAAAATATCAAAACGTATGAAACAGCTGATTTTTTTTTGCGATTTCAGAGTTGGTCCCATAGTAAAAGTTGTTCAGTTTGATGGTCCCTATCTACCATATTCGGCATTAGGGGTACTTTTGTAACACCTTGTATAGTAGTGTCGTGTGGAAGAAGGTGAAGTGTAGCATGTCATGTGATTATAAGTAATACTTACGAATGATAATATTAATTGATATTGATAAATGCAAGTTTAGTATTAGAACTTCATTACTATTACAGATACTGTGCTACGGTGGTGTGGTTACCTAAAAAAAGTAAACAACATCCAAGTGGTGTGGTTGATAATATACGAGCTTGGGTAAAAATGCTTTCGTATGTCCGTCCGGCTGTCTCGCTGTCCGGCTGTCCGTCTGTTCTCCAGGGGGCTAATTGTCTAATTTCAAAATCTATCGCAATCGCTTTTATTTGACAGATGGATGTGACACATTGATGCATTCCTTTGGTAAGTTTTTATTTATGCCAAAAAGAAGCATCAATGTGTTACATCTTGAAAGCGATTGCGATAGATTTTAAAATTAGACAATAGAAAGGCAGGTCGCATTTCTCAACCGATTCTAGTGAAATTTTGTAAACAGGTTCTATAATTATATGGATTTTTTGTTCAAAGCCACTAGTTTTAGTAGTTACTTCCGATGTGATCTTAAAAAGGTAATACTATACCGTCATCTTAAACCTGGTGTCTTCTGTACACTCTAATTGGTCACGCGTTGACAGCTACTCTCGTGAAGAGCACCCAAGGTGTTTGATCTTAAGTGTTTGATTCACTCGTCTCCGAGACGAGAAATCTCGAGGACGACAAATGTTGTTTTCGAAACGGGAATACGTAAAAATTGTTACGTTCCCTTTTGTAAATTGGGAAATTTCTCAAGTATGGTGGGCGGGTAATTTGTAATTAGGCACGATGGTGAGATGTGCATGGTTGTTGACTTTCTTCGAATAAAGTACTTATTGCAAAATTTTACTTCATTTGCGTGGATAGATATTTTTAACCCCCGACGCAGCGCAAAGAGGGGTATTATAAGTTTGAAACCTATGTTTGTGTGTCTGTACGAATATTCGTAGTGCCTAAACGGATCAAGCGATTTCAATGCAATTTTTATTAATTTAAAGCTAATGTAATCGAGATGGTTTTTAACTACGTTTTGATAGAAATCCATCTAGCCATTATGGAGATGGTCAACAGCCTGCCGAAACGGTAAAAGATACAGAGGTGGTGCTTTGACTTAAATAATTACCTACACCCTAGGAAAATTTAGGTGCAAAAAAAACAAAAATTAAATTTAAAAAGCTTCAAATAAAACTTCAATTTAAAATTTAAAAATAATATCATCATAATTATCATCAAGTCATAAATAGATCCATGAAAAAATCGTAGACGTCAGGGAACCGCTAAGTAAATGGATTTACATGTAAGCTCGTCAATACCTATCAGTCCAGATATATTGTGATTAGCTTAGGTGTAAATCCATACTTAGCGGTCCCCCGACGTCTACGATTTTTTCATAGATCTATTTATGACTTGATGATAATATGATGACATTATTTTTAACTTTTTAAAAGTAAGCTTTTTTGTATGGGGTTTTTTTTTATTAAAAGTTAACTTTTTTTAAGCAATATTTGCTTGCAATTACACTTCTATAGATTTTAGTTAGCTGGTTATATTAGACTAGAAGATTAAATTTCCGTTAAACTTTCGTTCCGTCAGATTTGTAGTCGGTAGAAGAGTCTTTATCTTTAAGTAACATATCCCAGATGTAGAGGCAAGATCTCTTCGCCATATATTCATCGAAAAGGGAAGTACTTCCGCCATATATTCATCGAAAAGGGAAGTACTTCCGCCGAGCTAGGTGTCAGTGCTCGGGGACCGCGGTCCAACTGTTCAATGTTGGATTTTGTATTTATGCGAAGCGCTTAGAAAACTTCGATATCGTGAACCAGGTCTCCATAAATGTTTGCCTTGATGTTTGTGCGACGTAACGTCTGCGTAATGTTTACTTGTACTTTTCGCTGATCCTGCATTTCTTCATCATTCGTCGATTTGTTTATGTAGCGGTATGATCGCGCCGCTACACCAGACATCTAAACCTTTAAATATTATTTCCTAGAAAACCTGATGAGGAGGGTCTTCAATCAAACACAAATACTTCGCTGACTCCTAATTGGACACGTGTCGGCTCTTGAATCAACAAGCTTTAGGAATAGGGTGGTTAAGTATCATTTTATATACAGAACTAGTGACCGCCCGCGAATTCGTCTGCGTGGGAAGTTTTTTTGCTATCCCTCGGTAACAACGTGTATGCACAATTTCGTGATGATCGGTTCAGTAGTTAAAACGTGAAGGCGTAACAAATAAACGGACTTTCGCTTTTATAATATTAAGTAAGGAAAGGATGAATAAATGATTGAGCTACAACTTATAATAATATGTTTGCAATTACGGATGTTAAGCACCTTTGCAGGGGCGGATTTTTACTTGTTTGACCATTGTTTTTTTTATTTTTTATTTATTCAAAAGGATTACCGACTAAATACATAAAGGTAAAGTTATATAAGAGTACAGTAATTATAGAAAAAAGAAAAACCTCCTTCCAAAAACCTTTAAAAAAACTGCTATAAAAACAGCTTAAAAAAGCGACAGCTCTAAAAATCAAGAAATAATATTCAGATCTGCATAATTACTATTTAAATACGCATATTTGATATTAAAAAAACGTCTTATGAAGTCGAAAAAACATATTTTTACATTTGGTTAAAATCACCTTAAGGGGCTGACATGAGCCAACTAGCGCCGCCAATCGATTTTATTTTATTTATTCTAAATAAGCCCAATTTCTAAAAAAAGGAATCAGTCATGATCTTGTGAATGACGTCTAATGTTTATTGAATAACGTTACAACATTACAAAACGCATTTTTTAAACTATTGCACGCATGCAATAGTTTAAAAACCGGTTTGAACCAACAGTGGCCACTTTTAACAAAATCGCGTTTTAAAACTGTTTGAATGCCTTTTCAAACTGTGTAAAGTTGTTCGATAAATATTAGACGTTATTAACAAAACCTTGACTTATTCCTTTTTTAAGAAATTGGACTTATTTAGAATAAATGCAATAAAATCGACTGGTGGCGCTAGTTGGCTCATGTCAGTCCCTTAAAAGTAAAATTTAAATTTAAATTTAATATTTATTTAATTACGTAGTTGATAATTAATTATAATTTGCCATACCTGCACAAGATGTCTAAGTAGAAAGTACTATTTAAGTTTGAAGTGAAAAAGAAACGCTACGATCACCTGCACAACCGTAGTCTTTCGGTCTACCAAGATCATTTAGTGGAGGTACGTATCTATCAAATTGAAGTTAATATCAAACTAGTCCTTTGGAGCTGTAAAATTACAGATTTCCGGCCAAATAAATTCAAATAAGTTGTCAGATTTGACAGGAACTCTATGAAACTGACAGCTTACTTGGCCCGCCAGACAGAAACTGATTCAGAATTTTGAAACGGAATATCGATACACACATGCGGTATTGCGTCCGTTATATGATATATGTGTATGGTAGGTCCATAGATTTGTATGGAATGATTCCGTTTCGGAATTCCGTCGTGTGGCCAGTCTAAAAGTTAAGGAGACCTAAACCAAAGATTTTAGCTAACAGCCTTTCAGTAATAGCCGTTAAACAAAAAAATGCGACAAAAGGATGACCTTTGGTTTGGTTGGTTTTTATTTAAACCAAACCTCATTTTCTAAGCAGCCATATATCAAACAAGCCCACAATCTGTTCATTCGGTGCTGCGACTTGTAACCCTCGAAAGTCACGTACAAGTGTAGTGAGGGGGCTGCAAGTACCCCGATTGCTACTCAAAGCCCTAATGATTTCATATTGAGCGGTGTAAGGTTGAGTAGGCATGTTTTTAGGGTTCTGTACGCTAAGACGCCTTCCTACCCATTATGTAACTTTGTTGCAATCAACTCTGACAGAAATCGCAGTTACATTGCTGCTATAATAAGAACCAATGTGACAACTATCTTACTTATAGCAGCAATGTAACTGCGGTTTCAATCGAGAATTGTTAGCAACAGAGTTACATAATCAGCCCCCTGAACGGCTCGATACGTTTCTTATTTTTTCTGTGTGCGCTCATTCTTATACAGGATAAGGAGTTATATTAATGAATAATTAGTTAAGGGCTGATTTTTCAACCCAAAGTTAACGGACATAACACAGTTTAAATATTAACCAAATATAATAAAAGTCATACTAAAAATGTGAGACAAATTAATGATAAACATTTTCAATTTGGCGGTATAATACGCTATCAAACGGATAAAGCTTTAATTGTCAATAATACACATTTTAGGGGTTCCGTAGTCAAATCAACAAGGAACCCTTATAGTTTTGCCATGTCTGTCTAACCGTCCGTCCGTCCGCGGCTTAGCTCAGAGGCCCTAAGTAATAGAAATCTGTAATTAAGCATGAATGTTTATATTAATTATGGCAAAAAAGTGGTAGAATAAATATCGAAAAATAATATTTTTTAGTGTATAAACATATACACTAAAAAATATTATTTTTTAGTGTATTTGTTTAATTATAACCGATCCCTAAATCAAAACCACTTTTTGATTTAGGGATCGGTTTGCGAAATATTTAGCTTTAAAGTGCAAAATTTTGCACTTTAAAGCCCAACCAGGTACATGGTTGCTTTTGGTAATGTACAAAAATTCAGGACAGTACATATATAATGAAGTTAAAAGAAAAACTATCACTGCTAGGTAGGCATTACAGTTAACGAGTAACAGTCGATCAACTTACAAAATTGTTTTTATATTTTATTTATGTTGGATAAGTTTTCGTAGAACACATTTCATTTAATAATACTAATAATTGTTCACTTACTTGGCCTTTATATTATATAGGTATTATACTTTATAGTCGTTAGTTGTGTAAAACAGGAAGTAAATATAAGTTTATAGCCATATGGCAGTTGTAATAGGTAAGGAACCCAATAATGCGCGTGGCCTGACACGCACTTAGCCACTTTTTAATTCTAATATTTTTTCCATAACTTCTAACAAACAGTTACAATACTCGTTGCCTTCGAAATCCTGTTAAAAATAAAACAACACGAAATTTTATTTCAACTTCATTCCTCTAAAGAAAGTTCAGAAGTACAAACTAGGAACAAAGGCATTAAATTTCAATCACAACACAATATGTTGACCCAGTTCCCGATACAGACTTGTCTGTAAGGCTTACTGATCACGAGCAACTCTGTCTTGATTGTGACCAAACGCAATTCAATCGCAAATGATGTGATTATTTAATGTTGTAGAAGTATTTTGTTATACACAGTTAGTTTTTAAGTATATCTAAAAATGGAGATTTCAGACCACGTGATTGAAATGGAACAGCTGTTTTTTTTCGCGATTCCGTGGTTGGCCCTATAGTAAATGTTGTTCATTCCCGTGGTCTGAAATCCCCATTAGATTTTTAGATATTCTTCAAAATTAACGGTGTATTAGAAATCGCAAGTAATTGTTATTTTAGTGAAAATTCAGTAATTTAAAATGAAACAGATTTAGCTTTGAAATATTAATATCAATTTAATTTTTATCTATAGGAGTGTAAAAAATCATCAGAAAAAGAATGGCAACAAAAAATAATACATAGCCGTCGAATAATTTCACGCTTTGTAAAAATTGTCTCATAATATGAACCCTAATCTCTTTGAAATTCAATAACACTACTAATAGCCCCAACACAAGTATTTTAAAATTACTTACTGGGGTTGTTTCATTATAATATGCTATTTTGTATGATTTATGTTAGTAAATACATTTATTATTATTTATTTATTACTAGTAGTTTTGAAAGTACTAAAATAATTTATTACATTTCCAATATATTTTTAGTCGTCCGCTCGTTTGTAGTTGCCCTTAAATTCTATTTGCTGGAATAGGTAATAAACTTGGATATTAGTTTTAGAGTGACGTTCAAAAGTGTCAAGTTAGTTTTCCACACGACACTATAATGTTGTTGAAGGGTGGCAATACTTCCATTACACTTAACATCATGAGGAATTTCAGACATTGGAGATGGTTTATTGAGTATTATTTATTTTATTTTATTTATTCTAATTACAACTGCGAATACTGCCACTTGCTTACTATTATGGTTTGTGTATGAAGTATAAATGTTAATGCTAATTCATTATCCTACAGTTTGAAAAACTTTCTTCTTCTTCTTCGTCTTTGTGATCGATTACTTAATAAAAAATATGAGTAAATATTGGATACACACATTAACGGCCTTATCACAAAAGATTTTAAAACACTGTTTAATTTAGACACTGTTTAATTGTGATGCCGTCTCTTTCAAATCATATTGTCAAAAAAGTGACAGTACCACATTTAAACAGTGTCTAAGAAAATACTTGTTGAACAGTGTTCTAAAATCAATACAACAATCAATACAATTTTGTTTTATGGAAATCAGACCTCAACTTACCACAGACACCTCGCCAAAAGCGTTTTGTGAATCCTTACTTCCTTACTAATATAATAAATGCGAAAATCCGTTTGTTTGTTTGTTACGCCTTCACGTCTTAACTACTGAACCGATCATCATGAATTTTTGCATACACGTTGTCAGGGGTACAGAGAAGGACATAGGGTACCTTTCATCCGAAAAAATAAGTGTTCCCGAGGGATAGCAAAAAGACTTTCCACGCAGATGAAGTCGCGGGCTGTCGCTAGTATTTATCATATTTTTTTTAAATGAAAATTATTACACTAAACCCTAAACACTTACGGCCTTACCACAAAAGATTTTAAAACACTGTTTAATTTAGACACTGTTTAAATGTGATACCGTCTCTTTCAAATCATATTGACAAAAAAGTGACAGCATCACATTTAAACAGTGTCTAAGTTAAACACTTGTTGAACAGTGTTTTAAAATCTTTTGTGGTAAGGCTGTTAAGGTTTACTATTCTTTCTATTTCAAAGAGTTAAATAAACACCATGTGCCAAATATGGCAACAATGCTTGCAGAACCATTCAAATAGCTGTCTTCATTTCCTCTCAGAGAAAAGCTAATAATTTGTTCAGCAACGACACAACAGCCTGCGAATGACTTCCTACCTTTCTCGCTGCTTCCGGTAACGGAGGAACGACAAGTATTGTAGCTTAGATGCGGCATTTAAGTTAAAATGCTATAGTTGCAAAAAAACGCATTACTTAGTGAATGCCAAGCACACAATTATGGTTCAGTACCAAGCTCTATCAGATATTTCGCTATCGAAATCGTTTTTCTCTTTCACTTCCATTAACGACCTGAGTGGTGCAGTGGTCAACATGCCGGTCTACCACGCAGAGATCCCGGGTTCGATTCCCGGCCGGGCAGAAATCGAAATGATGAATTTTAATTTCTGTGACGGGTCTGGGTGTTACTATGTATAATAAGTATATATTTAAAAAAGTATATAAGTTAGTATATCAGTTGTCTAGCACGTATTATAAGCTTTGCTTAGTTTGGGGCTAGATGGCGCTGTGTGCAATTGTCCAAGAATTTATTTATTTATTTATTGACTGTGAGCAGTATATACCATAAGTATTCAATAGCAAAAACAGGTTGCGAATCGCAGTTGCGAAAACGGCCGAGGGGTGGTTTCAACTCATGGTAAAGCTACAGTACATACTTACCCTTCCTAGCATAATGTAGAGTTCGAAAAGTGTGCACCTCTTGCAAAATGTACAATACGCCAAATATACAATTCGCAAATTGTACAATAAGCAAAATGAACAATAAGCATGTACAATAAGCAAAATGTACATACAGTACATACTATTACGTAATTTTATAATTTTTCGATGAGTGTTCAAAATACAAGTCGCAGATTGCATACATCGCTGGTATGCAATCTTTTTGCAATTAATATTATTTCTTTGTAAATTATGATCGTCAATATTTATTATTATACTTACATAATAATTAAGTTAATGGTTTACCATGGGCCCTATTTTTGCAAGGCAGTTAATTGTTACAATTTTATTGACAATACGCACTTCGAAGATTAAGTCTCCGAAGTTTGCATAAAGAAAAATCAGAAATTATTTTATGTGATAGAAGTTTATGTATTGCAGGAAAAATAAAACGATGTCTCACTATACTACTAATTTTTAATTACGTATAATTTTTGATTATTAAGTTTAAATAAGTATCAATAACGAGCAAAAAAATTACGTTTGTTGTATGGGAGCCCCTAAAAATATTTACTTTCTTCTGTTTTTTAGTATTTGTTGTTATAGCGGCAACAGAAATACATCATCTGTGAAAATTTCAACTGTCTAACTATCACGGTTCATGAGGTACAGCCTAGTGACAAACGGACAGACAAACAGCGGAGTCTTAGTAATAGGGTTCCCGTTTTACGCTTTGGGTACAGAACCCTTTTTTTTAATTTTATTTGTATGCTGAAGAAAATGCATTTACGCATCCCCCCCCCGCAGGTGAGCGAGGGGTTCATATGTGGGACTCGCCAGGAGGGGACCGCAACATTCAACGTTGCGACTTCCTCCACGATTGTGGAGCCCTAAAAATATATATTTATTTAAATCAACTTAATCTCGTATCTACATCTCGTATCTCTCGTGACCCGCAGGCTGCTCAGCCTCAATCGCCCAGACCTCCGGATAGTTGTAGGTACACTTACAGGTAGGAAACAGCCGCCCACGTGATCCTGGAGTGCGTGGGGCTGGCCACACAACGGGCAGAAATCCTCACAGAGGTGAGGTCGCTCCTAGAAGCCTGTGAACGCCCCAGGAGGCTTCTGCGCTTCTGGAAGGAGCTGGGATGGCTCGATTAGCCATACCGATGCTATGAGGTTTCACGCATAACGGACCAAATTGGTCTAAATGCGGAGAAAAGTGCCCACCACCAATACCAATACCTAGTGGCGCATGCATGCATCCGCATTCCTCTTGTTAAGTCGTGGACGATGGTACCCTTATCTTTCCTTCCTTCCAATCTTCCAGTAGGCAGTATTTTCTGTCGTACTCAAAGTGTACGACATTCAAAAATTGGATTTATCCAATCATTTCAGGATCCGGCTACCTAACATAACCCAAAATGAACCTAATGAATACGTGAAAACAAATTTTCATATCGCGATATACTAGACTACAGCGCCATCTAGTATTTAGTAAAATTGTATTCTAACTGTTACAATCGACTCTACAGTGTGCTACTACTTTTCTATTTGCAAAACGGTTACAGTCATACTTTTATTTTTAAACTGCTTAAACTTTTTGCATATTTTTTTTTTAAATCTGCTCAGATACCTATTTTATTAAATAAAATGTTATTAAGTGAAATAAGCCAGATTGTTGATATTCTTTGAGCTTGCAAAATCCTCGTAATTTAGTTACCGACCAAATCTCAACGGAATTTATTATTTAACTAACTGTCTAGTCACTTAATCTAATCCCTAAAATAATTTAGCTTTCTAGTTAATTCCAGTTTGTTTGAAAAGATTGTGAATTTGGATTTTCATTTAAAGACTTAGCTTTAATATTATTTAATAATGAACAATAATCTTGTATTTTATAAATCGAGAGCAATTATTTTTTTCTAGATAGAGACAAAATAAATCGAATCGAACAGCTGTAATTTAATTGTAAATAACACAGATTTTAGTTAAATTTACAGTTTGTAAAGTCCTTGGAGTCTTCGGTCTAAAAATAATAAAAAAACAATCTGCCTAGATCGCTCTCATTTGTTGGCGCAGCTTCGGTACGCCATCAGAATGATGGCGGCTTCCGGTATGTTTTCAGTATACGCGGTACCTACTTAAAGCATACCAAAGGTTAAAATAAATTGTGATGTATTAGTTATACATGAAATGTAAGTAATGGAAGAGCGGAGTCCCCTGGTACAGGCATTTTTTGCTTAAAAGGAGACTACGGCTACTAACTACTGTCATGTAAAACTTTTTTATCGAAATAAATTTATTATTATTAGTGGACGTCTATATTTCAATAGATCGTTCCTGATTTGTCGGCGCAGCAGCGGCGCGTCATCAGCTCGGTACAGATTCAGTATCGAATCTGAACCGTACCGATGCTGCGTCGACATTTTTTTTATTTATTGTCACAAAATCCACAGCACTTAAAAATTAACAGTAATTATAATCTTACAAGTTTTGCTTACTGCCAATAACGGATTTACATTTTATTTATTAAATTTATTGAATGAGAAAAGGGCTCTACAAAGGTGGAGTTTACACAGTTACACGATCGACCACAAATATTATGTTGAACCTAAAAATCTAGAATCTTCCTTTAGAAGGTCCAAAATGTATGGACTAAAAATCCAAAGTTTTAGTCGGCCTATCACCCTTACGCAATAAATGCAAACATATTATTATTTATTTCACGTAAGATTCATATAATTTCTAAGGTTTTCGCGCGTACAGTTCATTAAAAAAATGCATTTTTATAAAATTCCGAGTGGGTAATTTCATAAAAATATGAGCAGCCTTTTTGCTTAAGTCCTCCCGTGACCACGGCCCCTGGAAAGGTGTCAAATTCAAAAAACTAATAAATCCAAATTAAATCATTCTAAAACCACACCTAAATTAATAATATACGCGCTGTAATCCGTAAAAAGTGTTTTATTTCTAAAGATTAAAATAATATTTTACAAAACTAACAAACCGCATTCAAAGATTCAACTGCTACACTATCTGAAAATCTGAAAGTTATCGAATACATAATCGAGTAATCGATTCCTAGTAGAGCAATCGATTCAGGAACAATCGATGTCTCGGCATCGTACCGTGTTAACAGCGTGTTATTTACGGCGCGGGATCAGCTCAATAATTCAGGGCTACCTAACTGTGGGGCGCTATTTTGAAAGTTGAGAGAAAACGGTTTTTGTAACATTTATGAGGTAGAATTTTATTAACAGCTTGCTTATTGGTGAATTTTCTTTATAGGAGGCCTAACAGCTGTCAACAGCTCCGCAAATACATATAATTTTACTAATCTTACTGAAATCAATATAAAAAAACTGTTAAGAGCGAGTTGGACTCGCGCACCGACGGTTCCGTGTTCCGTACCATCATTCTGAAGAAGTTTACTATTTGGAGACACCGTTTTATTTTTCCTGTAATATTTACATTAACTTCTATGACATAAAATAATTTCAAATTTTTCTCTATGCAAACTTTTAACTGATTTTTTTATAAACCACTCGACATGTTTCTCTATCGATAAATACGAGTGTTATTTCACCCCCAAACTCGATTAAATTTTGGCACTTGAACGGATTTATCGTTATTACGGTGAGGCGCAGCGATGTCGTTTTAAGTAAATTACATCAATGCAAGTTTGCACTTAATAAGACTGAACTTGATTGTCACACAATCACCGGCCGCAATCTGAGATTAAAAACTATATTGGAACACCTGTGGCTTACCATGAGTTGATGCAAAGTGTTTTTGCTACAGTAAACTATCGTTTTCTCTCTTTCACTCGCATTGACTGTGAGCAGTATATCCAATAGTTTGCGGTAGCGTCAACAGTTTGCATCAACTCATGGTAGGGCCACTGGCTTCAAATTTTGCCGTGGCTTTATCTCTTTTTGCTGCTCAGAAACAGCATTGGCTAGAGAGAGAATACCGCTCGGCGACGACCGTTTCAGTGTGGGAAAAGAGATAATTATAGCTAGAAATATTAGTTGTTAGGATTACGGTGGGATGGAGCTGGTATATTTGAATAGTCGATTAAAACTTATAAACAAATAAAGAGAAAAAAGAGCAATGGGAACATGACTGGTGCTGGGCGGGCCAAGAAGAAAACTTAGTAAACTCCTGACGCATAATCACTACCATCGTCGGATGCCTTACAGAAGTAAGTAGTAATTATTTTAATTGTTCCCTACATCAACAGAACTGATTGTACACACGACAGCACGTCAGGTTATACAGTTAAACTGCGAAAACAGTTTTTATTACGTATTGCATAAAGGTCATCTCAAGGTCAACATGTATAGTCTGAGGTGCCGTCGTGTGTACATTGCAGGACATACGCCTTTCCCGTGGGAGGAAGTTGCCATACTCACCAAACTTGGCAGACGGGTTGAAGATCATAGTGTTGGACCTTTTTTTACGGCCGGATGCGTTTGAAAATTTCTAAGTTGGCCGTGACAAGAGAAGGACGTTCTTCAAAACAAGGATCTTGATGACACCCCAAAGTGTCAGAGAGTTGATGCTATTCTACTCTCTCTTGAATATGAATTCACCAGTAACATCTGCTTTCCAATTCCAGAATATTCTCCCCGCAGACCATGGACAAACCACTCGGCGTAAATTTGAAATCGCATTTGCGACTGCAAACACGAATCGCATCTACGCGAACGATGTTTAATCACACGAGGCCTCGCTTTGCTCACATATTTGTGTATGTACAGCTATTGATTGTATCTGGGTTTTTGTCATTTGTAAGTACCTGTACTTTTTCAGGTATAAAAGTTTTGGTTTTATGTTGAAATAAAAATTGCTTTCGATTTTAGTCTAGGTTTTTTGTAAATAACAGGTGTAAGCTTAACCGTTGAGGATTTGGACGACTCCATCTTTAAACATAAGCCTCTCGTCTCCGTCTTAACGTCATTTACTTTTGAAAGTTGCTTAGATTGAAGCATAGCTTATTTTTTTTATTTTGTTCGTGGTGAACTTTATACATTTTTAAACATTTTAAAATTAATCGTTGTTTAAAGTCTAATCAGCCGATCTTTCATCATCATCTTTCTCATTTCGAAACATATCCGACCTTCTTCCTCGCAGAATGACGAAGTCATAACACTAATATCTTTTTTAATATTCCCTCGTTGCGCACACGTCACCTTTAATCCAAAGTACGTGAGATCGACACCATTCATTTTTCACTAATACGACTACCAAGATAACAAAATAACAAATAAAAATCTGGTGAGTTCGACATACAATGCACTGTTTGTTCCAAAGCGTTTGTAATTGTTGCTATAAAAGCGAGCAATATACGTTAAAATGCGTGATCGTTCCGCTTTAGCCACGATTTTAGACGTCGGCCATTTTTCACCTGCTCCCGTGACGTGGCTAATGAAAGCGTTTTTTCGGACGATTTTTCATCGGTTATGTCAGGAGATACTGGGCTGACTGTTACACCGTGGCGTAACGTTTGGAATTTATTTCTTTACTTTCAACAGGATTGATATTATAAGGTCTGACAACGGTCCCCGTAGCGTATGAACATTTGCATCACTAGTTAATTACAACAATAATAACGGAATTAATTATTTATTTATTAACTAAGTACATACAGGCACAATTCCGGTTCCCGGTTTTGTGTCGGCATGTAGCAGCTCTGCTACCAGTCGAAACCACGGTCTCGGCAATTATATCTAAATAAATAATGACTAAAACTAGCACTTACAGTCTTAGCTGTTCACGTTCCACGCGTGGTCATGTCCACGAGTTGGCTGGCGAGTCACACACACTCGAACAATTTTCCTAATCTCAACCCACCCGGGTGGCCACCCAAAACCCCGATGAAAGCACTCTCACACAAGGTTTATTGAAGTCACGATGCAACATCGGACGCCGCCATTTTACACAATATTACACGACAATGTTCAAGCACTTAAATTACCTTAGGAGCGCACAATTAATAGTTCAAAACGCACTCACTTAATATTAACAATAAACAGTTCCATATGATAATAATTATGTCAATTCGTTCGTTGCAATTTCCCTACGCCGGAATCTATTTAGATTTCGAACGCGTACTACCGGCGTCCATCGCCAGTTAACAATCCGGCCAAAGTACACATCAAAACGCAAAACCAAACAAGTACTCGGGTTGATCCGTCAACCCCGACTGTAATACTCATCTACACACAGTAATTACAACAATTTTCACCATCAAACACTAAAACCACCGCCATTATCAAAAAACGTGCACCAACTGTATTTGACAGATTAAGGTAATTCCCGACAACCTCGCACAGACTGTATTGCCATAGCGAGATGCCAACTTTGCGAGGCCGCGCCGCTTGAGGGCGCTCTGAACGCTATTTAATCTTAAACATTATTTAGGTACATTATTTATGCAAAAACAAAACAACTTTTCCATGGTTTGTCCACGTATCGTACCAATAGACGTCCGATATAGATGTAAGAATGTCATTTAAGGAATATTATGCAAAATGCAGTTCTGTCATTCCATTTTCTGTGGGTTGGAGATATTTTCAGTGTGATTTTCTGGGTTATTGACATTATTAGAATAAACTGTGTCGGGATTTACACCATGTACCTGTTTATTTTGGCGCCATGGTCACGGAATAACGGATCGGAGCCTCAAAAATAAACAGGTACATGGTGTAAATCCCGACATTGATTATTCTAATAATGATTTTCTGGGGTTCTGGGACACGAATTTGTACAATATTTTTTTGCCTTGTTTCCTATATACGTAAAATAATTTGTGTTAAAATTGCAAATGTATGACTTCTATCAAAACTTTCGCGTGGCATGTGTTGATACGTAATGTTAGTGTTACGTGCGGTGGTAGTTGGAAAAACTGGTCGATGGTGGACGAAGACTCCATCGCAGAAGAGGAGGCGTCTTCAGTCAGCCCGTGACCACGGGCGATACTATTCGGTCGAAACGTCTGGAAAATCGGTAGGTGTGAAAATACCTATCATTAAAAACGTAGGTACCTACCTATTTCTCGCCTGTTTGTTTGTCTGCTTGTAGCAATTGACGAGCTTTTGTATCCTTACTATCTTTACTAATATTATAAATGCGAAAGTCCGTTTATTTGTTTGTTACGCCTTCACGTCTTAACTACTGGACCGATCATTATGAAATTACACGTTGTCAGGAGTACAGAGAAGGAAATAAAGTACCTTTCATCTCAAAAAAAATTATTGTTCTCGAGGTATAGCAAAAAACTTTTCACGCAGACGAAGTCGCGGGCGGTCGCTAGAAATAAATAAAAAAAGTTGTGTAACTATGTTTTCCGATTAAAAAAAAACATTATTTATTACAACACTTGTATAAGTGTACAATTGAATAGGTAAAGTAAGGATTGGTTCGCTACTGTGTGATACAATGACAGTTTACTAGTTCAATATTTCAAACGTTTCGTATACAAGTCATCGTTGATAATGACGTTATTAGTAGCTTCTGGAAAAACAATGATATTTTCTAGTCGACCCGATTTATAGTCGCTTCAATAAATAAATTATTGTGATGTGAACTTCCATATTTTTAGGGTTCCGTACCAAAATGGTAAAAATGGTGCGACTCAGTCTGACTGTCTGTCACAGCCGAATATTTCAAGAACTACTAATGCAGAATGCAACTGTTTTTGACTTTTGATGAAAAATGTTAAAAAAAATACCGATTTTGTGACGAAGCCTGCTTTTTTTAATCCACTACGGATAAGTGCTTGACCTTCATCTCACCTGACGTTAAGTGATGATAAGGCTGAAGGTGGAAGCGTACTACACCCGGAATCCTCAGCACTGAGGAACTGGCTATCTTACCTCCAAATGCCGAAACACAACAATTTTGCTGTCAAATTAAATTGCTTTTATGGCGTCAGACTTAGGTAAGATGGTGGT
Source organism: Catoptria pinella (assembly GCA_963556745.1). Taxonomy (NCBI): domain Eukaryota; kingdom Metazoa; phylum Arthropoda; class Insecta; order Lepidoptera; family Crambidae; genus Catoptria; species Catoptria pinella. The sequence continues at coordinate 1,483,153 of OY750782.1, read as the reverse complement.
AGCTAGCCAGGCGCACTTGAAGTAAGTCATACTACCAATCAAACCGAGTAAAATGTACCCCCCTACTGGGAATCGAACCCGGGACCCCTGAGTCTTGCACGGGTGAGCGAACCAGAAGACCACAGAAGCGGTTAAAACGGTGCTTACTTGGGCGTGCCCAGAGGACGAAGACCAGTTGGCCAACCCAAGTACCGCAGGATGGACCAAGTCGCCAAGGACCTGCGTAAACTCCTAGAGGCTAGCGATTGGCAAGAGATCGCGCAAGACAAGGAGCAGTGGCGTCATCTTGTGTTGATGACCAAGACTAAGGAAGACTCGGAGTAAGTTCTAATATAACTTTGTAGAACCAGCATTTCGATGCACATTAGAAGAACTTTTGCTTAAAAACTCCCAACCATTTTACCCTAGCGTTCAAAACTAACCCTCAACCCTCGTACCCCTTTTCTTCAACCCCAAGCCCAGCAGATAAAAAGTACCCGACGTGAAATTAATACGTCGTCTACCAATCTCCGAAAAATGTCCGACCCCCAGTTATATAGTGGCCGTTGAATATTTCATTGGGGCCCGTCCCCAATGGGTCAAAAAGGTCAACTGTTGTCCTTATCCTATTTCGAAAGGTCATTTGTCAAACGTCACCGCTCCGAGTTGGGAAAAGTTGGTAATGTGGAAGTGTAAGTAAATTATACGGATAGTGTTAAAAGGACCGACGATGAGAGATTAGGGTTAAGCTTTATTCACTACTTTGGAGGTACCTGTGGATATCGGTGAAAAAATATGAAAGTTATGTTTATTCAATGAACAATTCTTAAATGGTTAACACGATCGATTAAACCCAAATTATCATAATAATTGTTTTAATTGATAGAAAAAATTCAAGGTGCAAATTGAATTCCTTCAAAAAGCACAGAATTTGTTTTCAATTTAATTTACACTTTACAACATAATAAAGACATTTTTTGTAAAAATCTTTTCTAAAAATAGCGTTTCACTTTTTAATTCAATTTGCTAACTCGTGTTATTTCCAAGAACTTATTTATTTCAGTCCTATCTAGGATATTTAAGTTAAGGGGCTGACATGAGCCAACTAGCGCCGCCATTCGATTTTATTTTATTTCTTCTAAATAAGCCCAATTTCTTAAAAAAGGAATCAGTCAAGCTCTTGTGCATGACGTCTAATGTTTATTGAATAACGTTACAACAATACAAAATACGTGCAATAGTTTAAAAACGGGTTTGAACCAACAGTGGCCACTTTTGACAAAATCGCGTTTTAAACTGTTTGAATGCCTTTTCAAACTGTGTAAAGTTATTCAATAAATATTAGACGTTGTTGACAAAACCTTGACTGATTCCTTTTTTAAGAAATTGGGCTAGTTGGCTTATGTCAGCCCCTTAAGTTACTGGACTCACTTAACAGATTTGATAAATAAACTTGCTCCTTCAATGAATAACTGTAGGGTACTTAATCAATAGCATATTGGCTCTGTGTGAGGTGCGGGACAAATAGAATGCATCAGTCTTTGTAAAATTACTCTTTGGTGCATCTATTTCAATAAAGCTGTGTATACATGGGTTTTCTACTTCTCTACCTGATTCGAAAATATTTTTTGATCATAATAATAACATTTTTATTTTATTTTGAGATTTTGGTATTGACAATGCTATTTTTATATAAGACTAAATAATATACTACAAAAAAATACGACTCGCACCACATCATGTTCTCGGACGGGAATCGAACCCGCGACCTTTGGATATCCGGTCCAATGCTCTGACAGCTGAGCTACCGAGTCACTAGTGGGAATTTCTTCTAGTATATCAACTCTCACTTTTCAAAAGGAATTACCACGACATTGGTGCGAGTCGTATTTTTTCTAGTATATTATTTAGTATTATATAAAATAGTCTTATAACAGAGATTTTGCAAAGGAACAGTTTATAAACCTAGGGAATAGAAAGGCCTGCGTTGTGCAGTGGACTTTAAAAGGGTGGTATCACGATGATGACCCAGTCTTTATCACCATCATCAATGTCCGTACGACATCCATGATCCACTGCTGGGCACATGACTCCCCCAATCGCCTCGTCTATTATAAGGCCAGCCACGTACAGACGGAATCCGATTCGGAATTCCAAAACAGAATATTAGTAAGTCACTATTAGTTTGTATGCATGTGCCAATTTGAATATTATTTTCTTAAGTTTTATTTAATTTGAATTTATAAGTAAAAAAAATAATGTTTCAAATTTCCATGGTTTTTGACGTTATTAGAATAAACTATATCGGGATTTACACCATGTACCTGTTTATTTTTGAGACTCCGATATTTCGGCGCAGTTGCATGCGCCATGGTCACGGAAGAACTGTCGATTGTTGCGTGCGGGTAGATGTTATTGGCAGACAAATCGGTCTACCCTCCGTCTAAGTCTTTTATTATTACGTTCGATACCGGTACCACTGTCTGCAAACTCACTACTCACTCGAATCTGTTCACGACACACGACACTCACTGTATCTGTACGCGAAACGGCGCTTTTACATTTCATGTTGTTTTTACACAAACGGATTACGGGGTTCCAAACACACGACAATTTAAACCCATCTTCACGATTGAAATTTTTGTATTTGGTAATTTCAATCGCTTCTCTGACCATTCTTGGTATGTAGTGGCGTTCTGTTGAGATAATCTGAGGGTTATGAAACTCGATCCAGTGATTTGTGTCCGAATGAATTAAATGTTCAGCGATGGCCGATTTTTGCGTATCGTTGTTTTTGACCGCTTTTATGTGCTCCTTTATACGGCATGCTATTGTGCGTTTAGTTTGGCCGATATATGAACTACCACAACTGCAGTCGATCTTATAAACACCAGGTTTCTCCAAAGGAAAACTATCTTTCGGGGACCGTAGACATTGCGATACCTTTTTCAACAGAAGTCAGTTACCCCCTACCATGAAAACTCATCCCAAACTCGAACGGTGGTAAACTTGTCTAATGTCAACTTGTCTGACACTGCATTGTCAGTTCTCGAAAGAGGGATGAATTTTGCCATCACACCTAGACACATTCCCTATGAGGATGTAATTGGATCGGTCGAAGAAGGTATCAGACGTAACAAAATACCATCAATTGATGCGGACACTTTGAGGCAAGATATTGCCGTCACATTACGTCATGCAAAACCACCACGGCCGAACGTTACAGCTTCGGAGTTGGCTGCACTTAACGAACTACGGAGAGACCAAAACATAATAGTGTTAAGAGCAGACAAAGGGAATGCAACCGTAGTACTGAACGCATCTGAGTATGACAACAAGATCCTAGAGCTACTCAGTGATGACAACACATACAAAAAGGTAAATTACAACCCAACAGCGAGAACAGATCGGAGCACACGCACGCTGATAATGGAATGTTCTCACGTATTAGACGATGATATTGTCAAATATTTGCTACGCCCCAGGAACGTCCAGCCTCCTAAATTATACGGTTTGCCTAAAGTACACAAGCAAAACGTGCCATTACGGCCTATTGTGAGTCAAATAGGTTCACCTACATATGAATTGGCGAAGCATGTTTCTAATGTACTACAACCGTTAGCAGGACAAACGCCGTCATACGTTAAGGACTCCCGCCATCTCGTTGACATTCTGTCACACACTAAAGTCGAGAAGAATGAGTTGATGGTCAGTTTCGACGTAGAATCGCTCTTCACCAATGTACCAGTGGCTGAGTGTCTCGAAATAATAAAGGTAAAGTTACATAACAATGATATCCCGATGGAATATGCCAGATTGTTGGATCACTGCTTGTCGAAGAATTACTTCATTTATAATGGTCAGTACTACCTTCAAGTAGATGGAGTAGCTATGGGCAGTCCAGTAGCTCCAGTGGTAGCCAACCTCTGGATGGAACATTTTGAAGAACAAGCCCTCGCGACTGCACCTGCCGAGATCAAACTATGGAAAAGGTACGTTGATGATGTTCTCTGCATAATGAAGGAAAACAAACAGGATGTTGAAGGTTATCTGGCATATTTAAACAACATTCATCCGAAAATAAAACTAACCTGTGAGATGGAGGCAGACAGAAGCTTAGCATTCCTAGATGTCAAGATTAAGGTGCGTGTTGACGGTACGCTCAGCCACTCTGTATACAGAAAACCTACACACACAGATCGCTACCTCAAAGCTACTTCGCATCATCATCCTGGACATCTAAACTCTGTAGTGGCATCACTAACAAACCGTGCATATGATCTTTGTGATGATGAAAACCTGCACAATGAGTTACAACACGTGCGGCATGTCCTACAAAGCAATGGATATTCAGGAAAGCTTCCACCGAGACACAAGAAAAAGCACCAGTTACAGAGGCAGGAAGTAGATAGACAGCCGGTATTTTTACCATATGTAAAGGGAGTGACGGATAAGGTCTCAAATATTTTAAAAAAGTACGCAATAAAAACTATCTTCACTCCTTTGAAAAAGGTATCGCAATGTCTACGGTCCCCGAAAGATAGTTTTCCTTTGGAGAAACCTGGTGTTTATAAGATCGACTGCAGTTGTGGTAGTTCATATATCAGCCAAACTAAACGCACAATAGCATGCCGTATAAAGGAGCACATAAAAGCGGTCAAAAACAACGATACGCAAAAATCGGCCATCGCTGAACATTTAATTCATTCGGACACAAATCACTGGATCGAGTTTCATAACCCTCAGATTATCTCAACAGAACGCCACTACATACCAAGAATGGTCAGAGAAGCGATTGAAATTACCAAATACAAAAATTTCAATCGTGAAGATGGGTTTAAATTGTCGAGTGTTTGGAACCCCGTAATCCGTTTGTGTAAAAACAACATGAAATGTAAAAGCGCCGTTTCGCGTACAGATACAGTGACTGTCGTGTGTCGTGAACAGATTCGAGTGAGTAGTGAGTTTGCAGACAGTGGTACCGGTATCGAACGTAATAATAAAAGACTTAGACGGAGGGTAGACCGATTTGTCTGCCAATAACATCTACCCGCACGCAACAATCGACAGTTCTTCCGTGACCATGGCGCATGCAACTGCGCCGAAATATCGGAGTCTCAAAAATAAACAGGTACATGGTGTAAATCCCGATATAGTTTATTCTAATAAAGTAAAAAAAAGGCGATAGTTGCCCCTCATGTTTGCTGTGCCCTAGCAGGGCGTCACTTGTACTATCCTACCAATTTTGTAACATCCTTTCAACTTGTGACTTGCAAATAAATAAATAAATAAATATCGATATTGTATGGCAATACCGAACGGAAAAACTACCACATGTGTGTTAGGTTCATAGGTTTGTATTGATTAGCTGCGTTCGCAATGATTCCGTTTCGGAATTCCGAATCAAAATTCCATCTGTATGTGGGGCAGATATGCAGACACAATCTGACACCGCTTCTGACGGACACAGACCTATTTCACAATCCCTATGACAGTAAACTTTCATATTACTCCAAGGGACAGTCACGTCCCAATTTACATAATTGCATCACGTTCTCATATAAATTTTATCTACGTGCTGCTTTTGCTTAAATAAATAATAATAATTAAAGACAATAATTTAAGAAGAGTTATTAAAAGTGTTGAGAGATGCGGTATTTACTTTATATACTTTTGTACTAAAAATGATATTTTTATCAACCAAAAACTAATAAATGGGATGCAAACATTTATATTAACGCATTGGAAAAGGAAAAACACAATACATAATGGCAACACTCACTAGCAAATACATATTCTTTGTTTATGCAATTGACATGAATTTGAAAACGTCGAAGTATTATTATCTTAAAAAAACGGAAAATTAAAATAAATAGTTTATTTTGTCAAACAAAAAACATTGTCACCAATCTGTATATTATAGTAGCTTCCTAAATCCAACCAATAAAATTAGTCCGTTGTGCTCCAGATGTTTTAGAGATGTAACACTAGTTCAAATTTTATCGATATTATTCAGAAACTTTTTTGTCTTTTTATTTTTTTAATTTTGAGATTTTAACATTCGCAATGCTATTTTTACATAATACTAAATAATATACTAGAAAAAATACGACTCGCACCAGATCATGTTCTCGGACGGGAGTCGAACCCGCTACCTTTGGATATCCGGTCCAATTTATTTATTTTATTTATTTATAAATCTTTATTGTACAAATACACAAAGTAAGGTACAAACGGCGGACTTAATGCTAAAAGCATTCTCTACCAGTCCAATGCTCAGCATACAGTCAACAGCACATCAGACTATACATGTTGACCTTGCGACCGTTTTAATGCCGTACGTAATGAGAGCTATTTTCGTAGTTCAACTGTTTAACTCACCGTGCTGTCATGCGTACATTAAACAAATATTATTCGATTATGAAATAAATGGGCATCTGCAATAAATAAATTTTTTGATTGGTACTTATTATCGAATAGATAAGTCGTAGTCGACATCGATATAATTATGTCGACCATTTCCCTTCCCTATGCTTTATCGAGTCCCAGCTAATCAGCATTTTATACTGACGTATTATTATTGCTGTACGTACTTACATTCTTCTGGGTCAAACCTCGCCCCCTATTTACTGTCAGGATTTTTCTATCATTATTTACTAACTAATGAATACAATGTGTTTTATTATCATTAGATATTATTATTATAAAATGTGTTAGCAATTAAAAGAGAGATTAAGGTCTCAGTACACGTGACTGGTTTTTTTTAAGTCCCGGACGGAACGGGGCGATTTCTTGCCATCTTTGCATGTAAAAATATACGTGTCGAGTACACGGATGGGACGGGACGGGGGAAAATGTATGGTGCATAGTACGTCTCCGTCCCATCTGAGGTATTTTCCCTTCACGTATACAGAGACCTTAAAATACAAAAACTATCGATGTCGAATTGTCGACCGTTTCACATCCCGCCTTTATCGAGTTGGAGCCAATCGGCGCTCCATACTGACGTATTGCTGTACATTCTTCTGGATCAAGTCTGGGCACCTATTTATTTCCAGGGCTAAAGCCTAGCTCTCCCGAATGCACAAGTAATTTAAGTGGTTTCTGTGAAAAGTATTGGCTGGCGTTAAAAATATTCCGATTTGCATTTGGAGTTCTGCAGTTTGAGGAAATTGGCAAAAATTTAGAAGTATATTCAGTTTATGTAGTAGTAATTAGTTTATGACGACCTCCGTGGTCGAGTGGCTTTGCACACCAGTTTTCAAGGTGTCGCAATCTCTGAGGTCCCGGGTTCGATCCCCAATTTGCTCAATTTAGAAAATTAACTTTTCTATATTGGCTCAGGGCTGGGTGTTTGTGGTACCACCGTTGTCTCTGATTTCCATAACACAAGTGCTTTAGCTACTTACTTTGGAATCGGAGCAATGTATGTGATGTTGTCAAATATTAAATAAAGTGATACCCCTTGTACTTTTAATTGTTTTATAAATAGTTAAATATGTCTGGTAGTAAGCAGGTTACTTTCGGAGCAAAACAAGGTTGGTCACACTGCACTCATGTCGCTACCTCATCTTTTCGACGTTCCCACTAGTGACTCGGTAGCTCAGCGGTCAGAGCATTGGACCGGATATCCAAAGGTCGCGGGTTCGATTCCCGTCCGAGAACATGATCTGGTGCGAGTCCTATTTTTTCTAGTATATTATTTAGTATTATACTAGGTGTTACAAAAATACCCCTAATGCCGAATATGGCATATAGGGACCAAAAAACTGAACAACTTTTAGAACAACGCGATTTCAGAGTTGGTCCCATAGTAAAAGTTGATCAGTTTGATGGTCCCTATACATGGTGTTACAAAAATACCCCTAATGCCGAATATGGTATTTAGGAACCATCAAACTGATCAACTTTTACTATGGGACCAACTCTGAAATCGCGAAAAAAAAATCAGCTGTTTCATACAAAAATTAAAATCGAAAATATCAATATGTATGAAACAGCTGATTTTTTTTTTCGCGATTTCAGAGTTGGCCCCTTAGTAAAAGTTGTTCAGTTTGATGGTCCCTATATACCATATTCGGCATTAGGGGTATTTTTGTAACACCTTGTATACCATATTCGGCATTAGAGGTATTTTTGTAACACCTTGTATAAAAATAGCATTGTGAATGCTTATATCTCAAAATTTCAAATATTTATCCATGTGGTAAAGAAGACAGATGGTGAAATAAATTCAGATAGCCTAGTAACTATAAAATTTATCTCAATACCCACTAAAATCAAAACCACACACTGAAAACCTCAAAAACTAAGCTTCGAAAAACTAATAATTGCTTATAGAACCCTTCTATTAACTTCATTAGGTACTCAAACGCACTCGATCGACAATAACTCAAGCGTCGACCTTTAATAGGTCGATTCGGCAAACAAAAGCGATATCTCCGCTCATTTAGATGGCAAACATTGAAAAACGACCACCAAAAAGTACTTCAACCCTTCACTGGATTAATCGCGGGCCCATTTAGGAAAGCCTATCGGTTCGCCATTACTGTTGACCGTCAAATCTACATCTAAATCTAACGCATATATCTAAAAGCGATTGATAGAAGCATGGATCGCTAAAGTTTCTCGAGAAAAATATTGGTGCAATTTATTTGAGGTGCGGTCTAAAGAAAGAGATTGGAGAGATTTTTTTAAGAATTCGAGAGATTAAGGCCCCTATATACCTCAAAGTGGCGCCCTCATTTTAATTTAATTTATTGCTCGCTAACTACATAATAAATCGAAAATTCAAATGTACAGATTGAAGCTAAGGTTCTATAGTTTATTTACAAACAATAACCTCAGTAAAATTTTGTTCGTTGTGCAAAAGTGGCCACTTTTAGCACTTTTGCCAACTACTACTACAACGAACAAAACTTTACTGAGGTTATTGTTTGTAAATAAACTATAGAACCTTAGCTTCAATCTGTACATTTGGAGCCTTAATAGCCAGTAGCGTCTGCAAACAAGCCGTTTTGAAAATTAAAAGTGAAGTCATTGTAAAGTTTTTTTAAGAAAATGATCGAAATCCTTATTTATTACCATTTTCATTCATTCATTGAAGCGCTCATGGCGGAACTTGACAGACTGATCGTACTCGATCACGTTTGTTAAGTACCGCTCGGTCCGGCCAGGTGTCGAATGGGTGACCGTTAAGTGGCGTTACAGCTGAGCACTTCCGTGCTTCGGAGGGCACGTTAAGCCGTCGGTCCCGGCTGTTGTCATCTGATAACAGTCGTTTAGCCAAGTCAGAGGCCTTACAGGCGGCTTGATAAACTCTAACACCAGAGGTGACCACTAATCCTCATACGATGATAATAATAAACCATTTTCAGTTTTGCTGGCTTTTGCCTTTGTACTCTATCAAAATTTTTCTAAATCTGATCGCAAAATAAGAATCATGAAAATCTATTTTTGAATAAAAAATAACAATTTGGCAATATAGTGTGTATACCTCCGTGGTCGAGTGGCTTTGTACACCGGTTTTCGAGGTGTCGCCATCCTGAGGTCCCGGGTTCGATCCCCGGTTGGGTCAATTTAGAGAACGAACTTTTCTGTATTGGCTCGGAGGGTCTAGCCAAAGTAACATTTACAAATTTTCGCTATCGCTTCGCTTCGAAAAATGTATGGATTTGACGTTTTTAATTTCGATTGATAACGAAACCTTATGTCAATCCCATACATGTTTCAAAAGCGAAGCGATAACGAAGATTTGCAAATGTTACTAGACCCCCAGGTCTGGGTGTTTGTGATACCACCGTTGTCTCTGATTTCCATAACACAAGTGCTTTAGCTACTTACTTTGGAATTGGAGCAATGTATGTGATGTTGTCAAATATTTATTTATAGTTTTTTTTTAATTTATAGTCTAGACTACAACCTCAAATTGGTGGTACCGATTTGACCCCCTAGCTACTCGACCACCAGCCACTAACAAACCTTTTTGTCGACCAAGTCATATTGAAATTCGCTACATCTAATGCCTTGCCCCTCATTTTCTACTAAAAAGGGTTCCTTGCAATCTCGCAAGGTCGAACAGTGTGTTTTATTTGATTGCTTGTCTCCCCAGTATTATGGCTTGTGCTTTACAAATATCCCCACTGGAGTGTCAAATTGATAGGGGCTAAGCTTATGACGTTTTTATTCAGGGTCCTTATCCAGTTGATAGCACATTTGACCTTTTCTTTTGGAAAATATTGTTCTGTGTATTTGTTAGGTTTTATCTTTTTTATAAATAAAAATTAATATCTCTCTCTCTCTCTTTGTCTGTTTCTCTTTCTCCTGTACAGTTATTATTCCCACATGATGGTGGGGTCTGCTTTCCGAATTTTTCTTCATAGCCCGCGAATTGTCTGCGTGAACAATTATTTTTCGATCCCTCGGAAATAGTATTTTTTCTAGATGAAAGGTAACCAATGTCGTTTTTGTGTATGCAGAATTTTATGATGATCAATTAATTAGTTAAGACGTGAAAGCGTAACAAACAAACATTTATAATTTGACCGAGCCAGCGCTAAGCGCGAGCGAAGCGTTTCCGTTTCTTTAGCTTGGGCATGTATTGTTGACCACACCCCTAAACCACACCAGTGTGGTGTCGTTTACAATTTTTTTTAGGTAACTATACTACTGCCGACTAGTGTAGTGTCGTGGAGAATGCATTATGGATTTTTTTATTTAACTACAACACTACTGGGCCGGTATTTACCTACGACACTACCAGTAAAAAACTTTTAAAAATTAAAAAGAAAAACCTCCTTCAAAAAACCTTAAAAAAATTGCTATAAAAAAACAGCTTCAAAAAACAGCAGCTCTAAAAAGCAAGAAATAATATTCAAATCTGCATAATTACTATTCAAGTACCTACGCATATCTGATATTAAAAAAACGTCTTTTGAAGTCGGGTGGGGCTAAAGATAATTTCCTTTTTTAATCATAATAACATTTATCGTGGTTTCTCTTCCTCAATTTGATTTTTTAATTCTTAAAGCCCCACCCGACTTCATAAGACGTTTTTTTAATATCAGATATGCGTAGGTACTTGAATAGTAATTATGCAGATTTGAATATTATTTCTTGCTTTTTAGAGCTGCTGTTTTTTGAAGCTGTTTTTTTATAGCAATTTTTTTAAGGTTTTTTGAAGGAGGTTTTTCTTTTTAATTTTTAAAAGTTTTTTTATTTTTAACTTTTTTGTGGTAGGTATGTATAAGTAAATGTAAGCGATGATATAAATATATTTTATTCATATTTCACACATTTCAATGGTATAATACGCCTAGTAACTCAATATCCACTTTTCGCACTGTTAATTTTAGCAAGGGTCAGACATGGGGCAGGTGACCAAAGTGTATTATCTCCTCCGTGCTTCAGAAGACACGTTAAGCCGTTAGTTCCAGCTACATTTGCACATTAACACCCACCAATCCGCATTGGGCCCGCGCGGTAGGTTATGGCCCATCCTATTCATCAGCCCATAAGTAAGGCTTGTATCCCAGCCCCAGTAGTGACAATAAAAATGGCTGATGCGAAACCTTTCAATACCGTAGAGTAATCACTAATACACTATCATATTTGATTTTGAAGAGTTCTCTTGTGTATCTTCGAAGTCCAAAGTCCAATGTGAAGGAAATTTGAATGAAAACATCCTTAAAGTATCCCCTTTCTAACGAAACAAGAATCATCTAAATCGGTTTATAAACAAAGAAGTTATGTCTGAAGATCCGTTAAAACTCGTGCAAAAGTTACCTAAAAAATTACAGTATTTTCAGGATTACTCGAAAACTACTGAACCGATTTAAAATTTTCAAAAAATGGGACCACCTGGGGAGCAAACCTGATAAAGTGGCGTTTGAATCATGTCAATCGGTTCAGCCGTTTTCGAGCTATCGGTGGACATACATGAAAAAAAAAAAAAAAAAAAAAAAAAAACAAATAAACAGTCGAACATAGAACCTCCTCCTTTTTTTGAAGTCGGTTAAAAAGTAAAAGTAAGTAAAAATTGCTTCATTCAAATAAACTTAGTAATTAAGCGCTTTTGAATCGTCTATATTTTTCTACCACCCGTTCCAGACTTTTCTAACTGACAAGAAGAACAGAAATAAGAAACGATATTTACAAACTTAAATAATTATATAGTAGTGTCGTGTGGAAGAAGGTGAAGTGTAGCATGTCATGTGATTATAAGTAATACTTACGAATGATAATATTAATTGATATTGATAAATGCAAGTTTGGTATTAGAACTTCATTACTATCACAGATGCTGTGCTACGGTGGTGGGGTTACCTAAAAAAAGTAAACAACATCAAGTGGTGTGGTTGATAATATACGAGCTTGGGTAAAAATGCTTTCGTATGTCCGTCCGGCTGTCTCGCTGTCCGGCTGTCCGTCTGTTCTCCAGGGGGCTAATTGTCTAATTTCAAAATCTATCGCAATCGCTTTTATTTGACAGATGGATGTGACACATTGATGCATTCCTTTGGTAAGTTTTTATTTATGCCAAAAAGAAGCATCAATGTGTTACATCTTGAAAGCGATTGCGATAGATTTTAAAATTAGACAATAGAAAGGCAGGTCGCATTTCTCAACCGATTCTAGTGAAATTTTGTAAACAGGTTCTATAATTATATGGATTTTTTGTTCAAAGCCACTAGTTTTAGTAGTTACTTCTGATGTGATCTTAAAAAGGTAATACTATACCGTCATCTTTAACCTGGTGTCTTCTGTACACTCTAATTGGTCACGCGTTGACAGCTACTCTCGTGAAGAGCACCCAAGGTGTTTGATCTTAAGTGTTTGATTCACTCGTCTCCGAGACGAGAAATCTCGAGGACGACAAATGTTGTTTTCGAAACGGGAATACGTAAAAATTGTTACGTTCCCTTTTGTAAATTGGGAAATTTCTCAAGTGGTGGGCGGGTAATTTGTAATTAGGCACGATGGTGAGACGTGCGTGGTTGTTGACTTTCTTCGAATAAAGTACTTATTGCAAAATTTTACTTAATTTGCGTGGATAGATATTTTTAACCCCCGACGCAGCGCAAAGAGGGGTATTATAAGTTTGAAACCTATGTTTGTGTGTCTGTACGAATATTCGTAGTGCCTAAACGGATCAAGCGATTTCAATGCAATTTTTATTAATTTAAAGCTAATGTAATCGAGATGGTTTTTAACCACATCTCATAGAAATCCATTTAGCCATTATGGAGATGGTCAACAGCCTGCCGAAACGGTAAAAGATACAGAGGTGGTGCTTTGACTTAAATAATTACCTACACCCTGGGAAAATTTAGGAGCAAAAAAACAAAAATTAAGTTTAAAAAGCTTCAAATAAAACTTCAATTTAAAATTTAAAAATAATATCATCATAATTATCATCAAGTCATAAATAGATCCATGAAAAATCGTAGACGTCAGGGAACCGCTAAGTAAATGGATTTACATGTAAGCTCGTCAATACCTATCAGTCCAGATATATTGTGATTAGCTTAGGTGTAAATCCATACTTAGCGGTCCCCCGACGTCTACGATTTTTTCATAGATCTATTTATGACTTGATGATAATATGATGACATTATGTTTAACTTTTTAAAAGTAAGCTTTTTTGTATGGGGTTTTTTTTATTAAAAGTTAACTTTTTTTAAGCAATATTTGCTTGCAATTACACTTCTATAGATTTTAGTTAGCTGGTTATACTAGACTAGAAGATTAAATTTCCGTTAAAGTTTCGTTCCGTCAGATTTGTAGTCGGTAGAAGAGTTTTTATCTTTAAGTAACATATCCCAGATGTAGAGGCAAGATCTCTTCGCCATATATTCATCGAAAAGGGAAGTACTTCCGCCATATATTCATAGAAAAGGGAAGTACTTCCGCTGAGCTGGGTGTCTGTGCTCGGGGACCGCGGTCCAACTGTTCGATGTTGGATTTTGTATTTATGCGAAGCGCTTAGAAAACTTCGATATCGTGAATCAGGTCTCCATAAATTTTTGCCTTGATGTTTGTGCGACGTAACGTCTGCGTAATGTTTACTTGTACTTTTCGCTGATCCTGCATTTCTTCGTCATTCGTCGATTTGTTTATGTAGCGGTATGATCGCGCCGCTACACCAGACATCTAAACCTTTAAATATTATTTCCTAGAAAACCTGATGAGGAGGGTCTTCAATCAAACACAAATACTTCGCCGACTCCTAATTGGACACGTGTCGGCTCTCGAATCAACAAGCTTTAGGAATAGGGTGGTTAAGTATCAGTTTATATACAGAACTAGCGACCGCCCGCGACTTCGTCTGAGTGGAAAGGTTTTTTGCTATCCCTCGGGAACAATTCTTTTTTTCGGGATGAAAGGTACCCTATGGCCTTCTCTATACCCCTGACAACGTGTATGCACAATTTCGTGATGATCGGTTCAGTAGTTAAGACGTGAAGGCGTAACAAACAAACGGACTTTAGCATTTATAATATTAAGTAAGGAAAGGATGAATAAATGATTGAGTTTCGACTTATATGTCTGCAATTACGGATGTTAAGCACCTTTCCAGGGACGGGTTGTTGAATGTTTGACCATTGTTTTTTTTTATTTTTTATTTATTCAAAAGGATTACCGACTAAATACATAAAGGTAAAGTTATATAAGAGTACAGTAATTATAGAAAAAAGAAAAACCTCCTTCAAAAACCTTTAAAAAAACTGCTATAAAAACAGCTTAAAAAAGCGACAGCTCTAAAAATCAAGAAATAATATTCAGATCTGCATAATTACTATTCAAGTACGCATATTTGATATTAAAAAAACGTCTTATGAAGTCGAAAAAACATATTTTTACATTTGGTAAAAATCACCTTAAGGGGCTGACATGAGCCAACTAGCGCCGCCAATCGATTTTATTTTATTTATTCTAAATAAGCCCAATTTCTAAAAAAAGGAATCAGTCATGGTCTTGTGAATGGCGTCTAATGTTTATTGAATAACGTTACAACATTACAAAACGCATTTTTTAAACTATTGCACGCATGCAATAGTTTAAAAACGGGTTTGAACCAACAGTGGCCACTTTTAACAAAATCGCGTTTTAAAACTGTTTGAATGCCTTTTCAAACTGTGTAAAGTTGTTCGATAAATATTAGACGTTATTAACAAAACCTTGACTTATTCCTTTTTTAAGAAATTGGGCTTATTTAGAATAAATGCAATAAAATCGACTGGTGGCGCTAGTTGGCCCATGTCAGCCCCTTAAAAGTTAAATTTAAATTTAAATTTAATATTCATTTAATTACCTAGTTGATAATTAATTATAATTTGCCATACCTGCACAAGATGTCTAAGTAGAAAGTACTATTTAAGTTTGAAGTGAAAAAGAAACGCTACGATCACCTGCACAACCGTAGTCTTTCGGTCTACCAAGATCATTTAGTGGAGGTACGTATCTATCAAATTGAAGTTAATATCAAACTAGTCCTTTGGAGCTGTAAAATTACAGATTTCCGGCCAAATAAATTCAAATAAGTTGTCAGATTTGCCAGGAACTCTATGAAACTGACAGCTTACTTGGCCCGCCAGATACAGACAGAAACTGATTCAGAATTTTGAGACGGAATATCGATACACACATGCGGTATTGCGTTCGTTATATGATATATGTGTATGGTAGGTCCATAGATTTGTATGGAATAGCTGCGTTTGGAATGATTCCGTTTCGGAATTCCGTCGTGTGGCCAGTCTAAAAGTTAAGGAGACCTCAACCAAAGATTTTAGCTAACAGCCTTTCAGTAATAGCCGTTAAACAAAAAAATGCGACAAAAGGATGACCTTTGGTTTGGTTGGTTTTTATTTAAACCAAACCTGGTTTTTATTTTGACAATAACGAGATTGTCAAAATAAAAACCAAACCTCATTTTCTAAGCAGCCATATATCAAACAGGCCCATAATCTGTTCATTCGGTGCTGCGACTTGTAACCCTCGAAAGTCACGTACAAGTGTAGTTAGGGGGCTGCAAGTACCCCGATTGCTACTCAAAGCCCTAATGATTTCATATTGAGCGGTGTAAGGTTGAGTAGGCATGTTTTTAGGGTTCTGTACGCTAAGACGCCTTCCTACCCATTATGTAACTTTGTTGCAATCAACTCTGACAGAAATCGCAGTTACATTGCTGCTATAATAAGAACCAATGTGACAACTATCTTACTTAAAGCAGCAATGTAACTGCGGTTTCAATCGAGAATTGTTGGCAACAGAGTTACGTAATCAGCCCCCTGAACGGCTCGATAAGTTTCTTTATTTTTTCTGTATGCGCTCAGTAAATAATCTGTACAGATTCTTATACAGAGAACACAGAAACAAAAGTCAGGATAAGGAGTTATATTAATGAATAATTAGTTAAGGGCTGATTTTTCAACCCAAAGTTAACGGACATAACACAGTTTAAATATTAACCAAATATAATAAAAGTCATACTAAAAATGTGAGACAAATTAATGATAAACATTTTCAATTTGGCGGTATAATACGCTATCAAACGGATAAAGCTTTAATTGTCAATAATACACATTTTAGGGGTTCCGTAGTCAAATCAACAAGGAACCCTTATAGTTTTGCCATGTCTGTCTAACCGTCCGTCCGTCCACGGCTTAGCTCAGAGGCCCTAAGTAATAGAAAGCTGTAATTAAGCATGAATGTTTATATTAATCATGGCAAAAAAAGTGGTAGAATAAATCACGAAAAATAATATTTTTTAGTATACAAAAATATTATAAGTTTGTGTTATAACCGATCCCTAAATCAAAACCACTTTTTGATTTAGGGATCGGTTTTCGAAATATTTAGCTTTAAAGTGCAAAATTTTGCACTTTAAAGCCCAACCAGGTACATGGTTGCTTTTGGTAATGTACAAAAATTCAGGACAGTACATATATAATGAAGTTAAAAGAAAAACTATCACTGCTAGGTATGCATTACAGTTAACGAGTAACAGTCGATCAACTTACAAAATTGTTTATATATTTTATTTATGTTGGATAAGTTTTCTTAGAACACATTTCATTTAATAATACTAATAATTGTTCACTTACTTGGCCTTTATATTATATAGGTATTATACTTTATAGTCGTTAGTTGTGTAAAACAGGAAGTAAATATAAGTTTATAGCCATATGGCAGTTGTAATAGGTAAGGAACCCAATAATGCGCGTGGCTCGACACGCACTTAGCCAGTTTTTAATTCTAATATTTTTCCATAATTTCTAACAAACAGTTACAATACTCGTTGCCTTCGAAATCCTGTTAAAAATAAAACAACACGAAATTTTATTTCAACTTCATTCCTCTAAAGAAAGTTCAGAAGTACAAACTAGGAACAAAGGCATTAAATTTCAATCACAACACAATATGTTGACCCAGTTCCCGATACAGACTTGTCTGTAAGGCTTACTGATCACGAGCAACTCTGTCTTGATTGCGACCAAACGCAATTCAATCGCAAATGATGTGATTATTTAATGTTGTAGAAGTATTTTGTAATACACAGTTAGTTTTTAAGTATATCTTAAAATGGAATATATATCTACCACGTGAATGAAATGGAACAGCTGTTTTTTTTCGCGATTCCGTGGTTGGCCCTATAGTAAAAGTTGTTCATTCCCGTGGTCTGAAATCCCCATTTGATTTTTAGATATTCTTCAAAATTAACGGTGTATTAGAAATCGCAAGTAATTGTTATTTTAGTGAAAATTCAGTAATTTAAAATGAAACAGATTTAGCTTTGAAATATTAATATCAATTTAATTTTTATTTATCGGAGTGTAAAAAATCATCAGAAAAACAATGGCAACAAAAATTAATACATAGCCGTCGAATAATTTCACGCTTTGTAAAAATTGTTTCACAATAAGGCAAGTAAAAATATGAACCCTGATCTCTTTGAAATTCAATAATACTACTAATAGCCCCAACACAAGTATTTTAAAATTACTTACTGGGGCTGTTTCATTATAATATGCTATTTTGTATGATTTATGTTTATAAAAACATTTATTATTATTTATTTATTACTAGTAGTTTTGAAAGTACTAAAATAATTTATTACATTTATCTCATCATAATCCACATTGTTATTATTATTTTCCAATATATTTTTAGTCGTCCGCTCGTTTGTAGTTGCCCTTAAATTCTATTTGCTGGAATAGGTAATAAACTTGGATATTAGTTTTAGAGTGACGTTCAAAAGTGTCAAGTTAGTTTTCCACACGACACTATAATGTTGTTGAAGGGTGGCAATACTTCCATTACACTTAACATCATGAGGAATTTCAGACATTGGAGATGGTTTATTGAGTATTATTTATTTTATTTTATTTATTCTAATTACAACTGCAAATACTGCCACTTGCTTACTATTATGGTTTGTGTATGAAGTATATATATTAAAGCCAATTCATTATCCTACATTTTGAAAAACTTTCTTCTTCTTCGTCTTTGTGATCGAATACTTAATAAAAAATATGAGTAAATATTGGATACACACATTAACGGCCTTACCACAAAAGATTTTAAAACACTGTTTAATTTAGACACTGTTTAAATGTGATACCGTCTCTTTCAAATCATATTGTCAAAAAAGTGACAGCACCACATTAATCAGTGTCTAAGTAAATACTTGTTGAACAGTGTTCTAAAATCAATACAACAATCAATACAATTTTGTTTTATGGAAATCAGACTTCAACTTACCACAGACACCTCGCCAAAAGCGTTTTGTGAATCCTTACTTCCTTACTAATATAATAAATGCCAAAAACCCGTTTGTTTGTTTGTTAGTTTGTTACGCCTTCACGTCTTAACTACTGAACCGATCATCATGAATTTTTGCATACACGTTGTCAGGGGTACAGAGAAGGACATAGGGTACCTTTCATCCGAAAAAAAAGTGTTCCCGAGGGATAGCAAAAAGACTTTCCACGCAGATGAAGTCGCGGGCTGTCGCTAGTATTTATCATATGTTTTTTAAATGAAAATTATTACACTAAACCCTAAACACTTACGGCCTTACCACAAAAGATTTTAAAACACTGTTTAATTTAGACACTGTTTAAATGTGATACCGTCTCTTTCAAATCATATTGACAAAAAAGTGACAGCATCACATTTAAACAGTGTCTAAGTTAAACACTTGCTGAACAGTGTTTTAAAATCTTTTGTGGTAAGGCTGTTGAGGTTTACTATTCTTTCTATTTCAAAGAGTTAAATAAACACCATGTGCCAAATATGGCAACAATGCTTGCAGAACCATTCAAATAGCTGTCTTCATTTCCTCTCAGAGAAAAGCTAATAATTTGTTCAGCAACGACACAACAGCCTGCGAATGACTTCCTACCTTTCTCGCTGCTTCCGGTAACGGAGGAACGAAAAGTATTGTAGCTTAGATGCGGCATTTAAGTTAAAATGCTATAGTTGCAAAAAAACGCATTACTTAGTGAATGCCAAGCACACAATTATGGTTCAGTACCTAGCTCTATCAGATATTTCGCTATCGAAATCGTTTTTCTCTTTCACTTGCATTAACGACCTGAGTGGTGCAGTGGTCAACATGCCGGTCTACCACGCAGAGATCCCGGGTTCGATTCCCGGCCGGGCAGAAATCGAAATGATGAATTTTAATTTCTGTGACAGGTCTGGGTGTTACTATGTATAATAAGTATATATTTAAAAAAGTATATAAGTTAGTATATCAGTTGTCTAGCACGTATTACAAGCTTTGCTTAGTTTGGGGCTAGATGGCGCTGTGTGCAATTGTCCAAGAATTTATTTATTTATTTATTGACTGTGAGCAGTATATCCGATAAGTATTCCATAGCAAAAACAGGTTGCGAATCGCAGTTGCGAAAACGGCCGGGGGGTGGTTTCAACTCATGGTAGAGCTACAGTACATACTTACCCTTCGTACAATAAGCAAAATGTATAATAAGCATGTACAATAAGCAAAATATACATACAGTACATAATATTACGTAATTTTATAATTTTTCGATTAGTGTTCAAAATTCAAGTCGCAGGTTGCATTCATCGCTGATATGCAATCTTTTTGCATATATCATTATTTCTTTGTATTAAGATCGTCAATATTTAGGGCACCAACCGACACTTTTAGAAATACCAACGCGTTTTTATACTTACATAATATTAAGTAAATATTTTTACCATGTGCCCTATTTTTGCAAGGCAGTTTATTGTCACAAGTAACAATACGCACTTCGGAGATAAGTCTCCGAAGTTTGCATAGAGAAAAATCTGAAATTATTTTATGTGATAGATGTTTATGTAAAGATCACTGGAAAAATAAAACGATGTCTCTAAATAGTAAACTTTTTCAGAATGATGGTACGGAACCCTCGGTACGCGAGTCCGAATCGATCTTTACCGTTTTTTTATCACTATACTACTAATTTTTAATTACGTATAACTTTTGATTATTAAGTTTAAATAAGTATCAATAACGAGCAAAAAAATCACGTTTGTTGTATGGGAGCCCCCTTAAATATTTATTTTATTCTGTTTTTTAGTATTTGTTGTTATAGCGGCAACAGAAATACATCATCTGTGAAAATTTCAACTGTCTAACTATCACGGTTCATGAGGTACAGCCTAGTGACAAACGGGCAGACAAACAGCGGAGTCCTAGTAATAGGGTTCCCGTTTTACGCTTTGGGTACAGAACCCTTTTTTTAGTTTTATTTGTATGCTGAAGAAAATGCATTTACGCATCCCCCCCCGCAGGTGAGCGAGGGGTTCATATGTGGGACTCGCCAGGAGGGGACCGCAACATTCAACGTTGCGACTTCCTCCACGACTGTGGAGCCCTAAAAATATATATTTATTTGAATCAACTTAATCTCGTATCTACATCTCGTATCTCTCGTGACCCGCAGGCTGCTCAGCCTCAATCGCCCAGACCTCCGGATAGTTGTAGGTACACTTACAGGTAGGAAACAGCCGCCCACGTGATCCTGGAGTGCGTGGGGCTGGCCACACAACGGGCAGAAATCCTCACAGAGGTGAGGTCGCTCCTAGAAGCCTGTGAACGCCCCAGGAGGCTTCTGCGCTTCTGGAAGGAGCTGGGATGGCTCGATTAGCCATACCGATGCTATGAGGTTTCACGCATAACGGACCAAATTGGTCTAAATGCGGAGAAAAGTGCCCATCACCAATACCAATACCTAGTGGCGCATGCATGCATCCGCATTCCTCTTGTTAAGTCGTGGACGATGGTACCCTTATCTCTCCTTCCTTCCAATCATCCAGTAGGCAGTATTTTCTGTCGTACTCAAAGTGTACGTCTTTCAAAAATTAGATCTATTCAATAATTTCAGGATCCGGCTACCTAACGTAACCCAATAATGAACCTAATGAATACGTGAAAACAAATTTTCATATCGCGATATACTAGACTACAGCGCCATCTAGTATTTAGTAAAATTGTATTCTAACTGTTACAATCGACTCTACAGTGTGCTACTACTTTTCTATTTGCAAAACGGTTACAGACATACTTTTATTTTTAAACTGCTTAAACTTTTTGCACATTTTTTTTTAAATCTGCTCAGATACCTATTTTATTAAATAAAATGTTATTAAGTGAAATAAGCCAGATTGTTGATATTCTTTGAGCTTGCAAAATCCTCGTAATTTAGTTACCGATCAAATCTCAACGGAATTTATTATTTAACTAACTGTCTAGTCACTTAATCTAATCCCTAAAATAATTTAGCTTTCTAGTTAATTCCAGTTTGTTTAAAAAGATTAGCCATACCGATGCTATGAGGTTTCACGCATAACGGACCAAATTGGTCTAAATGCGGAGAAAAGTGCCCACCACCAATACCAATACCAATCTCGTATCTATATAAAATATATGTCTATAAATCTGTTTCAAGATAACTACAATATAACATGAGCTTTATCCCTCCCATACATGTTGCCTATAATATTAACACCTTAGGGTGAAAATTCTATTAGCTTTAGTATTGCTCCGCCGGTATTTCATATATAACGACAGCCCAGCTATTGCTTTATTAGGCTTTACACTTGAATGCAAAAATAATGACCTAAAGAAACATTTGTTACGGAAAAATTAATTAACTTAAATTATTATTAAATTTAGATTTTTCGCATTCACAATGCTATTTTTATATTAAGATAAATATATTAGAAAAAATACTAGAAAGAATCGACTCACCCGTCTGAGGTGCTACGGGTGAGTCGATTTTTTCTAGTATTTTTTCTAATATTATTTATCTTAACTTAAATTATGTTTGAATTAATTATTATGTATTCGCAGAACAGGAATAATTGTATGATTGCCATTACAATATAAGTGGTTCTCTGATTTTTTTAATGTATTGAGTTTATAGTTGAACTTAAGTTGAAAATGTGGTTGCAGGTTACATTTAAATTCTCATGAATTTGGATGTCATCTGTTATTTTGACCCATTTTTTTGACAATTTACAACTAAAACAGTTCGAACATTGGAAGTTTCTGGAGGTAAAACAAAATACTCCATTGTTTTCATTTCACGACCACCTTGTTGTTTCTTAATTTTTGGAAAAAAATATTTTTTGTGTAACTGCACCACCTATTGCTTTGATTATAAAAATATTTCTATTCAATAAGGTAAACTAGGCCATTAAGTTTGTCCCGCAATGTAAAGGTACAGTATTACGTCACTGTATTAGTTATCAGGGCACGTACCAATTTTATGCACACTATCCTTACATGCCTACTATTGTGGAGACGTAGAATTATCTAGAAACGACTTATCAGCTGGAAATGGAAACATAAAGATATATTTTTTACCGTTGTTGGGTTTATGAATAATTTTATTTAAATAAATATTTGACAACATCACATACATTGCTCCGATTCCAAAGTAAGTAGCTAAAGCACTTGTGTTATGGAAATCAGAGACAACGGTGGTATCACAAACACCCAGACCTGAGCCAATATAGAAAAGTTGGTTTTCTAAATTTACCCAACCGGGGATCAAACCCGGGTCCTCAGAGATGGCGACACCTTGAAAAAGCGTGCAAAGCCACTCGACCACGGAGGTCGTCGAATTTATGATTCACAACGATTTTCTGAACGTAAAATAATGATATTTATTTACTTTCATTAGCAAAGTAATATTTATGATTAAATGATTGTTTTTATTGATTAATTTTCCGTTATTTTTTTTTAATTTTATTGTTAAATTGGGCACATTAAAATAGTTTCTGATTAACACTATTATTGTAATAATTATCGTCAACCTACAGAAGGTTAACGAATTGATGTGATTAGAAATCAAATTAAAATTATTGAATATTACTACCGACATAATATTTTGTGCGATACGAGTTCTATTTAGACACTTACCTCATACCTTAAAACCTTAGTAACCAGTTTAGGGTTAAGATATCATAAAAGACAGTCAAACCAAATTGATATTTATGTATGTGTATATGGCTGACAAGCCATGTTAAGAGGGCGTAGTCTGGATCGACACTAGCGCCGCCATTGGAAAAAAATCACACTGCTTAAATAAAGACGAAATTGTGAATTATCTCTCTGTAGTGCACTCCGAGGAAGCTTTCTGGTACTTTTTATAGCTTAAACAATATTTTCTAGCGTGTCGTTTTTTTGCGAAAAGTGGCCACTTTTAGCAATAAATCTCCGTTAAACTAAAAGACAGTCTAGAAAATATTGTGTAAGTGATTAAAAGTACCACAAAGCTTCCTCGGAGTGCACTACAGAGAGATAATTCGTTATTTCGTCTTTATCTAAGCACTATGTTGTTTTTCCAATGGCGGCGCTAGTGTGCAGACTACGCAGCCTTAATTTTCAACAATATTAAAAGGGTATAATGGATAGCTACAAATAGAATTCAGATTGTCCTAGAGTGGTTTCCACTGCTTTACCCCGCGTCTCCGTTACAATCAACATACACACCGACGCTCAACAACAAACACCGGACGATGTTGATCTGTCAACATGAGTCGGGCTGTGCTGTTAAAGCAAATTGAACTTTATTCCGTAGGTAGATCAGCAGGCAATCCTTCGCCGCTACAAAGCAATTGACTAATGCGAATTTTAAAAGACTGTTTCGAGACAATGTTTAAAACGCTCGGTTATACATACAGAATTTGTCATAATCCTAATATGTTCTATTTCTTCAGCACGAGTTCTACTAGATTTAGTACGTTTCGGCATTGTAAAATGCTTTTGGAACGACCGGAGTAGACGAGCACTAAAATGCGAATGACGACATTTGGGTCGCTGCTGTTCATAGGAAAGTTGGGATACCCGATTCAACAAAAAAAAAAGAATATGAGGCAAAGGAGTCTCAACATATAGTGCCGGAGTAGTGACATCTATGCGATACTACATGTAACAATAGAATTTAACAACTAATGTCGAGAACGAGGCGCGTAGTATAATTATGATAGAACTTCAGTAGTAGTGGTAGTAGTTATATTCGTCCTTTTCAGGACAGGCGAAGGTCTAAGCCATACTGCCAGTTCTTGAGTTTAAATAGTTCAGTGGTAGATATTGTTTAATTTTCCATTAGAATGCGGGTGCATCGCATTCCAATGCTGCTTGGAGCATTTGGCACCAAGTATATCAAGACTGTTTACTCGGTTAGTTCTGCCGAGGAAGCCACCACTTCAATAAAAGTCTCAGCTTCACACAACCAAGATCGCGCCTATTTCAATTATCCCACATATTGTTTAGTTGCGTAGACACTTGTACCATATAACTGCACCAATTTTAAGACACAATATCCACTATGAATCAATTTGAAAATAATTAAAATAGACACCAAACCGAACTCGACAAAATGGCGCCAAAAACTCCCGATAGAACTTCACTTACAGGTAAGTTCGTTTAATCATCAAATATTGGAAACGCTCAGTTATACATACAGAATTTGTCATAATCATAGATTCTACATCTTTGTACGAACAATTATCGAAGGCTAAGGAAGGTTCAGTTAGCCCGACCCTCATTAATAGTTGTGCTGAAATTGAAATGGAGATTTAATTTTCTGTCACTTTCGTTATGTTGGCAAATAAGAGGGATGAATATACCCCGTTGGACAATAGATACGAGTTCTATTTAGACACTTACCTCATACCTTAAAACCTTAGTAACCAGTTTAGGGTTAAGATATCATAAAAGACAGTCAAACCAAATTGATATTTATGTATGTGTATATGGCTGACAAGCCATGTTAAGAGGGCGTAGTCTGGATCGACACTAGCGCCGCCATTGGAAAAAAATCAC
Organism: Catoptria pinella; assembly: GCA_963556745.1. Lineage (NCBI taxonomy): Eukaryota > Metazoa > Arthropoda > Insecta > Lepidoptera > Crambidae > Catoptria > Catoptria pinella. Next base: position 1,457,826 of record OY750782.1, on the reverse strand, counting down.
ACTGCTTAAATAAAGACGAAATTGTGAATTATCTCTCTGTAGTGCACTCCGAGGAAGCTTTCTGGTACTTTTTATAGCTTAAACAATATTTTCTAGCGTGTCGTTTTTTTGCGAAAAGTGGCCACTTTTAGCAATAAATCTCCGTTAAACTAAAAGACAGTCTAGAAAATATTGTGTAAGTGATTAAAAGTACCACAAAGCTTCCTCGGAGTGCACTACAGAGAGATAATTCGTTATTTCGTCTTTATCTAAGCACTATGTTGTTTTTCCAATGGCGGCGCTAGTGTGCAGACTACGCAGCCTTAATTTTCAACAATATTAAAAGGGTATAATGGATAGCTACAAATAGAATTCAGATTGTCCTAGAGTGGTTTCCACTGCTTTACCCCGCGTCTCCGTTACAATCAACATACACACCGACGCTCAACAACAAACACCGGACGATGTTGATCTGTCAACATGAGTCGGGCTGTGCTGTTAAAGCAAATTGAACTTTATTCCGTAGGTAGATCAGCAGGCAATCCTTCGCCGCTACAAAGCAATTGACTAATGCGAATTTTAAAAGACTGTTTCGAGACAATGTTTAAAACGCTCGGTTATACATACAGAATTTGTCATAATCCTAATATGTTCTATTTCTTCAGCACGAGTTCTACTAGATTTAGTACGTTTCGGCATTGTAAAATGCTTTTGGAACGACCGGAGTAGACGAGCACTAAAATGCGAATGACGACATTTGGGTCGCTGCTGTTCATAGGAAAGTTGGGATACCCGATTCAACAAAAAAAAAAGAATATGAGGCAAAGGAGTCTCAACATATAGTGCCGGAGTAGTGACATCTATGCGATACTACATGTAACAATAGAATTTAACAACTAATGTCGAGAACGAGGCGCGTAGTATAATTATGATAGAACTTCAGTAGTAGTGGTAGTAGTTATATTCGTCCTTTTCAGGACAGGCGAAGGTCTAAGCCATACTGCCAGTTCTTGAGTTTAAATAGTTCAGTGGTAGATATTGTTTAATTTTCCATTAGAATGCGGGTGCATCGCATTCCAATGCTGCTTGGAGCATTTGGCACCAAGTATATCAAGACTGTTTACTCGGTTAGTTCTGCCGAGGAAGCCACCACTTCAATAAAAGTCTCAGCTTCACACAACCAAGATCGCGCCTATTTCAATTATCCCACATATTGTTTAGTTGCGTAGACACTTGTACCATATAACTGCACCAATTTTAAGACACAATATCCACTATGAATCAATTTGAAAATAATTAAAATAGACACCAAACCGAACTCGACAAAATGGCGCCAAAAACTCCCGATAGAACTTCACTTACAGGTAAGTTCGTTTAATCATCAAATATTGGAAACGCTCAGTTATACATACAGAATTTGTCATAATCATAGATTCTACATCTTTGTACGAACAATTATCGAAGGCTAAGGAAGGTTCAGTTAGCCCGACCCTCATTAATAGTTGTGCTGAAATTGAAATGGAGATTTAATTTTCTGTCACTTTCGTTATGTTGGCAAATAAGAGGGATGAATATACCCCGTTGGACAATAATTGTGTTACGAATAAGGGTCGTTAATGCTTTGTTAGGTAAATCCTTTACATTAGTGAAAGAATTTAAGCAATTTTACTTGTATTACATAATCCTAACTAATATTATAAATGTGAAAGTAAGTTTGTAACTACTCAACCGATCATGATGAAATTTCGCATACACGTTGTCAAGGGATCAAAATAAGACATTTCTTTTCATCCAGAAAAAATGAGGGATAAAAACATAGACACGGGTGAAAACAATATTATAAAGTATGGTAAATAATTAAGCTGGTGACTGCAGCTTAAGAGGAAACACCACGGTCGAGAGAATTGAAAAAATCCTATAGAAAGTTGACAAAATCAACGTTTCGTAATCCCCTGTTTCCTCCTCCAAAACTAGACCTTTTTACAAAATAAAAAAAAAGAAAGGATTTGGCTGTTAGAAACACAGGATTTTACTTTTTTTAAATTATAATCTCGTCAAATTTGATTGCTGTATGTCTAAACAATGACATTTTTTTTTAGGTTTTCGGAGATTATTATGTCTTTTAATAATTATTTTATAAAAAAAAAAGATAGGAACACAGCCAGTTCATTAATTTAAATTTTTATAAAAAAATATTTAAATCTGTCTAGTTTTGGAGGAGGAAACAGGGGACTACGAAACGTTGATTTTGTCAATTTTCTAAAGGAATTTTTCAATTATTTTGACCGTGGTGTTTCCTCTTAAGGTCTTAGGCTTAGGATCGAAGGGTTTAATAAAAACCTGGATTTGTGCTTTGCCTAGACGAGAAAGGACTAGACGGAAATCCACTTGTCACCTTCCATCATCATCATAGCAGCTCATTATACTTAGGCCCGTATTTATAAACCGCTCTCAACGTTAAGAGCTATCTTGAGGTCAATCCTCAGATGCTGTTCATAATAACCTGGGGGGTGACCGTCTCCAACATGCCGTTTGGTATGCGTAAAGATTGCATTCTCCTCTTGATACAAAAAAAAAGATGCTGTTCATATAAGAAGAGCATCTTAAATATGGGGTTGCTCAGCTGAAGTGGTAGTGGGCGGGACAAATAGCGAGAGGAACCGATGGCCATCGGCGCAGAAAGGTTCTGGAATGACGACCGCGCACCGGACGACGCTCCGTGAGTAGCTCCGGACAAGGTGGACCGACGATCTGGTGAAGGTTGCAGGAAGCCGCTGGATGCGGGCAGATGAAGAAGATCGGACCTGGCGCCCTACCGGTTAACTTTTCGAACTTCGGTTGGTCTGCCGGGCTTCAAATTAAAACAGATAAATCGAGCCCCAATCGGGCCAAAATGGCGAACCCCAGTTCATGATGTCACACGAACATCGATATCTTCTAAATAACTTCGGTGAATAATACAATATGAGACTCTTTACTTCAATTTATCTGTTTTAAGTTGAAGCTCGGCAGACCGACCGAAGTTCGAAAAGTTAGCCGGTAGGGCCCCATGTCCGATCTTCTTGGAGATCTTTGGAGTGGGTGTCGTGCGGCTGATATGATGATGATTATCCCAATCATGTTTTTTTTCTCAATATTACAATGATATATAAATAAACACACCTACCTATTTCCCCAGTACCTTAAATAAACTGAAAGGTACTTAATTTTAACAATCCATAGACAAACTAAACTATAATTTGTCAGGAACATAAGCAATTTTGGGCGTACTAATTGCCATATCTAATAGGCTTACGAGGATGAAACGGCTAGGAGTTCAAATTTATTGATAAAGGTATTTAGGGTTTTGCCATATCGGTGAATTAGTGAAGGTGAATAATAATTGATGTTGTTTAAAGGTTAATGTTCAAATAGATCTTATTTTGCAGTATTGATAGTGTTTCTTAATACTTTGCTAACGCGTTTTTAATTATTAAAACCCAGTTTCATGTTGGATATGGTGTTTTATTCGACGACCTCCTTGTCGAGTGGCTTTGTACACCGGTTTTCGAGGTGTCTCTGAGGTCCCAGGTTCGACCCCCGGTTGGGTCAATTTAGAAAAACGAACTTTTCTATATTGGCTCAGGGTTGGGTGTTTTTAATACCACCGTTGTCTCTGATTTCCATAATACAAGTGCTTGTGTATGTATGTATGTGTTGTTGTCAAATATTTATTTATTTATTTATTTCATTTTTGCATTTCACAGAACATATTTTTTGACAAAAGTAATGAACAGAAAAAAATGGTAATGTTCACCTGAAATGGTTTTCGATAAATATTTGTTTGAACTTTAGTAATTGAGCAAGAATCAGCTGTAGGTTTATAAAATGCGCGTACAGTGTTTGTGCGAAAAATACGTTTTTGTGATGGATTTTTGTGCGATACTTACATATTTTTTCGAATCATTTTGGTACGAGAACACATTATAACAAAATATTATTCGAAAAATTAAGAGGGGATCCATCAAAATCTAATATATGCTTGTAAAAAATATTTTTTCTTCCAAGAAATCACGTAAGTAAAAATACACTTTGAAAAACCTTTTTTTAAGGCCCCTACATACCTCAAGTGGCGCCCTCATTTTAATTAAATTTATTGCTCGCTAAGTACATAATGTTCGCAAAAGTGCTAAAAGTGGCCACTTTTAGCACTTTTGCGAACTACTACTACAACGAACAAAATTTTACTGAGGTTATTGTTTGTAAATAAACTAGAGAACCTTAGCTTCAATCTGTACATGTGAATTTTCGATACATTATGTACTTAGCAAGCAATAAATTTAATTAAAATGAGGGTGGCACTTGAGGTATATAAGGGCCTTAATAACAACTAAAATTTTACACTGAATTTTTCGAATAGCTGAAAAAATATAATTTGAAATTAATTATGATACATAAAAATCAGTATAAATCAGATATCAAAGCTATTGGTAATTATGATATTCCACGTACAAAATGCTCTTTGCTTTTTCCTTTTTAATGAACATTGCGACCCTTATCATAGCGTTGTCAACATCAAACGGAAAACTCTTTCCAAACAAGTATCTGTGGTTGTCGTTTGTTAGGAAAAGATTATTTTTCATACGCCATAGAGCATCCGATTTTCGACTGATAAATTACAAAATATTTATGCGATGAGATAATACTTATATTATATATAAGGTCACTGTCACTTTTTTGTTTAAGTACACAAAAACTGAAAACCCTGAAATTCATAGTCTTTTAAACTCTCTCTCTTTTAAATAAACCAAACGTTATTATATCGGGTTTGTTCATTAAATTGAGCTATTAGAGCTATTTTACTATTGAAAAATGTAAAATGATATTAAAACTTTTTATTTATAATATCATCGCCAACATTTACATATACAACCTACCACAAAAAAAGCAAAAACTCTTTCAAGAACCTTAAAAACAGCTTCAAAAATAAACAGATCTAAAATGCTTTTTAAAGTTGTTTATTTTTGAAGCTGTAAATAATAATAAAAATGCATTATTACTATACAACGTGTTACAAAAGTAACTATGCATAACTTATATTAAAAAACGTATAAAATTGGATGGGGCTTTAAGAATTTACAAATAAAATTGAGGAAGCGAAACCTCGATAAAAGTTAATATCCGTTGACCTCACCCGACTTCAAAATAGGTTTTTTTATATCAGACAGGCATTGGTACTTCATAGTAATTATGAAGATTTTAATATTATTTATTGTTTTTTAGAGCTGTTTATTTTTGTAGCTGTTTTTAAGGTTTTTGAAGGAGGTTTTGCTTTTTGACCAAACGAGCGCGAAACGTCTCTGCTTCAGCTTGGGTAAAAATGCTTTCGTATGCTGTCCGTCTGTTCTTCTTTACAGGTCTCATTTCTCAACCGATTCTCGTAAAATTTTGTGGGCAGATTAAAAAAATTAGATACAAAATTTTTCGTTGAGCCAGTTTTTCGAAAAACAATTCAAAATAAATGTTTAAAAAGTAAACTCTTGGACAATTTCACATAACGCCATCTAGCCCCAAACTAAGCAAAGCTTGTAATATGGGTGCTTTAAATATATACTTACTATACATAGTAACATTCAAACCCGTTACAGAAATTAAAATTTATCAAAATGGCGGAGATATGTTTAAATGAGGTCTACAGCTCACAAAGCCACTAGTTGTTTATGTTTTGTGTGTACAAAATGTAGATTTAATAAACAATCAAATTATATTAATGAAGACGAATAGAGAAGAGTCGCAAACAATCTGTATTTCTATGGAAAGTTAGCAAACTAAGTTATTTAAGCATCATTTATGGATCATATATGAGGAAAAAGTTCAAAAATTCATAGGATTTTTTTTAACACCCGACGCAGCGCAAAGAGAGGTGTTATAAGTTTTTAGCCTATGTTTGTGTGTCTGTACGTAATATTCGTAGTGCTTAAACCGATCAAGCGATTTCAATGCATTTTTTTAATTGAAAGCTAATCTTATAGGGTTGGTTCTTAGCCACGTTTGATGGAAATCCATTTAGCCATTTTGGAGATGGTCAACTGCCTGCCGAAACGGTAAAAGATACAGAGATGGTGCTTTGACTAAAATAATGTACACCTTGGGCAAATTTAGGTGCAAGAAAAATAAAACAAAATGGCTGCATAAAAATGGCCGCCAAAAATTTTTTTTACTTTTTTTATTGCATATAAATTTTTAAAATAAAACCTTGTGAATTTATTTAATGTGTCTCAAAACCTTTCAAAGCAAACGTCACATTTTGAAGGTTATTTCCTAAACAGATTAACCATTTCTGAGTTAAATGTTAACCATTTCTGAGTTGAGTGATGGGTGTACTTTACCTGAACCATAAATTGCTCACTTAATGAGCCAATAACTGACAGAAAGGAAATTGCGAACGCTTAACTCATGAACACAGCAACTAAAAATGCGTTTTAGTTCAAATCTATTTCAAGTCTATTTTACAAAACCTTTTTTAAGTGTTTTAGACTAAAATACTCTTACTAATACTATATCTAACTATTTGGGCTGACATAGAATCCGTTACCTTAGGCAGTATTTACACGGGTCGTTTTTTCAGGCGATTTTAGTCAATCAGCGCTTTTATCGACAATCGCTTGTAAAATCGCATGCTGTGGCATCCAAAACAGTGCTCTTACCATTTATATTTTGTAGTTGATGTTTTTACTTGTATTATTGTAACTGTTACTGTTTGTCCTTAAAGTAAATAAATAAATAATTATAAATAAAATCGAATTGCCACCACATTGAAATTAGGTTTGCGATTACATTTTACATCGATTGTTGATAAAAAACGTTAATTGAATAAAATATTTTACTTTTTGTTGTATGTCAGCGATATTTTAATGTGACGAAGGACCCTATCAAAATAATCGTTTTTAATAAAGAGCTTGTTTACACTTTAAATGGTAAAATATACCTAGTTACACAATTTCACCTTTGATTAGTACCTAACCTGTGGGGCTACCGCGTAAGTGTCGTCGACTTCGCCGTCGGCTTCATTTGACAGATGGATGTAATACATTGCTACTTTTCTTTGGTAGGTTTTTTATTTGTGCCAAAAAGAAGTAGCAATGTATCTCATCCATCTGTCAAATTAAGCCGACGGCGAAGTCGACGACACTTGCGCGGTAGGGCCCCTGTTTTTGATTGTCATAAACCTATCAATATTTCAATCACTATACAGTTCATATTTGATTTTGAGGAGTTCCCTTGTATATCTTCAAAATCCAAGAAACAATACCAATAAAATGGTATCATTCTTGAAGTATTCTCTTTCAAACAAACAACAATCATCTAAATCGGTTCATAAACAAAGAAGTTATGGTCGATCTTTCGCATAGGTTCTAATAAAATGGTAACGAAAACGACAGTAATTTTAAAGATTTCCTGAAAACTACTGAAATGATTTCAAAATTTCAAAAAATGGAACCAACTTAGGAACAAACCCGATATAATAACGTTTGAATAATTTTAATCGGTTCAGCCGTTTTCGAGTAATCGGTGTTCATACATATAAAAAAATACGCAACGAATAGATAACCTCTTTCAGGTTGATAGCATTAGTAGTTCTCGATATATTCAGCTGTGACACACAGGTCGCACCATAAGGGTTCCTTTTTACCATTTTGGTACGGAACCCTAATTAATGCGATTTACAGTTTTGTATGAAAAAATGTAATTGGGTTAGTATTTTGGATTTTTGATTAGGTAGAACCCTAGACAAAAACTGTTTTAATCCGAATAACATCACAAGAAGAGTTAGTTATGCTCAAGTTACAAATCATTTTGGTATTACGTTTGTAAGGGAAGCTCATTGTTCGTCGGACTCTTAACGTAAGAATTATCATAATGTTACCAAATTATCGCATTATCCAAATAAATAAATAAATAATAAATATTAGACAACATCACATACGTTGCTCCGATTCCAAAATAAGTAGCTAAAGCACTTGTGCTATGGAAATCAGAGACAACGGTGGTATCACAAACACCCAGACCTGAGCCAATATAGAAAAGTTCGTTTTCTAAATTGACCCAACCGAGGATCGAACCCGGGACCTCAGATATGGCGACACCTTGAAAACCGGTGTACAAAGCCACTCGACCACGGAGGTCGTCAAATATTTTGATACCAAACGTTTGATAACTAGTATATGGGTCCATTTGATCCAGAAGTATATTTAGCCTCATTACAATTCGACAGGTAGACTCAAAAGTTAGTAGATTCGGTCGACTAGACCGACTATATTGCAAGCACGTATTTTCGGGATAGGTTTATGCGGAATGCGATGTGAATAAGATAGCAATAAAATGTATTCTTCCCTGTTTGTCGGCTGAATATCGAACAAATGTTTTTCGTGTGTACACACGACGGCACCTCAGGCTATACATGTTGACATTGAGACCGCCTTTATGCCCTACGTAATAAAAGCTGTTTTCGCAATTTAACTGTATAACATAACGTGCTGTCGTGTGTACATGTTTTGTAGTCTTACAACTCATATTTGGATTGTTTTTAGACAATCTAAGCAATTAATAAGCAGAATGAAACGATTATAAATTAAGGACCTTTTAATTTTTCAATACAATAAGCTTTATATTTTTCTCTCATTTAACATTTTTGTTGTTACATAGTTTTCTAAATACATCAGCAGGCCTATTACATAAAAACAATAGCGATAAGTAGACGATGTTCGTCCTACTCCGTAACACTATTGAAAACATTTCATTTTGAAAAGATACTATTAGAAAACTATTTTGAGATTTTAGTGTTCTAAACTCATATATTTTTTTATGTTTTTTTAGATCAGTATTTTTTACGTTAATTAATAAATTTAAAATCTAGTCCAAATTAAATAAATAATAATAATAATAAATAAATTTGACAACATCACATACATTGCTCCGATTCCAAAGTAAGTAGCTAAAGCACTTGTGTTATGGATATCAGAGACAACGGTGGTATCACAAACACCCAGACCTGAGCCAATATAGAAAAGTTCGTTTTTCTAAATTGACCCAACCGGGGATCGAACCCGGGACCTCAGAGATGGCGACACCTTGAAAACCGGTGTACAAAGCCACTCGACCACGGAGGTCGTCGAGTGGCTTTGTTGAATTGAGACAGACAGGCATTTGAGTTGAGTTTTTTGCCCAATACTAAATAAAATCAATCGTCAAACTGTTGGTTACAATTAATTAAAGTTAATTTTTGGCGGCCATTTTAAATTAAACAATTTTTCTGTGTACGTACGTATATTCGTAGTGCATAAACGGATCAAGCAATTTCAATGCAGTTTTTTTTTTAAATTGAAAGCTTAAATTAATCGAGATGGTTCCTAGCCACGTTTGATGGAAATCCATTTAGCCATTTATGGAGATGGTCAACTGCCTGCCGAAAAGGTAAAAGATATATTTAAAGAATACATTAATTGCTTTATTGTGAAATATTTCTTGGTTCATTCTTACACCGGGTGAATCCAAGTGAATTTTTCCGACGATTGGCAAATTAGAGCGAGCGAGCCGATATCGTTTCGATTCGTCCCCCTTCCCCCCTTCGAAACGGTTACTTTTTTAAAGGTGCTAGTTAAAGGAAGTTTCGAAGAATGAGAGATAAGGCCAGGGGCCCAATCGTGCTAATTCTGAACGATAAAAAACAGCTCTAAAACAGCTTAAAAATAAAATAGTTCTAAAAAGCAAGAAATATTTTTTGATATTTTATCATTCGCAATGCTATTTTTATACAATCACTACATATTACAAAACAAAATCTTTTGCCGCGTTTGTCTGTCTGTCTGTTCGCGATAAACTTAAAAACTACTGCACCAATTTTAATGCGGTTTTCACCAATAGATAAATAAATAATAAACATTTGACAACATCACATGCATAGCTCCGATTCCAAAGTAAGTGGCTAAAGCATTTGTGTTATGGAAATCAGAGACAACGGCGGTATCACAAACACCCAGACCTGAGCCAATATAGAAAAGCTTGTTTTCTAAATTGACCCAACCGGGGGACGAACCCGAACCTCAGAGATGGTGACATCTTGAAAGCCGGTGTACAAAGCCACTCGACCACGGAGGTCGTCAAAATTGTGAGGCTATAATTTAAATTTTATTCGTTATATTGTGGTTTGAAGAACTTTTGTTTTGAAACTCTTAAAACATGATCAGAAATTTTACAATCGCGATTTAGTTTTTAGAATAGGTCTGTTAAGGGCTACAACAGACACGACACTTTTAGGATCGGTAATCAACGATTAAGCTTTTCGGAAGCTGAAGCAGCGACCCAAAAGCTCCACACTGGATACGTTAAACAATGATCGGGGCAATCGAGTTGCTCAACACAGCGACTGAACATTACTCTCAGCACACATTTAAACGCCAGTGACTACATTTAGAAGCGTTTTTGATACCGTGACCGAACGCAGGCAGTCGATCGATGCAGTTCATGCAGTCACTAAATCATTATTTCACAAATCCATTCAACTATAAAAAGTTTAAAAACCAACGGAAAGGATTAAGTCACTTATAAAAGTGGACCCTGTGAACTACGTATCACCTACAATTTAATGATTATCAATTTTACCTTGAGACCCAACGCTATTTTTTTTAATTAGTAAAATAATAACAAAACAGTTGAATACTAAAACGAAAGCAACACTACGGTCCTTTATCCAACATTACTAAGATCATTATTTAGACTAAAACCTCTTTATCAAATGTTAGCTGTCAAAAGTAACCTGAAATGGCAATTCCCATACAAAATAGCCAATGTTCATAGTACGTTTCATTGAATATTTGCTATTCAGTGACACGCATTCTACCTACTCTCAGGGGAAATTACCAAAGAGAATGTAATACTACGTTGAGATTACAAATGATATTTATTTTTCTTAATTAATCAATCAAATACACTAAGAAGTTTCAATTCCGACGTCGAAGTCAATCACCCCAAAAGTAGCTTTCTACCACTTTTTAACCCTGTTAGGAGATAAATATTAAAAAAATACGAAACAGGTGTTCAATTAATTTTGTGAAAGCATGTCTATGTCAAATTTCAAGTCAATCGGGCCAAGGAATCGCGTTCTCTCATTTAAACTTTGCCACCCTGTTTCACCCCTTTAGGGGTTGAATTTCGCAAAATCCCGTCTTAGTGAGCACCTACGCCCTAAAAGGAGCCCCCATGCAAAATTTGAGAATCCTAGCACTTGTAGTTTTGAGATTTCGTGATCAGTGAGTGAAAGATTTTCCTTTTTATAGATAGATTTAAAAACCTGTCAGGAGTATGTGAGAAAGAAAAATTACGAGGGATTTTGTAAAAATCTAATTCTATTGTACAAAGGCTACTTTGCCTTTTTTGTTCCGATGTTCGCCGGCGAGCCGCGCGAGGGCGCTCGACGGCCACTTCAACGCTTTTGTCTACCCTTATTGTTCAGCAACGTTTTTTCCAACACTTGCCAAGATTGCCAACTTACTGGCTAGTCGAGCAGAAAACCTTTACATTGTACCACATGTTAATTATTTTTTGTTAAAGAATTTTGCAGATTTTTTAAATTTTTAAAATTCGATCACATTTACATTTTTAGGGTTCCGTACCTCAAAAGGAAAAAACGGAAGCCTTATAGGATCACTTTTTTTATTTCTCTGAAAAGAAATTAAAGATTTTGTTCAAGTTTTTGAATTGCTATTTTAAAATGTGTCGATAGTTCATTTATAACATAAATTATTTAAGTTGACATTATTTTATTGTTGACGTTTTTTATTTTTGACATATTCTTTTGTTTGAACTGTTGACATTTCGAGCATAATTATTATTTTTTATGACATTACTTATGCGTGGATCAGCTGTAATCATTACTTCATTATTACTTATTTCAATAATTTGTGTTGCTTTGTGGTAATTAGGTAATATGCGTAACCTCAATTGAATTGTAATCAAATCTAAATTCCAAATATGTTGTTATATATTTGCATGCTATGTAGAATGGCTAAATAGGTTAAGGTATCATTTTTTATTTAGAACATCGGAAAACAGCAAATAAAGTTAATTTGTAATTCATTTTTTAATCACTCTCTCAGACCATAAAGGTTAACGGAGCTTTGAATAGCACAATCAAAGAATGTTTTAAGTAGGTAGGTACTAATTTTGGTACAAATCTTTGATAGAAGAAAGAAGAAAGAAATAATATTTATTTGAGACAACACATACAAAATAATAATAAAAAAAACAAACCATAGCACATTGCCTCAAAACGGTCCCGACTCAGCATAATGCATGGTCTGCGACCAGCGCTGGTTTTCCGTCGAGAGACTTTGAAGAATTTAATGCATCAAAAAGTATTTTAGTCGAACTACGAATGAGCGATAAACATTACTGCGAAAGAACGTATGTACGAAACAACGTTTGTGCGAAATAACGTTATGTTTTATCAACATTTCCCGGGTTGAAAAAAGATTTACTAAAAAATTGCGTTTTTCACAGCAGTGTTGACTGCGTCATAGAAAACTGTTTCTTAGACGTCTCGCTCAGATTGTGGTAATTAACTCTTATGGCGTGTCTCCTTCGACACTGTTTTGTGTTTTCTAACACCTAACATCAAAAATCTAACAAAATATGGGCGTGGCCTAGCTATTAAATTTAAATTTTTCGCATTCACAATGCTATTTTTATATTAAGATAAATAGTATTAGAAAAATTGCGCTAGCTTGCAGCGAAGTAATAAAAAGTACTAGAAAATTTCGCCGCTAGCGACTCGGTAGCATAATTGGTCAGTGCATTGGGCCGGAATCCCAAGGGTGCGGGTTCGAGTCCTGGCCTAACTGTTTTGTTAGCTCAAACAAGCAAACATGTTATCCGAGGCGGACGGATAACATCCCCGTGTTCGCCTGCACCTTCGTCCGAAGTCATTTTGTCGAGTAGGTAGATGTTTGTTAGATGTTCGTGTTTAAAAGTCGCAGGAGACTGCAATGTTTTGCTAACATGTTTTGATAATATGTTTTGTTAGTTTATTTTGTTATTTTTAGGCGCAGGAGATACGCCATTAGTTAGACAAATTAATTTTTTACTGTTAATTCCCAAAGTTACCCAAGCCTGAGATTTAGCTATTGAGACTAAAATCTAATTAATAGATAACAAGGAACAAAAGTTAAAAAACCGTGTTGGTATTAAAAATTGCTTTTTTTCGTTGATACCATTAAATAGTTAAAGGTCGCGGGTTCGATTCCCGTCTATTTTTTCTTGTATATTATTAGTATTGTATAATAATAGCATTGTGAATGCTTAAATATCAAAATTAAAAATTATATACCTGTTTCATCTTAATCAATTGTCAAAATATCTGAAAAGATATTTCAATTGAATGTCGAGGTAATTCCTTACATTGATGAAATAACGCTGGCTTGCAGCGTATGTGGGATATACTAGAAAAGATTTGACGATGCCACTAGTGACTCCGTAGCTCAGCGGTAAAAGCATTGGACCGGGCATCCAAAGGTCGCGGGTTCGATTCCCGTCCGAGAATATGTTCTGGTGCGAGTCGTATTTTTTCTAGTATATTATTTAGTATAAGGTGAATATACCTAATTCTTGTCGTAAGTTGTGTAAATATAAGCTTATAGCCTTATAGTATGGTATAAATAAAGTAGCTAGGGAACCCTACTGCGCGTAGCAAGACATGCACTTGGCCGGTTTTCTGTATTTCGTCGTTTTATCTTTAAAATATACCAGTTTATTAGGGTTCAATACCCCAAAATCCGCATTGAACCTGCGTGGTGGGTTATGGCCCATCCTCTTTATTCACCTTATAAGACTTGTGGCCCAGCAGTGGACATAAAAACGACTCATAATAATAAAGATGATGCTTTTACAAGATGCCTCTACGGAACCTATGTCATCATTAATTGATCGCTTACCAATTTCCTATAATAACGTTTCTGTTTACGCATTAATTAGTTAAACACGACGATTCAAACCGCGATTCATAGCAAGATAGTCTCGAACAATATCTTGTGGTAATTACACAAATTGTGCTAATAATTTTGTTGTTGAACTAAATGGGCTATTTGAGACTATAGGATATTAGGTTTGGAATTAATGAAATTCTATATTCAAATAAGCTCACATAATAAGCTTTTTTAAATCGTAATTTTTTTACCCTACCACCCATTATGACGTATTTTAGCTGACAAGAAAAATTTGCGCTATAAAACTTATCAGCTTGTGGAACGATATTTACAAATAAGTATATCGTTTCCAGACACTACATTCATAATGTTACAATTAACATAGATGAATAAACTAGCTCATTTCTTAATGAATCAATTTACAGGGTTCATGCTAAATTCATTTAAAGTCATTATTTTCAGTCTAGGCTGTTACAAAAAACATGCAATTCATACAATTCAATATACTTTAAGACAGGTAGTCAGAAGCAGACCCATTCCCACTGGCAGCACCCGTTCACGAGCATGACGCATGAACCAGCCATCGATTCGCTCAACCATATTTGAGGAAACGTAACGACCCGCCTCACACGACACCACCGCAAAAATGACTAAAGAGAGCATGACATACTTAGACTACATGTTAAGGCATCGAATTGAAAACTAATATCCAAAAGCTTTTCATTTGCCTTTATTTACAAAACTACTGACTACAGAAAGTGACAAAATTGCAATTTAAAAATCACATATGTATTTTATGTTTTGGGTAAGAAGTGCCATACATATTATAAAAATACTATTAAAATATTATAAATATACTATTAAAAAGTTTTTTATAAATTTATTTTTTATTAACGATTAAAAAAAGCAAATATTACATGAAATTAAAAACTTAATATTAGGAATTGAAAACAGAGAACTCGTTTTATGATGTACTTAAGTCACCTTTCGTTATTAGGGGTATTTTTGTAACACGCTGTATATGCATAAAGATAAAGGTTACTTTTCATGTAATTGTTGATACATTTAAGGGGCTTACATGGGCCAACTAGCGCCGCCAGTCGATTTTATTTACAGTCAAGGTTTGTAAATAACGTCTAATGTGTATTGAATAACTTGACAACATTACAAAATGCGTGCAATAGTTTAAAAACCAACAGTCGCCACTTTTAACAAAATCACGTTTTAAACTGTTTGAATGCCTTTTCAAACTGTATAAAGTTATTCAATAAATATCAGACGTTATTAACAAAACCTTGGCTGATTCCTTTTTTAAGAAATTGGGTTTATTTAGAATAAATAAAATAAAATCGACTGGCGGCGCTAGTTGGCTCATGTCAGCCCCTTAACTATTTGGCGCAGTTTGTACAGTCACGTCTAAAAATATGTATACAGTTTAGAACTTTGTCACTTTGTAGTAGTTGTCTTTTTCATTGATTTCTGTTCAAAAAATTAATAGCTTTCAGAGTGACATAGTTCTAAACTGTATACATATTTATAGACGTGACTGTACTCATCACAAATGTACCGAAAATGGGCACCACCCACAACAACGATATTCAACTAATTGCTATTCCTTGTAACTGGAACGTCAAATTCGTAACAAATGTCAGTTGGGTTTAGACAATGCGCATCATGTGGCAGCCATCTTGGTTAATTAGGTGCTTGATTTGCGATGAGCTGCGGTTGAAAATACAGCGATATTCATGAACGGTAGCGGTAGCGAGAGTTTTCATGATTAAACATTTTTTTAATACGAAACGATATACATATTTGTAAATATCGTTCCTCCTGATATAGCTAATAAGTTTTTTTGCGCCCATTTTTCTTGTTAGCTAAAAGACGTCATAGTGGGTGGTAGGGTAAAAGAATTGTCAATTTAAAAATGCTTATTATGTAAGCTTATTTGAATAAAGAATTTTTCAATTTAATTTAATTTCAATTTTCAATAGATTCATTCATGATTATGACTTTAAAGAGCGGTGTGTTGAACACGTTTGATCTAGTTGACTTTCATAAATGATTTTTTCTCTAGTCGGGCTTGTCTAGGTTGATTTGCCACTATAGCCATCGTTGTTACTGACTTTCAAAATTGCTGGGTTTGCAATAGGTTATTATTATTAGTACTACAGTTTTTACCCGAAAGTGTGGGGTATCATTGTTAAAAACTTGTTATGGAGACAAAGATTGTATTTTTGTTTTTAAAAACCCTCGGCACAAAAAAGCAAACTGAATAAAAAAATACCCCATACAAAAAAGCTAACTCTTAAAAAGTTAATAATAATAATATCATATCATCATAAATAGATCTATGAAAAAATCGTAGACGTCGGGGGATCGCTTCGTTGATGGATTTACATGTAAGCTCGTCACATGTTAGCTTTTTTGTACGGGGGGGGATTTTTAATAAGAGTTAGCTTTTTTGTAGGCCGAGTATGTTAAGACAATTCCTTTGATATTATTGTTATTTCCGCTAACTTCTCCGCTATGCTCTTAACCACAGCCTTCTTCATTATTAATAGTGTATACTATAGTAACTATAGTTGATTGCGTTTAGTAATTGTTTGTTGAGTAACGTTTCCGATTACACAATAATTTCAGAGCGTAAACTTTAGTTGTAGTAATTAAAGCAGTACTTACTTGATTTGTATAAAGAAAATATTTTAGATATACAACGTGTTACAAAAATATCCCTAATGCTGAATATGGTATATAGGGACCATTAAACTGAACAACTTTTACTATGGGACCAACTCCGAAAACGCGAAAAAAAATCAGCTGTTTCATACAAAACTTTAAATCGAAAATATCAAAATGTATGAAACAGCTGATTTTTTTTCGCGATTTCAGAGTTGGTCCCATAGTAAAAGTTGTTCAGTTTGATAGTCCCTATATATCATATTGGACATGAGGGGTATTTTTATAACATGTTGTATAATGATTTACTGCTGACACACACAAAAGGCTTCCTTATCTAATCTACTAGTAAAATAGCATTGTTTAGTTTATTCAAAATTATTTATGCATTCCTTTATTGTCAAATACATCAAGATTTTCCAAACTAATATCTTTACCAAAAATAATCTTAAGAAAATATCAATGACATGCTACACAAAAGTCACATCGCGTGATATTCGATACGATGTCCCATATCAAACATGTATCACAAGATTTGAATCTGCTTCAATTTAAATAAATATAAACTCCATGCAAATCCTGTACTACGGAAAAAATAGAAAACACTCTTTGACGTGTATGAGTGACGGAAGTGTAGGGGGACCATGCATTTATGCCGTTGGAAGATGGAACAAATAAAACTAGTTGCTCTGTAGGGCTTTAGACCTCGCGTTTGTGACATTTTTGATGATTTTTCGAAATGGCTGAAATATTTTTTTCCCATATCTCCACCATTTTGAAAAATTTGGAAAAACTGAATCGACCAAAAATTTTATATAATTATAGAAACTGCTTACAAATGTTCACAAGAATCGGTTGAAAAATGCGACGGGGAACAGACGGACAGCTGGAAAGCCGGACTGCAGGACAGACAACGAAAACATTTCGCGCCTGCGGTCAATAAAAAGTAGTTTATTTTCCATGATAATAGAATAATACTTTAAGTTTAGTCTTCTTTAAAACTTAAGACGCGGTAACTACCACTTAAAACTCGTTTTAAGTGTTACAATCTAATCAGCTAATCTTGAAACTACATAAGGGTAGAACCTTGTAACAATTTGGCGTATCAGAACTCCATGTCCTTATCATACATTGCCTCTTTGATACAGTATTACTACAGCGCACGTCGAACCAAGTTGAGGAGCTCGATGGCGCAGAGGCTATCACCTGGCCCGGCGATTGCGGAGGTGAAGCAACTTTCACAAGGGTCGATCATGGGAAGGGTGACCAAAATTTTATTATCTCGAGCTTCGGAAGGCACGTTAAGTCGTTGGTCCCGGCTGTATTTGCAGTCGTTAACACCCACCAACCCGCGTTGGGCCTGCGTGACGGGTTATGACCCATCCTCCTTATCCACCCATAAGGAAGGCCTGTGTCCCAGCAGTGGGGATTATAAAAAAATGATATGGTCAACGTCGAACCAACTTTATGTTACACCAAAATGATACTAGTGTGGACACACCCTAATGTAATTGCAAGATTAGATTGGATTTGTAAGAAATTGTCGTAATACTATCGGAATTTAAAAGGTAACTATCACTTTTATTCTAAATGATTTATGGTCACACTTGCAACGGTAAAACTACAAATTAAAGCTAGCGAATAATTCAACGAAGCTTCATGTTTCGTTTTTGTAGGCCGGTTTGACATGAGTGGTATACGTCTGTCGACTTTAAAACATTGAAATGAACTGACTATTTCGTTAATTGGAGCTTTAGCTAGAATTCAGAGAGTGGGGATGTGAGAGATCATTAATCAGTAGTATAGAGGAAATTCAGGTTAATTATGTATTGAATACTAGCAGCTGCCTGCGACTTCGTTCGCGTGGATTTAATACGGGCTTCCTACTGTAATATATGAGTATATATATAGCGTGCACTAATGTATTAAGTTAGTAATAAAGTACTCTTCTGATCTAACACTCGTTTCTCTCCCGATACTTCCTTTAACATCCCCTTCAATATTAATTTTCGCGACCAAAAGCCTATGTCCTTCCCCACAGTCTATTCAGATCTATCTCTGTACTAAAATTTATCTAAATTGGTGCAGCGGTTCAGACGTGAAAGGTATTAGACGGATAAACAGTGTCACTTTCACATTTTACTATATTGGTATGTATGAACTGAATTGTGTACGACTTTTTTGTGTTGGGCATCTAGCTATCAAGCTATCATCTGAAAAAGCTAGTTGGGCAGGCCGAACACTCAAATTTTTCATAGCTAAAATCTTTAATTGAGTTCTACTTAACGAGGAAGCAGTCAGCTTCATAAAGATTTTGAGAAACATAGACAAGACAAAGTAATCTGACAAACTTTAAGAACCGTTTGAGTGTAGCCATTAAACTATCTTGGCTAGTATACGTAACTAGCGACCCGCCCTCGGTTCGCTTCGGTGATTTTTTTCTTAATATTTAGTGACAAAACATATAATTTTGGAATGTGCTCATGAAGGCCTTTCAATTGATACCCATATGTAAAAAATTAATGACAACAAAAGGATTTTTTTTTATTTATTCACTTTTTAACTTATCCACTTTTTCACTTTTCTCTTCTCACTTAACGTTTGCGCTTCCGCTTCCGCTTCCGCTTCCGCTTTCGCTAACACTTAAACTTACACTTACCATCACTGTACCCGTTACCGTCCCCACTCGTCCCCTTCCCCTTTCCCCCTCTCTTTGCCCTTCCCCTTATAATTTTTAATCGTCATCGCCAGCCTAAACTCAAAATTTTAACATCTTCGAGACTTCTATACAAACTTTCGTCCCCTATTTCATCCCCTTAGGGATTGAATTTTCCAAAATCCTTTCTTAGTGCTCACCTACTCCATGAAAGGTAATTTTGAGAATTTAAAATTCACAATGCTATTTTTATATAATACTAAATAATATACTACAAAAAATACGACTCGCACCAGATCATGTTCTCGATTCCCGTCCGATCTGAGTATTATATAAAAACATATTTTTATCTGTGACTCAGTGGAAACACTCACAAAAGAAAACGAGCTTAACTTTGTTCGTCCGCAGTATTTTATGGAATTATAAAGTATCAACTTACATTTGTTACAATGAGTATACCTTGTTATGAGAATTTCAACTTTTAAACAACTTTGCCTTTTTTATAAGACATTAGGTCCTGTGTTTACTTGTGAACGCTAGAAAGTATAGCTTAATTAACACGAAAATATTTAATAATATACTTAATTATTACTGTCGTATAATAAATCAGTAATACTAAATAATATGCTAGAAAAAAAATACGACTCGCACCAGATCATGTTCTCGGACTGGAATCGAACCCGCGACCTTTGGATATCCGGTCCAATGTTCTGACCGCTGAGCTACCGAGTCACTAGTGGGAACGTCGAATTTCTTCTAGTATATCAACTATTACGCTGCAAGCCAGCGTATATTATTAAGTATTATAGAAAATCGCATTGTGAATGCTAAAATCTCAAAATAAAAATAAAAGTAAATCAGTAAATTTTACTTTTGTTACAATAACATATTGTATGTCGTATGAAGGATGTTGAATTTACCATAGAAAAATTCCCCCAACTTGTAAATTAAACAATGCAGTCTTCACCGTAACTCATATATCATACACTATCCATAATATGACGTATTTCTATAATTCTGCCACAATGACGAATTTATGGTAAATTCCTACCTCGTAGCTTTAATCCCTTAATTTGAATATGAAACCACTTAAACTAGGTTACTATCGTACGCGAGGGATTCTATGATATTTGGACATATTGTTTATTTTGTAGGCAGTTTTAAAAGTGACACGAAGTGAACTGTCACAGGAACACATCGAGGCACCTTACGAGGGGGGGAGATAGGTAGACACTACACTTTTCGGTGATTTAAAATTTAAAGCGTCAATTTGTCTCGTTTGCGCCGACCGAGCTGTTCCGCACTTTCTGAAATTCACAAACTGACAAAAAATAGGTTATGCTAGTAAGAATAATAGTTGGTTTTAAGCTATATTTTTTTTATTTAATTTATTATTATATTGTTTTTGAATACTAATACTAAATAATATACTAGAAAAAATAGGACTCGCATCAGATCTTTTTATTGTCAATAAGTGAGCATTTGTCCAAAATCACACCTGGTGTTAAGTGATTATGTGTACTCCGATGGGGCATGCTCACTTAGATAAAACCTATTCACTCTAGCCTTCATAAGGCCTAATAATAATTGTTGGTATCGAACTATATTTTTTTTAATTTAGTTTATTATTATACTATTTTGTTTTGGTTTTCATATTATCAACTACGGCAGCGATGCTACGACAGTTTTTATTATGTAGAGCATAAAGATGGTCTTTTACTATCAAGATTTTATGTGTAATTTAAAATCGTTTGTAATTAGGTCTTTTGCATTTTTTAAGATAGGGGTGGCGCTTTGCGTTTTTGCCTGAAAGACAATATTCTTATGCTTTATTCTAAGATAAACAATTTTCCATCACGTATACAATTCAGAGCATTCTAAATGAAACCAAACGTAATGTATTTTAATTGTATCCGCAACTAAAGAACGTCTACTTGAAAGCAGAGATTTGTTTCATTTAAAATAATAATTTACATTTAAAATGAAGACTGTTGGGAAATATAGTCTAGGGGACTGTTCACAAAGTACAATTCTAAAATGGTATACAATTTTTAAATAGTCACTGATATCTTAGAAGTGAAATTAGTCTTAGCATCACAAAAAATGGAACTAGGTAGATTTGATAATAATATATTAGAATGTTTTATTACTATAAGGTAGCGATAAAACTACAGACATTATTAAGTTATCAACTCAAGCGCTCAATTAACAATTGACATAATTTCTTACTTAAGCACCACAGAGTAAACAAGATACCTGACGAAATATAAAGCAATAAACTATTGCCAAGTCAAGAAAAGCTGTTGAATGAAATCAACTAAAATACCTACTGTGGTAAATTGCTTTATAGTCCAAACCTCCTTTAATAAACATACCTATATCATAACCTTTCAAACCTTTTCCATTAAACGTAACTGTGCAAACTCTGAATACAGGAATTGTGCCGCAAATATATCTGTCTGTCCCACTAGTCCCATTGACCCAGTCCCATGAGGGGCAGGTGGGATGATCATGTCCCACTAGTCCTATGGGACAACCGACACTAGTATATTTTTTTAATTATGTCCCAGTAGTCCCCTGTTCCACTAGTCCCATAGACCTAGTCCCATGAGGGGCAGGTGGGATGATCATGTCCCACTAGTCCTATGGGACAACTGACACTAATATATTTTTTAATTATTTCAAAGTAGTCCTAGGGGACAACTGATACTTGTTTATTTATTTAGTGTTACATAAAATACAGCCTCCTTATCCCCTAGCCTATCGGGAGATATAGGCTGGAGGGATGAATCGGGGTGGCTAATGCCTCCATTCATTGCTAACCTCTATCGGGATAACTTGGTATTTGAAATTTAAATCGCCTGCTCAGTTAAATTGCCCACCGAAATCGCTATCCATGATTCCGAAGATTGTTGTTTTTACTACCGAATATGATCTTTCCTACTTGCCAATAAGGTCTGATTTAGCTTCTCCCGATTTCAGAGCAGATCGATCATTGATGAGTTAGACATTTGCCGAGTCTTTTCCTATTGTTGTAAAGTTTTTATGGGTTCTGGTATTATTTGCCTCATTAAGTTGTTCATTTTTATTACTACAGAAATGAAATGGGAAAGATAAAACATTGGAATACGATTAAAGTTTTCTGAAGACTGGATTAAGTAATTGGGAAATAAATAATTGTGTTCTGCTAGCCTGGAATGGTTTATTTAGAAAAAATCTGACTGAATATCTATCTAAAAATTTATGAATTTTATGCACCATGAATTGGCCTAAACTTGCCTGCTTAATTTTTTCTTTTTATTTGTTGATCTGATCACAGTTTTAACCTAACCTGGCCAATCCGTTTGGTACCCATTTTCCAATAGGATAGGTATAATAAATATTAAATAAATATTTGACAACTTCACATACATTGCTCCGATTCCAAAGTAAGTAGCTAAAGCACTTGTGTTATGGAAATCAGAGGCAACGGTGGTATCACAAACACCCAGACCTGAGCCAATATAGAAAAGTTCGTTTTCTAAATTGACCCAACCGGGGATCGAACCCGGGACCTCAGAGATGGCGACACCTTGAAAACCGGTGTACAAAGCCACTCGACCACGGAGGTCGTCAATCTATTGTTTGTTAGTATTATTATGAAATATGATTTGTAATTAGGTGAACCCAGTTATAATAATAAGTTAAGTAAGCAACGAATAATAAATAGAACGTGGTCTTAAGAAACATCCAATAGATTTCTTCTATACCTACTACCCAAATTCAATATTATTGTATGTTTCTTATTATATTGCTACGATATTTTGTGACAGCAGGCGTTTCCCATTTGTCTGGTCTGGAAAGAGCCTAACATATTATCAGATATATCAAGCACATAATCAGTGTCCTAACAGCCTTGTGTCGTGGTTTGTCAAAAAAATACATTATGTTTTTGTATAAAAAAAATGTTTTATCATCTGCTTGAGTGTGAACGATGAACGACTGTGTAGAAAAACGTGACTGCTGCGATTTAAGTTTGTGCGATAAACGTTTGTACAAAATAACGTTTGTGCGAAAGAAGGTTTGTGCTATAAACATTTGTGCAAAAGAAGGTTTGTGCTATAAACATTTGTGTGAAAGAAGGTTTGTGCTATAAACATTTGTGCAAAAGAAGGTTTGTGCTATAAACGTTTGTGCAAAAAAAAGTTTGTGCTATAAGCATTTGTGCGAAAGAATATTTGTGCTATGAACGTTTGTGTAAAAGAAGGTTTGTGCTATAAACGTTTGCGCGAAAGAAGATTTGTGCTATAAGCGTTTGTGCAAAAGAAGGTTTGTGCTATAAACGTTTGTGCGAAAGAAGGTTTGTGCTATAAGCGTTTGTGCAAAAGAAGGTTTGTGCTATAAACATTTGTGTGAAAGAAGGTTTGTGCTATAAACGTTTGTGCGAAAGAAGGTTACTGCTATAAACGTTTATGCGAAAGAAGGTTTGTGCTATAAACATTTGTGCGAAAGAAGGTTTGTGCTATAAACGTTGGTGCAAAAGAAGGTTACTGCTATAAACGTTTGTGCGAAAGAAGGTTACTGCTATAAACGATTATGCGAAAGAAGGTTTGTGCTATAAACGTTTGTGTGATGAATGTTTGTGTACTGTAGTGAATGTTTTGAACAAAATTTGATCTTAATTCGAATAAACTTAAACATTAGTCGCTTTTGAGTACATACAGACTCTTGGACTTATAATTTTATTAACCGCTTAGAAATAATTTTACCGTATTTTGAGAAGAACAGATACCAATTTAAAAGTTCAAAAAGTTAAAGATTGGTTGTAGCCCATCCAAGTACCGACACTATTGATAGTTGATAAACTACTTTCAGCCACATTCGTTGAGACACCTTGACCCTATACTCATGAGGGTACAAAATATTCGCAAACATGATATTTCCCTACATGATAAACAGTGTATGAGGAGCTCACTCATTTGAATACAGTCTCATTGTTAACATGTCACACCCGATGAATTATTTATTGACAAAATGGCCAACCCTCCGTGAAGGTACGAAAAGGTCGTATTTCGCATGGATGACCTGATTGTCATTCAAACGGGCTTATAATAAAAACATACGGGTCTTTAGTGTGACGTCACAGATTGACAACCTCTGTGGTCCAGTAACTTGTATCATCTGTGGTGCGATTAGCGATGTGCGGTCCCGGATTCGATCCCTGTCCAGGTCAATTTAGAAAACGAAGTTTCACGTTATCCAAGGTCTGGGTTTTAGTGGTGATGTCTTTGTTTCTGATTTCCATAACACAAGTGCTTTTGACTTTAGAGATAGAACTATGTAAGTATGTGATGAAAAAAATAATCAAAATAAAGAAGACGCTAAATTTATAGCAATTTTAATTCATATAATTTTATTTTTCTTGTAGGTGTAGTTTAAAGCACTATGTATCACTCGGAAGGAAGTGCGATTACTAACTCGTGTATATTATATAGTTTAGTATATGAAAATGAGAGCACTGGTTTTCGTTGATTGTGATGAATTAAAATACACTGTAGCAATTTGCATCATTATGTTTACAGCTGACAATGATAAAATAGCAAAACGGAATTGAAAAGGAGACAGATTGGTCTCGAGGTCTTAAGTCTATCGACAAAATTAGGGTCTCCAAACAACAATATAAGGTAAAATACAACAATGGCTGCCGTCCCCATAGATCCACTTCTGAATATTGTGAAAAACCCCTTATTGTATGAGACATTCTTTGTTATTTTGTCTTGAATATAATCAAGTTTTTATGAAAAAAAATGTAGACTTAAACTAACACTAGTTTTCTACCAATACCTTAAGTTAGCTTTTATGCCAAAAACATAATAACCGGTAATAACACAGAATAAATCATAGTAAATTGAGGAGCTTAGTGATACACGGCCATACCACAAAAGATTAGGAAACACTGTTTAATTTAGACACTGTTTAAATGTCATGCCGTTAGACACTGTTTAAATGTCATGCCGTCTCTTTCAAATCAACTTGTCAAAAAAGTGACAGCATCACATTTAAACAGTGTCTAAGTTAAACACTTGTTAAACAGTGTTTTGTAGTAAGGCCGACAGTGTTTAGCGCCTGGCCGTGGGATTTCAGAGGTAAAGCAACTTTCGCAAAGGTCGGTCATGGGATCTGGTGACCAACTATTACAGTCGTTAACATCCACCAATCTGCATTAGGACTGCGTGGTGGGTTATGGCCCATGCTTATCCATTAAGAAGGTCTTAGCATTGGCACACTACCTGCCCGAATACCTGCACGGACGAGGAGCTGCACGAGGCTTCCGAGCGAGCTGTCGCGGTTGCGGGAAGAAGACGAAGCACAGAATAACAAATAGTGGGGACATATTATTTTTTCATGTTTCAAAATACAATTGATCAAAGAGTAGTTTTTATAATGGTACAGTGATATTGCAGTACTAGTTTATTTCACGTGTCGTTTTATGTGACACATATTGCATTACACGTACTAAGCAGCAAAAAGGCGTAACTGTCCATCACGAGCTTTTGACTCTAATTTGTGTTGTATGTTATGTTATGTTAAGTCCCACATTTCACATAAGTACACATTGTTTAGATGACGACGCACAGTAAGTTCTTAACACCCGTATTCGTCGGACTCGCCCATCGAGGATTCCGTATAAATTTGTACGTACTTAAATAAAGACTATATTTTTTTTAATTAAGTTTTTTTCTTTTGAGGAATGTAACCCTAAAAAGAGATAGCATTAAAATAAAGCATCAAACTTAATTACCTCTCTGAGTACGGCAGTAGGTCCCATTTACCCAATATGTTTTTTTAAATTTACCCTTGATTGAAAAAACCCCACAATTTCCCACCAACAACCTCGACAATGTCCTTCCAAATTCCTCCATGTATTACAAGAGTATACCGTCACCTCGATCCATTAATTCCCACTGCAAACGGTTCCGTCACAGAACTGCAACAAACAATACCATTTCAATTTTCATTCCAGAAGCTTCGGAAAAATTTTTATGTAAGAAGAAGACAATACCCCCTTAGATTTATCAAAAGCTTTCGACATCGTGAGCAATCTTTCACGCTGATGTTTTTGTAAGCCAACCGAATCGTTTCCCTGTGGCATCCCTCGCAAACTTTGCACCCTTTTAGGAGGCGTACAAGTTTTTTTCTCCCATTTTAATAAAGCAGCTTAAAGGAAAGCTCCTTAAAAACATCAATTTTTCACTTTATTATACTAAAGGGATCTACGTTTTTCTGCGCCTCTGCAAGATTGAATGAGCTCGCCTTTTACGGCAATTTGAATAATTGAGTCTAACAATCTGAGAGATCGTTTGATGTTTTTGGTAGTTTTTTTATGATATTGATAAATCTTCATTATTTTTTTAACTTGATGTTTTTATTCTTAAGACAATGCGTTTATCATTGTCAAAGTTGACGACGTTTTTCTCGACTTTGTTTATTAAAAATTCAATATACTTTGATAAAAGTGGGTTTTATTTGAAAAAATAAAACTTTTTTTTTTATTTATGGCTAAACGTGTTTAATGCCTTTATTTTGAGGTTTTATTTCATTTTATGTTCAATGCGTACGCTGTAAAATCTTAAAAATCTATTGTATTTTTAAAATAAATCATGTTTTTAATAAATACATTTTTAGATATGTATCGAATCTGATTAGGTAAAAATTCAATTCCAAAATTCAAACTGTAAAAGATGTTCATTGAATACTTTTCAATAGATCAAACGTTTTATACAACGTGTTACAAAAATACCCCTAATGCCGAATATGGTAGATAGGGACCATCAAACTGAATAACTTTTACTATGAGACCAACTCTGAAATCGCGAAAACAAAATCAGCTGTTTCATACATTTTGATATTTTCGTAATTAATTTTTGTATGAAACAGCTGATTTTTTTTTTTGCGATTTCAAAGTTGGTCCCATAGTAAAAGTTGTTCAGTTTGATGGTCCCTATATACCATATTCGGCATTAGGGGTATTTTTGTAACACCTTGTATATTTATTCAACCTCTTACAATTAAGCTGTTTAAAATAATCAAACATAAACCTTACGCAGAACTACCCGAAATTAATTATAACACACGCGTAAACATCACAGTATAAATCATTACTATTCCAAGTAAAAGCGATACATTTCTCTTGGTACACAGTGAGACTCACCTAATACAAACTTGAAGGAATAAGGAGATTTATAGGCAACCCGAAATCATCTCGGAACCGCACCTCTATTTGTCAAGGCGCCATATGTTTGGGAGTTCGCACGCCTTGCCGTTACAAGTTGGGAGGTATTCACAAGAAATCTGGGGCCGTACCGGCTACGAACTTGGGAAAGTCTGCCGGGCTTCAAATTAAAACAGATGAATCGAGCCCCAATCGGGCCAAAATGGCGAACCTCAATTCATGATGTCACACGAACATCGATATCTTAGAAGATCTTAGAAGATATCGATGTTCGTGTGACATCATGATTGAGGTTCGCCATTTTGGCCGATTGGGGCCATATATTTAGAATTAACTTCGGCGAATAGTACACACGACAGCACGTCAGGTTATACAGTTAAACAGCGAAAACAACTTTTTTTTACGTAGGGCATAAAGGCGGTCCCAAGGTCAACATGTATAGTCTGAGGTGCCATCGTGTGTACAATACGAAACTCCTTACTTCGATTTATCTGTTTTAAGTTGAAGCTCGGCAGACCCGCCGTAGTTCGAAAAGTTAGCCGGTAGGGCCCCTGGATGGGGACTTCGCAGACGTTTTTTAATACGACTAGAAAAGTATTTAAGAAGTTAATATTTTTAAAATAGATCGTAACTTTGGTGCGACAAAAAGTAAAAAAATCAGTGTGATGTGGATATTGCTAGGTTGATGAAATGATCGCACGACGAATGTTTTTGTCAAGGAACGCTTGTGCGATAAATAATTGTGTGAAACGACTTTAGTGGCTTAATTTTTTATTCTGAGAACGAAGTGCGCATGAATATAACAAATTAACGTTCTTGTTTGTCGAATTATTCTTTTTTTAAACGGCGTGCATCTCCCAAAATTCTTTTCGCACAAATATTCAACGAACTTATCGAACTACGATAATTCATAGTACTTTATACGTTCTTTCGCACTAACATTCATCGTACTTTTGTAATAATTGACCCTCGAGTTATAATAGCAATATGGTCTGTCTTCACCGAGTCGTTTCAACTTTCAAGTCAAGTTGCGTCAAATGCATGTAGGGTTGCCATCCGTCCGGATAAAACCGGACAGTGCTAGGCTTTTTAACCTCTTGTCCGGCCAAATTTGACTGCGTCCGGTCCGTCCGGCTTTTATATCTATCGTCTCGCCCGCGGGTGTTCTGTCAGCAGTCACATTAAATACCTTTCTTTAGCGTCCGGCCTTGGGACATAATATATGCTTTTTAATCTAAACTTTTGTCAAAAACCTTTTTTTCTGAGCCTCCGGTCTCGGGAACCAAAAGTCCGACTTTTTAACGGGTGAGTCCGGATTTTTAGAGATGGGAACACTAAACACATGCAATATTGATTGCCTCCAAAGCGTGCGCTTTTACATTCAACTTTTTATCGCCCTGACTTCTCAAATTGTCGCACAACTTTGAGAAGATAGGGCAAGCGCTATTGCTTGCCCCGAGGCATGCCTCTGTTGAAAGCGAAAAAGAAAAGCAAAAGCGCACGATCAGCGTGCGATATTGAATGCCTTGAGGGATAAAAGTGAAAAGGATCGGAAAAGAGATCATGTGAAGACACACCTTTGCAACTTGAGAATAAAGAATTGAAAATAGTGCTGCGACCTCTGGATTCTGGGAAAACTTTGATAAGTAAAATCGTAGTAGGTTCCGACTACAGTACTTCGGAACTTGTTTGATACTAAAAACAAATTCTAAGGCATAGTATAGACCAAACAGGCTACGTCTATTCCGATCACTGCTACGCAGTGGCGGATACATAATGGGGGGCGCGCCCCACCCTTGACGCGTGATTTTTAGTATTCATATTAAACCAGATGGTCGGTTCAGTAGTTAAGACGTGAAGGCGTAAAAACAAAGAAACAGTTTCGCATTTATAATATTAGTAATGATGTATCTAAAAATATGTCTAGTATTTTATTTACACGCCCATAATTCAAGCCATCAGCAAGTTTTTTTTCTGTATCCGCCATTGCTGCCACGTCTCAAATGCCTAACTAGAAAATCAAGACACCTGTTTCTCTCGCTAAATGTAATACAAATTTAGGTGCCCCAAGATTTATGCGGAACCCGCAATAGTCTCGGGATCGTATCGCTATTTGTCACGCACCATCTGGAAGCAGTTCGCAGAGTTGATGCTGAGGTGTTTATTACACGTGCTTCGAGCATGTGATTATAGGGTGTCATGGAAGTTCGGCTGAAGAGAATTCTTCAGATGTTGAAAAAAAAATTAATTACACAATTTTAGATGCTTACCTTCATCCTCTTTATCCAGCGAAATGCAAGTCACAAGTGATAAGGAGTAAATTAATACTTCTTATAAATAAAAAAAAGACTGAAGTTAAAGGTAATATACTTTAGTTGACCGAGCGAGCGAGAAGCGCTAGCGAAGCGTTTCCGTTTCAGCTTGGGCAAAATGCTTTAATATGTCCAGATGTGCAACTGTTATCCTCTGCAGGTCGCACTTCTCAACCGATTCTCATGAAATTTTGTGAGAGGTTCCATATTTAAATATATTTTTTGTTAATTCAGTTTTTCAAATATTTTCAAAATGGTGGTATGCCATTTTGGAAAAGAAAACGTAAAAAAAAACATATTTCAGCCGTTTCTAAACATGTCACACGCGAAGTCTACCAGCTCACAGACCCACTAGCTTATTTGGCAACATCTATTTTCCTCAAAATGACAGGTAATTCTACCCATAGTGTAATCTCGCAGCCAATAAAGGATAAACTTTGGGAAGGCTAACACGAAGCAGAGCGGCTAGCCGCATACCAAAAATTAGCGTAACTTTCAAGCAAAATAGTTTCCAAAAATGTAATTAAAACAGGAGGTTAAACCCCTTGTTGCAGATACAGGATGTTACAAAACTAAAAGTACTTATAATTCGCGCGCGATGAGAATGGGATGCTACCTTTTAGAACTGAGACGCGCACGGTCCGTCGGCCAGCCGTAGCGTCGGCAAACTTGCGTAGATGCTCGCATAATGCTAGTTGTGTAGAACTGTGCGCGTGGATTTCTGCTCGAGTTTTATTTTAAATGTGAGATTTAAATATTATTGTGTGATTATTTTAGTGATTAATTAATATTGAGTGGCAAGTCGGGTAAAACTTTTTACTTAAAAAAAATCATTTTTATTTCAATAGATTCAGAATTTTTTACTAACGCTACTTGACTGCTTCTGACATTTTCGATTTACTTTAACAAGGTCCCATCAAAAATAAAAAAACTGAATTGACAAAAAAATCTATATAATCATAGAACCTGCTCACAAAATTTCACGAGATTTGGTTGAGAAATGCGACCTGTAGAGGAAAACAGACGGACAGACGGAAAGCCGGACAGACGTACGAAAGCATTAATGCCCAAGCTGAAACGGAGCCGCTTCGCTCGGTCAAAAATTAAGTAGGTATACTTATAGTATGTATAT
This sequence comes from Catoptria pinella, assembly GCA_963556745.1. NCBI lineage: Eukaryota > Metazoa > Arthropoda > Insecta > Lepidoptera > Crambidae > Catoptria > Catoptria pinella. Next base: position 1,426,901 of record OY750782.1, on the reverse strand, counting down.
TTATGTTACTTGAAGACATTAGTGCTTGAAAACGGAAAAGTATATTTTGCATTACTGGAACTAACACCCGAATTCACAAACATTACTATGAGGTCTCACAGTGGCCACGGACGCACAGCATTCCAATTACTAATCACACGTAATACGTACCAATCACAGAGCCTTATTTCAACGCAGTGCGTTCGCATAGTCAAGGGTCGTTTAAAATCTTGTTTGTGAATGGATAGGAAAAGAGAACATCGGAACTTTGACACAGCGGAATATTGGATAATCCAAACACCGAAGATGAATAGTAGATTATGCAACAAGAGCTTAAAGTAGTGTATTATGTCCCGGGCGCTATATTCCTTCAAGACAAATACACACTTAAGCCCGCGATGCATACTCTACTTTTTATACTTTCTGCGAGGCAATTGAAACCAATGACTGTTATAAAGAAAATAGGTACTTAAGTATTTATTTAAATTGTTATGTCGTCTATTCTGTAGTGGTCAGTTCGATATTCGAATAAATCCTTCTTGGTGCGCGGGTGAAAATGAATTTCGTAAAAAGTTTTCATGTTTTTCTAATTTCTAAGCACGACTACATGGGTTGCAATCCAAATTCAAATCACATTATTTCCCATGGGAAAAATTATATTTAGTACAACATTATGACCCGGCTAGACCGGTGGGGCTGTAATGACTTACTTTAGGAAATTATAAATAAATAAATATAAATACGAGTATATGACAACATCACATACATTGTTCCGATTCCAAAGTAAGTAGCTAAAGCACTTGTGTTATGGAAATCAGAGACAACGGTGGTATCACAAACACCCAGACCTGAACCAATATAGAAAAGTTAATTTTCTAAATTGACCCAACCGGGGATCGAACCCGGGACCTCAGAGATGACGACACCTTGAAAACCGGTGTGCAAAGCCACTCGACCACGGTCGTCATAATCATAGAAAATATACCTGGCAACACTCGTTAGTTAGCAACACCCTGTATAAACAGTACTCAACAAAGGGGTAGCGGTAGTAATTGCCGGACTATGGACTGCGTTAAAGGCTTAATTTAACGCTTGTTGCTTCACTTAATGTTGGGTATATTTATTATCATGATTAAAGGAAAATGTCAGCTTGAGAAGTTTCCAATCGAGAATAAAAATTAAGTTATTACATTAATTGAAATAAAACACTATTTCGAATCTATGTACGGTTTTCTTACTATTTAATTACTTTAAATAGAAATCAGAGATATATAATCCCAACTTAATAAAGCAGCCCTTGGCGAATTTCTTGCCGGTTCTTCTCATTACAAGCTCCCGCTTAGGGTTTGCGAACCGATGGCGTAGCTTTGACATTCATAAGTGCTTGTAACAGCCTACACTGAATAAATTAGTTTTAAATTTCGAATTGAATTATTGAATTTTTTATAATTTTTAAGTGCAAAACGATTTTGTTTGTTTGTTACGCTTAGGTAGTATTTACACGGGTCAACTTGGCAGGCGATTTTCGTCCATTAGCGCTTTTTATTGACAATTGCTTGTAAAATCTAATCGGCACCTCATTGAAAATAGGTTTGCGATTACATTTTACAAGCGATTGTCGATAAAAAGCGCTAATTGATTAAAATTGCCTGCCAAGTTGCCTGTCAAGTCGACAGGCAACTTGGTCGTCGACAAAAACACTATTTTTCAAGGTAACTTCATCATCTTCTTCATGGTGTCGCCATCTCTGAGGTCCCGGGTTCGATCCCCGGTTGGGTCAATTTAGAAAACGAACTTTTGTATATTGGCTCAGGTCTGTGTCTTTGTGATACCACCGTTGTCTCTGATTTCCATAACACAAGTGCTTTAGCTACTTACTTTGGAATCGGAGCAATGTATGTTATGTTATCAAATTTATTTATTATTATTATTTATTCTAGAATCCTCTTCTTAAATAATATCTTATCAAATTACACCTGAGGCCATTAAATAATTTAAGTTGCACATCGCATTGTTTGTCTGTGTTGGCCCGACACTGGAATCGCATAGCGTTAAATTAACCCTTTAGTGCTGGAATGACCGGCCAATCACAGCACAACCGAATGTCCCCGCAGATGGATATGAGAGTGGGCACCAAATATATGCAGCGAGTATTTGCAGTCGCATATTTACCAAATGCCCCATGTTTACCATGTTTACCGAGGGAAAATGCAGCCCGTTGATTAGATAATATGTGTCTAACAAATGCTATTATTCACTTTGAAACTGAGCTAAATGGATTTCTAAATAATGAAAGTTAGTTGTGGTAAATGTACTTTTGTTATTGAAAACTGATGAGCATGACTTGACACATAGAAGAAAAAACACAGAGTACAAAACAAGGAAAATATGTTATAGTATAAAAAGTACGGAATTCAAAAATATAAGTTAAAGTAAAAAACCATAAAGTATTTGAAATTTTGAGATTTAAGCATTCACAATGCTATTTTTATATAATACTAAATAATATACTAGAAAAAATAGGACTCGCACCAGATCATGTTCTCGGACGGGAATCGAACCCGCGACCTTTGGATATCCGGTCCAATGCTCTGACCGCTGAGCTACCGAGTCACTGGTGAGAACGTCGAATTTCTTCTAGTATATCAACTTTTACGCTGCAAGCCAGCGCCATCTCACCAATGTAGAAGGAATTAACCTCTACATTCAACTGAACATCTTTCCAGATATTTTTAAACAGCTGATTAAGATGAGAAAGCTATATAACTATTTGAAATTTTGAGATTTAAGCATTCACAATGCTATTTTTATATAATACTAAATAATATACTAGAAAAAATAGGACTCGCACCAGATCATGTTCTCGGACGGGAATCGAACCCGCGACCTTTGGATATCCGGTCCAATGCTCTGACCGCTGAGCTACCGAGTCACTGGTGAGAACGTCGAATTTCTTCTAGTATATCAACTCTTACGCTGCAAGCCAGCGCCATCTCACCAATGTAGAAGGAATTAACCTCTACATTCAACTGAACATCTTTCCAGATATTTTTAAACAGCTGATTAAGATGAGAAAGCTATATAACTATTTGAAATTTTGAGATTTAAGCATTCACAATGCTATTTTTATATAATACTAAATAATATACTAGAAAAAATAGGACTCGCACCAGATCATGTTCTCGGACGGGAATCGAACCCGCGACCTTTGGATATCCGGTCCAATGCTCTGACCGCTGAGCTACCGAGTCACTGGTGAGAACGTCGAATTTCTTCTAGTATATCAACTCTTACGCTGCAAGCCAGCGCCATCTCACCAAATATCCAAAGGTCGCGGGTTCGATTCCCGTCCGAGAACATGATCTGGTGCGAGTCCTATTTTTTCTAGTATATTATTTAGTATTATATAAAAATAGCATTGTGAATGCTTAAATCTCAAAATTTCAAATAGTTATATAGCTTTCTCATCTTAATCAGCTGTTTAAAAATATCTGGAAAGATGTTCAGTTGAATGTAGAGGTTAATTCCTTCTACATTGGTGAGATGGCGCTGGCTTGCAGCGTAAGAGTTGATATACTAGAAGAAATTCGACGTTCTCACCAGTGACTCGGTAGCTCAGCGGTCAGAGCATTGGACCGGATATCCAAAGGTCGCGGGTTCGATTCCCGTCCGAGAACATGATCTGGTGCGAGTCCTATTTTTTCTAGTATATTATTTAGTATTATATAAAAATAGCATTGTGAATGCTTAAATCTCAAAATTTCAAATAGTTATATAGCTTTCTCATCTTAATCAGCTGTTTAAAAATATCTGGAAAGATGTTCAGTTGAATGTAGAGGTTAATTCCTTCTACATTGGTGAGATGGCGCTGGCTTGCAGCGTAAGAGTTGATATACTAGAAGAAATTCGACGTTCTCACCAGTGACTCGGTAGCTCAGCGGTCAGAGCATTGGACCGGATATCCAAAGGTCGCGGGTTCGATTCCCGTCCGAGAACATGATCTGGTGCGAGTCCTATTTTTTCTAGTATATTATTTAGTATTATATAAAAATAGCATTGTGAATGCTTAAATCTCAAAATTTCAAATAGTTATATAGCTTTCTCATCTTAATCAGCTGTTTAAAAATATCTGGAAAGATGTTCAGTTGAATGTAGAGGTTAATTCCTTCTACATTGGTGAGATGGCGCTGGCTTGCAGCGTAAGAGTTGATATACTAGAAGAAATTCGACGTTCTCACCAGTGACTCGGTAGCTCAGCGGTCAGAGCATTGGACCGGATATCCAAAGGTCGCGGGTTCGATTCCCGTCCGAGAACATGATCTGGTGCGAGTCCTATTTTTTCTAGTATATTATTTAGTATTATATAAAAATAGCATTGTGAATGCTTAAATCTCAAAATTTCAAATAGTTATATAGCTTTCTCATCTTAATCAGCTGTTTAAAAATATCTGGAAAGATGTTCAGTTGAATGTAGAGGTTAATTCCTTCTACATTGGTGAGATGGCGCTGGCTTGCAGCGTAAGAGTTGATATACTAGAAGAAATTCGACGTTCTCACCAGTGACTCGGTAGCTCAGCGGTCAGAGCATTGGACCGGATATCCAAAGGTCGCGGGTTCGATTCCCGTCCGAGAACATGATCTGGTGCGAGTCCTATTTTTTCTAGTATATTATTTAGTATTATATAAAAATAGCATTGTGAATGCTTAAATCTCAAAATTTCAAATAGTTATATAGCTTTCTCATCTTAATCAGCTGTTTAAAAATATCTGGAAAGATGTTCAGTTGAATGTAGAGGTTAATTCCTTCTACATTGGTGAGATGGCGCTGGCTTGCAGCGTAAGAGTTGATATACTAGAAGAAATTCGACGTTCTCACCAGTGACTCGGTAGCTCAGCGGTCAGAGCATTGGACCGGATATCCAAAGGTCGCGGGTTCGATTCCCGTCCGAGAACATGATCTGGTGCGAGTCCTATTTTTTCTAGTATATTATTTAGTATTATATAAAAATAGCATTGTGAATGCTTAAATCTCAAAATTTCAAATAGTTATATAGCTTTCTCATCTTAATCAGCTGTTTAAAAATATCTGGAAAGATGTTCAGTTGAATGTAGAGGTTAATTCCTTCTACATTGGTGAGATGGCGCTGGCTTGCAGCGTAAGAGTTGATATACTAGAAGAAATTCGACGTTCTCACCAGTGACTCGGTAGCTCAGCGGTCAGAGCATTGGACCGGATATCCAAAGGTCGCGGGTTCGATTCCCGTCCGAGAACATGATCTGGTGCGAGTCCTATTTTTTCTAGTATATTATTTAGTATTATATAAAAATAGCATTGTGAATGCTTAAATCTCAAAATTTCAAATAGTTATATAGCTTTCTCATCTTAATCAGCTGTTTAAAAATATCTGGAAAGATGTTCAGTTGAATGTAGAGGTTAATTCCTTCTACATTGGTGAGATGGCGCTGGCTTGCAGCGTAAGAGTTGATATACTAGAAGAAATTCGACGTTCTCACCAGTGACTCGGTAGCTCAGCGGTCAGAGCATTGGACCGGATATCCAAAGGTCGCGGGTTCGATTCCCGTCCGAGAACATGATCTGGTGCGAGTCCTATTTTTTCTAGTATATTATTTAGTATTATATAAAAATAGCATTGTGAATGCTTAAATCTCAAAATTTCAAATAGTTATATAGCTTTCTCATCTTAATCAGCTGTTTAAAAATATCTGGAAAGATGTTCAGTTGAATGTAGAGGTTAATTCCTTCTACATTGGTGAGATGGCGCTGGCTTGCAGCGTAAGAGTTGATATACTAGAAGAAATTCGACGTTCTCACCAGTGACTCGGTAGCTCAGCGGTCAGAGCATTGGACCGGATATCCAAAGGTCGCGGGTTCGATTCCCGTCCGAGAACATGATCTGGTGCGAGTCCTATTTTTTCTAGTATATTATTTAGTATTATATAAAAATAGCATTGTGAATGCTTAAATCTCAAAATTTCAAATAGTTATATTTTGATGTGGTTTTTAGGGTTCCGTACCTAAAGGTAAAACGGGAACCCTATTGCTAAGAATTCGCTGTCCGTTTGTCTGTCCGTCCGTCTGTCACCAGGCTGTATCTCATGAACCGTAATATTTAGACAGTTGAATTTCTGTTGCCGCTATAACAACGAATACTAAAAACAAAATAAAATAAATATTTAAGGGGGCTCTCACACAACAAAAGTGATTTATTTTGCTCGTTTTTGCTCGATATTGATAACGGTGACAGGTAGACGCTTCAAATATTCACAGAATATATAGTTATATTATATTCACTTTAAAAATAAATAATTAAATTAAAATAAAACATCTATTTAAGGGTGGCTCCCATACAACAAACGTGACTTTTACGGAACCCCTCGTGCGCGAGTCCGACTCGAGTTTTTTATTTATTTATCAAGGTCGTTTAACACCCAGACCAAGTACTTGGTCTGGGTGTTAAAATTGATGGCAATCGAAGTAATATAGCTCAAATAATTAACATTATTTTGTAATCCCTATTTTTACTGAAGTGTTACGTATAGTTTTAAAATGTGAATTTTAAATTATAGGTATTGTTAAAACAAAATATTTAAGTTTAACAATAATAATAATTTTAGTTTAATATGTCTCTTAATGTAAAACTTAAAAAAAAACATTGCTACGCCCTTACAGGGTGTCACTTACGTTGTGTACCTACCATAGACTAAGAAAAATGTTCGCTGTCTATGGTACCTACATGTCATATTGTTAAACATGTGAGTGACTTGCAATAAATATATAAATAAATAACAACAATAAGTCATTTGTCATTAGGTATAGATTGCGATACCATAGCGGTTCACGAGGCTCTGTGCAAAATTTTCGTTTGGAAATGAAATTTCAAGCGAATGCCGAGTAATCGGATCAAATTGGCTAAAGTCATTTTCAACAGTTCGTCCGCCATTAAAAGCGAATTCACAAAGATATTACAAATGACTAGACGAATTTCTCGCTGGAATTTTGATTATGATTCGCTTTTGGGATTATTCAATTCCGGAGGTGTTGATTTGAGAACGCTTTGAGACGTAACGACTAATGCGTTAGTCGTTTACAATAAGGTTTACGTTTCGTGGTTAACGAAATTTATCATCGTATTGATTATTTATTACTAAAACGTATTTTACATATTCCTCCGATTTGACATTGCATATTATCGTGATCATTTGCTTTTTATAATGAAAAACAAATTAACAAATTGCACAGATCGAAGTAAACACACTTTGCAGACCTGCTTGTCGATTCTGTAACCAAACTCGAACTTTACTTCGAATCTCACTTCACTGCGCAGGAATTTTAAATCATAAATGAGATAATGATAGACTGTTTTTTTAATCACAAAAGATTTTAGATAGTTACGGTAGCTACGTAAAACCTTTTGCAATCAGTAAAGTAGTATATTCAGATAATTTCACGCGAAGTGAAGTAAGCTTCGAAGTGAGATGCGAGTTTGGTTACATAATTGCTCCCCTGAAAACATGCAGCCTTTTTAGAACCAAGTATTTCAGTCTTTCACTATGTCCTGCTCAATTAAAAAAAAAACATAAATAGAAATAAATAATTAAAATACGTTTTTATAATGAATCCATTTAAAACCAACGCACTAACATCGTGACGTAGTTCAGTACTTTCTGTAATTTTAATTGGTTTACGCTATTAAATATATAGTTCCTTCTCCTCTCCACCAAATGACAGTCTCTATCTCTCCGCATAATCACCCATATGAAGCTCAAAATTTCTGCAGTTTCCTGACAACCTGAGGATATCTCAAATTGTGTTGAATACCATATTCATGATTGTTGAGGATAGGGCACGAACCACTTAAACCACGAGTTTATTGACAACTAAACTACTTTTTAAAATTTGAGATTTAAGCATTCACAATGCTATTTTTATACAATACTAAATAATATACTAGAAAAAATAGGCTAGGGAAAAATTCCTACGCTGCAAGTTGATATACTAGAAGAAATTCGACGTTCGAGTGACTCGGTAGCTCAGCGGTCAGAGCATTGGACCGGATATCCAAGGGTCGCGGGTTCGATTCCCGACCGAGAACATGATCTGGTGCGAGTCCTATTTTTTCTAGTATATTATTTAGTAACTAAACTACTATTTACAATTGTTTATAAAAAGATGTCACTGAGATTTAGAATTTGGAAGGTAGACCAAAGAGAAACTCAAAAAGGCTGTAATGTTGCTGATCGGTAATAATGATACGTGTCATCCCACAATGATTCCCCCACCGGTTCAAAAGTAGGTCGTATTCTAATATTCAGCTCTACCAGTGCAGGGGATCTGGTGATTGGCACCATTCGACGTCATTAAGCCGCCGCGTCAAACTTGCTGACAAGTCGATCCTATGCAGGGGACATTTACACCATTATATTTAGGCATTATAAGTCAGTTCATATGTGTCATACTTTTTTGTTTATGGGGTTTTTTCCTCAAAGTCAAATCTGTTTATTTAAAGAATCACCTGATTCTAGTGACCTTACTATGGGTCTTTTTATCAATTTTTTGGGGTTCCATAGTTAAGTCGTCAAGGCTACCTTATTATTATAAATTCAGCTTACAAATAATTACATTATTCTTAGGTACTCTCACACACACTCACACACCCTCACACTCACACACACACGCCACTCACACATACATACACACACTCATATTTATACAACGTGTTACAAAAGTACCCCTAATGCCGAATATGGTAGATAGGGACCATCAAACTAAACAACTTTTACTATGGGTCCAACTCTGAAATCGCGAAAAAAATATCAGCTGTTCCATACAAAAATTAAAATCGAAAATATCAAAATGAATGAAACAGCTGTTTTTTTTTTCGCGATTTCAGAGTTGGTCCCATAGTAAAAGTTGTTCAGTTTGATGGTCCCTATCTACCATATTCGGCATTAGGGGTACTTTTGTAACACGTTGTATACACACACATACATACACACACACTCACACCTTCGCACTCACATGTTTAGTTACTAAGTTACTTTAATTCCTACTTTGTAATCAGGCACTAGGTAAAGAGTGATGCTCCTCAACACTTCCATTATTTTCTGGGGCTGGCTCACTTCAAACAATAAAATATACAACAATTAAAAAACTTTTTTCTTTTTCCCTTATAGTTTCACCATGTTTGTCTGCCTGTCTGTCTGTCCATGTCTCAGCTCGGAGGCCCTTAGTACTAGTTACTTGTCTTTTAACTGTCTAATGTACACTCACTAAAAAACAACTATAGCTCCTTTTTCCTCAAGCCGTGAACCTAATGAAGTAAGTAGCCGATTTTACTATCAATCTGAGAATGACGTCTACTGGGTGACCTCGCTCCAGCGTACATCCCGATAACCTCCTGGCTAAATTGGAATCAAAAGCAAACCCACTTTAAATAAAATAATATATTCGTTTTATGTATTTTTTCACCATTAAAGGTATATTTATGTATGTATATAATTTCTATATATTATATTAATATTATATAAAATTATGTAGACATGTATTTAATGGTGTGTATTTATGTTATATTTATATTGTATGCATGTAAATATTAGTTTTCTTTGTTTGTGCCGCATTCGTGTCTATCTGTTTACTGTTGGTTGACTGGTTGAGTATGCTTTTAGCATTAAGTCCGCCATTTGTACCTTACTTTGTGTATATGTACAATAAAGATTTATAAATAAATCAATATTGTATGTTTAATATTAAAATAATTAAAAACATTTTAAGTATTAAAAGTGTACTTCAGTATATCTTTTTTTGTAATTAAATTACTCTATAGGAATTTTGTTTGCTTCTCAGTATAATAGATGGTTTTAATTAAGTCTCATTATGGTAACCAATAGCGGCTGAAACCATTTAACTTTTGAATTAACACGAAAATGGAGCCCTTGATTAATAAATTTTGAAAATACCTACTATCTAATAAAACGGAGAAATTTAGTTAGGTGAGGTGTGCTTGTATATGGAGAAAAATTTACTCAATTTACGATTATAGAAACGCCTTTGGAAAATTCAAAGCAAAGTGAAACAAATGAGGTGGATACAAAAACGTCTACATTTTCCCGCAATCCGTCTTAGAAGAAAGAAACACTTTTAATCCATATCAATTAGTCAGATAGATAACGTGGGGAAAGACTATAAAAATCTCGCCTTAATGGCGACAAAGACAACTGTTTTCGCTGCATATTTTATGAAAAGATTTATAGTGTCACCTTCCATGGCCACTTCAAAAGCGCCTACAAAAAAGCAATAGCAAACAGTCGAAGCAATGCACAACGACACAGCAAAAAAAACTGTGGGATATTTCAAAGAATGTCAACGTCAACGGCTGGTGAAAACGCGATTTAGTCACGCAAACCTGCCGTATTTAAAATAAGGAAGACTTAAACGAAATTAAGTCTTAGAGCCGTTGTAATAAATATCGAATTTTGAATGAGCAATTAATACAGGGGCCATTTTGTAAATCGCTGCCTATCGGCGGAATGATACGAATCCCTCGGTTATAATAACTAATGGTAGAGATATTCTAGCGCCTTTCGTGCCCAAATTAATACACAGAATAGAAACAGTATTGCGATGAGTATTGCGTGTTTAATCTAGGCCGTAAATCTGTACCTTCAGTGAAAACTGATCTAACTCGAGTTATATCGATTTTGAATTTATTTCACTATTCAAGTCATCGAAAAATTAGCTTTTTTTGTGTCTAATCGGTGTATTTTTACGACTTATATCAACAGAGATAAATTTTGTGCATAGTAATATAAGTGCTTGCTTTTCTATGATTTTTTTTAAATAAAATGTGTATATTAATATATCTCTAGTTAAAACAATGTGTACCGAAACTTATTTCTCTTTAAATTAGTGTCTAGAAATATAACTCGTTTTAAAACATTACACACAATTCAATAACAACTGACTTAAATTGTGCGTAGTGATTTATCTAGAATTATATCAATACACACATATAATTTCACAGTATGCCAGTTTGTGAACATTGATTCAACTCGACTTATAGCATTAAAAATTAAGTAATAATTAAGTTTTATTTTGTGTTTATCGATATAATTCAAGTTGAATCAATAATCACATATAGGTTTGGGACAGGTGTAAAATGATATAATTGACTTATATCAAAAAATATTATGAATAAACGAAGTAAAACGTTTGATTACTTATTGTGTAAAATGATAAAACTGCCCAATAAACCCCCCGCGACCTCCCCTTCCTTCGTACCCTTCCCCCGCGCCTGTGTGGATACGACAGTGTGTTGTCTTAGTATTGCGCCGACGTTCATGCGCTGCGGTCACATCAGTAGAGACTCCGCGACACTAAACAAGATGAATTTAAATGTAAGTTGTATCACTTTACACAAAGCATAATACATTGTGCCATTTTATTAATAATGGGCTAAAGTCATTGATGGGATGAAAATCTGCCCTATATTCCTTAAAATAAGTGTGAGATTGCTTCGATGCATAATAGTGAGTTGTATCAATAAACACTAACTTTTTACACCATTGCACGTTATTTTTTACAAGAAATTAAATAGGTACATAGTATTTTTTGATTCGGGCGTATTTTTCATTTTTGCCTGTCTTACTAACACGTGGAAAAAGAGTTGTGTTTTTAACTGCTTTTTGACCCCCGACGCAAAAAGAGAGGTGTTATAAGTTTAACGTGTCTGTGTATCTGTTTGTGGTATCGTAGCTCCCAAACGGATGAACTGATTTTGGTTTAGTTTTTTGTTTGAAAGATAATTTTAACCTGATTGTTCTTAGTCATGTTTCATGAAAATTTGTTCAGCTGCTTGAAGATCATCAGCTCTTTTCTAGTTGATGACGGGATCTGACTTACTTCTTTATGTCCGATCGATTCGGAATATGGTACAGTATTACTTCAATGACATTAAAAGAATATGGTAAAGTAACCATGACCTGATCAGCCGTTAGAAGATCATCAGCTCTTTTCTAGTTGATGAGGGGATCTGGCTAAGTTCCATATGTCCAGTCAATTCGAAATTTGGTACCGTGTTACTGCAATGATATTAAAAGAACATGGTAAGGTAACCATGACCTGAAGCTTAAGCATCAACTGGAATCTGCAGAATACTCAACTCCTCACCAATATACAGCAGAGGTATAGTGTTTGGGATCACTAGAATGGTCTTTAATAAGTAGATTGCGAATAAAGTATAATAGGTGGTGATGATGAGGCATTATCTAGAATCTGAAGGATACCCAACTCTTCAACAACATACAGCAGAGATATCGTGTTTGGGATCACTAGAATGGTCTTTAATGAGTAAATTGCGAATAAAGTATAATAGGTGGTGATGATGAGGCATCATCTAGAATCTGAAGAATACCTAACTCTTCAACAACATACAGCAGAGGTATCGTGTTTGGGCTCGTTGGAATGGTATCGATGATTAAGTTATACTCCTAGATTGGTAATCAGGACTCATCAGCTTTTTGAAATTGAATTCAAAATTTGGTACCATGTTACTTCAATGATAATGGCCGAAAAAATTTAGTTTAAAAAGCTTCAAATAAAACTGAAATTAAAAATTTAATAAACCCCCGATACAAAAAAGCTAACTCTTAATAAAATACCCCCATACAAAAAAAGCTAACTCTTAAAAAGTTGAAAATAATGTCATCATATCATCAAGTCTTAAATAGATCTTGGATTTACATGTAAGCTCGTCACATTAACTTCGCGGTCCATCGACGTCTACGATTTTTCCATAGATTTATTTATAACTTGATAATAATGATGATATTATATTTAACTTTTTAAGAGTTAGCTTTTTTGTATGGGGGGTTTTTATAAAGAGTTAGCTTTTCTGTGTTGGGAGTTTTTAAAGAATAATTTATTTACTATAATTAAATGTACTATTTTGGGAGTAAATTAATTTATTTTAATTTGCTACTGAATGAAAATGGTTCTTATGAGTGGTTTTTTTAAGATCGGTTTATTGCAGTTATTATCCAGTCGGGGGCACGGGTGAAGATCATAATTAATTATATTTATTTTGAATTATTTTGAAATTTTATTCTAATAATGCCCTGATATACTAACATACGATTTAAGTGAATTGTTACTAACAAAAATGGATTGTAATATCTGAGTATTAAATAAATTATTATTATTATTATTATTATTGCTAATTTTCATTAACAAGTTGGCTAAGTTTGAGTCTGAATGACTGTAGTGATGATTGTGTTGTCCTAACATGAAGCAATCCGTAGTCAAGTCAATATTAAGCCAATGGGATCAATTCCCGATCAGCTCAATGGAATAAACTTTTATATTCATTTTCTTTTCTCTGAGTAGGTGTTTAAATACCAGCCTGTTTTCTATATTATGTTACGTTGAATTTCGATACAACAACAGTTTTTACAAGTCTAAACATCTGTTATGTTTTGTTTAAGTAAACCTTTAAGTTTAATATTGTTATGTTAATTTTTCTAAATTTAAAACACATTGTTCTGCTTATTCAAGTTGATTTAAGCGCTAATGAAGCAAGATTTAGTATTTTATATGATTACCAAAGTGTTAGTAATAAATTACCGAAATATTTTTGGGTTTTAATAACAGCAAACATTACCTCATGATATTATTTAGTATTTTATCATAAGTTATATCACTATTCACATAGTAAACGTACTAGTTATATCGTTTGTGATAAAAGTTATAACAATATCCACATCGATTTTTTTCAAAAAAGTTGTGTAAATTGATATAATTCGACTTTTTTAAACGATTCTACAAAACTAAACTCTTATTACTAACATTTAGAGTGTGTTCAACAATGTTTATTCTACAACTTTAAAAAAAACATACAATTGAAAAGGCAGACACAAAAAAATAAAGTCAGTTAACATTTTACACGAAAGCAGATTTTCATGGTGAAAAATGATATAAGTCTTATTACATCAATATACACAAAACAAATAAATGTGATTAGTGATGTAACTAAACAATTTCATGAATACTGAAAAATATATAAGACATTTCTCTTTAAATAATACAAGAAAACAAAGTTAACTTAACCATCTACAGTCTACAAGCACTTATTTTATTTTATCATTCTTAGTTGAAGAGTGAGATTTTTTTTAACTTTAAAGTCAATTTCCCGAAAATCATGTTTTTAGAGTTATACCTCTTTTCACGGAAGGTACAGAAATAAAGTTATTAATAGCCGTAAAACTAATTAACAGGTTGAGTACAATAGCTGATATCAAATTGGACTTTAAATAGGACACTAAGTCATATAGTGAATGTAAAAAAACTATTAAAAAGGCATCGCGTCCATTGTAATCAGTATTTTGTTTGTTACTTTAATAAAGGTGATAGCGTATAATTTTTGTACTTACTCGCTGTTTTTATGCCTGAAGAAAAAACAAGATTTTTGAAGTCTGAAAGTATTGGTAAAATATTAATGAAAATTTCATGAGAAAGGAAAGTCTTCGGTCATAAAACAGCGAGTACATACAAACATTCTATACTATCACCATTATTATACGAACAAACAAAATAACTATTGCAATGGAGTCAATATTAAAAGATAAAAAAAATACAATTACTGTTTTAGCTCTAATTTAGCAACTTAAATTAAGTGTTTTTCTGTACCTAGTCATAAAGGGTGCTAAGAAAATACAGACGATTAAAAAGTGCTTAATTATTAAGTTTATTTGAAACAAATTTTGACTTGACTTGATTTAAATAAAGAAAGTTTGAAATGTTTTTATAAAGTTCTGTGACATTTTATAAGTTCTACAGAGACAATAAGGACAGTCTTTGCATAAAGTTAGAAAATATGGCGTATTTACTAAAAAAAAGTTAAAAGAGATGATAAGTATAGAACATAAATAAAGAATTACACTTACTATTCCTGAAGGCGTGAAATTTATTCAAAAATAAAGAAAACTTGATAACCAAATCTTTTATTCAATTCGCCTCTTGTCAATTCGAAGTACACGAGTGAATTCAACACTTTCATAGCCAGATACATTTGCGGAGAAAGCGGGGAGGCGAAACTAGTTAAAAATTCAATCGGGAGACAGCCGCGAACTACGCTTCGTGGAGGGATTGAAATTCTACTGAAATACAGCACAACTTGAATTTTGTATGTATTATTCGGAGCTGTATCATTAAGAAGATGACTTAGTTCGAAGTAGTGTGTAACTTCATTAAGAGAAACAATTTGACTTCGAAATTGCCGTCTGTGATTGGATTGGAAAATTATTTGTTCTTCTTTAAAGAAATCACGCAAAAGTTAATTTGATAGTTTTGGAATAAGCTGTGTTTCCTGATATGTACAATTTGAGGGGCCTTCAAGTCGTTCTGGGCAAGCGCCTGTCATAGTAAATTGACGACCTCCGTGGTCGAGTGGCTTTGTACACCGGTTTTCAAGGTGTCGCCATATCTGAGGTCCCGGGTTCGATCCCCGGTTGGGTCAATTTAGAAAACAAACTTTTCTATATTGGCTCAGGTCTGGGTGTTTGTGATACCACCGTTGTCTCTGATTTCCATAACACAAATGCTTTAGCTACTTACTTTGGAATCGGAGCAATGTTAGTGATGTTTTCTAATCTTTATTTTATTTATTTATTCTTTAAAAAAATTACGCAAAAGTTGATTTGATAGTTTTGGAATAAGCTGTGTTTCCTGATATGTACAATTTAAGGGGCCTTCAAGTCATGAGTGAATAGGTTATTTCTAGGCAAGCGCCTTTCATAGTAGATCTCATCATCGCTTACTATGTTCATGAAGTTCGTAGCAGACGAACATTGGTGTCATGTCATGTCATGTCAGGAAGTGACAAACTTACGACCTTGTTTATATTATTAACGCGTTATGACTAGGGACATAAAGACATAATTACTTCAACAAAAGAGAAGTGCGAGCGAAGCGTCTCCGTTGCAGCAAAAGTGCTTTCGTATGTCTGTCTGTCCGGCTGTTCTCCTCTACAGGTCGCATTTCTCAACCAATTCTCTGGAGATTTTGTGAGCGGATTTGAGAATAAAAAATTAAGTTTTTTTTTTACTTTTCTAATAAAAATCATTTCAGCCATTATGACAAATTTTCAAAAATGTTACAAACGTGAGGTCTGTAGATCATAAAAGCTACTAGTAGTATTTTATAAACAAATTAATAATATAAAATAAAAAAAAAAACATAGGTTAGGTTTTTTTCCCACTTGTTCTAGCTAGCCCAAGCTAATGATATTTTTTTTCTCATTAGCCCTACCACAACTAAATCGTAGCACTAATGAGAAAATAGAAGTATCATTAGTTCTAATAACTAGGTAAGTACTTTGATTGAGACAGTATATTTTTAAACTAAAGTGTTTGTCATTCAGTGAAATTGCCTCCCAGAATTACAATACAATATAAAAATAATTTTGTCTCAAGTATCAAAGATTATTGTTTAATTATATCCCTTTGAACAATGTTAATTAAATTTAAGGCTTCGTTAAAATTCCATTGTAATGAAAATGATTTAATTATCCAAGTATTTTAATTGTTATGTTTCATTTTGGTTACAAAGTATGGAATTGATAAGTATCTATTTAAAGAACACAGTTTTAATACTGTTATAACAATTTTTAACCCCCGACGCAGCGCAAAGAGGGGTGTTATAAGTTTGAAGCCTATGTTTGTGTGTCGGTACGTATATTCGTAGTGCCTAAACGGATCAAGCGATTTCAATGCATTTTTTTTAATTGAAAGCTAATCTAATCGTGATGGTTCTTAGCCACGTTTGATGGAAATCCATTTAGCCATTATGGAGATGGTCACCTGCCTGCCGAAACGGTAAAAGATACAGAGATGGTGCTTTGACTAAAATAATGTACACCTTGGGCAAATTTAGGTGCAAGAAAAAAAAAACAAAAGATGGGGCAAAAAAATGGCGCCACAAAATGTTTTTTACTTTTTTTTATTGCATATACATTTTAAATGTTCTCTAATTAATGAAGCCTACGTTTCGAACAAAAATAGAATCATTGACTTTACGTGTTACTTTAAAACAGATCGCTTTGTACTCTCTTAGAATGACCTCAAAAAATATTTTCCAAAGGTCTGAAGAAAAATATCTCCGAGCGAGTATTTTTAATATCTTTTACATCACACCTGACTGTGAATTTCAAAAGACACTCCGGAATTACAAATTCCACTTCGGTATGCGG
This sequence comes from Catoptria pinella, assembly GCA_963556745.1. Taxonomy (NCBI): domain Eukaryota; kingdom Metazoa; phylum Arthropoda; class Insecta; order Lepidoptera; family Crambidae; genus Catoptria; species Catoptria pinella. The sequence goes on along the minus strand of OY750782.1, from coordinate 1,409,661 downwards.
CACGCAGCGTCTTCATATCATATTCTTGAGATGACAACCTTGCTTCTTAAAATGTTGGGGCACAAAATAATGTTGATACTTTGAAATTTTGTTAAAGCAATCTCCACCAAGAGATTTGGAAAAGCATAGATTACCTATGTATTTTAACACTACTGCCCAAAACGATGGTTCGTGTTCAGGGTTCATGTATGTATGTTTGTATGCATGTTTTTTTAGAGACCATCAGCCATTTTTAATGTCCCCACTGCTGGGGCACAGGCCTTCCAGGTAATAAGGAGGATTGGCCATAACCCACCGCGCGGACCCAATGCGGATTGGTGGGTGTTAACGACTGCAAAAGCCGGGACCAACGGCTTAACGTGCCTTCTGAAGCACGGAGGAGCTCGATATAATAAAGTTTTGGTTACCCATCCCATGACCAACCTTTGCGCAGTTGCTTAAAGTGGTTTAGCACCTGGCCCGCAATCACTGGGCCAGGTGCTAAACCACTGCGCCATCGAGCTCCTCACTTTTCAGAGCTCTCCAGAGTTTCTTTATTCCACCGTAACTTCCAAATGCCTGAACAGATTTGAATGTGTGTGTATGAAGATGAAAGGATTTTAACAATTCCCGAAAGAATCCTTACATCATCCCGAGAGGCTAATAGGTTTTTGAAAAAAAGGCAGCATGACGCCATTTTGTAATGATTGTGAAACGCTGAAATATAATATGATTTTTTCTTTATTAAAATATGGGTATGAAATTAAAGGTCTTGATGATATTTTTTTAACAAAAATGTAAAAGTTTTCAACAGAACGGTCCCCCGCCTGCAATGACACTTGTTTTTTGCTTTATTTTTTTTACTATTTTAATTTTTTCTGTCGTGAGGCGTCTTGGAGTAGTGGAATATCACCATCTTTCACAGGGGTGTCGCTAACGGCGACTTATTGACTTAGAGGTGAAACTGAAATTGGGTAATAACGTTTGGTTCAAACGGGCCAACAATACAATCTTCAACCCTGTAAAGCGTGGACACTAACAACAACCTCAATAGGAAAGGCCCGTCCTATGGGAGTGCCCTAACAAATTATTATAAATGAATAAGTGAGTTTTTTTGTTCGTTTGTTATGCTTATGTGGTATTTACACGAGTGTCTAAAACACTTTTGCCGCACGACGAAAATCGACTGTGTAAATGGCAATTTGGCCTAGGCCGCAAGTGACTGCACAATTTTTTCTGATCCGGTGGCCTAAACTGGAATTACGTTATTACATATTGTTACCTAGTTTACGTCATGTACTACATAGATGACAGCGACGCCATCACGGATGTGTCACCTGCGATTCAATACACCTGTGACATTTTTGTTCACCTGTGCCAGTTGATTTTAGTCACCCAGCAATTCGCTTGTATTATTGAATCACAGGGGAAACATCTGTGATAGCGTTGCTGTCGTCTATGTAGTCGATGGCGTAACTTAGGTAACAATATGATGTAATAACATAGTTCCAGTTTTTGCCACCAGCAAGCCTATTTTGTAACTATGATAGCTTCGGTGCACAACCGAGTTTGGCATAAAGTGTTAGTACATTGCTCGGTTTTTATAAAGAGTCGTCACATTGATTATCACTGTAACAGCAATGTACTTACACCTTATGCTAAACTCGGTTGTCCACTGAAGCTGTCAAAGTTTCAAAATAAACAGGCAGATATGATTGTTCTGTCATTTGCGGTCTATAGGTCAAATAGCCATTTACACAGTCGATTTTCAACGTGCGGCAAAAGTCGTGCAGCTTTAGTGACTCGTGTAATTATCACATTGCTGAACATCATTAAATTTTGTATACACGTTGTCAGGGGTACAGAATAAAAATATAACTTGTCCACGCAGACAAAGTCGCGGGCAGCCATTAGTAAACACAACTTGATCAACAGACCTCGCGATTCTGCCTTTGCTTTTTTCGAAATGGCTGAAATACTTTTTTTTTCAATTTAAACCCCCTATCAAACAGCAATACAAAATATCTCCACAATGTTAAAAACATTTGAAAAATAAATAATTTCAAATAAATATCGAACCTGCTCACAAAATTTCACGAGCATCGGTTGAGAAATACGACGTAGAAGAGAACAACCGGAGCAAAAATGCTTTCGTATGTCTATACGAAAGCATTTTTGTTGAAACGGAGATGCTTCGCGTTCGCTCGGTCAATAAAAACTTATAATACTTAAAAACTTACTTGGTTTGTTACATTTGAAGTGAGTTATGTAACAATCACAGAGAATAATTATTTATTACAATCGTAAATAAGTTTCAAGTAAAAAGGTACAATAATTTCCAAAGATACCGTCTCGACTGGCAAGGATGTCCCATAATAATATTTAAATGCTAAATTAGACAAATGAAACATGGTTTTAGGAGGGAACACGGCTGAAAGAATAAATTACAAAAGTTGCCAGAGTCAAGCGTAAACATCGGGAAGTTTTGGGGTAAACGAACAAATTATAGGGCAGCGTCGTGGGGTAAAAAGGCAACACTTTTTAATGGGGAAATGTTTTCCGTTAGCCCACTTAGCGAGTTGAAAGGGGAAGAGGGTAGGTTTTTTAACCTTATATTTCGCGTATTAATACGATACTTTGCGTGCTAAAGTTTGAAAGTGACCTCTCGGAATCCAATTAAAATCATAATACATTATTATGCTATTTAAAACAGTATTATAAAAACTTAAACTGCCTTACCATAAAAGATTTTAAAACACTGTTCAACAAGTGTTTAACTTACAGTTTTTTGACAATATTGTTATATAATATAGAGACGGCATCACATTTAAACAGTGTCTAAATTGAACAGTGTTTTAAAATCTTTGTAAGGCCGAAATTGTTTAGTGCAACTAATTTGATTTTTATTTTGTATTAAAGTGGAAGTTACGACACACTTTATAACTAACTCTACGGTACTAACGACAAAGAGGGTCAGATTTCTCGATAAACAATAGTCTTACAATATATATCTGGCCTAGGCATCTGCCAGACGCATTGACAGAATGTCAATTAGGCCGCTGGTTAAACGGCGACGTTCAATGAAATGGCTAGGCTGCTAATTGAACGGCTGATTAAGCTAGTTGGCTTCATATACATTTTGACGACCACCATGGTCGAGTGGTTTGCACGCCGGTTTTCAAGGCGTCACCATCTCTTGAGGTCCCGGGTTCGATCCCCGGCTGGATCAATGTAGAAAACGAACTTTTCTACATTGTCTCAGGTCTGGGTGTTTATGATACCACCGTTGTCTCTGATTTCCTTATCACAAGTGCTTTAGCTATTTACCTTGGAATCGGAGCAATGTATGTGATGTTGTCAAATATTTATTTATTTATTATAAATTTAATTTAAAATAACACAATTAGCGTCGCTACATCCGCAAATTAGCCGGCACTGAAAAAGCGAGAGAAAAATCGCGTCAATAAAAACGGTCCGTTTAACCGCAACACACGAGAGAATTAAAGGAAAGCCCAATAAACATGGCTAGTTACTGCTAATGTGCGCCTTAACGACTCTTCCCGAAGTATCTAATTACATGTGATGAAAAATTATGGCAGCCACCGTTAGTGTTGGAACGATACAGGAAGAAATAAATAAATATGCATTTTTAAATTTGAGATTTTAGCATTCACAATGCTATTTTTATATAATACCAAATAAAATACTAGAAAAAATACGACTCGCACCAGATCATGTTCTCGGACGGGAATCGAACCCGCGACCTTTGGATATCCGGTTCAATGTTCTGACCGCTGAGCTACCGAGTCACTAGTGGGAACGTCGATTTTCTTCTAGTATATATCAACTCTTACGCTGCTAGCCAGCGCCAATGTACAAGGAATCTGGTGCGAGTCGTATTTTTTCTAGTATATTATTTTGTATCATATAAAAATAGCATTGTGAATGCTAAAATCTCAAATTTAAAAATTATATAGCTTTCTCATCTTAATCAATTGTTTAAAAATATCTGGAAAGGTATTCAATTGATGTCGAGGTAATTCCTTGTACATTGGTGAGATGGCGCTGGCTTGCAGCGTAAGAGTTGATGTACTAGAAGAAATTCGACGTTCCCACTAGTGACTTGGTAGCTCAGCGGTCAGAGCATTGGACTGGATATCCAAAGATCGCGGGTTCGATTTCCGTCCATAACATGATCTGGTGCGGGTCGATTTTTTTCTAGTATATTATTTGGTATTAATTAAATATGCATTTTGGGAAAAGTCTCATCAATCACTTGATTGAAAAATCGTCTGTAATCCAGAATCAAGACTCTTTGGCTCAAAAAGCAGGATCATTGCCAAGTACATGCCTTTCCAAAGGTCTCCACGAAGATTCTGCGCTGTCCACATCCAGGCTTGCCGTTTGTGAAAAAAAAAACAGCTGTTCCATACATTGATTATAGTCGAGTCGATGTTGTATTTTTTTATGAAACAGCTGATATTTTTCGCGATTCCTTGGTTGGCCCCATAGTAAAAGTTGTTCATTCACGTGGTCTGAAATCCCCATTTCATTTTTAGATATACTTAAAAATTAACGGTGTATAGATGAGTTGATCCTTAAACAACGTAACATCACTAGCCACAGCTGATTTGTGGTTTACGTGTTTCTTGTTTTGTGGACCATTTTAGGTGCTAATGGTCAGAGTTGGTCGTCTATTGGCCGTTAGAGGAGGTATTGAGAAAATCAATGGTCTGAAAGATATGCGTAGAATTACTGAATCGGTTAGTTGTAATGTATGCGTTAGCTTTTTTTTAAACCTTAAAGAAAAGTTTTATTTGTATGGAAAAATGCAAAATGACAACTTTTTGTATCCTATTATAAATGAAGCAAAACACAATTTCGGTCTAAGATTGCCACTATGCAGTTTATCACTAGTGACTCTGTGAGCTGGCAGACCACGCTATGACATTATCTCCGCCATTTTAATGAATTTCAATTAATGTGACGGGTCTGGGTGTTACTATGTACAAAAGTATATATAAAAAAGCACCCATATTACAAGCGTTGCCTAGTTTGGGGCTAGATGGCGCTGTGTGAAATTGTCCAACTATTATTTTTATTTAAATTTCGAAAAAAAATGTTATTATCGAACCTGCTCACAAAATTTCTGGGGTTGTAAGCATGGCACCCCATCTACCATATTCGGCTTTGTTATAGTGTCGGCACAGAATTAGTATAGTACTGACGTACAGAGCGGCCACACTCCGCCTCCCGCCGATCCGAGATACCGCACCTCCCCCCACAATCGGTAGTAAGATCAGAAGTTCATTCTCCGGGGCCGTGTCGCGCGCGCAAGTTGTTTGTACTAACATACGAGCTCAACAGATGTCAAGACTCAACCCTAAAAGGTTCACGCACACATTCGCAGCGTGTACAAACGTAATCTGTTTATGTTGTAGTTAAAACAGACTTTTTGTATAGAGTTTCCGGGGTGTGGTGACGGTCGACACCACATCTACTTTCGCAGTGGATAGTTCTTGGATGGGTGATCAAAATAAACTTTAACTTAACATAATGGGTGATAGGATGAAAAAAAAATGCTCATTATGTTAAATGACTTCAATAAAGAATAATTAGATTTTTATTATTTCAAGCTCTTTTATTTTATCAACCACAAGACAGTCATGAAATATAGTGATGAAAAATGTATGATGATGAATGATGCAATGTTTTCCCAGGCAAAATCTCCAATGAAAAGGAGTAATGGTAGGTAGTAATTTGTAAGACATTTAATTGATACAAAGTGCTATTTCTCTTTAAAGTTTATAAAATGATATTACAAAAGTAAAGCTTTTAGATTATCGCCAGAATTAACGTGGGAGTGTATTAGGAACAATTTAGTGTAGCGACCATTAATCTGAGTCACACTTTCCATTTTAGAATTTAATTGTTTACTTTCAAAATTATTTTGTGAGGGTTCCGTGTAAAATTGTTTAATTTACCTTAAGACGATAATGTGGATTTTTTGATAGTGTATTAAGACTTGTGTCATCTCTTGCCCTCATGGGCACGACGTCTAAAACGCGAAATGCTAAACGCCTAAAATCAATGCCTAAAACTCAAATGCCCAAGGATGCACAACATCCAAAAAGCGAATGACCTTAATAGCTGAATGCTTATAACTTAGATTACATAAACACCGCAACCTCTGAAAAGCAGTTTGACTTATTGTACTTATACAATACTAAATAATATACTAGAAAAAATACGACTCGCACCAGATCATGTTCTCGGACGGGAATCGAACCCGCGACCTTTGGATATCCGGTCCAATGCTCTGACCGCTGAGCTACCGAGTCACTAGTGGGAACGTCGAATTTCTCCTAGTATATTATTATCAACTCTTACGCTGCAAGCCAGCGCCATCTCACCAATGTAGAAGGAATTAACTTCGACAAATTATTTAGTATTGTATAAAAATAGCACTGTGAATGCTTAAATCTCAAAATTTAAAAAAAAAAAGTTATTGTACTTATTTGATCTGGTGCTTTAGAGCTATAGACTGTGGAACTGAAGTCCTCAAGAATCTCTAATCATTGCCAGTTAAAAAATATTTTTAATTGCCTTTTATTGATGTTGCCGACGCCATTTGCAAGTTTTTAACAAAATCGCAAGCAATATTATCCTCAAAAACAGTAGTCGCAAATTGTGACAATCAACCCTACTAAATCTTGTCCAATCGGAATGTATTTGAACTTAAACAAAGCTATTCCTGATGAAATTAAAATTTTCAATATTTTTATAGACTTTCAGATCACATAAGATTCAAGTACGAAATATTCTTATAAACAAAGTTCCGAATGTAAAAAAGGAAACATGGTAGTAAAATAAAACAAAAGAAATACGGTATGATTGCACAATCACGTCTACACAATCTAATTTGATCGTATAAGGAACCCAAACAGATTCCACAAAACAATAGAGTCATGCGGGCCTTATAAAGCTATTTGGTGTTTATGAAGCACTAATCATTCAAATCAAGCAAGTCTGGTTGCGCAAGCGCCGGTGGCGCCTCGCCACGGCCGCCGGCAAAGTCGTTGCTAACTGGAGGTGTTATCAATAATATGGATATGACAAATTTTATTAACCATATGCATTTGAAGCAGTAAGCTTCAGTCATTGGGTACCAAATTAAATCATCGTTCGGAGAAATATTGAGGTAATTATCGTTAAAAAAGTCAAAATGTATAAACTGGTGTAAAGTGGTAAGGAAATTTTTAACAAATTATTTATTATTAATTATGTTTAATTATTAAATATTAAACTAGCTGGCGACCATCCCCCTCAATAGCATAATGACAGAGGTTTTGTCTTTAAGGCGGAATGTTGTTTTGCAGACAACATGTTTTGTCGGATTTGTACTTATGATCATTGTGACACACTTAATCGTTACGTACATTGAAAGCTTTTTTTCATATAAGCAAAGTTTTTTTTTTCATTTATATTGATAAAATTTTACTTTTTTTTTATTTAATGGCAGGTAGGTATGTCCATACAAAACTATCATAAGTCTAACATTGCGCGGCAAGCCTTGTAAACCTGCGTAGGAGTAAAGATTTAGGTCGACAGACAAACATACACTTATGTAACTGTATCTTCGGAGATTTCATTATTTAACAACGCTATAAGTCAAAATTCGGCGTAAATTATACTAGATTAGTCAATCCTTTTGTGGAAATCAGAGTGGATGTCACATTTGTGTTTAATTTTGTTAGGCTTTTGAATTTCAATAATTTATGGTAAGTATAATATTTTATGACCGGATTTGTAAGTTGATATTTTTCCATACTTAATTAAATTGAAATTTTTTGAAATAAAAACCAGAATTAAATTAGTATATTATACTAATATAGGTATAGAAAACCTACCTATATTCTGCAAATTAAAAAATTGATTTGATTTTCACTAAAGAATGACATGACTTATTCATATAAGACATGACATGACATATTTATACAAGTCACGTCATTCATTAGTAACTTGTGAAAGCATTAAAACATAAATAGAATTTCAATCCGTCAAATTCCGTGGTGTGTTTTTGGCGGTGCTATTGGAAATGTATGACTAGGTAATGATTATAATTAAAACACTAAAATGCTAATACGGGTGTATAAGCATTTAAGTGTTTTAACATCGAAATGAAAACAACCCAGGAAATCGAATCAGCAATCACTTTCTAAAATATTACTTCTTTAACAAAATTCCCAGTCTTTTGCAATCAAAACCGCCGATACGAACTTAGGCAATTACTCACCGAATCATACCTTTAGGAGTATTTTATCATTTAACCTAACTGAAATTGAACAAAAACTCGTAGGAGAAGTTTCTTTATCGATTCGAGTCACAGCCGAATTCCGCTTGGTGAGGGACTTAAGAATTATCTCTGGATGTGACAAGATTTTCTTCATTTTTGACATAATAAAGGAATCCATTTTAGTTTTTTTTTTCGCTTTATTTATTTAAAGGGGCTTTTGTACATTGTACATGCCAGCCCCATCGTTACTTTACATGTGTAGCGGCACCTACCATACCTACGCCGCACATACCACGACACGCGGCATGACAACAAGATTCCTCACCGTGTTACTAGATGGCGCTAGTATCAAGAAACATGATCATAAAGTACGGAGTAGCAACCTCGCAGTATGGAAATCCTACATCTCGCTAACGAAGTTCACTCAGCGACTTAGCATATATACAACTTCCAATCATCATCGGTTGGACCGCGGTCCCCGGGCTAATACCACCCAGCCCGGAGGAAGATCTTCCCCTTTGGCCTTCCTATCAGTGGCTACCTACCTCCACTTCATTTCCATACCATCACTCCTACACATGTATCCTATCTAATTATTTATTTCTAATCTTACTTTAATACTTTGGGCTGCGAAATTGTAAATCAACAGTGCTTCTTCAGACCAGGGGCTGGAAAGAATACTTAGGAACACACCGATATCAAGCTTGTTGATTTTTAGCCTCGCAACCAAGTTTTCTCGCAGTATTCGATTCCGGGAACATTCCACCAACAAGTGTTGGACATCCTTGATTTTACCGCACAAATTACAATTAGGGGAACTAAGTTTCTTCATCAGATGTCCAAACTTGTTAAGTGGCATGTGCCCCGATCTAAGTCTATGCGCAATAACAATAAAATTTCTACTTAAACTAACGATGATAGTAGAAATATAAGTACGTATATGAGAGGCAATTAATCTTCTGCCCCCCCCCCACAAGCATGACCACCGAAACACGATACAAATCACGTGATAACATAGCGTTTTATCTACACTCCACCTGTCAAAATTAATTGACAGATATAAGTGATAAGTCGCTATATCACATTGCGTTTCAGTGGTCATGCTTTGGTGACTGAGATTTCTTGTATTGATATATTTTTGCGATTTCTTGATAAATTATGCAAGATAAGTAATTATGAACTTATTTCAAGATAAACCACTGTTGGGACATCCAACTTTATTAAAGGCAGGCACCACTTCTTCCTTCTTATTTAATAGAAACCTAGACAAATACTGTCTTAATCCGAATAACATCACAAGAAGAGTTAATTACGCTCAAATTGCAAATCATTTTGGTATTACGTTTGTATGGGAAGCTCACTGTTCGCCGGTGTCTAATGCTAAAAACCCAACTCCATCTAGTTGCTCTACATCTTCGCTCCCGAATTCCCCCAACCGGGAACTTTTCTACTGAACTCCAATTAATTATATCGGATAATGAGTCGGTTCACTCTCGATGCCAACCCAATACGTGATTCGACGTTCCTGATTTTCTTTTCATGGGTGACAGTATTGTGAGGTAAGAATTTGCCCTTTATGGTATTTTCTATTCATCCAATTTTGTATGCTCGTTCATGGCTTATTAAGAGAGCATCTTTTTTGCCTCTATTCCTGGTTGCCACCATCTGGATCGCCACCACTGGTGGCAATACGGATTTTTTTACTGATTGCCATCCAGTGGTCTTCTTCTTATCGTATGAGGATTAGTGGCCACCTCTGGTGTTAAAGTTTATCAACCCGCTTGTAAGGCCTCTAACTTGGCTTAACGACTGTTATCAGATGGCAACAGGCGAGACCGACGGTTTAACGTGCCCTCCGAAGCACGGAAGCGCTCAGTTGTAATGCCACTTAACGGTCACCCATTCGATACCTGGCCGGACCGAGCGTTGCTTAACAAACGTGATTGAGTACGATCAGTCTGTCAAGCTCCGCCATGAGCGCCATGATCCAGTGGTGGCTAAGAGTAAAATCATGAATGCTACCAAGTAGGTTTTTTTATTATTAAAGATACTCCAACAGTGAACACACGACGGCACCTCAGACTATACATGTTGAACTTGAGACCGCCTTTATGCCCTACGTAATAAAGGTTGTTTTCGCAGTTAAACCGTATAACCTGACGTGCTGCCGTGTGTACATACAATAACACAGATATAAAAATTTACTGATTTTATTATATTACTTTTGACTTATTATATTACTATCGTAATATCGTAGGCACGACGCCATTTTGTAAAGTAGAAAAAAAAAACTTTTTCTTCAATTGTTACATACAATATGGGTATTAAATTAAAGGCCTTATTGAGTACATTCTAAAACTATATAATTTGTTACAAAAATATATATAATATAAAAATAAATAATTGTAAAAAATATTAGGTCTTTACCTATGAAATTGGTATTTTTTTTTCTCACACACAGATAACCTCATGACTTCTGTGATTTAAAATATTTATCAGTTGCTGGATATTACATCTAATAATGACCATAGCCGTCAACTATCAGCATCATTAAAGTCTATTTATTTTGTTTTATTAGCATAAAAAAAAACATTGAAAGTGATTCGTTTTTTTGTAAGCGAAAATGACCACTTTATCTGTTGTAACTTAGCCAACCCTAATTTTTTTCGCTGAAGTTATATTGCTTAAGTTAGTTTAATGTTCAAACATTTGTATATAAAAGGCTTGTTAAAATAGCATTCACGGTTGTTAAAAAATATATGAAAATGCTTGTATGGAAAATGCAATTTGTTAAAAATTCTCCATACAAAACGTCAATTTCATAGGTGAGGACCTAATTTTTTCTTTTTTTTTATTCAAATAAACTTAGTAACTAAGCGCTTTTGAATCGTCTATATTTTTCTACCACCCGTTCCAAAACCCGTTCGTAATATTAAAAACATGACTGCCCTCCAAAAACTAACTAAAAAGTTTAATAACAAGTGCCGCTGCGCGCCTATTACTAACCGGCAAACCACTCTCTCCACCTGGTGGGACGGTTAGTATTTTTTTAAACCGTCAATCTGGTTGGTTGGTTAATATTTATTTTTCCTAACTGACAACCTGGTCGGTAGGAAGAATTTTTTTTTTTCTTAAGTGACAACCTAGTAGGTCGGTTAATACGCGGCGAGAGACAGCCCAGGAGTGGCTTCCTGCACGCTGACCGAGTCCAACATGCCGTTTGGTATACCTAAAGATTGTATTTGCCCTCACTCTAATAAAAAAAGGTCGGTTAATACGAAGTCGATGTGGATTAGTGGACACTTAGCTTTATGTAGCCATAACGTTGATAGAAACGTGACGACTATAGCAACCTTTGGAGTTTTTGGCGCCATTTTGTCGAGTTCGATTTGGTGTCTATTTTAATTATTTTCAAATTGATTCATGGTGGATATTGTGTCTTAAAATTGGTGCAGTTATATGGTACAAGTGTCTACGCAACTGAACAATATGTGGGATAATTGAAATAGGCGCGATCTTGGTTGTGTGAAGCTGAGACTTTTATTGAAGTGGTGGCTTCCTCGGCAGAACTAACGAGTAAACTGTCTTGATATACTTGGTGCCAAATGCTCCAAGCAGCATTGGAATGCGATGCACCCGCATTCTAATGAAAAATTAAACAATATCTACCACTGAACTATTTAACACTTGACACTGGCAAAAATTACTTCCAAGAGAAAAGTAGATTGCCAAAACAAAAAAAGAAGAAGAAGAGACCTTTGACAGCTTATGTCATCATGTCACATCACACATAAAACCTTCTTGTATAGGAATCGCTTAGATTTCACATTCACCACTTCAAATAATTTAGTTCTTCACCCACGTAATATGCTTAAAAACCTCTTGTTCGTTTCGGATACGTTTCACACATCCCCTTTTAGCATTGAAGCGCTTCGTAAATTTAATTTGGCTCTTTCAGCGTCGGCAAAATGTTTTCGTGCAGTTTATAGCCTCGATATCGGTTTAGAACTAGCTGACTATAAGTGTGGTAGGAAATGGAATTTTCATACGATTTCCATTTTGTGGACTGAGTTTTGTTTTAACGAAACTTTAATTTTATTATCGAAAATTTAAATTGCCCCAAACCTACTGCTCTCATTTCTTTGCTTTGCTGTTTTAGTTGAACAGGGGCTACCAGCTAACGCATCGAACTTCGGGAAGTCTGCCGGGCTTCAAATTAAAACAGATAAATCGAGCCCCAATCGGGCAAAAATGGCGAACCCTAATTTATGATGTCACACGAACATCGATATCTTCTAAATAACTACAATACGAAACTTCTAACTTCGATTAATCTGTTTTAAGTTGAAGCCCGGCAGAATTTCTAAAGTTCGATGCGTTAGCCGGTACAGCCCCCTGTTCTACTAGAACAGCAAAACAAAGAAATGAAATCGGTAAGTCTGGGGCCAGCCTTAAATATCACGTGAATAATCATCTGGTCATGCTTGTTCCATCATCGTCCTTTTAAACCTTAGAGATTTGAACGATATTCTTTTACATTTTTCATCAAAAGGTGAAAACTATGCGGCCTAAAAAAAATGATTAAGAATGTGCAAGCAGCGCTCTTTCATATGATACCCCATATGCCCTAGTAGCCTCACTTCGAATTTGTAAGACCCCCTTTCAGTCCGTGTTGCAAAAAATATATAAATATTTTTATTTCTCTCCTATTTGCAAAATATATAGTTGGACAAACGTTATCTAAAACTATTCCAAATTTCAAGTTGAAAGCATTAGTAGTTCTCGAGATATCTAGCTGTGACAGACAGACAGACTGAGTCGCACCATAAGGGTTCCTTTTTACCATTTTGGTACGGAACCCTAAAACACATTATCAATGTTAAGTGTACATTCAAACAATTGATTATATTTACCTATTTGGTACCTATAAAGTGCGATACTTTCTATTATTGCCCGAGCGAAGCGTCTCTGCTTCGGCTTGGGCAAAACTGCTTTCGTATGTCTGTCCGTTTGTTCTCCTCTACAGGTCGCATTTCTCAACCGATTCTCGTAAATAATTAAATAGGCATGGGCCGGAATCCCAAGGGTGCGGGTTCAAGTCTCGTCTGAGGTGCTACGGGTGAGTCGATATTTTCTAGTATTTTTCTTATATTATTTATCTAAATGGGTATATTTTTTTATCAAGCCAGTACTAAAGTACTGCTTCTGAAAACCTCGTGGCGACTAATTTAAAAAATCTATTAGATTAATTTTTAAATTACATATAATTTGAGCTACTTTTTGACGCAAAAACGCAGCTATACAGCTCACTGAGCCACTAATAAATGTGTTTTATTCCATTCCCCCTCTAAAAAGCTTATTTTATTTACTGAAAACAGTGAATGAAAAGCACTTTTAATCACGATTTTGGTATTTGAATTTAGAATACAATTAGACCTCCATCTCAATACAATACAACCTCCTTGTGCAAAAAATACTCGATATACAAACTCCTAAAAAAATAAAATATGTTCACTTAAATCTTTCTTTTTTTCGTAGTCATGGTATAAAATATAGTATGCAACTCTTGAATAAAATGGATTTATATCGAGGGCCATGAATCACTCTCGTCGTTCAGGATTCTAAAACTTGAACCACTCCCTACGATCGTGATTCAATCGTTAGAATCCTTCACTTGCTCGTGATTCATCTATGGCCCTAAATAAAATCCGTTTAAATCCGTCTTTTATTCACTAATTGCATAATATACTATTATGTTATAAATGTGAAGTATCTATACAACATGTTACAAAAATACCCCTAATGCCGAATATGGTATATAGGGACCATCAAACTGAACAACTATGGGACCAACTCTCAAATCGCAAAAAAAAATTGCTGTTTCATACATTTTATATTTTTTTCGCGTTTTCAGAGTAGGTCCCATAGTAAAAGTTGATCAGTTCGTTGGTCCCTATATACCATATTCGGCATTAGGGGTATTTTTGTAACATGTTGTATATTCAATCACGCCAAAATGATTAAACGGATTTGATACTTTGCACATATAGTTTATAACCTGGATTAAAACTTCAGATACTTTTGTTTTGGTTTTTGATCCCCTAACAGGGACTTTTCAAATGTCTTTGCGGACTAAGACACGGGCTGAAGCTAGTTTATTATAATTTCATCTAACCCGATGACAGAATGACAGCATCATAACAATCTAAGTCGGCATTCTATAGGACACCTCCAAGACCTGTCTGGATCTGTCCGTCATCATAAATAGATTGACAGAACAATGCATTTGTATGCATGTTGCAATGCAAATATGCAGTCGTGTATTGCTGATGCCTGATGTGGAAGTGTTCACTGAAGCTATTAAGGAAATTTGGATTGATAAAGGAGGCCCGGCCTTTTATGCTAAAGTTGTATACTTTTTGATCTGTGATTCATAATCTGCTGTACTTTGTCACTTATTAAACTGTGGTATCTGTTCACCATAACAGATCAATGCCAAATGGAAGTCAAATTGACATTTAGTTTTCAAAATTTCGAAAATCGGAAAATAATAATGGTATCAGCCACATTTTTACATTTTACAGTGACATTTCTGCCCTTTGAATGTGTATAACGGAACGTTTTTCAATGTACTGTTTCCTCATAAAAAAAATATAATTAAATAACTTTTTTCTACATGCGCTAAAATAAGACAGAACTTGATCAATGTGGCATATATTATTGTTGTTTTTTTTAATACTAAATTCAATAGTATACAAGTTGAGCATTTTTTCTATGGCAAGTGCCGCTTCTCCTTTAGAATTATAGTGCACTGAAGGATGTAGACCTCTCCCGTACCTCTATAACTAACCGACAAACCACTTTGTCCACCTGGTTGGACAGTTGGGAAGATGTATTCATATCCATGCTTGGCAGGCGGGGTTTCTCTGTAGGGGTGTTTCTGTTTTGCTATACCGCATGTCCTTTTGATAGGTACTTGTTTGGAAATTAACAGACAGACAATGAACCATTTTTGATGAATTTTGGTGTTGAGAAAGATTGGACCATGGGGAAGATAAGAGGCTACCTTTTTTCATCAAAATAAATATCAAAGGAAGAGATAATAACTGATGAAAGTTCGTATGGGGAAGTGAAAAGTCCATTAGTAGTGAATAAAAAAAAAATCGAATATTAAAACACTTTGAAAATTTATGACGATTCAACAAACAAAGTTCACAATAGCAAATAACTCTCACTCAAACTATAAAAACATTTCTTACTTAAACGAAACGATTCGACAAAGTGATTTATTCACTTTTTTAAATGCAAAATATCACCGTGAAACAATAAGTATTGTGATTTAACAATGCAAGGTCAGCAGTTACCGGTGCATCGAAGCAGGGTGGGCTTGCCATTGTCTCATGCTGATGGTTGAAATACGAAAAAATGTGGAGGTGGCATTATAATATAAATATATAAATATTTAAAAACATCACATACATTTGCTCCGATTCCAAAGTAAGTAGCTAAAGCACTTGTGCTATGGAAATCAGAGACAACGGTGGTATCACAAGCGCCCAGACCTGAGCCAATATAGAAAAGTTCATTTTCTAAATTGACCCAACCGGGGATCGAGCCCGGGACCTCAGAGATGGCGACACCTTGAAAACCGGTGTGCAAAGCCACTCGACCACGGAGGTCGTCAACTTAAACGAAGAAATACTTAATTAATACTTTATTATACTTTATATCTACATCTTTCGCCTTTTTACACCTCCGTGGTCGAGTGGCTTTGTACACTGGTTTTCAAGGTGTCGCCATCTCTGAGGTCCCAGGTTCGATCCCCGGTTGGGTCAATTTAGAAAACGCACTTTTCTATATTGGCTCAGTTCTGGGGGTCTGTGATACCACCGTTGTCTCTGATTTCCATAACAAGTGCTTTAGCTACTTACTTTGGAATCGGAGCAATGTAAATGTGATGTTGTCAAATATTTATTTATTTATTTATTACGCACTTTTTTTGGAAACTCTTTAAGCTGAATATTTTTTTTATTTACTTTCCAATTTTACTTTAAGAATACCCTCAACGAAGCCGATGTCTACGTATTCTGCCCATCAGGACAATTTCTGTTTAAAATTATTGCTGGAAAACGATTTTCATCTCCGATATAAATGTTTGTATCGTTTAAGCGGGTGGTAGGAAAAAAATATTGACGATTCAAAAGTGCTTAATTATTTAGTTTATTGGGTAGTTCGAAAAGTTTGCGGTCTTTTTATACTAAAAATATCACAGCGAGGAACATCTTTATCATCAAAATTACTAGGCCTGAAGCTGCTGAACCATTTTTTGCAGTTATTTTAGACAAAGAATCTTCTACATAAACGTTACAAACGCATTTTTTGATTACTAGCAGCATTATTTTTTTTCGTTAAGGGTCTGAACCCTAATCGAAAAAAAATTGCAAAACGTATAAAAAAATATTAAATAAAAATACGAAAAAGCAAGACAATTATCAGTTAGTTTTAATTTTACCACTATTACCAGAAAGACTGCTGTTAAACAATATATTATATCCTAAATATAATACTCAAAATTCATGCTTCAAAAAGGCCGCGAATTTCGAGCTAATTAAATAATGTTATTATTTATGAATCTATGTTAATTGTAACATGTATGAATGTAATGTCTAGAAACGATATACATATTTGTAAATATCGTTCCTTCTGATAAAGCTGATAAGTTTTTAGCGCCCATTTTTCTTGTCAGCTAAAAGACGTCATAATGGGTGGTAGGATAAAAGAATTGACGATTTAAAAATGCTTGTTATGTGAGCTTATTTGAATAAAGAATTTTTCAATTTCAATTTCAACTTCCGACTACCTATTATTTGAATAAAGAAATGTTGATTCTTGACTAATTCTTTAATTGATTAATTCTTCATATCATACAATGATTTTCTAAGCTCTGTGTTATCGAGTAGTAGACAGCGATTTCTCAACTAGTTGAAATTTATTTTACCTACCCATTGAATGTAAACTTTGTTAATTACTGTAATGGAAAATGACGTCACTTTAAATGCCGACCTCATTTTTCAAATTTTTGATTACTGTATGAAATATACAGGGAGAAAAAAGCAGCCCTTGACGAGTTTCTTGTCGGTTCTTCTCGTTACAAGGTCTCCCGCTTAGGGTTTGCGAACCGATGGCGTAGCTTCTTTGACATTCACAAGTGCTTGTAACAGCCTAGACTGAATAAATGAGTTTTGAATTATGAATTTTTGAATTTTGACTCCAATAAAATACCACATCCACCGAACAAGAATCAGTTACACAAAACTACACGAAAAAAGCTCACAGCTTACCGCTCCACTTATTACCGTGGGACTTTAAACTGTTTGCCGTACAGTTATTGACACGGTATGCTCTGTACGGTTAACGCACAATTAAGGTTAGAGGTGAACTCATAATTTATTTCAACAGTTGCTACTGTATCGGGAGCTTTTTGTAAGCTCTGATTTAATTTTTCTTTTTTATCTTTTTTTTTTTGCTCCGATTCCAAAGTAAGTATAGCTAAAGCACTTGTGTTATGGAAATCAGAGACAACGGTTGTATCACAAACACCCAGACCTGAGCCAATACAGAAAAGTTCGTTTTCTAAATTGACCCAACCGGGGATCGAACCCGGGACCTCAGAGATGGCGACACCTTGAAAACCGGTGTACAAAGCCACTCGACCACGGAGGTCGTGGTCGAGTGGCTTTGTACACAGAGGTCGTTTTAAAAGTAAATGACTGTACACTTTTACCATATGGTGTTAGGTCCGCTAAACAGACGGTTTGATTAAGGGGCTGACATGAGCCAACTAGCGCCGCCAGTCGATTTTATTTTATTTATTCAAATAAGCCTAATTTCTTAAAAAAGGAATGTGACCACGGCTCCTGGAAAGGTGTTGAAACGTCGGGAATTCTAAAAACCAATAAATACAAACTAAAGATTTCAGTTTATTTAGAGTCGAAATATGCAGCTTATATGGTCATAACTTTTGTTTGAGTTGACCTATCTTAGTAGGTAGGTATTAATGTAATATTCGATTTGACACATCCACGCGGTTCAATGAAAAAATGTCTTAAGAGCCAAATAAGGCGGAAACCAAGTGTTTATGAATTAACGAAACCTCATACACTTATGGATACATGGGTCTAAAAAGTTAGTAAGGAATATTTATAAAAATATTTTATTTAAAAAAAATATTACTAAGACTCCGCTGTCCGTCTGTCTGTATTGTCTGTCTGTCCGTCTCGTGATAGTTAGCCAGTTAAAACTTTCACAGATGATGTATTTCTGTTGCCGCTATGACAACAAATATTAAAAAACAGAATAAAATAAATATTTAAGGGGGCTCCCATACAACAAACGTGTTTTTTTTTGCTCGACATTGATAACGGCAACAGGTTGACGCTTGAAATATTCACAGAATATTTAGTTATATATTCACTTTATAAATAAATAATTAAAATAAAATAAAACAAATATTTAAGGGAGGCTCCCATACAACAGACATGTTTTTTTTCCGTTTTTATAGATATGGTACGGAACCCTTAGTGCGCGAGTCCGCGGCCTTGGCCGGTTTTTATTTATTAAAATATTTAGTCTGTTTTTAATTTAGCGCTTATTTTTTTCAAAAAATTCAAATTCAAACCTCATTTATTCAGTCTAGGCTGTAACAAGCACTTGTGAATGTCAAAGAAGCTACGCCATCGGTTCGCAAACCCTTGCGAACTTTTTAGATCTTGCTAGCGCTTTTCATTAACACAATTTAGCGCCTTTACGTTACTGAGCGTTGGCAACCCTGGGTAGATCTAGCAGTTTTCCGCAACCTTCACCGCACCGCCGTCCGATGCGCGGTGCCATTCCAGACACATTCCATCTTGAGGTGCTGAATACACAGTTCAAAAAAGATGTTCAGTTCACTCGCATCTGACGCTAAATTCATTAGTAAACACAGTTCTGACTAAACTACTTAACCGTAATCAAGCAAGGAAACCACATTTTAACTATCATAGTTATAAATTGTCTAACATCACTACCTCCGCTACTGATCACATGCGTATTAGTTACCAACCGGTTGCTAATTAAAAGAATCTTAATCAACTACTAAATTAAGACGTTTCCTTTAACTTCGAATGTGTCATCATTAGTTCGAGAATTTATTTGGAAAGTGTCAGTCGGTTTATTTAGATCCGAGGAAATTGTTTATCGGACGTAAATCAATAATTGGTAATAACAGAGTAATAAATACTACTAATAATAATATATATAATAATACTACTTAATAAAATAGAAAAGAAGCCTTTTATTTCTTGCATTGACAGTTTACATTGCAATATTCGTAAATTAAAAAGATTGTTTTGTTTTCGTTTATACTTTTAATTTAAATAAAATATTGCATGCATGTTACTTATTCTAATGGATAAATTAATTTTGTTGAGATAAATAATATTAGAAAAAATACTAGAAAAAATCGACTCACCCGTAGCACCTCAGACGGGCCTCGAACCCGCACCCTTGGGATTCCGGCCCAATGCACTGACCAATTATGCTACCGAGTCGCTAGTGGGAGCGGCGAAATTTATTATATTATATTTAATAATTTTGTTGATTAAATAATAATTTAAATTTGTAAATTATTTTGTTTCGTGTATTTGTATTTCAACAATAATAATCCAATAACAATAATTCAATTTATATTAATAATTTAATCGTGCATATTTCTGTACCTTCAGTGAAAACTGATCTAACTCGAGTTATATCGATTTTGAATTTATTTCACTATTCAAGTCATCGAAAAATTAGCTTTTTTTGTGTCTAATCGGTGTATTTTTACGATTTATATCAACAGAGATAAATTTTGTGCATAGTAATATAAGTGCTTGCTTTTCTATGATTTTTATGAAATAAAATGTGTATATTAATATATCTCTAGTTAAAACAATGTGTACCGAAACTTATTTCTCTTTAAATTAGTGTCTAGAAATATAAGTCGTTTTAAAACTTTACACACAATTCAATAACAACTGACTTAAATTGTGCGTAGTGATTTATCTAGAATTATATCAATACACACATATAATTTCACAGTATGCTAGTTTGTGAACATTGATTTAACTCGACTTATAGCATTAAAAATGAAGTAATAATCAAGTTTTATTTTGTGTTTATCGATATAATTCAAGTTGAATCAATAATCACATATAGGTTTGGGATAGGTATAAAATGATATAATTGACTTATATCAAAAAATATTATGAATAAACGAAGTAAAACGTTTGATTACCTATTGTGTAAAATGATAAAACTGCCTTATTTACACTAACTTTTTACACCATTGCACGTTATTTTTTACAAACAATTAAATTCATAGTATTTTTTGATTCAGGCGAATTTTTTGTTTATTTTTATTCATTATTGCCTGTCTTACTAACACGTGGAAAAAGAGTTGTGTTTTTAACTGCTTTTTTACCCCCGACGCAAAAAGAGAGGTGTTATAAATTTAACGTGTCTGTTTATCTGTCTGTGGTATCGTAGCTCCCAAGCGGATGAACTGATTTTGGTTTAGTTTTTTGTTTGAAGATAATTTTATCCTGATTGTTCTTAGTCATGTTTCATGAAAATTTGTTCAGCTGCTTGAAGATCATCAGCTCTTTTCTAGTTGCTGACGGGATCTGACTAACTTCTTTATGTCCGATCGATTCGGAATTTGGTACAGTATTACTGGTAACCATGACCTGATCAGCCGTTAGAAGATCATCAGCTCTTTTCTAGTTGATGAGGGGATCTAGCTAAGTTCCAAATGTCCAGTCAATTCGAAATTTGGTACCGTGTTACTGCAATGATATTAAAAGAACATGGTAAGGTAACCATGACCTGAAGCTTAAGCATCAACTGGAATCTGCAGAATACTCAACTTTTCACCAACATACAGCAGAGGTATAGTGTTTGGGATCACTAGAATGGTCTTTAATGAGTAGATTGCGAATAAAGTATAATAGGTGGTGATGATGAGGCATCATCTAGAATCTGAAGGATACCCAACTCTTCAACAACATACAGCAGAGATATCGTGTTTGGGATCACTAGAATGGTCTTTAATGAGTAAATTGCGAATAAAGTATAATAGGTGGTGATGATGAGGCATCATCTAGAATCTGAAGGATACCCAACTCTTCAACAACATACAGCAGAGGTATCGTGTTTGGGCTCATTGGAATGGTCTCGATGATTAGGTTATACTCCTAGATTGGTAATCAACTCATCAGCTTTTTGAAATTGAATTCAAAATTTGGTACCGTGTTACTTCAATGATAATGGCCGCCAAAAATTTAGTTTAAAAAGCTTCAAATAAAACTGAAATTAAAAATTTAATAAACCCCTGATACAAAAAAGCTAACTCTTAATAAAATACCCCCATACAAAAAAGCTAACTCTTAAAAAGTTGAAAATAATGTCATCATATCATCAAGTCTTAAATAGATCTATAGGCCCGCGAAGTTAATGTGACGAGCTTACATGTAAATCCATTAACTTAGCGGTCCCCCGACGTCTACGATTTTTCCATAGATTTATTTATAATTTGATAATAATGATGATATTATATTTAACTTTTTAAGAGGTTAGCTTTTTTGTATGGAGGGGGTTTTTATTAAGAGTTAGCTTTTCTGTGTCGGGAGTTTTTAAGAAAAATTAATTTACTATAATTAAATGTACTATTTTGGGAGTAAATTTATTTATTTTTATTTGCTACTAAATGGAAATGGGACTTATGAATGGTTTTTTAAGATCGGTTTATTGCTAGTTGTCATTTACAAGTTGGCTAAGTTTGAGTCTGAATGACTGTAGTATTGATTATGTTGTCTTTACATGAAGCACTCCGTAGTCAAGTCAATATTAAGCCAATGGGATCAATTCCCGATCAGCTCAATGGAATGAACTTTTATATTCATTATCTTTTCTCTGAGTAGGTGTTTAAATACCAGCCTGTTTTCTATATTATGTTACGTTGAATTTCGATACAACAACAGTTTTAACAAGTCTAAAGATCTGTTATGATTTCTTTAAGTAAGCCTTTAAGTTTAATATTGTTATGTTAATTTTTCTAAATTTAAAACACATTGTTCTGCTTATTCAAGTTGATTTAAGCGCTAATGAAGCAAGATTTAGTATTTTATATGATTACCAAAGTGTTAGTAATAAATAACCGAAATATTTTTGGGTTTTAATAACAGCAAACATTACCTCATGATATTATTTAGTATTTTATCATAAGTTATATCACTATTCACATAGTATACGTACTAGTTATATCGTTTGTGATAAAAGTTATAACAATATCCACATCAATTTTTTTCAAAAAAATTGTGTAAATTGATATAATTCGATTTTTTTAAACGATTCTACAAAACTAAACTCTAATTACTAACATTTAGAGTGTGTTCAACAATGTTTGTTCTACAACTTTAAAAAAAACATACAATTGAAAAGGCAGACACAAAAAAATAAAGTCAGTTAACATTTTACACGAAAGCAGATTTTTATGGTGAAAAATGATATAAGTCTTATTACATCAATATACACAAAACAAATAAATGTGATTAGTGATGTAACTAAACAATTTCATGAATACTGAAAAATCTGTAAGACATTTCTCTTTAAATCATACAAGAAAACAAAGTTAGCTTAACCATCTACAGTCTACAAGCACTTATTTTATTTTATCATTCTCAGTTGAAGAGTGAGATTTTTTTTAACTTTAAAGTCAATTTCCCGAAAATCATGTTTTTAGAGTTACACCTCTTTTCACGGAAGGTACAGATTTTTGAGAAAATAT
This sequence comes from Catoptria pinella, assembly GCA_963556745.1. Lineage (NCBI taxonomy): Eukaryota > Metazoa > Arthropoda > Insecta > Lepidoptera > Crambidae > Catoptria > Catoptria pinella. Next base: position 1,386,523 of record OY750782.1, on the reverse strand, counting down.
TGCATGTTGGTAAATTAAATTTACATTACCTAATTTAAAATTAATAAATAAATTGATTTTTATGATTAAATATTGATTTTTACATTAATTTAATAATAATAATTTTAAAAACATGCATATCATGCATATTTAAATAAATTAAATTTATTATTTTGCAAGAACCCCTCCACAGGTAATTCTACTTACTAATACTTAATTATAAAAATGTGAAAAGATTGTCTTATAAAATTTATTTCCGTTTTTAACTGTCATAGGTGATCGGTGAGAGAAATTGTTAAATACAGAATGTTGGTTTTTTATGTTAAAAAAGTGTACTTATCTCTGATTAATATGTTTCTATGTTTTAATTATAATATACTAACGAGATTTAACTGTAGTAGGCGTTTAGAAAAATATAAATTCTAATGTTGCTTGACACTTCAAGCTATAATAAAACAAATGTTACATAATTTATAGTAACTTTAATTTTAATACAACAGTTACAATAGTAATATTTTTTTTTACTATATAAGTTTGTAATTTGAAAGCTTCTAAAAATGTTTTGAGAAAATACTACTTAAGGGCCCTAGAACCCCTTAAAGCAGCGGCATTTTAATTAAATTTATTGCTTGCTAAGTACGTAATGTATTGAAAATTCCACAAATGCACAGATTGGGGCTGAGGTTCTATAGTTTATTTACAAACAATAACCTCTGTAAAATATAGTTCGTTGTAGTAATAGTAGGCAAAAGAGCAAAAAGTGGCCACTTTAGACACTTTACCTACTACTAATTAGTGTATTCATATTTTATTCTAATTGTTTTTACTGCCTTGTCCATTACCTTTTGTTTTTAACAATTATTTAGGATCAAATATATTTAAAATACTAGTTTAAAAGGTCATGTTGTGAAAGTCTGTAGTAGCTTAATTTTTCCTAAATTAAGTATTTTTCTGTACTAGTTACCTATTGTAAAAAAAGCGGTTGAGTTTCTAAATAAATAAATAAAAATAAAATAAACTACTAATTGAGGGCTATAGTCGCCTTAAGTGGGTAGGTTTGGTGAAAAGATTTTTAAATGAAAAATCTCAAGTTCATTTTTATAGCGACGTTAAAGAGTAGCTTTCACTGGATTTGTAGTTTACATTTGCCCAAAGGCTAGACACGCGTTGGTATTTTGGTAATGGTTTTTTTTTATATAATTGCCCTACGTAAAATAAACGGAACTACTCGAATGTAGTTAAAACCTCATCAAGATTTAACATTAAAAGTTTCATGAATTTACTTTTCCTACTTATTGTTTATTTTTTGGGAAGATTATTCAAAAAATATTTTCGTTTCTTTTGTATAGTTGATTTTCTTGTATATCCCTTCCGCGCCGGTTTTCCAATTTATGTAATTACTATAAATAAGAGCAAACAGAAAAAAATGCCGTATTTTCCCCGTATTTTTTACCCGATAGCTTCGCAATTACACTATATTTATTCAATCAGTAAATTGTGTTCTAATTATGAATATGTTGGCCATATTCAAACAATTGAAGGCTAAAACATCTTCATTATTTAGTTCTACGCGATTAAACCGTGTTTTCTTTTTGTATTTCCCGGGCGGACGCATGAGACCGGACGCAGGAGTCCGCGCGGGCTTTGACAGAACGGCATAAATAGTGACTTTATTGCTGGGCGCAGGCGTCCGGGCCGGTGTTGAAGGGATATAAAAGGAATTTTCAGAAATAAGCCAAATAATCTATCTATAGGCATAGGTCCCTACAGTTGAGCTTATTCATAATGTAAACATTTTTACATGACTGTGTATACTTTTTACAAATGTCTAACACCTGTATTCACGAATAACACTCAAACGACCCTTGAGTGCGCGAACGCACTGCGTTGAAATAAAGCTCTGTGATGGGTTAATTTGTTTTACGTGTCACGTGTGTTTGGTTCGTGGGACGCTGGGCGTCCGCGGGCACAGTGAGACCTCATAGTAATGTTTGTGAATACGGGTTGTTATATTAATAAAAGTTTGATTGAACTTCTGCCTAAATATTCCTTAATAGAATTATCTCTGATTGAGAAAACAATCAACTGATGTTATTTTTTTCACTACCAAATTAAGACATTTTTTGGATTTCATATATTAATTTTTATTTAAACAAATTATTATTAAATTTTAAATTTTGAGATTTTAGCATTCACAATGCTATTTTTATATAATACTAAGTAATATACTAGAAAAAATACGACTCGCACTAGATCATGTTCTCGGACGGGAATCGAACCCGCGATCGTCTAGGTAATTCCTTGTACAATGGTGAGATGGCGCTGGCTTGCAGCGTAAGAGTTGATATACTAAAAGAAATTCGACGTTCCCACTAGTGACTCGGTAGCTCAGCGGTCAGAGCATTGGACCGGATATCCAAAGGTCGCGGGTTCGATTCCCGTCCGAGAACATGATCTGGTGCGAGTCGTATTTTTTCTAGTATATTGTTTAGTATTAAATTATATTATAGATTAAAAGCAAATAAGGTTTTCAAAATGGCCGCTTAAGTTAAGCATCGTGTGTAACCACTATAACCTGCAACTGTTTTGAACTAAAACTGTAAAGTCGAGAGAACTACGTCTATTCGTTGGGTCGGTCGGTACAAAAATGGATGTCTTGTACACCGACGTGTAATGTAAAATTATATAAATTGTTCGTATAAAAATATTACTCTGCGATGATGTGACACTCAAAGTTGAGTTTTTTTATTGTATTTTTTTTTAACTTTTATAAACGACCTCCGTGGTCGAGTGACTTTGTACACCGGTTTTCAAGGTGTCGCCATCTCTGAGGTACCGGGTTCGATCCCCGGTTGGGTCAAATTAGAAAAACGAACTTTTCTATATTGGCTCAGGTCTGGGTGTTTGTGATACCACCGTTGTCTCTGATTTCCATAACACAAGTGCTTGAGCTACTTACTTTGGAATCAGAGCAATGTATGTGATGTTGTCTAATATTTATTTATTTATTTATGTAAAAAGAGCTAACAACTTGAAAAGTGCTGATAAGTTATGTGATAAATAACATAGCGAGAAGAATAATTGATGGCAATTGGAGCTGGAAAAATCTCGAAAGGTATATCGCGCACAGGATGACTACCCGTGGGTTGGCTCCCCCTTTTTTTACAAGGTGGCCGACATTCACCGACCTTGTACAGTAGTCTTGAAGATCATAGGTAGGCTTTTTTGTCCAGAAATTGGCGTTGGACGGTTGAATTAACAGGTATTGCTTTTTGGGAAAAAAATATGTAAATGAAATTTTGGAAAGTGCTTATTTTAGTTAAAATTTTGAAATTCAAAATAAATTTTTCTTCACATTACAACTCGGTGTCGGACATTTGAAACTGACAAAAGTTTACCGTGGTTCGAGGTAATGACTATATTTACCTGAACTTAATAATAGACAGCTAGTTCGCTAAACTGCAGCAAACTAGACTAAATATTCGGCGTTTTATTTGTAATAGCGAACTGTTTGAGTCACTTTAGCTTTATTTTCGGTGCAATGAAGACTTCTAGTTAGGAACTTACTTTGTTACTAGCTTTTAAACGCTACTTTGTCCTCGTGGAATACAACGTGTTACAAAAATACCCCCGAATACAGTAGATAGGGACTATCAAACTGAACAACTTTTACTATGGGACTAACTTTGAAATTGCGAAAAAAAACTGCTGTTTCATACAAAAATTACGAAAATATCAAAATGTATGAAACTGTTGGAGGATGCGAGGACTGGCTGGCTAGGTCTCGCTCGTACTGGCCAGCAAGTGTCAGGCATGTAATCTGCCACATTGGCTGATGTCACTCCTTGTTTATAATATTCAGTATTTGGGTGAAGCGCCTCTGCTAATAGGTGAATTTACAATAGAAACAGCTGATTTTTCTTTCGCGATTTCAAAGTTGGTCCCATAGTAAAAGTTGTTCAGTTTGATGGTCCTTAACAACCATATTCGGCTTTAGGGGTACTTTTGTAACATGTTGTATAGGGCATTCCCTCCCTCCATGGCATTATATGATTTTCTCAAAACATCATAATAGCAAGACATTATTATCTCATAATAGCACATTCGCGAAATATGATAATCGCAAATCCCTGTGATGATTTAAAATTTATTGAAGGAAAATACACTTTTACCTATTACAACGGAATGGTGGGTACTAACGACTGCAATTGCAGCCGGGACCAACGGCTTAACGTGCCTTCCGGAATAATAATAATAATAATAATTCTTTATTGCTGTAAATGTGGTCAGTACAAGATTATAACATTTATCGATTTCGTTTCTCACATTTAAAAACTCTCCAGGGAAGAAAATTTGAAAATAATTTACAAAAACTTCTTCTTGACAAAGCTTACTATTCGATAAATGAATATTTAGATGATAATTTAGGAACTTAAATAAATATAAATATGTATGTACCTAGTAAAATAATTGTGTGTAAAGAAATTGTACTATATATAGTATAATATAAAAGTAAATAAATGTCAACACCTGTTATGATATAATAATTAAGTGTAATAATAATATAAATTAGTTAAGTAAGTTCTATAAGTATTTGCCGTGCCCTTACAGGGTTCTTGTTTGTGCCTAAAAAATTGTACGTAACACCATTGTATACAACAAGATGCAATAAATGAATATGAATATGAATATGAATAACATTGGTATGCAAATTAAAGATGGGTCTTGATTATTAATAAATTAACAATGCCTTAAAATAATCATAAATTAAATAAAAAACAATAATAATAACAATCAAAATATGTCCAAAATTAATCGAATTGAATAAATACCTGAAACATAATTATATACAAAAAATAATAATAAAAAAGTGGTCTGATAATATTTAAAATTTGCAATTAATAAATTCCTTAACACGATAAAAACACTTGTCAGCCAGTAATCGATACAACGCACATTTAAATTGTTTCATTGGTAATTCTTTCATTGCCATAGAAGCACGGAGGAGCTCGAGATAATAACATTTTGGTCACCCATCCCATGACTGACCCTTGCGACAGTTGCTTAACCTCTGCAATCGATGGGCCAGGCGCTATACCACTGCGCCACCGAGTTAATTAACTAACATAAATTGTTGTTATACCATCCTAAGTTATGCTATGCATAGCGCATTGTGTTGTCTCTCTTATACAACCGTCATATCAGCTCTGACAGATTGACTGATTTTTTTAACTACCAAGATAACCTAACACATGTCATGGAAATTTCACATCTCAATCTAAGCGCCATCTTTAATCGGTTTTATCGACAACTTCCTCAGATCCGATTTTTATGAAATCGATTATTATATCGATGGTACAGTCAGATAAAGTATCGATACATTCGGCAATCTTGTCCGCTACCGGTGGGCGTGTGTGTACCACTTGAATTGCTGGAGTTTGATATATTTATTGTTAAGCTATGGATACACTGATTTTGATTATTTAACACATATTCACATTGCTGCAAGCGTACGTATGTTGTTTTAAACAGAGTATAATATGTATTGTTAGATCCTGAAACCCAAGCAATGAATACTCCACTAGCTCCACCATGAGTTGATGCAAACTGTTTACGTTACCGAAAACTATCGGATATACTGCTCACAGTTAATGCAAATGAAAGAGAGAAAACGATAGTTTATGGTAGCGAAAACAGTTTGCAAAAACTCATGGTAGGAGCACTGCATTAGATAAATCAACAAAATTCTAATCAAACTCACGTTAATTTGTTAAATACTATGACTGCATTTAATTTTAGACACACCGCTCAAAAGTATCGTTTGCTATAGTGAAAATATAGTTTTTTTGGCGACCACCAAACAACAAATAGTCGCAATACGCAAATATTGTATACCATATTATTTGTTATGAAGTGAAGCATTTTTTCTGTTTGTACTTGTTTCGAATGATCAGAATCTTTTCAATAATAAGACTGGCCACATACAAACGGAATTTTATTCGGAATTCCGAAACAGAATATCGATAATGTATGATAATTCCGAATGGAAAAATAACGCATGTGTAGGTCCATGGATTTGTATGGATTTGCTGCGTCGGAATTCCGTATGTAGTGTATGATGTATTATTGAATGTGTACCAAGCTTAACCCAAATAAAGTCACGTTACCCATCAGTCGAGATGCCGCTCAGATTGTGTCAATACTGTTTTATGTGAAACAACCGATATCATTGGCTAATGTGAAAATCGTGACGGCGAGATTATCATCTTTGTTTGGAGGGTTTTTTTTAAGAATATCGACGAATGTTCTCGGTATATAGTCGTTAGTTAGGTCTATTATCTTTTTGAGTAGAGGTATGTGAGTAAAAAAATGTGTAAGTATGTAGTTTATCTCGATAATAAACGAACGTGAAGATACCTCATTTAGTAGGAGATTTTGCTATGAATACTTTATTTTTAATTTTGATATTTTAGCATCCACAATGCTATTTTTATATATTACTAAATAATATACTAGAAAAAATACGACTCGCACCAGATCATGTTCTCGGACGGGAATCGAACCTGAGACCTTTGGATATCCGGTCGAATGCTCTGATCACTGAGCTACCGAGTCACTAGTGGGAACGTCGAATTTCTTCTAGTATATCAAATCTTACGCTGCAAACCAGCTCCATCTCACCAATGTACAAAGAATTACCTCGACATTCAATTGAAACATCTTTCCAGATATTTTAAACAATTGATTAAGATGAGAAAGCTATATAATTTTTAATTTTGAGATTTTAGCATTCACAATGCTATTTTTATATAAGATTTTTAGCAGAGATAATGTATCATATTGAAATTGAAATTGAAAATTGAAATTGAAATTGAAATTGAAAAATTCTTTATTCAAATAAGCTCACATAACAAGCATTTTTAAATCGTCAATTCTTTTATCCTACCACCCATTATGACGTCTTTTAGCTGACAAGAAAAATGGGCGCAAAAAACTTATCAGCTTTATTAGAAGGAACGATATTTACAAATATGTATATCGTTTCCAGACATTACATTCAAAGTATTCATACATGTTACCATTAACATAGATTCATAAATAAATAACATTATTTAATTAGCTCATTTCTACTGAATCAAATTACAGGTGTCAAGCTTAATTCAAAATTTAAGGCTTAGCCTAGGCTATTACAAAAAAATTATATATATATCTATTCATACAATTCAATAAACGTTAAGACAAGTAGGCAGAAGCAGACCCATTCCCACTGGCAGCACCCGTTCACGAGCATGACGCATGAACCAGCCATCGCTTCGCTCAACCATATTTGAGGGAACGTAACGACCCGCCTCACACGACACCACCATAGAAATGATTAAAGAGAGCATGACATACTTAGGCTACCCGTGTTAAGGCATCGAATTGAAAACTAATATCCAAAAGCTTTTCATAGGCCTATAGAAAGTGAAAGAATGCAATAAAAAAAAATTCCAAAACAAGGTAGTAGTTATGAATTTTATCTTTTGGGTAAGAAGTGCCATACATATAGATAATATTAAACATTTATATATATATATATGTATGCGACGTCCTTAATACAAGTAATCAGAAGCAGACCCATTCCCACTGGCAGCACCCGTTCACGAGCATGACGCATGAACCAGCCATCGCTTCGCTCAACCATATTTGAGGGAACGTAACGACCCGCCTCACACGACACTACCGCAGAAATGTTTAAAGTGAGCATGACATACTAAAGCTACCCATATTAAGGCGACGAGTCAAGAAACCTGTAAATACGTTTTTTAAGTAGGTAGGACACTTCTTACAAACTATACTTAAAAAGAAAAGAAAAAAAAAAAAAAAAATATATCGATGACTCGAATCACTTGAAATTATAGTACAGAACTTTATACTAGACCCACGAAAGAACCACGGACTTATCTTAATCTATACTGAACATTAGAGTAAAAATTAAAAATACAAAAGCTATGCCCAGGCGTTATTATCCTTCAAATAATCGCAAATAGTGTAATAGCCTTTACTCATGAGATTGGATTTAACAGTATTTTTAAATTTTTCCAAAGGCAGTTCTGTAACTTCTTGTGGAATCTTATTATAAAAGGTAATACATCTACACAAAAAAGAGGTTCCGGTTTTATGCAGTCTGCGCTTTGGAACAGCAAGTTTGTCCTTGTTTCTTGTATTGAATTTATGATTAGATTAATAAGTATTAAGTATTTTTTCGTTTAAGTTAACGACCTCCGTGATTGAGTGGCTTTGTACACAGGATATCAAGGTGTCGGCATCTCTAAGATCCCGGGTTCGATTCTCGGTTGGGTGAAGAACAGAAAACGAATTTTTCTATTTATTATTGGCTCAGGTCTGGGTGTTTGTGATACCACCGTTGTCTCTGAATTCCATAACACAAGTGCTTTAGCTACTTACTTTGGAATCGGAGCAATGTATGTGATGTTGTCAAATATTTATAATAGAAAATATCTATGAGGATACAGATTATGGTCGCTATTATGCAACCAGTGTTCAGTCGCTTTGTGCTGCATAACTAAATGCCCGCAAGCCCCACTCACTTAGTTGTCATTTTTGTGGTGCTATTTTTGGGCGGAATGCTTGTCCCACAGATTTTAGTTCGTTGTTCAAACGTGACGTCAGCGTATGAAAGACGTCACGTTTAGCATAAAATAGGAGACCAATGCCTTAATAGTTAAATACCGAAGTGTGAAGGGTCCGCGCGTAGTGCTGATCGAGAGCCACGCATGACCGTGACAGTGCTATGCCCAAAAGCGAGATAGCAGTTTAGTCTCTATCATGAACTATCATGAATGCAAGTGCTATTCTATTTCGCCGAACTTCTAACGTGTTATACCTTTAATTTACAACATCACATACATTGCTCCGATTCCAAAGTAAGTAGCTAAAGCACTTGTGTTATGGAAATCAAAGACAACGGTGGTATCACAAACACCCAGACCTGAGCCAATTTAGAAAAGTTTCTTTTTCTAAATTGACCCAACCGGGGATCGAACCCGGGACCTCAGAGATGGCGACACCTTGAAACCCGGTGTACAAAGCCACTCGACCACGGAGGTCGTCAACTTTCACATGTTCTTACTCCAACATTTTGAAAATCTCTTTAATAATGTAATTAATTGTTTTCAAAAAGAGTAAGTAACATCATACATTATTCTTCCTCCAAACTTACTGCGCTGGCGCAATCAAATTCCTGTATTTAAGTTTCAAATATCCCACAGTAACCGCAAAGAAAGGTCTTTTGAACAAAATAAGTCGGACTTGAATGTTATGGTTCCGTAGAATAATCAAGTCTTTGTTGATAATATAGCCATTGAGAGTGGCTTACACGTAAAAGCCAACAGAAAAACATAATATAAAAAAATTGTTTATATTGAATGAAAATATTTTTTTACATAAAATAACACGTTATTAAAACAGACTAAAAAGAACAGATGAACGGATTTTTAGAACGGACTAAAAAGTATAAAACAATTATGATAAATATTACAAAATGCGCCCCACGTTTTTAGGGGTGTTTTTAGGTTTATACTTCTGTATAGGGTTATAAATCGTTACGGGAGAAATTATTTTTTCCGTTTTAAGATGTTTTTATAATGAGTATTTTTTTTCAGATATTATTACTTTCTGCTTTTTAGACAACGAGCTAAAACTAAAAATATACCATCGCCTATCGTAGTACTTGTCAAGACGAATCAAGTAAGTTCAAACTCGAAGGGATACCATGTTTTTAGTATAGAGTTCCTGTGGCCTTCTTCCGGCTCCATCATCAGACCCCGGAAACTGTTTCGACCGACATAGTAATCGTCAAGACGAATCAAACAAGCCCCAACTCGATAGGGTTGCATGGTTTTAATACTGGGTTCCTGTGGCCTTCTTCCGGCTTCATCATGAGACTCCGGATTTCGTCTCCTTGCAGAGTAATAAACTTGTCAAAAAGATTCTAACGAGCCCAAATTCGATGGTGTTGTATGGTTTTATTACAGAGGTTCTGTGGCCTTCTCCAGTTCCATCATCAGATCAGCTCAATGACACTATAATATTGTAATGTTTTTCAGTTCTGACCTATGTTTAAAATTTCAAGTCATCGAGAAGCTAGTTTAAAATAGGTTTGCTAAAATTGTGAATAAACCAAAATAACAAAGAAACAAATAAATGAGAAAGTAACATAATAAAAACGAATGAAAAATACACTACACACATGCGCAAGTTACATGTGAGCACAGAATAGATATTAGTACTACGTGAGTTACATTCAAAATGATTGCCTTCCTTATTCAGTAACTCATTTTCTGTTAACCTTTCGCTTTGATATTTGTGTTTTGTTAATAAATAATGGCTCTGTGAGTTGTAGCCTCGTATTTGTGTCATTTTTTGAAATGGCTGAAATATGATTTATATACACCACATATCTCCGCCGTTACGAAAAATTTCGAAATACTGAATCGACCAAAAAATCGATTTAGTTATCGAACCTGTTCACAAAATTTCACGAGAATCGGTTGAGAAATGCGTCCTGTAGAGGAGAACAAACAGAAGCTGGACACCAGAAAGACATACGAAAGCATTTTTGCCCAAGCTGAAACGGAGATTTATCTCGCGCTTGGCGCTCACTCGATCAATTAATTAATAGGTAATAATAAACGGATCATAAGTTTGCGGTATTTTATTATTTTGGGACTTTAAATAAAATAAAATAAAATAAAAAAACGATTTATTCGGACAACTTAAATCTTTGCAGTGGAACCCTAAAAATGGTATAATTTGTCAAACTTGCCGGACTAGTTAAGACTCGCGGTGGCGTCAACGTGAACATTCATTTAGGAAGAGAAACGGAATAGAGGTCGTCGCCCAGTGCTTGTTTGTCCGTTGTCCAAATTTATCGAAACTTGTCTTTGATTACAGTATTGTTAAGACTTAAAATTTGATTCTTTTAGTAAAGAAATATTTTTAAAACTTCTTTCTCCAAAAACAACAAAAAGTTAATTTGAATTTTAAAAGTGACACGACATCGCAACGATTTCGTTACTGTTTGTCCGTTGTCCAGGTTCAGTGCTTGAGTATTCTATGTGCACTCAATGGACCAACCACAGCCCGCGACGCCATATCCGCCATTTCGTATGATTTGTCACGGTGCCTGGAGACATCTCAAGAATCACCCAAAAAATATAATTTATACCATTCCCCCTCTAAAAAGCTTATTTTATTCACCGAAAACAGTGAATAAAAAGCACTTTTAATCACTATTTTGGTATAATATGAATTTAAAACACAATGCGACCTCTATCTCAATACTATACGACCTCCTTGTGCAAAAAATACTCGATACAAACTCCTTGTGCAAAGAGTACTAGATATACAAACTCCTTGTGCTAAGAGTACTCGATATATAAACTCCTTGTGGAAAAAATCGTATGCAACTCTTGAATAAAACGGATTTATATCGAGGGCCATGAATCACTTGCTTTAAATCCGTCTTTTATACACTAATTGCATAATAAGTTGTGTATTGGCTATGGCCTATCCTCCTTATCTACCCATAAGGAAGGCCTATGCCCCAGCAATGGGGACATTGAAAATGGCTGATGGTCAACTTGCCATATCCATCAGTTACCTCGTCACAGAGTATCACACTCTGCTAACAGACAAGAGCCCGCACCGATCCGTCCACAACAGGTTATGCGTCGGTCACTATTAAGGAGAAGTCTGGATTTAACTGTACATATGAGTGTGATTAAATTAAAATTAATAACTAGGTAATCTCAGCCTAGCATGACCACCGAAACGCGATATAATACAACGATTTATAACTTTTAACTGTCACAATTTTTATTATAGTAAATAATTGATTAAGTATCCACCTTGATCTCATGTAAGTATAATGTTGTTTACCTATTCCAGATTTTTTGTTTTTGTTAGTACTTAAAATAAACTTTAATATTATGTTTAAGTATGTTTAGTATTTTTAATTTAATTTAATATCATTTTAAGTTGCAATACCCTTACAGGGTCATGTTTATGGTACTATTTACTTGTAAGATCTTTGTAACCAACATGTTGCAATAAACAATATGACTATGACTATGATTATGACTTTTTTACATTTCATTGTTATTAACATCGTAAAGAAATCCACAGTTTTATAGCAACGCTGTTGAAAGCTCGCATTGGGGTTAAATATAATTTATAAATAATTTAGACTTAGAAAGAAAAATGAGACGATTATCAATAATTCTACAGCAAGGAGTAAACTAGATGCATTCCAAGGTCTTAAACAAAAAATCACAAGACAATGACGACCTCCTTGGTCGAGTGGCTTTGTACACCGGTTTTCAAGGTGTCGCCGTCTCTGAGGTCCCGGGTTCGATCCCCGGTTGGGCCAATTTAAAAAACGAACTTTTCTATATTGGCTCAGGTCTGGGAGTTTGTGATACCACCGTTGTCTTTGATTTCCATAACACAAGTGCTTTAGCTACTTACTTTGGAATCGAAGCAATGTATGTGATGTTGTCAAATATTTATTTATTTATTTAGTTTGGATTAATTGATTTTTTGATTTCCCGACGCTTCGACACCTTTCCAGGGGCCGTGGTCACGGGATGACTTTCAGTGTCTTCAAAACACAACCGACTTCGCCTTAACAAAAAATGTAGTTAAACTTAATCCGCTTAAGAAAGCATAAAGGCACGTATATAGATCTAACTACTCGATAATATCATTTAGTCGGTCCGTATGAGGTAACTACCTGTCCAAAACAATCCCGCTGCCACTTCTCAAGTTCAAAAACACCGTTCCAGATATTAATTACTCATTTAGAATTTTTTTTCTTTTGTAATTCAATTAAAAAATATATTTCAGGCAAAGCCCGTAACAATGTCGGAAACAATATCTTAATAATTGATTTAAAATAGACCTCCTTGGTTGAGTGGCTTTGTATACCGGTTTTCAAGGTGTCGCCATCTCTGAGATCCCGGGTTCGATCCCCGGTTGGGTTAATAGAAAACGAGTTTTTCTATATTGGCTCAGGTCTAGGTGTTTGTGATACCACCGTTGTCTCCGATTTCCATAACACAAGTGCTTTAGCTACTTACTTTGGAATCAGAGCAATGTATGTGATGTAGTCAAATAAAAAATAAAAAAAAATCGTGCTACTAGGTAGGGATTCGGCAATGATCGTGGACCCAGCCCTATGTAATCGATGTCATTATGTTTTTCGACGTGTATAGCAACAAAGCTTAGATTGCCCTGTGGCAGGGGTCAGGGCTATCAACTAACAAATTACCACCTATAATTAGAGCTCCCTTAATTAATGGTTTACAATCAAGGCCGATATATTGCCGTGATTTTAGGTTATTTTTGATATACGTAATTATAAATATTCCTTAACAATAATTTGCTTTTGAATTTCTTCTCAAGATTCTTATTAAGATAAAGTAAGCGATATTAATTTATTTGAATAGAAATACGATAGGTATTAGTAGTTGTGGTGTCGGGAATTCACTTAAAAGTGAACCTATAAGTGACTTATGCCCCCTGATGTAACTTTGTTGCAATCAACTCTAACGGAAATCGCAGTTAAATTGCTGCTTTTGTAAAAACAATGTGACAACTATCTAACTTAAAGCAGCAATGTAACGGTTTCAATCGATTTCAGTCGAGAATTGTTAGCAACAGAGTTACGTAATCAGCCTCCTCGTTTTTCTTAAATATTTTTGATACATGTCTCGAAAACAAAGCTTATTACAATAGTAATAAAAAAGTTTCTAATTTAATGATTTTCCTCAATAGTTTAAAGGGCGAAATTGCTTCCTCCGTGGGCGTCATTGCCATTCCATTTGATATGAAAATATTTATATCTCGGCATACGGAGTATCTCGTTCTTTGTGATTTTCGTTGGAATAAATTATGGATGTCCCAGGTACGACACAAAAGGGAACACAAACAAACAGTTAAATTCATATCACTTTTCCTTGAAAATAAAAGCTAAAGAATAAACGTTTTTCGCAGGAAAAATGTGTTTCTTTGCAACGTTACGTTTTTTATTGATATGGGCCCAGAATAAGTGAAGAGGTGCATAATGTCACAATAATTAACTGAAGTTAACGAAGGAAATTAAAGTGTAAAAGTTTTTTTTTTCATATAGGTAATACCAAATAATATACTAGAAAAAATACGACTCGCACCAGATCATGTTCTCGGACGGGAATCGAACCCGCGACCTTTGGATATCCGGTCCAATGCTCTGACCGCTGACTAGTGACTCGGTAGCTCAGCGGTCAGAGCATTGGTCCCATAGTAAAAGTTGTTCAGTTTTATGTCCCTATATACCATATTCAGCATTAGGGGTATTTTTGTAACATGTTTATAAACAATATAATTACTTGGTAATACTTTTTTTATTACGCAATAGATTAGAAGCCATTGAACTATTAGTTAAATATTATGAGAGAGTAAAGCACGCTTGGTATTACAAATGATAAGCTTAGTTCACACGACCGTTTTAGTTATGTAAGGGTGAGGATATGTTGGCGGATAAAGAAGAGTATTTATTTTAGAGTTTTTTTGTAGAATTAAATTTAAAATGAATTAAGATAAATAATATTAGAAAAATACTAGAAAAAATCGACTCACCCGTAGCACCTCAGACGGGACTCGAACCCTTGGGATTCCGGCCCAATGCACTGACCAATTATGTTACTGAGTCACTAGTGGAAACGGCGAAATTTTCTAGTACTTTTTGCTTCTTCGCTGCAAGCCAGCGTAATTTCATCAATGTGAGGAAATACCCCCACATTCGAAAGAAACATCTTTCCAGATGTTTTGACAATCGATAAAGATGCAACAGCTCTTAGAAAATGGGCCTTAAAAATCTCCTTTATATGAATTCTGTTCCATTTTTAACGAAACCAGTAGTTAGTGCCTAACTGCCTAATCATAAATTATTAAACAGGCATATGTAATCATTTAGCAACTTCTTGTTTAACTTATTTAAGTTGTAGGATAGATAAAATAAAAAGTGCTTAAGTGTATGATCATACATATCATTCTATCATAGAAAAACACACATATTTAATGAAAATGCTTCATAAAATAAAACTTTTCTTTGTCATTTTTTTTTGTTTAAGTATACATTTCCGCTTCCGCTTATCAACGGGTCAGCTCCCTAAAGCGATCACTAACGATCGAACAACGTAACGCTTAATGTGAACCGCTTAACTGTTACAGTTAATTTCTCTTAATAATCTTTTGAAAGTGATCACATTGTTTTTGTTATGCGTTCTAATGGACATGTGGTTTGGTCTCTCACGGATGTTTTGTTATTGTATATTGAATATTTATACATTTGTTTTATATATTTAATACATACACTTACTTTATTATGAAAATTAGTTCCTATGACTAATAGTTTTCAAAATTTTATGAAAACAAAAATCTTTAGTAAGTAAAATAGAGAAAAACCAACGAGCAGCATTATGTTTTTTTTTTATCAAAATTGAAATTAAATTTGATATTTAATTAGATCATTAATTTCTTAATGAATTAATTTACAGGGTTCATGCTAAATTCAAAGTCATTTATTCATTTAGAAGTTTATGTAAAGATTACAGGAAAAATAAAACGATGTCTCTAAATTGTAAACTTTTTCAGAATGATGGTACGGAACCCTCGGTGCGCGAGTCCGACTCACTCTTGAACGTTTTTTTAATGACAAAATACCCAATATGCTTTATAGTTAAATTAATAAAAGCTGTTAGTTAATAAATACTAGCTGTAGTAGCTGGAAGCTGTTCTGTATGTACTAATATTATAAATGTGAAAGTTTGAATGTTTAGATGTTTGTCACTTCATCACGCAAAAACGGCTGAATGGTTTTTGATGAAATTAAGCACACATAATAATATACACTGGCCTTCAAAACATAGTACACACTTTTAAAATTGCAATTACTCTTAAACAATAGAAGTTAGAGTTTTTAAATAAAAAAACAAGTTTTTTTTCAAGCAGGTTATCGATTGTGAAGCTATTATTAAAAAAAAAATCTTTTCTTTAGTCCTTTTTATTTCGATAATATTCCTTGTGTATTTTAAAAGTTATTACAATTTTAAAAGTGTAGTACTGAGTTTTGAAGGACAGTGTTGTTTATAACCTAGATTAAAATATTAGGATACTTTTTATCCCGATCAAAGGTTCCCATTGTCCACGCGGGTGAAGTCGCGGACGGAAGCTAGTTCTCAATAAATAAATACTAAGGGTCTTGGACAGATCACCGACGCGTGCCGGCAACTCAGCGCCCTAGATTACTCGATGCGTGCTCCTGTCGTTACTAAACATTTATTTCACTTTTCAATTAATCTTGGTATATTTTTGTCTGCTATACAACGTGTTACAAAAGTACCCCTAACGCCGAATATGGTGTATAGGGACCATCGAACTGAACAACTTTTACTATGGGACCAACTTTGAAATCGCGAAAAAAAATCAGCTGTTTCATACAATTTGATATTTTCGTAATTAATTTTTGTATGAAACAGCTGATTTTTTTTCGCGATTTCAGAGTTGGTCCCATAGTAAAAGTTGTTCAGTTTGATGGTCCCTATTCACCATATTCGGCATTAGGGGTACTTTTGTAACACGTTGTATAGTTCTGCTATATTTTTTCATGATTGTGAATAGCTAGGGCATTTACACGGGTTGATTTTTCGGGCGATTTTAGTCTAATAAGGCCTTTTATCGACAATTGCTTGTAAAATCGAATTACAACATTGAAATTAGTTTTTGATGAGAATTTACAAGCGATTGAAATTGAAATTGAAATTGAAAAATTCTTTATTCAAATAAGCTAACATAATAAGCATTTTTAAATAGTCAATTCTTTTATCCCTACCACCCATTATCACGTCTTTTAGCTGACAAGTAAAATGGGGGCAAAAAACTTACAATCAGCTTTATTAGAAGGAACGATATTTGCAAATATGTATATCATTTCCAGACATTACATTCATACATGTTACAATTAACATAGATTCATAAATAATAACATTATTTAATTAGCTCATTTCTACTGAATCAATTTACAGGTGTCAAGCTTAATTCAAAATTTAAGGTTCAGTCTAGGCTATTACAAAAAAATATATATATAATAATAAGATTGTCGATAAAAAGCTCTAATTGACTAAAATCGACCAGCAATTCGCCTGCCAAGTAGACTCGTGTAAATACTACATCATTATGCCCCATCGACTGCATAAATGACTGCGACGCCATCACCGATATGTCACCTGCGATTAGGGTTACCATATCTCAGGATTTGTCCTGAGATCTCAGGATTTTTGGACTTTTCTCAGGATTGCGGCCGGATTTTGAAAATCTCAGGAAATCTCAGGATTTTTAGAATTTTCAATTGATTGGTGAAGAAAGCTAAAGTGGCCTCAGCAGCGGATTTTTTTTCTGTCATTCCAGATCTTTGCGGTTGAAATAAAGAGTCAATTTTAGAGTTACTTGAAACAGTTAGAACATTTTTCTTGTGTTTTTCCTTTAGGATATGTTTTTCAACATCGAAACCTCCTTTAAATTTAATTGAAAAGTAATTGTTACATATTGAACAAAACACTTCGGTAGGTTCTCTACCTTGTTTGCCGCCACGCCGCCACGACTCACCGCCTCTGTGGTCTAGTGGTTCGTGTAAGACGCAGGGGTCCCGGGTTCGATTCCCATGAGGAGGGTACATTCGTACTCGGTTTGGTTGGTGGTAGGGCTTATTTCAAGTCGGCCTGGCTAGCTATCACCATCTTACCATTGTTCCGACAGTTAGAGGAAAGATAGCCAGTTCCTCAGTGGTGAGGATTCCGGGTGTAGTGCGCTTCCACCTTCTTATCCCTTATCGACACTTAACATCAGGTGAGGTGAAGGCCAAGCGCTAACCCGTTGTGAACAAAAAAACGTTGATTTTTTTATTTATATAATTTTTTTCTGTAAATCGGAATATACATTCAAGGAAGACATTATAATGTTTTTACGTGCGTAGTCCCTGGGTACTGAGGAATATGGTTGTCAAGGTAAATTAAGAGATGTTGGTTATTATGTCTCAGTGGAATTTCTTTTCAGTACTTTTTTATCATTAAGTATAAATGTAATTTGCTTATGAAATATAAACTTGAGGAAGATTTTTGGTTGATAGCTAATGGTTTTCATGCTGACACTTGAAAGAGAAAACAGTCTTATACAGGGTGGATTTTTTATGTGAACCTGAAGGGAGAGTACTCTAAATAAAGGAGATGGGAGTTTTGCTCAAAGGAGTTATTCCTTTATTTTTGAAAGAAAAAAAACTGGATTCAAGGATTTTTGAAAATACGCTTGCCGTAGACAGGAATCGAACCGATACCAATAAAAAAAATGAGTTCTGTATTTTTATGGCACCAATCGAGTTCGGTCATTAGTTGCATTAGTGTCAGTTCGGTTCCCGGATATGGCAAACGAATTTTTAAAAATTATTGATTGCAATTTGGTTCTTATTAAATAGAAAGGAAGGAATAAAAACTCCTATCTTATTTATTTAAAGTACTTTCCCCTCAGGTTCACTTAAATATCCACCCTGTATATAAGTTAACATGTATATTTAAGTTATTTATAAAATTACGTAAAAGAGATAAAACTATCAAGTTTACTGTTTTTAATCATTATAAACTATGTAAATAGTTTAAATCATTAAAAACAGTATTTTATTTATTGAAATCTAAAAAAACAAATACAACACAAAGCAATGCAATGCTACCGCTAGGTTAAAAGCTAACTTCAATATACAAGGTGTTACAAAAGTACCCCTAATGCCGAATATGGTAAATAGGGACCATGAAACTGAACAACTTTTACTATGGAACCAACTTTGAAATCGCGAAAAAAAATCAGCTGTTTCAGACTAAAATTAATTACGAAAATATCAAAATGTATGAAACAGCTGATTTTTATTTCGTGATTTCAGAGTTGGGCCGTTTGATGGTCCCTATCTACCATATTCGGCATTATGGGTACTTTTGTAACACGTTTTATATTAAGGTCCAATTACGAGTTTCCACATATTCATATTTTTTTAACATATTCATATAAATATTCACCCATTGAAATCAAGTGGTTGCACGCCCACAAACAAATTGGCTTTCTTTTATTCTATAAATTATATATGCCACACCACACATTCCTGTACAAACCTTATCAAATATGAAAGGCTTCCAAAAATAACATTTTCACCCAAAGTTTTCGTAAAAAATCTCATATCCTAGAAAAACAGCACTCTATTTATCTTCCTGTACACCGAAACAGCGACAAAAAAAGATGGCGTAAGGAAATATCATTGTTATTCGAGTGAAATTCACACGTGGGCTCGAAGCCCTGCGAATACGTGAGGTGACTCCTAAATAATAATTATATACTTCAAAGTGAATTCCGTCTTGTAAATATTAAGGTACTTTTGGCAATGGTCGGTTATGGGATGGGTGACCATGTTTTAAAAAAAATAGTTTATTTAACACAACTATGTTAAATTGTTGCTATGGCGTCAGACATAGGTAAGATGGTAACTTGGTTACTTGCACTAATTGGTTTTGGGTGTACTATTGATATTTTCTAGAAATACAAAGCTTATATAACTGCAAACATACAAATTAAAAAAAATATGTATCATTCATTATTATTTTTAGAAAGGGTTAAAACATTTTTTTTATAGTGAAAGAAAAAGCAATAAGTCATTTCACCCTCCATTTTCTATGTCGTTATGAAATTAGCTTCAAATAACTGCATAAAGCTAGCAGAAAAGCATTCCACATAAAATAATTGGGACTCGGCAAGATTTTCCAGTAGTTACTTTAATACGCCTTTTGATACAGACGAAGTTTCATTTAATTCAATAGCTGTGATAGTTTGAAATATTAAAACCCAGTGAAATAGTCCTCTTCGAATGTTCAACAGGTCTTTTAGTGGGAATTTTATTTTAAATAGCTTAAGCTGGTTGTTTCAGTTAATATAAAAAAATCTATCATTGTCATTCTTAATGAGACGACCTACTTGGTCGAGTGGCTTTGTACACCGGTTTTCAAGGTGTCGCCATCTCTGAGGTCCCGGGTTCGATCCCCGGTTGGGTCAATTTAGAAAAGGAACTTTTCTATATTGACTCAGGTATATGGGTGTTTGTTGTTCCACCGTTGTCTCTGATTTTCATGACACAAGTGCTTTAACTACTTACTTTGGAATCGGAGCAAAGTATGTGATGATGTCAAATATTTATTTATTTTATTAATAATACAGGGACAGGTGTAGGACCGGAGGTAGTTTCTTTCAGTGACAGACAAGTAAATAAAGGAAATAAGTATTTTAGTAAGTAAAAACGTTACAATTAACAAAACGCGAGCATTCCCCGGCTATCACCGACGTAGTTATGAGTGAAGGTTGCGTGTGTTTTCTCTGATTGTTGGGTCGGAGGCTGAGTTTTGTGTAGGCTTCCGTTTGGTGCAGTGCTTACTTAGTATGGAAAAGGATTTCATCAGTAGGACTTTCAAACAACATTACATCTGTAGGACTTTAAAAAAAGACAGAGTTTCGTTGAGTTTATTTTTATAACATCTTTGGAGAATTAAATTTTAGATTTTTCGCATTCACAATGCTATTTTTATATTAAGATAAATATCGATTTTTTTTGTATTTTTTCTAATATTATTTATATTAATCTTTGGAGAAATTATTTTTTTTCACTCAAAATAAATAATCATAATCATAATCGTAATCGTAATCATAATCATAATCATAATCATAATTTTTATTCTGCAAAGATGCTATAAAAAACTGACGATAGAACTATAAGGATACAATCAACATTGTTCATACTGAGGCCCTATTACAAATAAATCAAGATAGTCGTACGTTGTTCGTTGATCGATGTACTGAATTTTGAACCTTACACATGAGTTAATAATGTCACGGAGTCGGACGAACATCGTACGCTTATTGCTATGCTTTTTTGTAATAGACCTGTAGTATTAATTCAGGTGTTGTTTTGGAATTATTTAGTTTGTATTTATTGGTTTTTTAGAATTCCCGACGTTTCGACACCTTTCCAGGGGCCGTGGTCACGGGAGGACTAAAGCAAAAAGGCTGCTCATATTTTTATGAATAAGACTAATAATATACGCGCTGTAATCCGTAAAAAGTGTTTTATTTCTAATGAACTGTACGCGCGAAAGTCTTAGAAGTGTATATAGACCTGTAGGTCTGTATGTGGTTCACATTCCCAAAATAACGATTAAATTGCGCAATAAAATGAATTAGAAACAAAATCTGACAAAAGAAAAGATTGTTACGAGTGGACTTATGTACCTACCTGTTTCCTTATGTTTTGTATATTATTCATATAAATTGTCATTTGCAGCTATTTTATTATACAAGGTGTTACAAAAATACCCCTAATGCCGAATATGGTATATAGGGACCATCAAACTGAACAACTTTTACAATGGGACCAACTCTGAAATCGCGAAAAAAAAATCAGCTGTTTCATACATTTTGATATTTTCATAATTATTTTTTGTATGAAACAGCTGATTTTTTTTCGCGATTTCAAAGTTGGTCCCATACTAAAAGTTGTTCAGTTTGGTGGTCCCTATCTACCATATTCGGCATTAGGGGTACTTTTGTAACACCTTGTATATTTTCAAAAGCCCACTCCACAATAACGCAACAACAGATAGTTTCTTCTCGTATGTCAGTAAAAAACTAAATAGCAAGCGGCTCGAAATGAAAGGCTTCTCACAAGATCGAGTTCGTTCGTATTATATGTATTACAGTTTTTGTGAGCCCACATTTTGGGCTCCAATTTCTATGTGATGACCTTGGCGGTTTTTGTGACATAGTTTTGTATACTTAAGAACATGCAAGGCGCAATACCGAGTAGAGAGCATCTAACTTTTATTTTTATTAACCATATGCTTTTATTGGAAGCGCACTTCACATATCTCAACATAGGTAAGTTAGACTATTCTAACCCTCTTACTAATAAAAATTGTGTAGCAGATGCCGCTTCGTGAAAAAATATGCTTATCACTTCCCTAAAGTCGGAGAAATACAAAGCCGCTATGTGTCTCGTCGCCGTGAACATAATATAGTTATACCTGCAGTGAATTTAACCCTTTTTAAAAACAATGCGTATTACATGGCCATTAAAGTATATAACCACCTACCTAATGATCTCAAAGCCCTTCAAGATAGTACATTTGAACATAGACTAAAAAATAAATTATTAGACAAATCATTTTATAACATGAAAGAATATTTCGAATGTAAACTGTAACACTGTTTTATTATGGGAATTTGTAAATATGGATACAGATTATTTTTTTATTAGATATTTATTATTTGTGATATGATTTAATTTTAGAAGTATTGTTAAGAGTTTAATTTAATTTAGCATTGTATAAAAATATAATTAATTGATGTTTCCTCTAGTTAATATAATATTTAGTTTTTAATACTATGATATCTCAATACCTTGAAAAGGTGAATTTATAATAATACAAACATCTCTAACTACTAACATTGTATGTTATGTACTAATATTATAAATTTGTGGAGATTAAATGAATATGAATATGAATATGTACAGTTACACAGTGTTTTGTCTCTTTCTTTTAAATGTCAAACTTAAATAGTTTGACATAGAGTAACAATAGTGTAATTATACATCAGTTGTACAATCTTTATTAGTCAGGGGGTAACTATATAATTTGCGCAAGAAACAAACTGAGTATATTTGAACCCTACTTTAGGGAATCAAACTCAGAACTTAAGTTGGCTAAACCACTAGACTACCAAGGCTACTCTCATATTGATAGGGTTGCCAAGTAAATAAAATTTTCATTTTTTGGAGTTCCAACAAAAATATGAAGGATGTTTCAATCTTTTATGTCACAGAAGGTTCTTTTTTTGTGAAAAAAATCTTAAATTTTATAGGTAAGAACCAAGATAGTAATAAAATATCTTTCACACAAACAAAACTAAACCAAAATCGGTTCATCCGTTTGGGAGCTACCATACCATAGACAGATACACAGATACACTCATACACAAATACACAGACATGTTTAACTTATAACACCCCTCTTTTTGCGACGAGGGTTAAAAACACTGTCAACATAAAAAAAACAGAATTTAATGTATTGGTTTATAATTGAAAATGCGCATGGATTAATCCTTAGTTCCCAAACTACAGATTAATAATTTACTAGGTACATTGTTTTATTAAACCTATATGTGCACATTAATTAAGCAGCCTATTTTAAAATGATATTCAGACCGATTAGCATAAAGCCGGCATAATTATTTTGGAATTAATATATTCAGGTGATATCGGCTGGTTAAGCCAAATCAGGGTAATTTTGTGATAATTTGTTTGTACAAAATATTATACAATTGCTAAATTAATTATTATGTATGTTTAACGATATTGAATCAAGTTTGCATAATTTCACTAACGATTAGAAATAAATGTATCTTGTTATATACTAAGTTCTTCTTTGGATTTATTTTACTTAAATGTTTACTTCAAATATGTGTATACTTAAGTAGCATAAGGTATTCATATTTATAGACGCGGTGCTCGGCTTTTATCGTTGGTGTGACAAAGTCCTTTCGTATTATTTTACTTCGGAAGCTGTCTGTAAATACATACATATTTAACTTTGCATGAACTTAGTTGTCATGCAGCTGCCATTTGCCTAATTATCTTGGTCGAGTTGTAGTTAAGAAAATACTTATGCACGATTCAAACCAATCGGCGCGAGTCGGCCGCGTCGCAGTGGATGCGCACGTATGCGTCAGCACGTGCGTGCGTCGGTACGCGTCCGCACGCGTCGGCAGCCAGTCGGCTCAGTCCGCACGCGCGCTTATCCGTCGGCAAGCTCTTCTTGGAGCGTGTCACCGGGTGCGTCGGGAACCGAGAGCAGCCGATTGGCTGCCGCGGCGTGTGCGTGGAGCCAACCGGCTGCCGACGCGTGTGGATGGATGCGAACGCATGCCAATGCGTCCTGACGGAGTCAACCGGCTGCTAACGCCTGCAGTCGGGTTCCAAGCTGCATAAATTCCAACCAGTTATAGAATTTAACTACCTGTAAAAGAAGCTTAATTATCAGCAGATTGTAAAATGCGCGCCGGCGTGGCCCGACCTGCGATGGTTGATGTGAATCGTACATTAAGCGAATGCGGGTCGGATTGTACGGGTGTATAATGTATAATAATAATTAAACTATCTTTATTTCAGGCAATAAACCCATACATTAGATTAAATTAAAATTAAAATTATTATATAATATCTCCTAGATAACTAAATAACTTTCAATAATAAAAATAGATTTGAAACAAAATTATTTTCTGTTATTTTTCTTACACTCTTTAAATCTACATGTTTTATCACGGCTGTGTATAAATAAAAATAAATCGATACACTTATATCACTTTGAAGGCGATTAATGACCATGCGTTGATTGAGACACATATATGGAAGCGAATGAATCGAGCAGAATTCAATTATCGCTCTATCGATATATCAAATAACTGATACCATATCGATACTAAAGTACTGAGGCTTATGTCCGTTATTTAGCGCTAAAATTAGGATAATACGTTTTAATCAGTTTATTAAAATCAAATTGCTGACCATATTTGGTAAGTGAATGAGTGATTAAGTTTATATTACGAATACTTAATGTGAATGTTATGCAACTGTTTTGAGAGGCCATTTGATAGATTTGTGGCCATGATACAAGGAATTGATAAATTTTGAATCTAGTATACACTTCTAAGACTTTCGCGCGTACAGTTCATTATGTATCTGGTAGGTGTTATTTTCAACTTATACAAAAGTTGTCCTGAGTAACTTTTCTTAAGGCTCCTATATACCTCAAGTGGCGCCCTCATTTTAATTAAATTTATTGCTTGCTAAGTATATAATGTATCGAAAATTCACATGTACAGATTGAAGCTAAGGTTCTATAGTTTATTTACAAACAATAACCTCAGTAAAATTTTGTTCATTGTAGTAGTAGTTCGCAAATGTGCCAAAAGTGACCACTTTTAGCACTTTTGCGAACTATTACGTAAGAAAAAAAAATATTACGTAAGATTCATTGTTTTTAAAGAGTTTGATACTGTCTGTAAGGTTGTATCGATAGTTTGAGGTACTTCCTAAGGTCTTTAATAATATAAACTAGTTAATTCTGCTACCATTGTGGCGACGACCTCCGTAGTCGAGTGGCTTTGTACACAGGTTTTCAAGGTGTCGCCATCTCTGAGGTCCCGGGTTTGATCCCCGATTGGATTAATATAGAAAACGAACTTTTCTATATTGGCTTAGGTCTGAATGTTTGTGATACCACCGTTGTCTCCAATTTTCGTAACAAAAGTGCTTTAGCTACTTACTTTGGAATCGGAGCAATGTATGTAATGTTGTGAAATATTATTATTATTATTGTATCGATTGGATCTAAATAAATAAACAATCCAACCTCTTTAAGTGAACGTAAGGAAGTTTGACCGAAAACTTTTTCAGTGCTAATCCTTACGAAATTCCAACTAACCGAATAGCAAACAGTATTACCCCAGCCTCTGATGCGAGAAACTTGAGATGGAAAGAAAACTTTAATTGGACTTTATAAGGTTTAGTTTGTTTTGCCAGATGGAAAACGATCGGGCTATTTCGTTAAACGCTTAAGTTTTCGGTTTCGAGTTTGTTGGGATTCGGTAATACGTACCTTGGTATTTTGGGTAATATGAGTATTTAAATTAGACGACCTGAGTGGTGCAGTGGTCAACATGCCGGTCTACCACGCAAGAGGTCCCGGGTTCGATTCCCGGCCGGGCAGCAATTGAAATGATGAATTTTAATTTCTGTGACGGGTCTGGGTGTTACTATGTATAATAAGTATATATTTAAAAAGTATATAAGTAGTATATCAGTTGTCTAGCACCCATATTACAAGCTTTGCTTAGTTTGGGGCTAGATAGCGCTGTGTGAAGTTGACCAAACATTTATTTATTTTAAAAAAAATAAAAATATTAAATCAAAGTGAGGAGCTCGATGACGCATTGGTTTAGCACCCGGCCCAGTGATTGCCCAGTGATTGCGGAGGTTAAGCAACTTTCGCAAGGGTCGGTCACGGAATGGGTGACCAAAAATTGTTATCTTGAGCTTTTCCGTGTTTCAGAAGGCACGTTAAGCCGTTGGTTTTTGGTGATTTTGCAGTTGTTAACACCCACTAATCCTCATTGGGCCCGCATGGTGGGTAATGGCCCATCCTCCTTATCCACCCATAGAAAAGCCTGTGCCCAGTGGGGACATTAAAAATGGCCGATGGTCAATAAGCAATCATCATTACACAAAGTCCATTAATAGTCCACGGTCTGTATGGACCAACCCTCCCACGAGATAGTGGGAGGGTGGGCCCATAATCTACGGGCGGGTTGAAGATTGCTGTGTTGACCCATTTGCATCGGAAAACGTAGCTGCAAAAAAAATAGTTAAAAATCCGTCTTAAAAAAAAAAAGAAGGCGCCTTGAAAACCGGCGTGCAAATCACTCCACCACGGAGGTCGTCGTCAATTGTTGTTGTTTTTGTTACCTCAGTACTCCATTACGGACCAATTGGTTTTTTCTCTAAAATATCTAGAAAGGTATTCAGTTGATGTCGAGGTAATTCCTTGTACAATGGTGAGATGGCGCTGGCTTGCAGCGTAAGAGTTGATATACTAGGAGAAATTCGACGTTCCCACCAGTGACTCGGTAGCTCAGCGGTCAGAGCATTGGACCGGATATCCAAAGGTCGCGGGTTCGATTCCCGTCCGAGAACATGATCTGGTGCGAGTCGTATTTTTTCTAGTATATTATTTTTATATAAAATAGCATTGTGAATGCATAAATCTCAAAATTTAAAAATACTACTATTTCAAGTAACTTTTAAGGTTGGTGCTTTTCTCCAATGCCGGATGCCACGTTTATGAACATACTTAACTTTAATTATAATTTCACTGTGATACCATTCAACACATGTATCGTGATTACCGTGACCATTTATTTTTTTACTCAAAACGGGACATAGGTTTATTTACGTCAATAAAAAAAAAGGTTTAGATTAGGTATAATAGTGAAAAAAATTACTTTCTTTTTTAGGTTTATTTTATTTATCAAAATAGTATTATTAATTAAATATTAGAAAAAGTGATTACACAAATGCTTAGTTATTAGTATATTTTTCAGATGAACAAATTTGTTTTAATGCAGCTGGTGATGATTTTAAGTAAGAATAAAATTCTTGGCATGTTTTTAATGTTCACCTTAATTATCAACATTGCCTTAAGGAAGGGAACCTTTTTGAAAACGGGACAATTTTGCGTCCCGAAGCTTTTTTCGGGGACACCGGGACGAAGAACCGCAAAAAGGGACTGTCCCGTTCAAAACGGGACGTATGGTCACGTTAATCATGATTTGTTTATGAATTGCTATGCAATTGTTGACGCGGCATTACTGTTATGTAGTAACTAGTCATTGACGTCATTGTAGCTAGTTAATTATATATTAATATGTTTGCCTTGTAAGTCTTATGATTATTACGGTAGCATTAACTCTCGATATTAGTGAAAGTATACCAGTAGGGCATCTAATATTTAAACGAAAACATAATTGTAATGACATTTTATTAGTGTTCGGTGTGTAATAGTAGTTAAATAAATGAATAATTATTTTAAATATTTGGCAATATCACATACACTGTTCCGATTCCAAAGTAAGTAGCTAAAGCACTTGTGTTATGGAAATCAGAGACAACGTTGGTATCACAAACACCCAGACCTGAGTCAATATAGAAAAGTTCGTTTTCTAAATTGACCCAACCGGGGATCGAACCCGGGACCTCAGAGTTAGCGACACCTTGAAAACCGGTGTACAAAGCCACTCGACCACGAAAGTCGTCAAGTCGTCAGTTTATGATACAAGGTTGGTAAGGAGGTTAACAATCGTGTGCCATACTACGTTCTTCAATATAAATAAAAAAAAACGTAAACAGAAACGCACGGTGGTGGCGTGCGGTAAAATTAACTTTCCGCACGCTGTACTAAACCGTAAACAAAAACGCACGGCGTGCGGTAAAATCGACTTACCGCACGCTGTACTGTTATCGAAAACACACATCTTCAAACAACTGTATTGAAAATAGTTTGAAAAGTGAACGAATGTTGAACTAAGTTTATAAGGAAGAAATTTTTCTGTGGTCTAATTGATTGATCAGCTTAATTATTTTTTTTTAACTTTTTTGTGAAAAAAATTACATATAAATATTACAAATCATCAGAATCAAGAACGGTACTACACACCGAGATCTAAGCCAATATAAAAAAAGTTTTCAACCCAACCGGAAATTGATCTCGATGACAACATGAAAACTGGTGTACAAACAGTTCAGCCATGGGAGTCTTCCAAAAATTTCGTATTTATATCAACACCTAAACAATATTAACCTACTGATCGGCGTATACTGTGCATCGGTGTTAAGTCCTTTTGATCATGTTAATGAACACAGCATTATATTGATATATCCATTAATGGTCAGTACACCAATATAGGCAGAAAGAAACACCGCTATGCAATAAGATATATCAGTCCATTTAATTAATGTTGTAATACAATGTTGCCAATAAACACCTGCCTAATATAATGTTACCATAAAAAACTTATCAGAGGTAGTTAGGTATGTGTTGCTGTAAATCTGTATTCAGTACATTTTTGCAGACTCAAATTCTATTAAAATGACTGTTCGAGTATAAGACGTAAACGTAATTGCAGTCAAAGTTCAACTAAATGTCACATTTCGCATTTGGCTTATCCATAAACATCATTAGCTTAAGTTTTTGATGGGTTGAAAATGAATGTATTGATATTTGATTGAATCAGGAAGTCCCAAACCATTGTGAAAAGAGAAATATATGTACCTTACTCCCGCAAAAAATATATGCAGGATGCACCGCCCGCCCGCCCGCAAAAAAATGCACATGCACACCACAAAAATATCAGTGCACAATACTTGCATTTAGCATGACAGCGACACACCTTGCACCTTCACCAATTAGACTACTCTACACGTGTTTCGCCCCAACCCGGAGCATCCTCAGGAGTTAGATCGTGCGTGAACCAACACCGTGTTGGTGCATCCTGCATATATTTTTTGCGGGAATAAGCTACATATATTTCTCTTTTCACAATGAATGTATTGAATTAAAAAAAAAATTGAAAATATTGTGACACCGTGGTAACTTAATGTAATTGCGGATGTTGAACGATCACTATTAATTGACCAAGCGTGCGCGAAGCGTCTCCGTTTCAGCTTGGGCAAAAATGCTTTCGTATGTCTGTCTGTCTGTCCGTTTGTTCTCCCCTACACGTCACATTTTCTCGACCGATTCTCGTGAAATTTTGTAAGCAGGTAATTAAATATATTTTTTTGTCGATTCAGCTTTCACCTCAACCTCGCAAACTTTTTCCTTTTCTCTTTAATTATTTAGTTAAAACAATCATCAATGCATTTCACGTCCCATAAAACTCACCATAGCAAACTTCACCGTTGTTCTTACTTCGCAAAGGTTGTATTTTTATAATAATTACTAATTACACGGTCGGATGGTCATCAACACGGATTTGAACCCGTTACAAAACTTGTTCTGTGTCTATTCAAGGAGATAATTATGATTTGCGAGACAAAAATTCTTGTACGGAATTAATTGGTTAAGAAAAGAATGACACGGCGTTTTTGTTCATCTTATTATGTAATTATTTAACGATTACTGTTAGCGAATTTTAGAAAGGTTTTGTTCAAGTGGTTAAACCGAGAATAACTTACAAATTAAAGTAAACATAGTAGTGTGGCTTAAGAGGAAACACCACGGTCGAGAGAATTGAAAAAATCCTATAGAAAGTTGACAAAATCAACGTTTCGTAGTCCCCTGTTTCCTTCTCCAAAACTAGACAAATTTAAATACTTTTTACATAAAAAAATAAAGAAAGGATTTGGCTGTGTTCCTATGTTTTGCTTTTTTATATTTTGCTGGATGTCTAAACTGATTAATATCTCTTTTAATAATTCTTTTATGAAAAAAAGGAAAACATAGGAACACAGCCAATAGTGCGAGTCCTATTTTTTCTAGTATATTATTTAGTATTATATAAAAATAGCATTGTGAATGCTAAAATCTCAAAATTTAAAAAACAATACAATATACAGCTTCAGTAAAAACTGTTAGTCATTGTAACTGCTTTGTCACATTGAGTCAGCGGGCAAAGGCAGGTATCACTCGCGATGATAAATGGTCACCCATCCCATGAATGAACCTTACGAAAGTTGCTCCCGTAATAGCAGGGCGAATACGTTAGCGCCATCGAGCACTACAAGCATAGATTGAGTAAAATCACCTTTTCGAAACAAATCTAGAGTAAGACCAATGCAATATGCAATGATACTTTGCCATCAGCTACTGTAAAAAGTGGCTCTTATAATGACATGCATTTCTACACTCATCTAGGACAAGTTATATGAGAAAAACGTAATGGATGCGAAAAAGAAATGTGCTTAGAAACGTAGCAGTAATTTAAGAACTAGTTCTTTAGTTATTAAGTTATTTGTCGGATGTAATGGTAGACATTTTTGTAATGACTTGCAATAATAGTGTTATACAATGTTGAAGTACAATATTTTGTTTTGTTTTGTATGGACAGTCTAAGAAGCTTTAATAAAATTAAGGTAAGGGTTGACGACCTCGGTGGTCGAGTGGCTTTGTACACCGGTTTTCAAGGTGTCGCCATCTCTGAGGTCCCGGGTTCGATCCCCGTTTGGGTCAATTTAGAAAATGAACTTTTCTATATTGGCTCAGGTCTGGGTGTTTGTGATACCTTTGATTTCCATAACACAAGTGCTTTAGCTACTTACTTTGGAATCGGAGAAATGTATGTGATGTTGTCAAATATTTATTTATTTATTTATCATAATGAAAAGTTATGATTGGATGATTAGCATTCCG
This sequence comes from Catoptria pinella, assembly GCA_963556745.1. Taxonomy (NCBI): domain Eukaryota; kingdom Metazoa; phylum Arthropoda; class Insecta; order Lepidoptera; family Crambidae; genus Catoptria; species Catoptria pinella. The sequence goes on along the minus strand of OY750782.1, from coordinate 1,355,399 downwards.
CGTTTGGCATTCCGACCAAATGCTCAAATTCAGCGTTTCGCAATCCGACCAAATGCTTAAATTCAGCGTTTCGCAATCCGAGCAAATGCTCAAATTCAGCGTTTCGCAATCTGACCAAATGCTCAAATTCAGCGTTTCGCAATCCGAGCAAATGCTCAAATTCAGCTTTTCGCGATCCGACCAAATGCTCAGTACCCGTACCCACACGGATAGCTATCGAAAAAATAATGCTATAAATGCTAACTGCTAATAATAAATATTAGTACATCATAGGATGTACTAATATTTATCATAAATGTAACTATTTCTCTTCAAATGGGTATTGGGTAGATGTAATGACAAATATACCCGCTCAATTTTATAATGATAATTTGCAGTAGCGAACATTGGCTTTAACCTAAAATACATAGTAATATCTTATCAAAATTTTACATATTTCATTCTTAATTATCGTCTAACAATAGAAACTTTTGAAAGCCTAATAATTTTGTTCTCAGGAAGAGAAAACAAAATGAATAATTAACACAAATTATTGTTCTTACAAGAAATTCGGCGGCATACCATTTAAAGTAATTCACCATCTGCCTCAAGGCATAGATGCTATATAAAACAATAAGGTACCATAAAGTAGAGGTATAATTAAATGTATTAAATCTCTTATTTTTATTGCCAACTCATTAATACAGACTAAAAAACTTCCAAACAAGTGTTAAGAGGGAACCGCAGTATCTAAAATTCTAATAGGGAATGAGGCGAACGTTTTCGATATAAAAAAGTGAAGTCCCAAATATGAACGCGAAGTATTAAAGTGATTTATTAAGTGGAAGTCATTATAGATGATGTCTTTTGTTTGGTACGTATCGATTCCCGACAATTTTACTTTTACAATTGGAGAAATTACTGCTTCAATCGATTCTGTACTTTGTCCTTCAGATTTAAGATCTGTCTTTGCGATTGGTTTTGCTTCTTCAACTGTATTATTAACACTATTATTGTTTTCAGTACGCTCCGTTAAGTTATCGGTTTTTTGCTGCGTGTGATCATTATTGATTAGATTAATGATATAAGTCATTGATTGGGTTGCTTTGAAGTTTTCATTAGAGCGTGATATTGGGAGTTAAGTGATTTTTTATAGTTCCTCTTAATGTATTGTCTTGTTGTTAAGTATCATTATAAAGATTGATGGCGCATTAATTTTAGGTTGAACTTGTTTCGTAACATGCTAAGAGATTTCGTTGGCGTTTATAAACACATACTTTAAATTGTACCATTTTAAATTATACCTAACGATGGACTGCAATAGATAGGTTAATTACTATTTACGTACCTATTTATAGAATGCATATCACCATTGCAGAATGAGTAAGCAAACCAAATTTTAACCACGTGGTAAGTATTCCTAGATATTATAATATATGGCATTATAACTTTTATTGACAACAAAAAGGTTTTCGACGTTATCGAAACTGGGTGGTAAAAAAGCTCTCGCGTACTGCAGAATGGACGTGCGATACATGTAACTCATCAGATATTTTTAATGTGAACGAAATGTAGCATAATAATATGATTGAACACCTACAAATCTCAGAGAGAGGCTTAGTAATCAATAGGCGGAAGAAAAAAATCATGGCTCACATACCTGATGCACTATACCTGCAGTTGCCTTTTGTAGAGGTGGATAACTATATTTACCTTTACCACGTCACACTTGGTAATGCGAACCAAACTGCTGAAGTAGATCGCCGAATTGCACAGGCTTGGGCTGCATGGAGAGAGCAATGCTTGAAATCACTTTGCTGGATCACAAACGCAATGTGTGGATGAGGCGTATAGGTAACATACGGGTCATCAACGTTGAGAATACCATCCAACGCCGTAAATGGAGATGGACAGGACACATTGGTCGCATAAGCACCGAGAGGTGGACCAGAAAGGTACTGGAATGGAAGCCAAGACAAACTACGCGGGGTACAGGTCGTCCACCTGAAAGAGTCATGCTGGTAACAATTTGCTGCTGGTGGTGCAAGATAGAAGATCGTGGAAGGCTTTGAAGGAGGCCTATATTCGAAGACGGACGAACGAAAGGCTGCTAAAGATAGATAGATTCTTAGATATTAGAATTAATCGATAGTTTGATCCACAAACAAAATTAATAGTTAATTACAGTTAGGTACTAAATTCACAACACTAAATAAAATAATTTAACTGGCATCTTCTTCGTCATCATCTTAAATACTATTCATCATGACTGGACCAAAGTTAAAGTGTTGCTTAAAATCTACAAAAGAAGATTTAAAACTCCAGTTTTCGACAGTCGACTTGGTAGAATCTCATAGAAATGGAAGCTGAAATATTGTCTTACGTAAGTATACAATTAATATCTTTCGCACCGAACTCGACGGTGTGGTACAACACAAATAAAGAGGCAAAGAAATCCTGCCGCGAACAGATGGCGAACGGTCGGTAGTGGCACCAAACGTTACTGGACAAAATATGGGATATGCAAAATTTACTTGGAGATTAGACGCAGCTTTGCCTTTGTTGTTATCAAGATAATGTAGTCCTTCGTCCACTCTGTGCTACTATGATGAATGGTAATAACATTATTAACGCGTAACTTATTATTAAATAACGTCTTTGCAATAAATAAAATGCAAGCTGATTGCAAATATTTTCACACAATAGCGCTCATTTAAAACAATTTGTATACGAACGAGTAACTATCGTAATATTAACACTAGAGGGCTCATGTGAGGGGACATGTGTCACCCATTATGATATAGGTTTTTTATTCCCACTCTTTGGTTTTTAAATTATAAACAAAACAAAAACTCTTGAATAGTCAATAATGTTTAATTTATTCACATTACACAGATCTTAATTCTTTGGAACTCGTTATTATTAACTGTCCAAAAAGTTTATGAAAAATATAGTTTTTATCTCAGCTGGGGCGCTCTATAATTTGGTGATCCAGATAAATACGCCTACTTCACCTGCCATATTGGATTTGTATTCCATCGTCCTTTTCCACATAGTTTTAGCAATTTTTAGACTAACGGAAGGTTCAGCAACCCTAAAAGAAACCTAGCTTTAACGCCCTAGATTAGTTATTTTTATTTTCTAAGCCTTTAAAACTTAAAACAATAATTACTTGTTTCATCGCTTCGTAATTTAGGTAAATATTAACAATTTCTTCTCATAATGTCTTACGAATTGATTGAAAACAATAATTTAAAAATAAAACATATGAAAGAGAAAATAAAAAAATAACATACCTAGGTGAAAATATTTTTAGTTTTTAATGGTGATGGTGAAATTTCAAAAAATCCTCGAATGCCCCACATACCCCACCCAAATCACTTTAAAAATTCACTACGCACTCGTTTAGCCTTCTAGGAAGATGGCACACTACTATTGTATGGAACGAACCAGCATTGTAGCGCAAACCATTAAAAATATTTAACTATTTTATACATGGGTAGCATAAGTCACCCGCGCGAGCCCTCTGGTGTTAATGTTCTCGAAAAATGATTCTAACCTGCCTCTTACCCTAATACTAATAAAGATTGTATAGCAGATGTATAGTTACACAATGGTTACTCTATCAAACTATTTAAGATTGACATTAAAAAGAAAGGGACAGAACACTGTGTAACTATTCATCTGCTATGTATACAATTTTTATTAGTAAGGGGGTTAGCGTGTATTTTTTAACAAAGGGAGGACATCAGTGTCCCGCGATACCGGCAACCCGCATTCACCAACTTTCTGCCACCTTCATCAGATCATTGACGACCTCCGTAGTCGAGTGGCTTTGCACACCAGTTTTCAAGGTGTCGCCATCTCTGAGGTATCGGGTTCGATCCAAGGTTTGGTCAATTTAGAAAATGAACTTTTCTATATTGGCTCAGGTCTGGGTGTTAGTGATACCACCGTTGTCTCTGATTTCCATAACACAAGTGCTTTAGCTACTTATAATGTTTTAAATTTCCATGGTTTTTGACGTTATTAGAATAAACTATATCGGGATTTACACCATGTACCTGTTTATTTTTGAGACTCCGATATTTCGGCGCAGTTGCATGCGCCATGGTAGGTGTTATTGGCAGACAAATCGTCCGTCTAAGTCTTTTATTATTACGCTCGATACCGGTACCACTGTCTTCAAACTCACTACTCACTCGAATCTGTTCACGACACACGACACTCACTGTATCTGTACGCGAAACGGCGCTTTTACATTTCATGTTGTTTTTAAACAACCGGATTACGGGGTTCCTACTTACTTTGGAATCGGAGCAATGTATGTGATTTTGTCAAATATTTATTTATTATCACCATGTACGGACCCACAGAACATTGTCCGAACATAATATTTTGTTTCCAATATATCCCAAATCATGGCTCCCCTACCGATCGACGGTCCAATTTGGTAAATTATCCCCTTCCTCTCTAGACGTGCCCTTTGTGTCGTTGTCGCAAGCCCGCGATTTTTTTCTAACGTACGTCTGTTTGGTACTAATTCGCATCTCGTGGAAAACGAAGGCTTCAATGCAATCTTATTCAAAGTCACACGATTTGTAGTGCCTCTTCGTATTACGTGGGGACGGAAAAATCTTACATTACATCATGGATTGGTAGTGAATTATAGTATTGTGTATTTGTGTTATTAGTGAATTTAAGTATTGTGTATCTGTGTTATTAGTGAATTATAGTATTGTGTATCTGTGTTATTAGTGAATTTAAGTATTGTGTATTATTTAGACTTTAAATAAATCAATTCACCTTATGTTAATAGTGCCTACCTAAAAGTCTATTTTTAACCGACAAGGAGGAGGTTCTATGTTCGGTTGTTTATTTGCTTTTTTTTTATGTATGTCCGCCGATTACTCAAAAACGGCTTAACCGATTGACATGATTCAAACGCCACTTTATCAGGTCTGTTCCCAAAATGGTCTCATTTTTTGAAAATTTTATATCGGTTTAGTAGTTTTCAAGTAATCCTGAAAATACTGTAATTTTTTAGGTAACTTTTTCGTCAAAGATGTTATTATTATTAATATTAATATAATTAATAAATTAGTCAATATTTATAGTTAAGACAGGACAACGTCTGTTGGCTCCACTAGTTCTTTTATATTTCTAGAGTTCCAGATCAAGAGTTTTTTCATTACAATTAATACATACAAGTATTAATTACTTTTCTATTGTTTGCTTTAAAGAAAATTGTTAAGACTCAATTAATTTTTCTTTTCAAGACGGTCATGACTTAGAAATTCGTAATTATTGTTACTTATCTGTTTATGTGTGGTGTCTTTTTTTTACTTTTTCCGTACAATTGCATTTCTGACTCAATATACAGGGTTATTTAAAAAACACCAACAACCTCACAGGAGTAGATTACTAACATCATAAACAACAACATTTGTTCTACGACTTTTCCGAAAACAGACAAAAAAACGACTTTCGGTATTAATGTCCGAACAGCTGATCAAGTTTGTATGAAAATCAATGACTTCAATTACATAGACGAGCTGTTCAAAACTAAAATTGTGTCACAACCAACCTTCGCGGGGCATCAACTGTTTCTCTCGGTCGTTTGCAATAGACTAAAGGAGTTGCGGTGCATGCACCGTAACTTAATAAACAATTTTTCGGTACTGTACAGCCTGTATAGTGTAGTATATACATAGAAGTCTTTGTGAAGAGTAGATATTTCGTCTGTTTTCTGAAAAGTCATAAAACAAATGTTGTTGTTTTTAATTAGTAATCTTCTCCTGCGAGGTTGTTGGTATTTTACTAATAACCCTGTATAAATCTACAGAAACAGTTACATACAAAATCAATACCGAAGACACAGAATGCAATTTCCTTAGGAATCACAAGTTGTATGCGGGAATAATCTACGTGGTAATTTATTGCGGTTACTTCCTTTAAGCACTACACTTACTAGAAATGGTTCTTATTGCGAAAGACATAAATCTTAAATTGCATTGCAGTTTATCTTTCTTCTGTACTATCAGTTTTCACTTTGCTCAGTTACGTTTACTATATAATAGTCAATAGCGACTGTAATAAGCATTTTTGTATGCAATTTGGCACAGCGCCTCTGGCGGTAGCTACACTAAACTAAAAGTTGTCATACCAAATGTTAAGTCGCTATCGAGTATAGTAAGCGTGAACTCATAATACGCCTACTGGCCCTACCATGAGTTGGTGAAAACTGTTTTTAAATAAATAAATAAATAATAAACTTGACAACATCACATACATTGCTCCGATTCCAAAGTAAGTAGCTAAAGCACTTGTGTTATGGAAATCAGAGACAACGGTTTTGTTTTCTAAATTGACCCAACCGGGGATCGAACCCGGGACCTCAGAGATGGCGACACCTTGAAAACCGGTGTACAAAGCCACTCGACCACGGAGGTCGTCGTTTTGCTTCAGTAAACTATCATTTTCTTTCTTTCACTCGTATTGACTGTGAGCAGTATTTCCGATAGTTTTCGTTAGTGAAAAGCCATTATAGAAAACCGCATGTTAATTAGTCAAACCGTTCTGGAGAAGATAAATGGGAAAATGATTGCTTCAGCGCCCCCTAGCGGCTAAACACCATTACTTATATCCAAGAACCATCGCCGATAACCTACAAACCTATTATAGAAAACCACATCTTAATCAGTCAAACCGTTCTGGAGATATATGGGAAAATTATTACTTCAGCGCCCCCTAGCGGCTAAATACCATAACACATATCTAAGAACCATCACCGATAACCTACACACCCATAACAGAAAACCGCATCGAAATCAGTTTAGTAGTTTTTAAAAACTTTTTAAGTGCGACTTATTTGGTTGCTGCAGCGCCCCCTGGTGGTCTACCACCATAAAACATGTCTAAGAACCTGCTCTGAATCGAAACCTTTTGAATGCAAAAAACCGCATTGAAATCGGCTTAGTAGTTTCCGAGGAAAATGGTAACAGACTAACAGACAAACATACAAACAAACAAACAAACACACAACCTCTATCCCCAAGCGCATATACCGCCTCCGTTCCGTTCCGTCCGTCGTGGGTAAAAACAGTTTGCATCAACTCATAGAATACCTACAGGTCGATTCTCTAATGATATTCAAGTTACATTGCGTTTTGTTCACATGGATCTTATTGTAATACAAATCGAACTTAAATACATTATTTATAATTTTTCATTTCTAATTTTGCTGCAATTAAGTGTACAGTAACTTACCCGTAGCACCTCAGACGGGACTCAAACCCACACCCTTGGGATTCCGGCCCAATGCCAGTGCATTAAACATACTAAGCTAGCCATACTAGAAAAGCGACGTAGGGGGTGCGGTATGACGAATGCGGTACGACGGGCCGGCCGGGAGGTAGCGGCAATGATGAAGTGAACGCGTAGTAAATTCGACAGTAAAGTCCGCAAGTTGACTTTCGGACAATATGAAATCCAAATCAAATCTAATTGTTCTAATTGTTCGACTCTGTATCATAATTGGTCAGTACCAATTATGATACAGAGTCGCTAGTGGGAGCGGCGAAATTTTCCAGTACCTTAACAGTTTCACTGCAAGCCAGCGTTATAACATCAATGTGAGAAAATACCCTCGACTTTCGAAAGAAACGTCGTTGCAAATGTTTAACAATCGATAAAGATGAAATATTAAAATTAAATTTTACATTTATCTTAATGTGTTCAGTACCTATCCTAATATTAGAGAAATTATTGATAATTCCGCGTAGTGTTCGTTAGTGGTTAATTGGTTGAGATTGATTATTATCTCAGTAAATATGATTATTATCTCAGTAAATATGATTATTATCTTAGTAAATAACTAAACTTACAAGCTAAGCACGTATCACGATTAGCCACTCCTCTAGTGCTCGTATTTGCAAATAGTGTTGTGAAGGTACGACCTTTTCTTATCGATTCGCAAAAAAAAAACTGAATGAATAAAATATTCAACAAATTTTCAACAAACTGTGTGTCTAAAACTATGATTATCTTTTTGTAAAATAATAATAATTACATTTGCGTTTCTAATGTTAGTTTCAAAGTTTATGTTCGTTATTATTTTGAAATATAATACCTCTTTGTAGCATAATTTATACCTTTTAGCCTTTATTAAATCTTGTTGATTTAAAAGAAAAAGAAAAATATATTTTTGAAATCTCGTTGATTTAAAAAAACCTTTTTATTAATCTACCCGGGACATAGTAGTGACCTATCCACTCAACCACTGACAGGCCATTGATGGTAAATTGGAAAAAAAAATAGTAATTCACATCAACTGGATTTTATGTGCGAAAAAATACTTAATGTTTTTTTTTTTTATCAATTTGCTCTGTATCTGTAGATACAGCTATTGCAACTTAAAATATAAAGGTTTTAAATATGTATTACATAATCGTAATATCCATTATCAAAATAATTTATAAACTTTTTCAACAATACCATTATTTTTTTTTTCTAGGACTATTCATTATGTGATTCAAATTAAATTCAAACATCGATATCTTTCACAACCCTACACTTAACCGCAGGTGCGGTGCTTACATAACGTAACTGCGATAAGGACGTATCAGCATTATAATATTCTTCCATTTGGATTCATCGACTGTCTACAACACTATCTCCTTACAGCGGAAACACTAGCGTGGTTTTTGCGGTTGCACACAGATATAAACTAGTTGCATAATATTGCTTTTGAGAAGTTTTAATCAAGAAAAATATTTTTCTTTGAAAGAGTTTACTTATACTATAAATATAAATAAATATAAATATTTGACAACATCACATACATTGCTCCGATTCTAAAGTAAGTAGCTAAAGCACTTGTGTTATGGAAATCAGAGACAACGGTGGTATCACAAACCCCCAGACCTGAGCCAATATAGAAAATTTCGTTTTCTAAATTGACCCAACCGGGGATCGAACCCGAGACCTAAAAGATGGCGACACCTTGGAAAACCGGTGTACGAAGCCACTCGACCACGGAGGTCGTCAATACAAAAAACTACAAGTATATTAATGCTTAAAATGAAATAAACTTCAGTACCTACGTAAGTAATTATCATTATTGTAACGGAATAAAAAAACATTGTATAAAAAGGTGGTGATATTAAAATCAAATGATCAAAACTTAAAACAGAGGAAGCTGTAATTTTTTTGTACGTCCTGAAACAGAAAAACCTCCTTCAAAAAACCTGAAAACAAAAAAACAGGAGGACAACTTCTTTTTTTAATTCTTAAAACCCCACCATATGTATTTATTTGCTTATGATTAAGGTATACATTATATATAATACAAGCGACTTCAACTGCGTGGAAAGTTTTTTGCTATCCCTCGAGAACAATTATTTTTTTCAGGGTAAAAGGTACCCTATGTTCTTCTCTGTACCCCTGACAACGTGTATCCTATTTATAATATTAGTAAGGAAGCTTCCCATCCAGCCAAAAATGTAGCATGAAAATAATAATAATTAAAAATATTTAATTAAACGAAATCAATTAAATACAAATGCCATTCATAAACAAATATGCTTAAAGATTAAATCCTTTCGCCATTTTGTTATAATTATCCTAAATCGTATTTCTCTGTCAGCAGTCATTGATAAATCAATCCTAACAACATTAAGCCTGTGTTTAATGTATAAGTAAGTTCTGTGTAGCTAATTTGACAGATGATTTGACATTTTTTATATCACAATTGTCAAATCATCTGTCAAGTTAGCTACTCAGAAGTTACTTTTACACTGTGAAACAGGTCCTAATTATGTATAAAAAGGCATTTAGAAGTAATAAGTTTAACACCCACGCTTCTCTCGAAATAGGTCGTTTGGTAGTATCAAATGTCAATGTGTCTTGCGCAAACGCAGATCTAACGATCTTACAAAATATGGAGATAAACTCAAAAATAAAAATATTGCTTATAGCGATTTCACAAAATACGCAGTATGAATTACTTTCAAAAGCATAAACAACTAAAATAAGAGAAGAAAAAGGGTCAAGAGCGAGTCAGACTCGCGCACCGAGGGTTCCGTACCATAATTCTGAAAAAGTTTAGGTACCATTTAGAGACATCGTTTTCTTTCCTGAAATATTTACATAAACTTCTATAATATCACATAAAATAATTTCAAATTTTTCTCTATGCACACTTCAGAGATAAGGGGGGGAACGGTGTTTTTTTTTTACATTTTTCATCAAAAGTCGAAAACTATGCGGCCTAATAAAGAAAAAAAAATGATTGAGAATGTGCAAGCAGCGCTTTCATATGTTACCCCATATACGGACGGGAATCGAACCCGCGACTTTTGGAAGCCCGGTCTAATGCTCTTACTACTGGCTTACCAGTGACTCGGTAGCTCATTGGTAAGAGCAGAGCCGGACTTCCAAAGGTCGCGGGTTCGATTCCCATCCAAGAATATGATCTGGTGCGAGTCGAATTTTTTCCAGTATTGTATTTTTAGCTTTGTCGGTGTTTAACAAACAAATATAGTCATGACCATCAGTCATTTCAATGTCCCCACTGCTGGGGCACAGGCCTTCCTTATGGGTGGATAAGGAGGATGGGCCTCGACATAATAAATATTTGGTCACCCATCCCATGACCGACCGAAGTTGCTTAACCTCCGCAACCAATAGGTCAAGCGCTATACCACTGCGCCACCGAGCTAATATAGTCATAGACGACCTCCGTGGTCGAGTGGCTTTGTACACCGGGTTTTAAGGTGTCGCCATCTCTGAGGTCCCGGGTTCAATCCCCGGTTGGGTCAATTTAGAAAATGAACTTTTCTATATTCGTTCAGGTCTGTGATACCACCGTTGTCTCTGATTTCCATAACACAAGTGCTTTAGCTACTTGCTTTGGAATCGGAGCAATGTATGTGATGTTGTCAAATATTTATTTATATTTATTTATACCTAATACCAAATAATATACTAGAAAAATTCGACTCGCACCAGATCATGTTCTCGGACGGGAATCGAACCCGCGACCTTTGGATATCCGGTCCAATGCTCTGACCGCTGAGCTACCGAGTCACTAGTGGGAACGTCGAATTTCTTCTAGTATATCAACTCTTACGCTGTAAGCCAGCGCCATATCACCAACGTACAAGGAATTACCTCGACATGACATCATGTATTTTTTCTAGTATATTATTTGGTATTATATAAAAATAGCATTGTGAATGCTAAAATCTCAAAAATTTTAAAAATGGTCATACCTGCTTATTATTGCTATGCAAATAAGTACTACAAAATATCTCTTATAGACTGGACTATCAAATAGTAGTCCAGTCTATAAACTAGCCACTAGACCTATCAAACTGGTATATAAAATAAACTTATGTACTAGAAAGGACATCGTTAGTGCACCGGACCTAAGTGCAAACGCATAATATTAGAGTTTGCATTGAATAGGTCACAAGTGAAGCGATTGGGTGCGCCGGCGTCGAGGGAAAGGGCGTGGTATCTATAAGCTAAGTCGTTCGATGTGACTTTGCTCGTATTTGTTTGACGAGTTTATTAACAACTTAACATCATTATAGTGAAAATGTTAAGTCTTTGATTATGTTTTTTTGTCATAATCAGAGTACCCCATTACTTCTATATTATAAAATATTCATCAATTGCTTGATATTACTCATCATTGGATAACGAGGATGGGCCATAACTCAACACGCGGGCCCAATGTGGATTGGTGGGTGTTGACGTCTACAAATGCAGCCGAGACCAACGGCTTAACGTGCCTTCCGAAGCAAGGAGGAGCTCTGTATGATAAATTTTTGGTCACCCATCCCATGACCGACCCTTGCGAAAGTTGCTTAATCGTTGGGCCAGACGCTAAACCAATGCAGCCAGATTAAGTAGTAACTACGCGTCCTTTAAACATTCAATCTTTACAATTCATTCCACAAGTACAAAGAGCTGCAGCTAAATTGATAAACAGACCGACAACCACAAGAATATATCTAAATATAATTTAGTTGACTGCGCCTCTCAAATTGCACAACAGTACTAGATCTTCAAGTAACCTGTCTGGTGACCCCACCTTTTAAGATCATACAGCAAATGGATCAGCTGAGGCTAGACTAGACTATGGGGGAATCAATTGTGAAATAAGGTAACTCTTTTACATCATTTAAATATAATTAGAATAAACTATATCGGGATTTACACCATGTACCTGTTTATTTTTGAGACTCCGATATTTCGGCGCAGTTGCATGCGCCATGGTCACGGTAGAACTGTCGATTGTTGCGTGCGGGTAGATGTTATTGGCAGACAAATCGGTCTACCCTCCGTCTAAGTCTTTTATTATTACGTTCGATACCGGTACCACTGTCTGCAAACTCACTACTCACTCGAATCTGTTCACGACACACGACACTCACTGTATCTGTACGCGAAACGGCGCTTTTACATTTCATGTTGTTTTTACACAAACGGATTACGGGGTTCCAAACACTCGACAATTTAAACCCATCTTCACGATTGAAATTTTTGTATTTGGTAATTTCAATCGCTTCTCTGACCATTCTTGGTATGTAGTGGGGTTCTGTTGAGATAATCTGAGGGTTATGATTAGGGTTATTATTATTATCATTTAAATACCTTCATTACTGGGGCACAGCCCCTGTAGCATGACTTTAAGCACCAAAATACGATATACACCATAATTTTTAGGGTTCCGTACCAGAACAGTAAAAAGGAACCCTTATGGTGCGACTCAGTCTGCCTGTCTGTCACAACTGGATATCTCGAGAACTACTAATGCTATTAACTTGAAGTTTGAAAAAATTCCAGGTGAGGCTACTAGGGCATATATGTATATGCATTATGAAAGAGCGCTGCTTGCACATTCTCAAACCTTTTTTCAATACCGTTCCCCCCCCCCCATCTCCGAAGTTTGCATAGAGAAATGATTGAATAATAAACTTTTTCAGAATGATAGTACGGAACCCTCGGTGCGCGAGCCCGACTGCTCTTTCCCGTTTTTTTTAAATTAACAGATAGACTTTAGGGGGTCTTAAGTAAAAGTTGTTGATGGTATTGATGGATACTACCTTATTAATAGTTATTATAACGTAAGCATTTCGTAAGATAAGCGTAAGATTTTCTAAAATTCCCATGTTAAGTGGAATTTTCGAACGAAGTCACGGGAGGGAGTTAGTTTTATTAATATAATTTCCCGAAGGAATTTCAAGGAATATATTTATCTATATATTTTTTCATGGGCCAATATTATTAAGTCCATTAATTTCAAAATCATAAAAATTGGTTTAGCGGTTTACACGTGCAAATTTAACTAGACAAACCGACGGACAGAGTAACCATTATAATAGAGATGTTATATAAGCCGAAGTATGTGTCATTTAGTCGCTCTATCCGATAAATTGACTCATTACTAAGAATTTGAGACAATCGTCCTCAAATTACTGGGTTGTTCCTTAATCAAGGTAATTGCTGATTCAATTTTCCTCTTAATATTGACTCAGAACAGTGATTTATATTTATTATTTAAAAAAAACTAGCTTCCTCCCCTGACTTCTTTCGAAAATTCTACTTAGCATGGGATTTTCAGAAAATCCCTTTTTAACGGATGCCTACGTTATATTATAATAACCCCCCTTACTAATAAAGATTGTATAGCAGATGAATAGTTACACAATGGTTACTCTCTTACAAACTATTTAAGTTTGACATTAAAAAGAAAGGGACAAAACACTGTGGTTGTATAAGATTAAAATAAAGATAAACGAACGCGTAGAGAAAAGTAGTAGGTAAAACTACTTTAATTAAAAAATAAATGGAACAAATAAACTAATTAAAAAAATATTAAAAACACGACTGCCCTGCCAAAAACGAAAGTTAAATAACAAGTGCCAATGCAGTCGGGGGACCGTTTTGTAGAACAAATTTTTTTCCAAAGAGATCCCCCGACTGCAATGACATTTGTTATTTTACTTTTTAGTTAGTTTCTGGCAGGGCAGTCGTGTTTTTAATATTTTTTTAAATTTATTTATTTTTATTTCACACATTTTAATTACAAATTATATAGTTTTGGAAAGTGCTCATCATGGCTTTAAAAGAAAAACACGTTTTATTCACATTTGAAAGTGGCGTGATACAGTTGCCATTTTTTTTTCTAATAAAGTATAGCCAGTGTCACTCAGGATGATGTAAGGATTATAACGACACCCCATACATTCAAATCCGTTAAGTCATTTAAAAGTTATGGTGAAATAAATAAACTCACATACCCACGTACGAACACACATAAATAAATAATAATAAATAAATAAATGCTTGGACAATTTCACACAGCGCCATTTAGCCCCAAACTAAGCAAAGCTTGTAATAAATGGGTGCTAGACAACTGATATACTACTTAGATACCAGACGCGTCAGTAACAACCAGACGCGTCACAATAATTAAAATTCATCAATTCAATTTCTTCCTACCACACAAGAAGTCCGAACCCGAGACCTCTTGTGTGGTAGACCAGCATGTTGACCACTGCACCACTCAGGTCGTCAGGTGTTTTTGGGCAGTCGTGTTAAAAGAATTTGAATCACTACTTAAAACCTGCATAAACGAATTATTCAATACAGTTGTTCATTAAAGTCAATTGTTCAATTTAAAACAATGACACTTCAAAGTCAAATAATTTTGATCTAACAATGGCAATTATTTGTGATTAACATAAGAATTGACTTATTTTCTTTCTTGGTTGTTTATATTCTTTTCATTGATGTATCAATAGTTTTAGTTTGGGCACAGATTAAATAAAAGCAGTAAGTTGTCTCTCTCTTTAGTTTATACACATACTAATATATAAAACATTAAAAAACACGACTTTAATTACATTCCTAACAGTAATAACGATGTCGACGGCTACAGAAAATTAATTAATTTGTAACATTCGAATAAAATGTGTAGATAAATATTGATTTATAACAGAAATACGCTGAGAAATTGTTACTTCTTGCCCTGCTCTTAATTGGTGGAATAAAAGTACGTACGGTGTACAAAAAAATGAAGTTGAGTCATCCGGTACGGTAACATTATAGACAGGAAGTCATAAATATAAGTGTATCAACACAGTTGATATGATTTGTTTGCCAGAAACCTGTCTTCACAACACAAATTAATCATTATACAAAATCATTGTGGTTATTAATGAGTGATGAAAGTAATATTTATGTTTATGTATATCAAGTTGAATCATCTGGAATTATTTTAAAAGTTAGATGTGAATTTTTCAAAGCTAACATAAGTAAAATTAATAATTTTTAATATTCATCGATTTATCACAAAAAAAATATTTAAAGGAAGTTGTTTGTTGTCTGAAATGAAAGTGTTATTTTCATTTAGAATATATTCCCATAGCAGTGAAAAAGAATATAGAATTGACAACTTTATGTAGGTATAGTTATTCTATCTCACGAAGTCAGTTCGGCTGTGCATGTTGTTAGGCGTGCACATGCACATTATTTGAGTGTGCGTAGAGCGTGCAGACGCACACTAAAATAATGTGCATGTACAACAATACCTAGCCGACGTACAGACGAACAACAATCAAGATTCATAGCCGAACGGACTTCATAAGATAGAACAACTATGCACAACGCATGATAATAGAATAGTTATGTTAATTTCAAGTTACTGTCTTCCCACTCTACTGTGGATAAGCGCTTCGCACCGGCTCCTAGCTTTATTAAAGATAAAGGTTAAATAATTGCTTTGATTGAAATAGATTGAGTAGATTTTAATAATAAACCTAGTGAATGCAGATTACACACTCTAAGAGAACGGCCGTGGTGAATTTTTGTGTTTATAACACTACTAGCTTTTGCCTATGACTTCGTCCGCATGGACACTCAGAAAATGCTTAGGGAACCTTTGAACGGATAAAAAGTATCCTATGTTTTGATCCAGACTATTGTGTGCTAAATTTCATCTAAATCAGTTCAGCGGTTTTTGCGTGATTGAGTAACAAACATGTAAATATTAAGTAGGATAAACGCTCACTGCATAATACGAAGTATATATATATATATATGTAATTTAATTAAATAATTAAAGTCGTGAAATACACAATTTTAACGCCAAAAACATCCACATGTTGGTGTCCATCCCCTCTTCTGTTGAAATGACCGCCATTTTAAATTTTACTTTTTATTTTAGAATTAAATTTAAAAAATATTAATTTCTCCGGATCTAGATCGGGTGAGTCAAGTTCTGAAATTAGGTGTATTTTATGCCTTTAAATTATCGCTAGTACAAAACTAAAGACTGTATAGTAGGTATTTTCGTTAACCTTTTCAGGATTTGTGATTATGTTATTTCGCATGGTTTATATATTTATGATTAATTATTGTTACAATCGAGGAATAATAATTACAACATCACACGTTAATTAACTATAAAGTATGTTATTATTTTTATGTTCCGTTCGCGACTTCGTCAGCGTAGAGTTACCTATCTCTTGAGAGTTTCCAAAAAATCTTATTTTAGTACTTGCCTACATTAAAAAAAATGCTTGTACAAAATTTGAAGTTTCTAGTCCTAGTAGTTTTAATTTCAATTTGATTGCATAGAAGGTAGGTTAACAATATTTAAATATAATATATTGTGTCTAAAAATAAATATCTTCAGTTTATTGTGATTGCAAGGTAATATTTCACAGGAGGAGTAATGAATCACAATAGTCTTGCACTTCATTTTCTCTCTTGGGAGCACAGAGATAAGAAAAATGGGAAACTAGCAAAACAGCTGTCGCATCATTCATATTTTTTAAGTCTGTTTTCATTTGTTTTGTGTTTTGGGAAAACTATTTGCTGGAAAATGTTGCTTTTTCGCTTTTGTTTCTTGTCACGATCTTGGTTTGTCTTAAGGCTCCTATATACCTCAAGTGGCGCCCTCATTTTAATTAAATTTATTGCTCGCTAAGTACGTACATAATGTATCGAAACTTCACATGTACAGATTGAAGCTAAAGTTCTATAGTTTATTTACAAACAATAACCTCAGTAAAATTTTGTTCGTTGTAGTAGTAGTTCGCAAAAGTGCTAAAAGTGGCCACTCACATCTATCCAGGGTGCGAGCAGCAGGGTGCAAGGGGGTGCACTTGCACCCCCTGTCAGGAAAAAAATACATAGAAAAACTTAAACAAAACTGAAGGCGTCTAGGATGCTGTCTGAACCTTGTCAATAAATTCAGTATTGGTATAAGTAAGTTAATATGTGCAGCGATGCACCTCCGTAAAAAAATAATGGCGGCGCCAATGGAATCTGTTTTTTTAATTCAAGACTTCAAACATGTAGTTTAATGGTAACAGCTAGATACCATCAACGGGTCAACCGAAAGTTGAAAACTTTAGAAACTCTATGATATTCGAACAAGAAAAACACCACTTCAGCCAACACCCGTAAAACTAATTGCAATAAAAACTGCGGAAAACAAACCGTTACGTTTAAGAGGAAAATAAAATGTCCTAATTACTTCACCGGACACGTAGCCACCGCAAAAACGTGCGACCATAATTTATACAAATAACGATAGCCATTTGACGTTTATTGTGGCATTAAGGAGAGCAATACTCGTATCACAAACACACGCCGCCGCCATATTGCACAAGGTGAATTCGTAAAATGGCGAGTTGCACAAAGTGACGTTTTGGCGCCAATTCTGTTTCATTTTTACTTGTAACCTAAAAATGTAATTAAATTCCTTTAAATATGTAGTTATAAAACGAGGCCAATAATGCAAAATAAAGCAATCTCCTTTTAATTCTGCCAATTTTTTTTCTTATTTTTATGTTTATTCTAAATATTCTAAACAACTTTTTTTAATTTTTGTTTTTCAAATGTTCTTACTTAGACTGAAATTCAACTATGACTTCTAGAAAACATGAAAAAATTCCAACTTACGACAGACATTTTTAAAATGAACATTTGAAAAACAAAAATCAAAAACGAAAGATAAAAATAAACATCAAAATAAGAAAAAAAATCGTGTTGGCAGAGTAAAAAAAAAATCCGACGAATTAAGAACCTCCTCCTTTTTTTGAAGTAGGTTAAAAAGGAGTTTTCTTTATACTTAACTACGTTGAATATAATTTCACACTTACCATAGTCAGTATAGTAGTCACCATAGTTAGTCGCGGCTTCAGTAGTCATCCACTGAAGCCGTCTGTCATTGTTTACTGACGGTGACGTCACATTCCCCATTACCGATCAATCATGTCACAACCGTTAGCATATACGTGCTTGTCATGGACGATCTGATCTGACTCCTGTTTAGCCGGGAATTAGGCCAATCTATTTTACAGCCGCCATGTCGATTCTGTGAAATTCGAACATTTGAATCTCGCATTGATTAGGCCCTTTTGAAATTCGTTTATCACTTCCTTATATGTTAAGCTACTTATAGAACCACCCAGTTTTGCATTTTTCTTTAGTTTTAACTTGGGCTACTCCATCCTCGGGGAGCACGTTAAGTTAATGCTTGTGAGATGGGTTATACTTATGACCTACACCCCTTATTTCAACCCCTTACTATATTTGAAGTCAAACCTTTGCCACAGAATTAATATAGAACTGACGTACAGAATGGCTACTCCCACCCTCCCACCGATCGGCGGTACCGCACCCCGCCCCGCACTAGGTTGGCGAATTAGCTGTATCATTATTGAGGGCTGTGTCTTGGCTAGGTTCGACATTGCAAAGAGTACTTTTGTAAAAAGTAAATGATACAGACAATATGATAATTACGTAAAGTTTTAATAACAATAAGCTTTTCAGCGAATGTTTACAAAGGTTCAATCTCATGTACCTTGAACACTTCACCCACACATATGCAGTGTGTACAGACGTTATTCTGTTTATGAAACAGAAGATAAAACGAGACGTTTATAATATGGAGTGTCAGGGGTGTGCCTTTGCTTTCAGGCGTCGCTTGATTAGCTTTTTGTTTCTTCTTTTTCTTCAGCCTCAAGTCATCTACTGCTCCTCCTCATTCCTCCAAAAGAAGGGATGGCGTGCAGCCATCCCTTCTTTTATTTTTATTCACTTATAAAGAATAATGAAACTTCAAATTAATTTGAACAGATATTGAACTCTATTTGAATATAAGCTGAAAGTCGCTTATGGAAATACCTCTTTTTTGGTCAAGTTGTCTAGACTATATTAACTTGCTTTCAAAGTGTTTTATAGGTAGGTGAATTTTGCCGCAATTTATGGATAAATTGTTCTGTTAATAATACTGTTTGGACTACATTGCATAAAATTCTGATAAAAATGAAAGCATATTGCAACTTTAGAGAACAGATGGAGATCAAGTCACCAGCAATGAGGCTCTAGGCTGGATAATCCTTCCTAACTAGCTGAAACTTTAACTTGGGGTTAGCTAAACCAGTTCTAAGTGAAGGCTAAGCTTTGCCTTTCTCGCCTTTGACACAACGCAGTTGACGCTATGTTGCTTAAGTTACGTACACTATGGAGCAATGTAAAATATAAACAATTATATTTATTTTTAGGTGTTCTGTTTCTCAACTGGAAAAATAGAACCCTAATAGAATTATTTGGTTGTTTTCCTGTCTGTCAATATTATTTTTATCGGGAACATATGAACGTATAAAATTAATAACAAATACTAAGATGTTTAGTTTCTTGGAGCTTTAAATTAATAGAGTTTCTAACAGTCTAAGTCTTTTCCTAACTTCAACTCGACCAAGATAAATAGGCGCATGAAACCTGCATGACAGCTAACTTAATGACACCGTTTTAATTTGGTCAAGTTGTAGTTAGGAAAAGACTTAGGTGATTCTTTAGCTTATTGCATACGGACATAAGTAAATCAAAAGATTTATGTTGCATTAAAGCATTTCCCGATGACTTAAGGCTGAGTTGTACCATCTTGATTTAACTTTAAGAGGCACAAACTTATCTGACTCGGTGACAGCGTCGCTGTCGTCTATGGCGTAACCTAGGTAACAATATTTAATAAATAACACTTAGTTCCAGTTTTGGCCACCGGTTCAGATAAATTTGTGTCATGTACTGGTATAGTTAAATTAAGATGATGCAACCGAGCCTTAGACTTCCGCGTCCAGTCGGAAACGTCAGGAAATTAAAAAACCAATAAATCCAAACGAAATAATTCTAAAATAACTAAATTATTATCAAAATGGTGATACGTATACTTTTCTTTGCCACTTAGTGCATAAAGTGCACTTATTACCTACCGACTCCTATAAGCGCAGACATTCAAAGAGATTTTGCCAACGCGATAAATTTGCTCGCAGTAGATGTATTGATGGTTTCTATAAAAGCTTCATAGAAAAATTTATAGCTTTATGCTGAATTGAAAATAAATTGCGATGGAAAATATTATTCTAAAAAGCTCCCACAGCTTTTATAATTATTGAAAGTCATGATTGGAAGTTTAAATTGAGGTCATATCAGTTTGATGATTCAATTGCTATTATTAATTATTAATAGTAAAAAGAAATGTTTATTTATAAAAAAAACAACAGTACAAGCAATAATCCGAGGCTATTATTTGATTTGTGTGTGTGTGTGTGTGTGGTGTGTGTGTGTGTGTGTGTGTATGCGTTTGTGTGTGGTGTGTGGTGTGTGTGTGTGTGTGTATGTGTGTGTGTGTGTGTGTGTGTGTGTGTGTGTGTGTGTGTGTGGTGTGTGTGTGGTGTGTGTGTGTGTGTGTGTGTGTGTGTGTGTATTGTGTGTGTGTGTGTATTGTGTTTGTGTGTGTGTGTAAAAACGCGCATGCATGCATGTGTAAGTGATAGTGAGTTTTACAAGTGAGAACCAAATACCAGAAATTATGTAAAGATGCTAAATTAGGAGGGTAGAATGTAGTACCTACCGGTTGCCTAGTTATTTATGCAACTGTAGTGTAATACCTAATTATGTACAGTTGCATACGAGACTTTATCTACACCCATGATGTAAAAGGTTTTGAAACAGTAGCTTAGAGCGAACATTAAACCTGTTAATGTTGTCTGTTTTAATGTTGGCTCTAAGCTAATTGTTTCAGAACCTTTTATAGTGAATTTAAAGCATGGGTGTGGAACATTTTTACCAAATGATTTTGAAGTTAAAGTTAGTTGTTTAGTTGTTTTTTTTTTATAATAAAAAATCTGAATAATTAAATTATACCAGTAATTATTATAGTCCGAAACTAAGCAAAGATAGAGAGACTAACTAAGATACTAGACTAAACAATGAATAAGTAAAACCATCCATTTAAAAAAAATAAAATCTTTAATCACAAAAATATTGCCCATCCTCCAGGAATCGACTCAGGAAACATTGGTGCAGTAAATAAGATAGGATGAGTGCCATTACATCGCATCGTTGCATTTTTTGTGGTTATTCCAGTAGCTTTTAAGTCTGTAATCACGTCGACACTTTGAACTGTAATATGCAGTATAAAGTGCCCGTGTGTTATGCTGACAGTTTAAAAAAAATGTTGCAATTAGCGTTTCGTGTCATATCGCGAAACGATATAAATGCTGCTTACGGTGCAAAAGCAAAGTTTATGACTTCATTTTACTGGGAGTCGGTTAGAAATGTATGGTTTTACGACCTCCTTGGTCGAGTGGTTTGTACGCCGGTTTTCAAGGTGTCGCCATCTCTGAGGTCTCGGGTTCGATTCCCGGCTTGGTCAATTTAGAAAACGAACTTTTCTGTATTGGCTCAGGTCTGGGTGTTTGTAGTTCCACCGTTGTCTCTGATTTCCATAACACAAGTGCTTTAGCTACTTACTTTGGGATCAGAGCAATGTTTGTGATGTTGTCTTATATTTATATTTTAAAGAGTGCCAAAGAAAATGCAAGCTTTTCTTTGCTTTTCAAAAGTTTTGGAATACTTACTGAGTGAAAATAAAACTTGAACGCAAAGTTTTATAAGTGCAACTGCATCCAATGCGAGATGTCAACTTATTTTTATCTCACAGGTTTGAAACCTGATCGGAGGCAGGTTTTTAATGCATGAATGGAAGAGGAGTGCGCGTGTCGCGAGAAAAGGATGGAAGATAGAAAAATGCGAACGAATGAGAGAGAACGATAGTGTCGCGTGGCGAAAAAGTAGGGACTTGGGTTTTTTTTTAAATGATGCACTTGGCTAGATGGTAGTTAAGATTTGCATTCAAGCTCACCATCATATTAAATTGATCAATTTTATTATCTTCAAGAATCTTAAAATCGCAACGTAATTTAATAGTAATAAAATACTTCTTACGATCCTAAGATTTAGGTGTAAAATTTTGTTAAAATTATTTTGAAAGAGAGATCTCTGCAAATAGAGAGAGAGAGAGATAGAGAAAGTGTCCGTTATTACTTTGTTTCTGTTTTTAGGGTTCCGTAGTCAAGTCAAGAAACCTTATAGTTTCGCCATGTCCGGTCTGTCCGTCCGTCCGCGGCTTATCCCAGAGATGGATAACTTTATTGTTAATAATCCTGTTGTACCGTATTTGGTAACGATATATTTATGTTTGTAAATATCGTTACTTATTTCTGTTAAAGCTGATAAGTTTCTTGCGCCTGTTCTTCTTGTCAGTAAATAAAGTCTGGAATGGGTGGTAGGAAAATATAGACGATTCAAAGTGCTTAATTATTAAGTTAATTTGAATAAAGATATTTTGACTATTGACTATTGACTAATAGACCCTAAGTATAATCCGCGCTCGATGAGAATGGGATGATACCTTTTGGAACTGAGACGCGCACGGTCCGTCGCCAGCCGTAGCGTCAGCAAACTCGCGAAGATGCTCGTATATTGCTAGTTTTGTAGAACTGTGCGCGTTATTTCAGCTCGAGTTTTATTTCATATACGAGATTTATATTTTATTGTGTGGTTATTTTAGTGGTTAATTAATAATGAGTGGAAATAGCGATACAACTTTATACTTTTAAGAAAATTCATTTTATTTTATTAGATTCAGAATTTTTTGCTAACGCTATTTGACTGCTTAAGTCTGTCATTTTTGGTTTACTTTGACCCTTCCCATTAGAAAATAAAATATATTTTATTCAATAAATATAAAAAAAAATTGGACAAATTTCACACAGCGCCATCTAGCCCCAAACTAAGCAAAGCTTGTAATATGGGTGCTAGACAACTGATATACTACTTATATACTTTTTAAATATATACTTATTATACATAGTAACGCCCAGGCCCGTCACAGAAATTAAAATT
The DNA here is from genome assembly GCA_963556745.1 of Catoptria pinella. Lineage (NCBI taxonomy): Eukaryota > Metazoa > Arthropoda > Insecta > Lepidoptera > Crambidae > Catoptria > Catoptria pinella. The sequence goes on along the minus strand of OY750782.1, from coordinate 1,332,143 downwards.
CATCATTTCAATTTCTACCTGGCCGGGAATCGAACCCGGGACCTCTTGGTAAAGATGTTGACCACTCAGGTCGTCAAATATTATTGTTATTTATTTTTATTTCCCTTCCGTATCGCATTTTGCCGTTATGCGATCAGATTACAATGTCTAATGAGCAATCTCATCACGACAATGTGAAGATTCTAGAACAATGAAAGCACTTAAATGCATTGGTGACAAACCATGGGACCCCGCAACAACTGGTTGTAAGCAACTTGTTCAATAAAGAGGAAGTTTAGTACCTCTTAGTGTTGCGAGGATAAACTATCGATACTTTTTTTTGGATTCCATAATATCGAAGAAAATAAATAAATAAATATTCGACAACATCACATACATTGCTCCGACTCCAAAGTAAGTAGCTAAAGCACTTGTGTTATGGAATCAGACCTGAGTCAATATTGAAAAGTTCGTTTTCTAAATTGACCCAACCGGGGATCGCACCCGGGACCTCAGAGATGGCGACACCTTGAAAACGGTGTACAAAGCCACTAATATTCGTCTAATATTTTTGCACTATTTGATACTTTTTGTATGGGGCGTTTTCACACGGCCGCCGTAATGTCAACATTCAAAGCATAATATTTCAATAAAATATTGATCGCAGAAAAAAACAAATATTTTTCATTGTTCTTTCTTTTACGATTAACAAATTTAATTAATGGCATAAAAAATGTCATGTACCCAATTCAGGCTGTTTGTCTTTAACCGACTTCAAAAAAAGGAGTAGGTTATCAAGTCGACGGTATTTTTTTTTTATGTATGTTTTACATAACTTCACCATTTTAAGGAGTTCCGTTGTGCCTTCGTAGTTCAAGTCTAGTGAAAAATGTCGCAGCTCAGTTTGTTTTGGATTGTCATAAACCTACCAATATCTCAATCACTATACATAATGATCCAAGATGATAAGAGTGGTATATACTAGAAGAAATTCGACGACGCAACTAGTGACTCGGTAGCTCATCGGTCAGAGCATTGAACCGGACATCTAGAGGTCGCGGGTTCGATTCCCGTCCGAGAATTTGAACTGGTGGGAGTCGTATTTTTCTAATATATTATTTAGCATTATACTCTAATAATTATTACCGTTATAAAACGCTTATATAGAACATAAAATGTCACTTAAACATAACTGCATTGACACGACATTTGTGTTTAGCTTTTTATTTAGACGTTTCGAGTATGGCATCAGATATAGCACATAACTCATGCACTTTGTGTTAGCGCAATTAAAAATAAAACTGTCAATTGCGAGGCCAACAACCTCTAAAAGGCGGGAAAAAGTAATGCAGAGGTGTAATTCTTTTTTTAAAATAAACTTTTTAGCAAGGAGTGCTAGGAAGCAGTTGTTAATAATTTTTATTCGTTAACACAACCTTAACATTATTTTATAATTAACAAAAAGCTATAGTCCTGAACAAAATGTTTCATCTTAGAAATATTGTAAGATTTTATTTAACTATAACTTTGGAAATACATAACAGCTTGTTTAGATTTTAATGCGCTTCCTACTTTTACATTCACGTTTGCTATACTCGAGAAGAGTAATTAAGTCATAAGTACTGTATTATCTTTAAGAACCAACTGTACACTTAATTTGCAAATAAATAAATTGAAATTGAAATTGAAATTCATATAAATAAATGAAAGGACCTACCTGCCTAACAACAAAACGAATAACAAAAAATAAATAGTTTTGCTAAAATTACATTGATTGAAAAACAATAATTTTAATAAAAGCAGTTTGTCTTTAACGGAAACACAAAACAGTTAACATTGTACTTAAACGTATAGACAAAAAAATTTAGGTACTGCACTGGCCAATTGCAAAGTCGCAGGGCAAAAAAAAAGAAAAAAAAATCAAAGCGAACCTTTTTAAAAATTACACAGCGAAACAAAACACGATCGGGCAACAAGCGCACAGTAACAAAATTGAATTGTTCGCCCGCGTGTATCTGTATAATAGCTCCACAGTACGCGTTCCAATTGAAAATATTGTTCCTACCCAACTGTTTTCTCTATGTTTTATTCAACCCCCGAATTGAGACCCCTTTAAGCATACTAAAACCGATGCCACGGAAAGAGGCCGAGTTCAACATTTTCCACGTCTGTTTTTCCTTGTAAAGAAATTTATAAGTCATTCAGTTCACACTGAACTTTTCATTTTTTAACATTATGTCACATACAAGAAAAGTGTTGTACAAGTTTTGGTAGAAAAGGTGGCGTGATAAAGAAAAACATACTGTTTTTATTTAGTCTGTGGCAGTGTAAGGGAAAAATTTCTTATGTCGAACGCACACGTTGAAACTACGCCGACACTACCTCGTTTTTGAGGCTCTGCAGTGGTGGAGGAAAGGGATGGGTGTATAAAGTTTCATAGACGCAGAGAGGGACGGAAACATTATTGCACCGGTAGTGAGGAGTGAAAGAGATCAATAATGAGAGGCACGAGGAGTTGAAAAGGGATTTCAGATTAAGGTCGTTGTCGAGGCAAAGATTAGATAGCAGAATGTTTGTTGGGTATGAAACTACGTAACGTATAGAAAGTTAATAGAGAGACCAAGAAATCTAGTCAAAGTACACTATTTAAGTAATTTTGTTTTCAGGGTGAAACAGTTTCTTCCTCAAACATTATTTGCAAAAATCAATTCTCTTTTAAAAGTGCTCTTTTGAAATTTAATTTTATAGATCCAAATAATAATTGATTGAATTAAGTGAATTCAAATTAGTTTCCCTTTTTTGCTTATTTAAATAAAAAATGAGAAAATTAAAAAGTATTTAAAAAATTATGTTTATAAAGGATTTACACGGGTGACTAACCGCACGACTTTTGACATACGACAAAAATCGACTATCGTGTACCTAAAAGTACCTAACTACCTAAAAGTCAACCGTCACAGGTGACTGAAATCGACCCATGTAAATAGCACATTAACATTTTCGTGTAAAATTATGCTGTCGCCAATTTTAAAATATTTTTATTCTAAGAAAGGAAAAAAACTTTAAAGCAATTGTTTAATTCCATAATGTTTAGTTTATCTCTGTCATCGTATTGAACAGGTGTGCAAGGCACTTCAACGTTTCGAAGCATCGAGTTGCCGAGTCTGCGCGCATGTCCACTCTTTGCCACCAACCCTGGCCGGGGAACCAGAGCTTCACAGTCGCTCAGACCGGCATCGCGCCTACCGTTTACTCGGTCGCTTTTAGCGCGCTCACGTTACGCGTTTCAAAATCAAATATCGAACGCGCGTGCGAACACAAAAAAACAAACAAAAGTTTCGTTTGTGGTATTTATAGTGATACTTTTTGGTGGGTGAGCTTTTTTAAAAAACGAATAAGCTTTTTTGGTATCAGTGACTAATTGAAAATCGTTCTGAGTTTTCCGCATTAGAGCTTTTTCGTTTAAATTTCATATGAGATTGTCGTGTGCATTGCGAAGTGTCGTGGATTTTGCAGTAAATGAATGGATTTTTGTGTGGTTTGTGACGTTTCACGCTTGAGAAGGTTAGTTTGGTGTTTATTTTTGTTATCAAATATTAATTTTCAGAACTTATCAATGAATGAATAATATTTCTAGATTCTTGAAATGATGTAAGGAATAATATTTCTAACATGAATGGGCTTTTTACTAACTTACCAATTATTTTTAATTAAGAGAGGCCGCTTTTTATTTGTCGTATAAATGAATGAAAATAAACTAAAAGTAAATTGACTAATTTACTTTCAGTTTATATAATTAAAATTATTTTTAAATATATTATAACTGACTAAAAATCTTAAAAATATACCTAACTATCCAAAATATGAAAACATTCAAATTTTTCCCATACGTAAACAACATAACTAAAACACAATTTTCTTAAGGTTTATTACGTGTTTCCCTTAACATACCTCGAAACCTCGAATTTACATAAACAGAACATTTAGACATTCTGTCAAAACATACTTCGAAGTCACGTAAGGAAATTGTCATTTACCGCCGTCGTAGTATGAGCAGCGAAACATTATTGCTTTGTATACGACGGTAGAGAAAATAAAATACTACTTGTTGAATATTACTAAGGATAGTTAAAACAATTATTTACTATACTTAAAGGCTTTTTTACTCGACTACCCAAAAAAAAGAGTGTAAGTATTGTGTTCAAGGTTCACGACGTATTTCTTTATTCGACCATAATTAGCTTAAGTAAATTATGTCATTTAAGACACTATAACATGTGTGAATATGGAATGTACAGTCACGTCCAAAAAATGTATGTACAGTAAAATTTATAACTTTGTCACTTTTTTGTTTTGCGAAAGACCACTTGAATTTTTTTTAATAGGTACTTATTTTTAACCAACTTTAAAAAGGGCTTTACTTGGTGTAAGTACGCCTTACTAATTCACATTGGGCCTGCGTGGTGGGTTATGGCCCATCCTCCTTATCCACCCATAAGTAAGGTCTGTGCCCCACCAGCGGGGAAAATTAAAAATGGCTGGTGCCGATATGCCTTAAAAGCGATTCTATATCTTTGCTCTTACTTATCGTTGGTAGATATTCCAAAGACTCGCACCTAGCGTTTTCCTTCTATCATCCGTACCGCTAGAAAATGGAACTCCTTGCCTGAGTCTATGTTTTCTGATAGGTAAAATCTGGAATCTGGAGGCCTTGAAGTCGCGAGAAAATGGGCCTCTTCTAGGCAAGCGCGATTCATCGTGATCCTTACCTTCAGACGTAATTGTGCTTGCATATCTATCATTAGTCAATGTTCTACAAAACATCTGTCGTGATCTGACTGAAAACACGAGTTATTCAATTACTTCATCAACGCATGCGGCCGGATAACAATAGAATATCTATTGTGTCTCATTTTCCGGGTGTTGAAGGGTTAAACTATACACACAAAACGCCTCACCATTATTTTTGGTATTAAACAGATTGCGTCGGAATTACTAACATTTTCATATCTATTTTATTTACTGAAAAGCACCGTATTTTATGACTGAGGTCCAATTTTGAAAGTTGTAACATTCAATGCAGTTTTGGTCATAGAAATGGCGGGCTATGTATCAAATATAGATTGACTCTACGGCATATAAATAATGATTTTCTTTCAATAGGTAATTTCTTTAAGTAAATCTGGACGACTTCCTCCATTCTGCTCAAATTGTATTCAAATTCTATCAAGACAAACAGAATCAAGATAAAACAACAACCTGAAATATTAACGCAGAAATTCCTATAATTTCCAAAGAACAGCACCATCAAGCTCCTCATATTCAAATTCTATTAAGATGTCCTAGCAAATAACTATCAGAAACAACATATAACATAACCCCAAAATAACCACGCAAAAATCCTATATTTCCATGGAACATAACAATAAGATATGATAAATATATTCAAAACGTTATTCTTGCGAGTCACGGAAGGAAATTACCTTTCAGCGCTGTATGGAATGCCATACAAGGGTTATATTGTTTGACGTGTAAGACAGGTGGTACGGGAAATAATTTGAATGGGTTATTATTATTGTGCTTCCGACTTATACCAAGTTTTAACAGGCTATATTCCTTCAGCTGTGGTTCGGTTAGACCACGACTAGCGCAGTCAGCTGTTTTCGCAAGATTACACGTAGTTCCAGCAGCCGTCAGGCATCGATTCTTTTATTTGTTTCCCCCTTTTGGCTACGAACGGTTTCTAGTTCTCTGTATCCCCGTGAAGTCAGCCTAAAACAGCATATTTTTGTATTGCGTCAGGTAATTTGTGTCGTCCGTCTATGGACCTATTTGATTTTAAAAACTGAATCGAGTATTATTGCATTTGTGCAAGAATTTAAGAAACTTGCAATTAAAACATAAACCATTGTAATAGAATTTTGTATTGTGTGCTCTGTTAATTAAGATAGGGAAATAATACTTTAACATACCTTAAGAAAATATTTAGTTCTCCAAAATTTTATTAGACATCATCACATACATTGCTCTGATTTCAAAGTAAGAAGCTAAAGCACTTGTGTTATGGAAATCAGATACAACAGTGGAACTTACGAACACACCGACCTGAGCCAATATAGAAAAGTTCGTTTTCTAAATTTTAGGTGATCAAACCTGGGCCTCAGAGACGGCGACACCTTGAAAACCGGCGTACAATCCACTAGTGATACACTGACCAATTATGTTACCGAGTCGCTAGCATAATTGTTCAGTGCATTGGGCCGGAATCCCAAGGGTACGGGTTCGAATCCCGTCTGAGGTGCTACGGGTGAGCCGATTGTTTCTAGTATTTTTCCTAATATTATTTATTTTAATACATTTGTCTGTCACATTTTTGAATGATTTTTATTATATTTGTTTGACTGCCCTTAATGTATACAAATTTCCGATCAGCTGATTAAGTTTGTATGAAAAGTTGTTTTTTTGTCTTTTTCGTAAAAGTCGTAAAACTGTAGTTTATGATGTTAGTAGTCTAGTCCTGTGAAATTGTTGGTGTTTTACAAGTAACCCTGTATATACCACCTACTGTAAAATAGTCGTATTAATATTGGTAAATCATTTTCACTTCGTTTATTTAAAGAAATAATTTGAACTTTCAGAATCCTTCTAACAATGTAAATCTAGAAAGCCATAGAAATGAACTATTGATTTCAAGCCCACACAAATTAGCACGAAAATACTTGACTTCAGTGGAATAAATATACCGAGTTTATTAATTCCTGTGAAATTTACTGAGCAGCAAAAAGGTTTTTATTCACGAAACTCAATTATTTGATGTGACAAAACACTGTTTGGCTTAAATAATAAGCGAGTATTTTTAATTGATAATATATTCCATCATTGCCTATGTTGGAAACTGGCTGGTCGCCATAGAGCGCTTATGCTCTTTTTAAGCTAAATGTCAGTTGGTTTTTGCTGTAATAAAACGTCACAAAAAGATCTGTAACCGACACTATATAAATACATATTGTTCATTAGTAAAAAGGTGTTTCTTCATTCTTAGTCCACACTCACGTAACCAATAGCCAACTTTTACAAAGAAATATACAATAATTTTTGACATTTCACAAAATGACACAATATAATCTTAGTCTCATTGTTATAAAAATATATATTGGACAACATCACATATAGGTACATTGCTCTGATTTCAAAGTAAGTAGTTAAAACACTTGTGTTATGTAAATCAGAGACAACGGTGGCAACACACACACACACCTGAGACAACGTAGAAAAGTTAATTTAGTAGTAAAAATAGTAGATTGTTAGACAAGGGTCAAAAGGAAGTAATTCCGCGAGGGCGGAGAGTTCAAGTATGGAGTTGATGACCCGTGTTAAACACTCTTCATTTCGAATATAAGAAAAGTAAAATAATCGTAGTTTTTCCAACATATTTATTAATAAAAACATGTAGTAACTACTACATAGGTAGACCATATTCATTTATTTCTTAATTCAAAGTAACAACCCGCGTCGCCGCTCCGCCCAATGTTTTTAATTTTGCACTGGCTTTTATACAACTCTATGGTCGACTACGTAACCAAATTCAGTTCTATTTTTAAAATTCTTTTACACCCTAGGGTGGAACGCAGAGTTTTAACCCGCTGCTCAGTTTAAATATACATCACTTTCCGACTATGAGAAATGAAAAAGTACTTCTTAACTCTAGTATGTATTTAATAAATTATTATAATATAAAAAATAACCTATTGAAACTTTAACCACTATTACATTTTGCAGACACAAAACCAAATGAAAGCTTTACAATTTAATATTAAAATCTTTTTATTATAGGATCGACAAAAGTATAAAAACTGGAACATGATTTTGTGTTTTATTTATACTTTATTATAACACGCTACCATATATTTAGGTTGGCTTCTAATAACACACATTTCAAATAAAGGTTCTGTGAGGGCTAGCAGCTATCAAAACAAAAATGAGTTTCGATATTGGAAATATCAGTTAAGGTGCTCCCACACAGCAGTTATTTGTTTGACGACCTCCGTGGTCGAGTGGTTTATACACCGGTTTTCAAGGTGTCATCATATCTGAGGTCCCGGGTTCGATCCCCGGCTGGGTCAATTTAGAAAACTGTCTTTTCTATATTGGCTCAGGTCTGGTTTACCACCGTTGTCTCTGATTTCCAAAACACAAGTGCTTTAGCTACTTACTTTGGGATCAGAGCAATGTTTTTGATGTTGTCTAATATTTTATTAATTTTTATATTTGTATATATTTAGCAAATATAGTATAATGTTATGCAACATTCTTTAACTTGTTTAACAAATTCTAACAAAAGCTATAAATTGTTAGTGATATTATACCAAGTCATGTAGGTAATAAAATGTTATAAAACTAATTACAACACGATATAGCAAATTATAACATTTATTGTATAGCATCATCCGAGCGACAGCGGGACGTTGGCGGGGGGAGGAGGTTGGCCAATATTTATAGTTACAGAATGTTATGCGATGTTGGAGACGTCGACGTTTGCGGAGCTCGGTAGCGCAGTGGTATAGCGCATGGCCCATCGATTGCGGAGGTTAAGCAACTGTCGCAAGGGTCGGTCATGGGATGGGTGACCAAAAATGTACTATCTCGAGCTCCTCTGTGCTTCGGAATGCACGTTAAGCCGTTGGTCCCGGTTGCATTTGCATACGTTAGTACCCACCAATCCGCATTGGGCCTGGCATAAACAGTATTATAACAAAAACTTAGTAATATCTGTGGTTTTAAAAAATAAATTTCACAACAGATTCACATTAATAATTTAAAATAATAACTTTCAAATTACTACAATAAAACCCTTTTGCCTAAAGCGGCAGCCCTAACCTTAAGGTCGGTAAGGAATGGGAGGTACAAAAATAAACAACGGTAGCGTAGCACCTGTCGGTCAATTATCCCATAGCTCCCACAGGAACCCGTTCTGGTGTGTTACTAAGGTGACTCGATCAAAATACTCATTTTAGTCTGTTCGAGTAGATAAAAAAAAAAAACAGGGTTTCTAGACTCAATGCAAATTGCGTCTCGCTAATAATTCCATTACAACGAACGTTCGTGGGCGGCCCCGCACTTGACAACAACTGTGCCAACCACTAAACTCACTGTTTACTTAATGAAATCGAACAATGAATAGAGTCCGTTATCACTATTTTTTTTTCGTAGGACGCCATCTTATGCCGAGAAGCGAAATGAGATTTCCCATACACAACAACTCTATCGATACAGGATTTGTCTATGAAAAATCTCATTTCGCTTTTAGGCGTTAGATAGCAATATACAAATTCGCTCTATATAATAAATGTATATAATAATAATAATATTAAATTTCATTAAAAGAGTTTTTTATTTTCTCGAATTTCATGAGAAAAGTACTTACAAGCTTTGTACCTACGGGAAGGAATTTACATTGCCTCTAATGATTAAAGCTAAAGTACAATTGCTCACTTCCCGTTCTTGGCTGTAATGTACTATATTATTTACCTGTGTTAACATTGCTATTTATAACAACATTTTCGTTTGAAAATTTGTTTTTTGTCAACTTTGCCGACCTCCGTGGTCGAGTGGCTTTGTTACCGGTTTTCAAGGTGTCGCATCTCTGAGGTCCCGAGTTCGATCCCCGGTTGGGTCAATTTAGAAAACGATCTTTTCTATATTGTTGGCTCAGGTCTGGGTGTTTGTGCTTTGACATGACACAAGTGCTTTAGCTACTTATTTTAGAATCGGAGCAATGTATGTGATGTTGTCAAATATTTATTTATTTAACTATTTCATAAAGTGAAATTGTATTTATTATTTTGTTTGTAACAAATAAATAACACAAAGAAGTTACATATCACAACTAAAGCTCTATCAAATGAATGTAAAATTTCAATGAAATTTGATTCAAAAGATACTTTCTAAAGTACTGAAGTTTTCAAAGAAGTGTTATAGCTTAATGTTATTAGTTTGCTTAATATGTCTAATTAATAGCATAGTATTAATGTTCTCGAGACATGCCAGCGCCTACTTACTTAAGTTCAAGTCCTCATTTCTACGAAAAGAGATCCATAAGATCTGAAGGAGTCTGTAAAGTTATTGGCTTGAAAAACCTAATACAGCAAGTTCTTATGAAATTTAATTTTGACGTTATTTAATAAAATTCATTATTTATCGTACTTCCTAAACGGATGAACCGATTTCGGTTTAGTTACTTTTGTTTGAAAGATATTTTTTTAAACAATTATACCACCAATAAGGCTTGATCTGTAAGTATCCTTCTATTTGTGATCATCATAGTAGCTCATACAGTCCGCTACAGGGCGTGGCATGAGGAGCTGAGTGGCGCAGTGGTTTAGCGCCTGGCCCAGCGATTGCGGAAGTTAAGCAACTTTCGCAAGGGTCGGTCATGGGATGGGTGATCAAAAATATATTATCTTGAGATTCTTCGTGCTTCGGAAGGCACGTTAAGCCGTTGGTCCCGGCTGCAGTTGCAGTCGTTAACACCTACCAATCCGCATCGGGTAAGCGTGGTGGGTCTCGGCCCATCCTCCTTATCCACCCATAAAGAAGGCCTGTGCCCCAGCAGTGGGGATATTAAAAATGGCTGATGGTCTAAAGCAAGTTGTTCTTCTGATGCGGTTTATTTTATGGGAGAAAAACCAGGAAAACTAGCTGTCGATAAATCGAATCACATAAATCCCGATTTCCTATTCGATAATCGTAATATCTTCAGAATCAAACATAAACACTTTAATAGCCTATTGTTTTTGCTTCTGTAAAACAATTCTAAGTACTGCGAACAACTCATTAATTGCTACAGTTGGACGCTAAAATGAACTCTATGTTTTACACAGTAACGTCTAGTTACGTTCTACCTTATTAAGCAATTTCATTGTAAGCTTTATTAGTAAGTAATGCAACGCCTTTGTTTCATACTTAGTTGAAATCTTTATGGCGTTTTCATAGAATTGCACTTTAAATTAGTACAAATAAAATGCATATTTCAATAATTCTTGAAATGTTAGTAATAGGTACTAAGAAACGTATCGTTTTTCTTATTTTAGATAAAAAGTATTGAATTCAATATTGGTAGTTTGATGTATTAGTAAACAAAATGTCTATATAAAAGCTTTGATAAGTCAGGTGTTAAATTTAAAGTGTCAGTTGTCTGAAATTTATTTTTTAAACGGGATAAGATAGACTTGTTTTACAAAATCAAAATGGAGGAGTGCTTAATAGAGCATAGTCTGCACACTAGCGCCGCCATTGAAAAAAAACATAATGGATTTTTATTGCTAAAAGTGGCAACTTTTCGTAAAAAAACTCGATTAAACTAAACGCCAGGCTAGAAAATAATGTCTAAGCGATAAAAAGTACCACAAAGCTTCTTCGGAGTGCACTACAGAGAGATAATTCACAATCCCGTCTTTTAAGCTCTATGATTTTTTTCCCAATGGCGGCGCTAGTGTGAAGACTATGCGCTCTTAAGTACATACCATTTTTTTATCCACTACGGGTTAGTGCTTGGCCTTCATCTCACCTGTTGTTAAGTGACAATAAGGCCGAAGATGGAAGCGCACTACACCCGGAATCCTCACCACTGAGGAACTGGCTAAAAATAGAAACGCGATGAAATAAAAAATAACCCTTAACTTCGTACAGAAATGGTTTCGGAGACATATGCGTAACAGTTTTTTTCAAAACTAATCCATGACATTTGATAAAACTTTTTCGTTATATCATAACATGTATTGCTCTACACTACAAGATCTATATAAAATAACAACGCTTTTTATAAGTTTATACGCTGCCATTTAATTAAAATGTGCTTAGGAAAGCTTAGATATAAAATTAATATTTTTTTTTCTAGAAGCATATAAAGATTGTATAGCAGATGTATAGTTAGTTACACAGTGTTTCGTCCCTTTCTTTTTAATGTCAAACTTAAATAGTTGGACAGAGAGTAACCATTGTGTAACTATACATCTGCTTTACAATCTTTATTAAGAAGGGGGCTAAAGTCGAAATCATTCATTCAAGTAAACTAAAAAATTAAGCACTTTCGAATCGTCTCTACATTTTCCTAACACCAGTTCCAGTTTTTTTTTTTATATTTTCTTAAAAGTATAATATAAACATTATAGTTAAAACTTGTAGAATCATATGTGGTTATTTTATATCAGGTAAGCCGAAGCTTTCAAGTTGTATATATTACGTATTACAGAAAAGATTAAATCAGTAAAATACTCATTTTCTTAAAACATTGCATTTCGAATATTAAATGAGACAAAAAGAAAAAGTCGCTTGCCTTTAAACTCGACCGATGACCTGCTTCTGTACCCATATTATCTACATCGAAAAGTTTCATAGTAAAAACATTGAACAGTATACATCAATTTAAGCAAACCTTAAGTAAGCTAAGTAATTTTGAAAGCAATAAAAGACGTTTCATTATACCTACTATTGAAAAGAAGTCTGTCTAACAATTCAAAGGACGTTTTACAATTAAAAAATCTATCTGACAATTAAATGAGGTCTATCTCAGAATTAAATAACAAAGGCGCCTTCTATAGATTTTAAAGACGAAAAGGTTACAATACGAAAGGGGTCTATCTGTAAGCAACTATCTGTACGAAAGGGAACTATGTTGCGATTAAATATATGAAAGTTATCTATCTTTCAAATCGAGATAATAATATGTCTAAGTATTCTATCTTTTTTATTTCAAATGAGGTTATCTTACAATGCGAAAGAGGCATAAGTCGTATTCGCATTGGGCGATAACTGTGACTACACGATAACTGCACGACATCGTCGGACTGGTAGTTTGATACAATCACTACTAAATGCTTTCACACTGTGTCGTTGTAGTCAACGTTATCGTCACCGACAGATTATCGTGCCGATATCGGGTGACGACACAGTGCGGGGTGAAGCTAATCGGTTACTTTTACTGGCGCAATGCGACTGATCACATAACAAGAGCTGTTGGTTATATCGTGTCACATACCGATATCGTCTGACGATATCGTTGTCGTTCGAACTGACGATATATGAGTATCATGTCGTTATTGTTATCGTCCAATGTGAAAACAGCCATTCTCATACTAATTTTATTGATAAAAAGAGGTTTTACTACTTTAACCGTGTACTATGCCTCATGGGGTTGTGTGGGCGGACAAGTAACGTTTCTCTCGCATATTCCGAGCTTCGCATACCTCGTATCACCACTCGATACTTAATTGCGTCAACCCACAGACTGGTTAGCGTCGGTTTTTGTTTTGCGGTTTTGGAGGCAAAAAAGACTGAAAATATTTTGATGAAAATTACGATTGATGATGCATAAAACTTTACAAGGTTGTTAAATAACTTGAGATATTTTTCTGAGTGACAAGAGTTGAAATAAGAAATATAGTTACACCGTGCTTCGATGCGTTTATTACATAACATGATTTTATTCGCAAAGACACAATTTAATGGTAGTCGGAATAGTAAATTATGATACAAGTGAGTTATGAGCAGGGTTCAACACATTTGCGAGGAAAAAACAAAATAATTTACCACATAGTGACAAATATGATAAAAACAAAATATGAAAACTATGGGAAACGGCGCGCAAGTTTGTTTTTTTTTAAATGAAGCTATATTTTGCGAACAAAGGGGTGAGTGAACATATAGTCTACCATAAATTATAAATATTGATACAATGCAAATATGTTGATATTTTATAACAAATTATTAATAATTTCATAATAATACATTTATTTATTCCAAAAGTTTATTTGGATTTTAAGCGACATAAAACCTCTTTGTTGTTAAAAAAACTGTATTACCCGGTTAAATTGAGAATGCTCTGTTTACTCGCATATAACTTGCAGTAAGGTACTAATTTAACTTTTGGAAAAATTCTACTATGCTTGTGTGTAATGTATTTGACACGTGTGTATTATAGCTCGGTTTATGGCCCTAAAAGTGATGCAACTTTTTTTACATTTGTATATCTCAAAATCCTAGTCACATTTTATAAAAAGCATGCATATACTGAAATTTCAGTTACATTTTCCACTGAAATCCCCTTTACACACATGTTAGAGGAATTGAACCGGGAAAGGAGAAAAAAGCCCCATTTTCAGACGCATCGCGCAATCAGCTTAGATTGGATGGGTACGAATAATGTACGAAAATGCTTTGGTTTATCATCCTTTCAGCCATTTGGAAGCAAATTGAGACTTTGTTGATTTATCATTGTATCTATTGGAGGGTTAACAAAATTTTTATAACATTACGGTTGAAATTCGTATGACTGTTTTGTTTTGATGAATGTTTGAAATTCGTAATAAACAAGCGAGGGATATAACACAATTATTGACCGAGCGAGAGCGAAGCGCAAGCGAAGCGTCTTAGTTCAGCTTGGGTAAAAATGCTTTCGTATGTCCGACTGGCTGTCCGTCTGTTTTCATGGTCGCATTTCTCAACCGATTTTCGTGAAATTTTGTGAGCACGTTCTATAATTATATGGATTGACGACCTCCGTCGTCGAGTGGCTTTGTACATCGGTTTTCAAGGTGTCGCCATCTCTGACGTCCCGGGCTCGATCCCCGGTTGGGTCAATTTAGAAACCGAACTTTTCTATATTGGCTCAGGTCTGGGTGTTTGTGATACCACCGTTGTCTCTGATTTCCATAACACAAGTGCTTTAGCTACTTACTTTGGAATCGTAACAATGTATGTGATGTTATCAAATATTTATTTTCGATTAAGTCATTCGAATTTCTTCAAAATCTTAGAGATATGGGGAAACATCATATTTCAGCCATTTATAAAAATGTTACAAATGCAAGGTCTACAGCTCTACAGAGCACTAGTTTTATTTTAAGTAACTTATATAAATTCTCTCTATGTGAAGCCGTCCAAGTCTTACAATTTCGTTATATTATATTAAAGATTTTTGCGCTCATAATGTAACAATATCAAACAAGATCCAGGTTCTTAGAAAAGCCTTAATTGGGTGGTAGATCAAAAATATTTTAAGTCTAATAGAATAAAGATTATTTTTACTTTGACATACCATAAACGTAAGTGTGTGACAGTAAGCCTCTAAGTGTTGCCATTAACGATCTCTGACACTCTCGCCCTTACTACAAAAGATTATAAAACACTGTTTAATTTAGACACTGTTTAAATGTGATGCTGTCTCTTACAAATAATATTGTCAAAAAAGTGACAGCATCACATTTAAACAGGATCTAAGTTAAACACTTGTGTTTTGTGGTAAGGCTGTCTAAGTTTATTTCAAAAATGAGAAAAAAATGTCAAATTATTATTTTTCTTAAATACCTACAGCTCTGATTGAGAGAAAGTTATTAAACTCGGAATACAGATTTTTTGTTACAGTAGGTTTTTTTTCGGGCTGAAAGGTACTCTATGTCCTTTTCTGTACCCCTGACAACGTGTATGCAAAATTTCATCATGATCGGTTCAGTAGTTTAGACGTGAAGACGTAACAAACAAACAAGATTACTTTCGCATTTATAATATTACCAAGGATATTTATAGCGGCCTCCCGCGAAATCGTCCGTGTATCCTAGGAACCTATGACCACCTAAATGTTAATCTAAGTCCTAATCTGTCTACCAACCTTTCATCTAAAATCGTTCAGTCGTTTAGACGTGAAGAGGTAACAAACAGACATGCACAAAAACGCACACATAAACTTTCGCATTTGTAATATTACTAGAAAGTAAAGAAGTAAGGATTAGATAACCCTTCTCAAAATTATCAACGTAAATGTATCTTTTTAAATTTTGAGATTTCAGCATTTACAATGCTATTTTTATATAATACTAAATAATATACTAGAAAAAATAGGACTCGCACCAGATCATGTTCTCGGACGGGAATCGAACCCGCGACCTTTGGATATCCGGTCCAATGCTCTGACCGTTGAGCTACCGAGTCACTAGTGGGAACGTCGAATTTCTTCTAGTATATCAACTCTTACGCTGCAAGCCAGCGCCATCTCACCAATGTAGAAGGAATTAGAAGTAGAAGAAGTGAATGTAGAAGGTTCGATTCCCGTCCGAGAACATGATCTGGTGCGAGTCCTATTTTTTCTAGTATATTATTTAGTATTCCATAAAGGTAATTCGTAATGAGAAAAGAGGTTGAAGTTATTTTTAGATTTTAAGGTCCATCTCATTTATTTTCAAAATGGTTGTGAGGATATGTAAGCTTTTCGTTATCCATACTAACGCTCCTCTTCCGGTGTAAATAATAAATAAGTTAACAACATCAAATAGGTACATCGTTTTGGGCTACGCTTTTTACGTAGAAATAAAATTAGGCACATTATCAAAATTTCAAAAGTTCTAAATTCAATCTTGGAGCACGGTTAAAACTTGTAAAAACACAAACAAAATAATATTTCAAAACATTTTTAAAGTCCTTTAATAATTTTCAGCATCAGTTTATTTTTCTTATAACATTAAAAACAAAAACTCTATTGCCCTTTAGATATTTTTAGGGTTCCGTAGCAAAATGGGAAAAAGGAACCTTTATGGTGTGACTTAGTCTGTCTGTAACATCTGGATATCTCGAGAACTACTAATGCAATTGAAATTTGCTTGAAAGTTTTATATGACGTTTGCTCAACTATTTTGCAAATAAGAGAGAAATAAAAATATTTATATATTTTTTGCAACAGAAATTATTTTAAAAATTTCGAAGTGAGGCTACTAGGGCATATGGGATATTATATGAAGCGCTGCTTGCACATTCTCACATTCTTCTGAAACTATTTTATGTTATTATGTTTAGTATTTTATGTTATAGTATAAGTTTATGTAAAAATTACAGAAAAAATAAAACGACGTCTCTAAATAGTGATTTTTTTCTTAATGATGGTACGGAACCCTCGGTACGCGAATCCGACTCGCCCTTGACCGTTTTTTTGTTACTGTATATATTTTCAATTGCTTTTTTGTTTTTGTTACAGACATCATCACCGCTGGAGTTCTTGGTAAGTTAAATAAAGTTATTTCAAAGTAAATTGTGAAATGATGATAATAAATAACACAAAAGCAATCAGCCCGTGTATTATGTTGAGCTCCAGAGAGCGTATGTCAATAGCGACAGTATGACAAAAGTGTAATTTCAATAATAATACTTTTGTTTACTTGTTTAAAATGTATACTTTGTAAACTATGTAGACTAACCTGCTGAAATATCTGCCCCCACATTCTATACATTTGAACGCTACGCTTACTATTAAAGCTTTTAGAGCAATAAGCGACTGAATCACATGTCGCAAACTTATGTAAATCACAGATTTTGATGTATTGTATGAAATTGTTAAGCTTACGGCATGTAATTTTATAGTTTACTGTTTATTTAAAAGATTTCATAGTAAGCGAAGTGTTCAAACGCACAATGTTGACCATTTGAATAAGGGGCAGTACTTTAAAAAAACATTATTATTAAATAAACGCATTAATGTACCTACGATTAAAATTTTACGCAAATGAACAATATATAAAAAAAATACTAGACTAAAATAAATTTTTTAAACACAGAAAAACTTTCCGTGTTAAAGTAAAAAAGCATGAAATACATCATTCATAAACTTTTTATTGAGCTAGTAAAATCCGAAGTCATTATTTTATTATAATCTTTAACACAAATAAAATAAGGTCGACATCTCTCTAACAAGGTTTTAACTGAAATCAGGTACCGAATTCAAGTCTGCGTAAACAAATTTGCAGTCACGCGATATTTGATAATCATCTACGAAGTACTTGCTAGTTTTATAGAAAGTGCATTACCTATTATTTTCTCGGTTTTAAAGAACCTAAACAATAATAGTGAAAACTATTTTTCGTATGATTTAATTCTATAAAACTTATTTGCCTGAAGACTTTGATAATTGAAAGCAATAAAATCAGATATACCTACATAAGATAGGCACAGTCTTATTTCACAAGAAGAAACGATAAGAGACATGTTTTGTAAGAATTGTGCCAAAAAAATGGTTGGGCCGGAGCGTGTAACGGAAGGATGAACAACGATAGTGCGATGAACGACTATGTGCGATGAACGTTTGTGCTAGGGCATCCAATCTCGGTATTCCGAGATCTCGAAATACCGAGATCCCGCGTCATTTTCCAGTCCCGCAAGGAGCGAGATTACCAGCGCGGGATCCGCGGGATTTGCAGGACTGGAAAGTAGCATAGAAACGTCATCTTGCAAGCGCTGGCGCGCGAGTACTGAGTGACTGGCTGCCGTTGGCGACCGCGCGCTGCTCGTGGCGCTTGTCGCCATGTTTTGGATATCGCTATGTTTGGTTTTGTTTGATGGTTTTGTTGACAGTTGTTGACAGTAAGAAGAAGTAAATACTAAAAGCAATAAATGGATACTTGAGAATTTTATTTTAACATATAAATACCTCTTTTAACAACACTTAATAGGCAGCTCATCTTACACCTGCGGGATCCCGCAAATACCGAGATCCCGCGGGATCGTAAATCATCGATCCCGCAAATACCGAGATCACAAATAACATGCGAGATTGGATGCCCTAGTTTGTGCGATGCACGTTTGTGCGATCAACGTTTCTGTGCAAAAAAAATGTACTTATAAGCGAAACCACGTTTGTACATACACGAGACATAAAAACTCTCAGATAACCCTTATAACTTGTATGGAATGATACAATGTACAGTCGACCAAATTGAACCATGACCCACCTTAATGTTATTTTCTTACAGTCATTCAAATACAGGTAGGTTGAAATTTGCATTAACATACATTACCTTGGTAACGAATCTGTATTTTATTAGTCACTGACAGTTACTGACTTGGCTATGGTAAATAGATCGGACAGACTCGACTATACTCGTTCGTGACAACAGAGAAATGCTATAATTGTCTCTGTCATTTATTTTATTTTTTCTCATTGACTGACTACTACTTGACATCTGACACACAGTATGTGTACGCACAACAGCACGGTAAGTTAAACAGTTGAACTGCGAAAACAGCTTTTATTACGTACGGCATAAAGACGGTCTCAAGGTCAACATGTATAGTCTGACGTGCCGCTGTCTGTACTAATGTTTTAGTTTCACTTCCATTATCAACATGTGAGGCAGTCAGTATACTAGTCGTTCGTATCTATGTGTTTAGAGATAAATATATCCAAGTACACCTTCTCGTTAGAAAGCTATGTATTCATGTAGGAGCAAGTGTATATTGCGGTGGCAGGTGAAGGGAATTAATTTCTTGATTTGATCATGCTCTACTTTTATTGAACGTAGCTTTATGATTGCTATTAAAATAATTACGCTTCACCTTGATAGTAAATATTAGTGGCGAGGGTTGAAACAAACCTAGAAATTATGACGAAGGTAAGACGTTCTACAAAAATGTTATGATCTGCATAGTGGATCAGTGGGGTGGGATTTAAAAGGTAACCCAATGAGAATCGGCCACTGAGAGGCATAATGTCCTATATAAAATTTCTTTATGTATGTTCATGTAAACTATATACCTAGAAGTTGTAACAAAATAACTGACACCCTTATTGACAAACAACACTCAAACCACCATTGACTACGCAAACGCACTGCGTTGAAATAAATCTCTGTGATTGGTTCGTTAGTTTTACGTACTGCATGTGATTGGTTCGTGAGACGCATCCGCACCTCATACTAATGTTTGTGAATACGGGTGTGAGTGTCTAAAAAGTGAGAAATTATCATATACCTCTTTGCGTCAAGACTTGATGTGTCTGATTGAATTTAATATACTTTAGTTACAATTTTACGAGTTTTAAAATGTTATAAATGGTTAAAATTAACATTATAAATGTTTGAGAAAAGGAAAAAAACAAAAAAAAAATTTACCGCCTTGCGTCGTCAGCCTGTAACTTACCTTCTTTTTTATTTTTTTTTAAATATTATATGTACTATGAGTAAGTTTGTTGTTAAATTCTCTAATGCACACAGAAACACAAAGTTATACAGACAATCAAAGACAAACACACACACGCACACGCGCACACACACACACACACACACACACACACACACACACACACACACACACACACACACACACACACACACACACACACACGCTTTCATATACGGACATACAAATATACGCACACGCACATTCACAATCATAAGTACCTAGATTAAGCGCATAGTGCTCTTTTATTGATTTTGTTTTAATTTGGATGTTTTTTTTTTCTTCTTTATGCCGTTGTTTGTCATAAATTGTAAAAAGTACTATTACATATAAAGGAAACCTGTAATTGGTCTTACTGGTACATTTACATTATTGTTAAGTAATTTTTGTAACACTGTTGGTTTTCTAAATAAATAAATAAAAAAAAAAAAAGACAGCTCAAAAAATTGAGATAATCGCTAGGATAAATTATCTAACCAGAATGCTTAGCATTTAACTTTCACAACGCTCAAAATTAACGCTTATTGCTGTCAAATTCTTTGCAATATTACCGGCAATAAATATGCAGAAATCTCATGGTTCATTGAGTAAAAGGAGGAAAAAAACCAACTTGATAAGTTAGGTTTATTTATGGTTAGTCATCCAGTAACACCCACGCAATTTTTTTGGTCAAATTCTTTAAGATACTGCAAACCAGTCCGTGGTGTGACACAGATAAGTAAATATCTGTAGGTAGTATGAATGAATGAATGAATGAAATTCTTTATTCAAATAAGCATTTTTGAATCGTCAATTCTTAAGCTACCAACCATTATGATAAGAGCATTGTTTTTAAAGATTGTTGTAATGTGGTAGATAAGAGCATTGTTTCAACACACAGTTTTTGAGAAATGTAATGGACTGAAAAGTAGTGTAAGAGAACAGCTATCATCTATCAGCAGGCTTTTGAGAAAGTTAACGAAAAAAAATTTAAGCACCCTCTTTACTCATCTCTAAGAAGCACATTTTGGATACAACTGTGATGATAAATTAATATTATTTTAAGATGATGTTAAATGTAGTTACATTTAACATCACCTTAAAATTGATTAGGTATTTGTGTGCAGTCGTATACCGATTACATAATTGCATTTACGTATTAAATATTTGGTTGCTATTGGTAAAAAGGACTTTTTAACTAACTACAACTAAAAAAACAATTCTAATTTAAGTTGGCGAAGTTGAACACTATGTAAAAGGAACACAATAATTATTTTGGTATGCTGACTGAACAATCTTATTTTTTCATTTCAGAACTATACTGTTCAAAACTTTACTGTGTCAAATTTAAAGCAAATATCAACTTTAAAAACACCTAATAAGGATATAAATTTATTATAATGATTTTTATGTACTTTTTTATGCAAGAGTGATTCGTTTTGTTCATAAAGTAAATAATTTATGTTCTCTTAACTCGACCGTTGGGAAAATGCATGTTTTTATACTTTTAAAGTAATTTCTCTTGTCTTGTAAGACATTTTGACAGTTTTATTATCAAAGATAAAAGCATAGGTACTCACTTAGTTTTTTTCAGGTTATACAATTATTAATGTTTGTAATTTGTTTTCTGAAAAATGTACTATTATTGCTAAATATTTCTTTCAAATGATAGAAAATTACTGTTAAAAGCTACTGATCCGTAAACATTTATACCTTTATCTTTATAATATTAATAATAGAAATCGCGTAGATGAAAGTAAATGTATTTCAAGTGTATTATTTAGTATTATGTATTTCAATAAATAAAATAATAAATAAATATTTGACAACATCACATACATTGCTCCGAATCCAAAGTAAGTATCTAAAGCACTTGTGTTATGGAAATCAGAGACAACGGTGGTATCACAAACTCTCAGACCTCAGCCAATATAGAAAAGTTCATTTTCTAAATTGACCCAACCGGGGCTCGAACCCGGGACCTAAGAGATGGCGACACCTTGGAAAACCGGTGTACAAAGCCACTCGACCACGGAGGTCGTTAATAAACAAGAAATTGAACTATTATTTACATATTATTTTTAGGTTTCTAAGAGCCACCAAGTATTGTTAACAAAAGTTATTTTTGGCAGATATCGTGTCATTACAATTTTATGTAAGTGATTAACCCCCGGTTTCCCGGTTTCCGAGGTACTTTATCGGAGATTTAACTTAATCAGAAGGGTCCACATTATCAATACTTTTTTTTAATACTTGGACAATTTCACACAGCGCGATCTAGCCCCAAACTAAGCAAAGCTTGTAATATGGGTGCTAGACAACTGATATACTACTTATATACTTTTTAAATATATACTTATTATACATATACATAGTAACACCCAGACCCGTCAGAGAAATTAAAATTCGTCATTTCAATGTCTGCCCAGCTAGGAATTGGACCCGGGAACTCACTCACTCACTCAAGTCGTAATTAATTTTATACCAGATAATTTGGACCCCTCTGATAAAGTTCAACCTTCGATAAACCACATAAGTATCTCATAAACCGGGTTTAAGTTAACTATTTAGTAAAGGGAACAATATTTTCTGTCACCTAAGTTTAGATGTGTCACTAATCTGCAATACCCAAATTATAATATCTATCCCCAAGAAATATATTAGTCATCATATTTATCAAATCTGTCTCTAAGTATAAATCACTGTATTAATGTAAATATGTCTCTTAAATTATAGTTTGATCACTTTTTTCTATAACCTAAATATAAGATCTGTCCTCTAAAAAGTAAGTCCCTGGCAGCAATAATATATTTGTACCTAAAATAGTAAATCTATCACCTTATAAATCTAATCAACAAACATTTTAATCGTTCAATCATCAAAATAATAGATATGTCACTTAATTAGTTTAATTAATAGAAAAATTCCTAAGTAGGGGCGGAGTCAAATTGGCGGGCTGTGAAAATTTAAATGCACTAGGTAGGTTAGGTTAGGTTAGTGTTTAGACCACTCGCAGCGGAGCGAGCGAAGCTCCATAAATATCAGGATCAACTAGTTTGGCCATAATGCTTATATCAGGATCAACTAGTTTGCCCTAGCCTAAACTGGTTTATCCTATCGGGCTTAGGACAAACTAAGTAGTTTGGTCTAGGCTATACCAGTTAATCCCATCGCGTATAGGAAGAACTAGTTTAACCTAGGCCAAACTAGTTTGTCCTGAAAATCGGGTTTGGCCGGTAACAAATATACCTAACTAACTCGCACAGCTCGCACTTGACTGCAGTGTTTTGTTTAGTTTTAGATAAGTAGTGTTTTTGTTTCGATTTTAAATGTAAATTATATGATTAAAACCTATTGTAGTTTAATTTAATTAATTGTACCCATATTTTCAAATTTCAGTTGAATTATGTAATAAATTAATATTATTTTTCAATGATCAAATACATTTTTTAGGTAAACATTTTTAATTGTTTGGTGATTTAATTTAAGTGACAGATCTACTATTTTAGGAACAAATATTATTTATTAGGTCACTGAAAATGCATTTATTAGGTAATTGATAAAATCATACCCTTTAGTAAATATTTAGAACCAGGAGGTTTACTGCGATCCAGTTTAGGTCCTAAAATTAACTACATCGCTATGTGACAGCGGTGTCAGCAGACAGCGACTCAACTTTAGTTTATAAACTTAACTGAATCGCTTAGCCGTATGTCATTCATTCATTATTCATACAAGAATAGACTTATGACGTTGTAAATAATACGTCAATATCTTCCACAGTATCTCCCTTATTAATAAAGATTGTATAACAGATGTATGTACAAGGTGTTACAAAAATACCCCTAATGCCGTATATGGTATATAGGGACCATCAAACTGATCAACTTTTACTACGGGACTTACTCTAAAATCGCGAAAAAACAATCAGCTGTTTCATACAAAAATTAAAATCGTAAATTTCAAAATGTATGAAACAGCTGATTTTTTTTTCGCGATTTCAGAGTTGGCTCCATAGTAAAAGTTGATCAGTTTGATGGTCCCTATATACCATATTCGGCATTAGGGGTATTTTTGTAACACCTTGTATAGCTAAACGGTGTTTTGTCCCTTTCTTTTTAATGTCAAACTTATTTTTTGTCAGAGAGTAACCATTGTGTAACTAGACATCTGCTATACAATATTCATTAGTAAGGGGCTATATATTTATTAAAATAATAGCAAAAGAAAAAATACTTGTAGTTGCAGGTCTTTCTTATTATTTTCTTTATTATAAATAGGAATCAATATTATCAATATTTAAATTTATTGTTTTCTTCAGAATCTTTACAATGGACTGATTATGTCAAAACGAATAAAACATTCTAACTATGACAACGAACATAACATTCAAATTTTTGCTTTCTTCTTCTTCTTTTTTTGTTATGGCAATCTACTTTCCTCTTGGAAGTCATTTTTGCCAGTGTCAAGTGTTAAATATTTCAGTGGTAGATATTGTTTAATTTTTCATTAGAATGCGGGT
Source organism: Catoptria pinella (assembly GCA_963556745.1). Lineage (NCBI taxonomy): Eukaryota > Metazoa > Arthropoda > Insecta > Lepidoptera > Crambidae > Catoptria > Catoptria pinella. The sequence goes on along the minus strand of OY750782.1, from coordinate 1,307,671 downwards.
GCATCGCATTCCAATGCTGCTTGGAGCATTTGGCACCAAGTATATCAAGACAGTTTACTCGGTTAGTTCTGCCGAGGAAGCCACCACTTCAATAAAAGTATCAGCTTCACATAACCAAGATCGCGCCTATTTCAATTATCCCACATATTGTTCAGTTGCGTAGACACCTTGTACCATATAACTGCACCAATTTTAAGACACAATATTCACTATGAATCAATTTGAAAATAATTAAAATAGACACCAAACAGAACTCGACAAAATGGCGCCAAAAACTCTAAAATTTTTGCTTTTCAGAACTAAGGTAAATATTTGACAGATAGTTTCGTATTTTATAAAGAAGGTTAAAACGTGAAGGAGGTTGCAACGACAACGTTACAGACTCTACTTATACGGGAGAAAATAAAGGTTTTTTTGCCAAGGACACCGGCGCCCTCTAGGGGTTCGACGAAACTGACACTGACACCCCGGTGTAGCTCACGGTACGAAATAAAGCGATTCAGTTTGGGAACCTAAACTGAAACGCAATCGCTTTATAAAAGTTGATGGTAGGCATCCAATTCTTGTTTCTAGCCAAATTAATTTTTGGAGTCGGAAGGTCATTATGTATTCTCTAATTTTCCCTCTTTTAAGCCCAATAAACGTTCCGGAACCATCTGCGGCAAAAATTTAATTTTATCACAGTTTAAGTGGAACTTTCACGGACAACCTTAAATTTCAGGCTAATTTAACCGTGCTTTGAGGAGTTTGGAATAATTTATCTCGAATAATCTTTGGGTTTCTGAGGGCCTAATAAAAAAAAGAAACACGATAGTCGGACGACGTTCGTTGACCGATTCACTTGATTTTGAACCTTAAACATGAGTTAATAATGTCACGGAGTAGGACGAACATAGGTTAAAAGAATTAATTTCTCATAAAAACATTAAGTTTACATAAAATGAGAGAGAGGTTTAACATTATCAGTTTTTCTTATGTGGCTATTTCTAAAGCATCAGACCCGGCACACACACTAAGAACATAGCAGAAAACATGCATGAGCCTTATGTTAATTTTTATGGCACAATTATTTATAAAAAAAAAAACAAAACAAAAATACTCTATGTTGTTGCTAGCCATAACAACTATAAAAACGAATCACATACTGAGTAATACAACAAATTGATTGATACGTTTGTTGAACAAAATTAGTGCTATTATACAACGTGTTACAAAAATACCCCTAATGCCGAATATGGTATATAGTACCATCAAACTGAACAACTTTTACTATGGGACCAACTCTGAAATAGCGAAAAAAAATCAGCTGTTTCATACAAAAATTAAAATCGAAAATATCAAATGTATGAAACAGCTGTTTTTTTTTTCGCGATTTGAGAGTTGGTCCCATAGTAAAAGTTGTTCAGTTTGATGGTCTTTATATATCATATTCGGCATTACGGGTATTTTTGTAACATATTGTATATTCTGTAACGAAACAACATTCACTTCTGTTAATTAGGAAAATATCGTACGCTTATCGATATGCTTTTTGGTAATAGGCCCTCTGTTACTCTTGAAAGTTTGTTCCGTCGATTTGCCATGAAATTGGACTATTGGTTATTCTAACTAATTAATTATGTGAGAGATAACAAGGAAATTTTAATAAAATTTGGTTTTTGATCTTTGATCACCTGCAAAAGATTCGTCAAGTAAATATTACACATTAACTAAGTTGTGGTAAAGTAACTAAGAACTCTGTAGGAAATAAATACAAATCTTAATAAGTTTAATTATTATTCAACTTAAAAAGCCCTTATAAACATTAAAAGCTTTTGATAAGAGCTGTCTACAGCGAGATAAAATCTGACATTATTTAATATTTTGTTGGATTTCAACGTAGGTATACACCAATTGGTCGAGTGGTTTGTACGCCGGTTTTCAAGGTGTCGCCATCTCTGAGGTCCCGGGTTCGATCCCCGGCTGGATCAATTTAGAAAACTAACATTTCTGTATTGGCTCAGGTCTGGGTGTATGTGCTTACCACCGTTGTCTCTGATTTCATAACACAAGAGCTTTAGCTACTTACGTTGGGATCAGAGCAATGTTTTTGATGTTGTCTAATTTTTATTTATTGTTTTGAGAACGCTAATAAGAATATTTAACAAACGAAAACAGTATCTTCTTAGCATATCACCAGTAAGTCATTGAAAACAATCTTTATTGCAACGCATAACGATATATCAACGATAAGCCGAGCCGCAAAAACTATATCGTAAATTTTTTATATATTTTTTACGTGCGCTTGTATTTTAGCCCAAAATGGCGGTAGTATGTCATTTATATGACCAATATGTGTCAAATTTTTAAGAGAAACTATCCGTTGTAAGTATTGGGAATATTTTTTTCTCGATCAAGTAGAAAATGTGTGGCAAATATTTTAGGAACTCCGTGGTCGAGTGGCTATGCCTATTAAAGGTGGTCATCTCGTAGTCATATCGCATTTTCAGTTTCGATGCACGGTTGATTCAATGTGGACAGCGATCTATTTTTGCTTTATCGATCTGGGTAAACTGTTGTTATTAAGAGGAAACACCACGGTCGAGAAAATTGAGAAATTCCTATAGAAAATTGACAAAATCAACGTTTCGTAGTCTCCTGTTTCCTTCTCCAAAACTAGGTGGATTTAAATACTATTTTCATTAAAATTTAAAGAAGGGATTAGGCTGTGTCCCTAGGTTTTCCTTTTTTAATAAATTAATTATTAAAAGAGATATATTAATCATCAAAAACCTAAAAGAATCCCTAGTTTAGACATCCACCAATTAAATTTGACGAGATAATATAAAAAAATCAAAACATAAGAACACAGCCAAAGCATTTCTTCATTTTTTGATGAAAATAGTATTTAAATTAATCAAGTTTTGGAGGAGGAAACAGGGGACTACGAAACGTTGATTTTGTCAACATTCTATAGGAATTTTTCAATTGTCTCGACCGTGGTGATTCCTCTTAATTGTTAATTTTAATATCACTTTTGAGCTACTAATCATAATTTTAAATAGGTGAATTTGATTGAGGGCCTGTTTCACTGTTTCTGAGTGGCTTACTTGACAGATGATTTGGCATATTTTTCATATCACAAATTTCGTCCCTACGAGGGTGGTATGCCACCGATTCATAGATTTTCGATTCATAGTGACTATAGTCACTGTGTGACTAAACCTTCTATAAAAAAATAAAGTATTTGATTGAATATCCCAAACCAAACCGCAAAAAATATATGCAGGATGCACCGCCCGCCCGCATATATGCATCCTGCATATATTTTTTGCGGGAGTAAGCTACATATATTTCTCTTTTCACAACAAAAAAATAAAGATTAAAAAAAATCAACTTTCAAATCATCTGTCATGTAAAACAGGCCTTTAGTGTAATAAAAACAAAACGTATTTTTAATACGCGCTCTGGAACAGCGAAATACTATTTTATTTTAAGTTTTACAATATTATAATATGAAAAAGTATTTTAATGTTTACATTGATTTTGGTGCTGGTAAAAAGTTGCTAGCTATTTTAATCGAATTCGCAATTAAAGTTTTATTTTATACTTTGAACAATAATATATGTTAACATAAAGTTAAATTTAAAACTCTTTATAGAGTAACTGCTTGGCAATAAATTTCGAAGTATCACCGGAAGTTATAAAAAGTGTCTCAAATTCGTAAATTATTGTTTTATTTCTTAAAGTAATCTTATTACGGCCACTTTGGTATAGCCGAGGGCGTTCCATTTAGTATGTTTAAGTTATTGTCCATTGTTTAAGTTATTAGTAATAAATAATAAGTTTAGATCTTTAGATGTACAGTCACGTCTAAAAATATGTATACAGTTTAGAACTTTTTCACTCTGTTGTAGATGTAATTTCTCATTGATTTCTGTTTAAACAAGTAATAGCTTTTACAGTGCCAAAGTTTTAAACTGTATACATATTTACAGACGTGACTGTACCTAATACATAAATATTAATTTGTTTTTCAGATTATCCAAAATATCATTAGGTTTTTCCTTCTTATTTTTTTTCATAAAAAAACAAAATCTGTCATAAGACTTTTTTGCTTGGACTATTTCACACAGCGCCATCTAGCCCCAAGCTAAGCTAAGCTTGTAAGGGTGCTAGACAACTGATTAACTACTCATATATTTTTAAATATATACTTATTATACAGAGTCCAGCCAGACCCGTCACAGAAATTGAAATTCATCGTTTCTCTTGCGTGGTAGACCGGCATGTTGACCACTGCACCACTCAGGTGGTCTATCTTTAAGTTAAGATAGAATTTTCCAAGAATCTTTTGAAGTCGATAGTTCTATAAAAATAAGTTTAATATGGCATCTATTTGATTTTAAAAAATATACTTAATAAAATCCACTCTCACTTGTCTCAGGCGGGAATCGAACATTTGGAAGTCCGGCCCAATGCTCTTATCAACGAGCTACCGAATCACTAAGTGGCAAGAGCGTTGGACCGGACTTCCAAAGAGAGACAATTCTGGTGAGGAGCCGAATTTTTTCTAGTATTTTATTTAGTTTAGTATAAAAATAGCATAGTGAATGCTCAAATTTAAAAATGCCATCTATTTTCTTTCAAATAACATTTTATTATTACAAATAAGCGTAGGAATACCATCACCCACACAGGTGCTATAAAATAAAATTGTAACATTTCACAATGTGACTTTTGACAGTCCTATTTAATGGTCCAAACATAAAAAAGATGGCCGCATGATGACAAATGCCGGCATACCTACTCTGAATATATATTACTTAATGTTTTATGATATTATGCTTCATCCAACATTTATATTTGGACGTAAAACTCGTTTTATCTGAAGCTTTCCTAAAGATGGGTCTTTCTTTATAACGCGGAATAAAAATATATACTTTAAGTATTTAGATTTATTAATCAGTTGTCAAAAAATACTGATTAAGGGCGCGTCGAGCCCCGCGTAGCAAAGGGTTCCGCAGTTATCTTATACAATTGATATATGACTTTAAACTTATTTTACTTCCTGTTTTACACAATTTACGACTATAACGAAACATAATACCTAACTATTCAATGAAAGTTTTACGAAAACTTTTCCAATAATAAATAAATATTAAATAAATATTTGACAACATCACATACATTGCTCCGATTCCAAAGTAAGTAGCTAAAGCACTTGTGTTATGGAAATCAGAGACAACAGTGGTATCACAAACACCCAGACCTGAGCCAATATAAAAAAGTTGGTTTTCTAAATTGACCCAACCGGGGATCGAACCCGGGACCTCAGAGATGGCGACACCTTGAAAACCGGTGTACAAAGCCACTCGACCACGGAGGTCGTCGTCCAATATAAATTAATTTTGTAAGTTGATCGCTTTAGGTATGCGTAATTCTTAATGGCGTTAACCCTGGAACATGACTTGATTTGAACTTTCCATATTAAATTATTGATTACAAAATCTCTCTTATTTGAAAAAAGATTAAAAAAAATATAAACATAATTCGATTCATATTCAAAAGATTCAAAAAAATATGAACATAATTCGATTCATATTCAAAAGATTCAAAAAAATATGAACATAATTCGATTCATATAAAAGACAGTCTGTCACCTAAGTAATATTTATGTTGCATACACACCATGAATTGTCGGCTACATCGGTAAAGTTAATGTAACTTGTGTTTGTACCGTACTTCTCATTTAAGATATTCATGTAAACTTTATAATAATAAATAAAAAAAAAAAAAAATATTTACAAAGTGTTTCCAAATTTCAGACGAAAACTAGTTGTAAATGTATAAAATGTGATATTTTTCTAACTGATCGGTTTTACTCGCAAATATTAGTAAAAGTCAAAATTTCTTTATTCAAAGAAACTTTTGAATCGTCTATATTTTCTACCTGTCCCAGACTTTTTTAATAAAATTCCATCATACATTTAGGTCCACTTGCAGCAACATTTACTGAATCTCGATTTTGATAAACCTACACTTTACATCGAATATGTCAAATTTTTAAATCGACATTTAAATTTTTTACAGTTTCATAAGGGTTACATCTAGGTTTAACAAAATCGAGATTTAGTAAATGTTACTGCAAGTGGGCCTTAAATGAATGCTGGCATATTTCAAGCACCCTTGGCATATGCGCTCAACATAGTACGCAAACTACCCGGCACGAGAGGATCACAAATGTTAGAGTTTCAATTCATTCATTTCAACAATGAATAGGTACCATTACATATTTTTGAAATAAAACGATATTAATATCGAAATCACTAAAATAGTTTTAGGTTCCCATTAAAAAAAAACTATTTCTATAATGCTTTGCAAATTTTGAAATAACTTGACCATCAGCCATTTTTAATGACTGCTGGGGCACAGGCCTTCCTTATGGGTGGATAAGGAGGATGGGCCATGACCCACCACGCGGGCCCAATGCGGATTGATAAGTGTTAACGACTGCAAATGCAGCAACCAACGACTTAACTCGAGATGTTATATTTTTGGTCACCCATCCCATGACCAACCCTTGCAAAAGTTGCTTCTAAATAAATTCAGCTTCATGAATAAATAAATATATAAAAAAATATTTGACAACATCACATACATTGTTCCGATTCCAAAGTAAGTAGCTTAAGCACTTGTGTTATGAAAATCAGAGACAACGGTGGTATCACAAACACCCAGACCTGAGCCAATATTGAAAAGTTCGTTTTCTAAATTGACCCAACCGGAGATCGAACCCGGGACCTCATCAGAGATGGCGACACCTTGAAAACCAGTGTACAAAGCCACAGAGGTCGTCAAAAGTAAGTCGGTCAAAAGTATCGTCAAAATTGAATACATATTTTGTTTATTTCACTTACACCGGCAATATGAAAGAAAAATAATACTATTACTATTATTAATGCAAAGTCAAACTAATAACACGAACTTATTAAAATTTTCCGTTGTTTATTAAAATACATCACAACTTTTACTTTAACCTAATCGAGTGGACATGTAGAAAGTTAAACAACATAGCCCGATGGATTTGTTAAAACTTTTACAATTTATTGTCAAAACTTTTTAAAATACTTTATGACAAATTGATGCTGTAGCTTGCTGAAAATAATAACGAAACATTCAATTGTTATTAGTGTTTTATTTTAATTAAATACACCGTCATTATATAAACTTCTAAGACTTTCGCGCGTACAGTTCATTAGAAATAAAACACTTTTTACGGATTACAGCGCGTATATTATTAATTCAGGTGTTGTTTTAGAATTATTTAGTTTGTATTTATTAGTTGTTAGAATTCCCGACGTTTCGGCACCATTCGAGCGGGTAATTTCATAAAAATATGAGCAGCCTTTTTGCTTTAGTCCTCCCGTGACCACGGCCCCTGGAAAGCTGCCGAAACGTCGGGAATTCTAAAAACCAATAAATACAAACTAAATAATTCTAAAACAACACCTGAATTAATAATATACGCGCTGTAATCCGTAAAAAGTGTTTTATTTCTAACACCGTCATTATGTAGTTTTTTTTAAATTAAGTACTTAAGAGAGTGTTCTACTAATGAATCTAAACATTTTCGCCAAAGAATCATGGGTCAAAAACGACAAAAAAATAGGTATAAAATAGCAAAACTGCTAAAAGTGGCCGTTTTTGACTCATTTGCTATCTACTTCTACGAATGACTACGAGGGAATGTAGTGATTGATACCTTCTAAAAAACGGTCAAGAGTCGGACTTGGGCACCGAGGGTTCCGTCCTTTAAATCATCATTTTGAAAAAGTTTACTATTTAGAGACTTCGTTTTATTTTTCCTGTGAACTTCACATAAACTTCTAATTAAAATAATTTCAGATTTTTCTCTATGCAAACTTCGGAGATAGAAGGGAGCGGTATTATTTTTTACTTTTTTTTTTTTTATATTTGACAACATCACATACATTGCTCCGATTCCAAAGTAAGTAGCTAAAGCACTTGTGTTATGGAAATCAGAGACAACGGTGGTATCACAAACACCCAGACCTGAGCCAATATAGAAAAGTTCATTTTCTAAATTGACCCGACCGGGGATCGAACCCGGGACCTCAGAGATGGCGACACTTTGAAAACCGGTGTGCAAAGCCACTCGACCACGGAGGTCGTCAAATCAATTCATCGAAATATTTTTTTATCTTGAAATTTACGACTTTAGTGTTGCTATGGTCAACATGTCGGTCTACCACGCAAGAAGTACCGGGTTCGATTCCCGGCCGGGCAGAAATTGAAATGATTCATTTTTAATTTCTGTGACGGTTCTGGGTGTTACTATGTATAATAAGTATATAGTTGAAAATAATATAAGTAGTTTATCAGTTTACAAGCTTTGCTTAGTTTGGGGCTAGATGGCGCTGTGTGGAATCGTCGAAGAATTTCTTTATTTAAAATAATTTAAAATTTTAATCTATATATATAAAAGGGAAAATCAGTCACTCACTCACTGATCACAAAATTACAGAAACTACAAGTGCTAGAAGTCTCAAATTTTGCATGGGGGCTCCTTTTAGGGCGTAGCTGCTCACAAAGACGGGATTTTGCGAAATTCAACCCCTAAAGGAGTGAGTGAAACAACATACAAAGTTTGTATGGGAGAACGCGATTCCTTGGCCCGATTGAGTTGAAATTTGGCATAGACATTCTTTCACAAAATTAATTGAACACGTGTTTCGTATTTATTTTTTATATCCGGCTTGATTCTTTTAAAAGCTTTTGGCATCTACAATTTAGAATCGGAAAAAGTTAAATAGGTACAAGAATTAACAGTTGTTACAAAAGTTGGATGCTACCATCTGCGTTAAACGTCTCCTACCATCGTTATGAATAAAAACAGAAATAACAATAACCCTTTAGGCTTCGCAAATTGCTATTATAAAATTTAACAGCTGTTTTTGAACAAAATTAAACATACATTTGAACGCTCGTTACTGAGTCTTGCCAACAATAAGAGAATGTTTCGCAAAGTTCCGTGTTTCTTTGCTTTTGCAAAACAGATTGAAGCGATGTTTGAAGTAGCAGTCAAGTGAGAATGGAGTTGCGAAGAAAACCGGACAAGTGTGTCAGACTCGCCCATCGAGGGTTCCGTACAACGGGAATCGAGTCTCGCAGTTTTTTCCGAGCTTTTCCCGATTTTTTTCTGATTTAATTACAAGTGTATAGTTTTCAGATTTTCCCTGTACTTGTAGTAAGACGATAATATAACGATATTACTTCAAAACATTTAAATTTAAATTTTTTTCTTTTTTTCACCATACCTTAGGCTGTAGGTGAAAGCATAAAATATTTTTTTGGAACTCGTGTCCATGCAGTGTAAGGACTGCATAGTATAATTTATAACCTGGGCCCTATTTAATAAACGTGACAATTTGTCACATGTCACGACAATTTTATATCCATTGCATCAACCATTTTGAAAATAGTATAAGCTACTCATAGCTACACCGCAATGTAAACCTAATTGTCATGTTATTAAATAAGATCCTGGTGAAGGATTCTGGGTGAATATGCTTTCACCTACAGTCTAAAGTGGCCATGGCCAAGGCCAAGGCATCGACTTAAAATTCTCTTTTTTATGAACGGAAACAATAACTTACTGACTTGCTTGTCACTGTCATAAATATAATTTTAAGCTGTCTGAAGTTAACAATAAGAAAAAAACAACAATATTGCTTGCACGGTCGATTTTTGTCTTCGAAATCGATGAATGTACAGCTGGCAAAAAAGTGTTGTATTTGATTGATCAAGGGAAAAAAAAAGTTTTTTTTATTAAAATATGACTTATAGTTAAAACCTTTTTAGGGTTCCGTACCAAAATGGTAGAATGGAACCCTTATGGTGCGACTCAGTCTGTCTGTCTGTCACAGCTCGATATCTCGATAATTAAAACGATGTCTCTAAATAGTAAACTTTTTCAGATTGATGCTACGGACCGTTTTTTAAAAAGCAGTACAGGCTGATTGCCAAGTTAAGGCGCATTTAAACGTAACTGATTTTCCTATTCTAACAAAATAATTATTTTGTTTGAAGAAATAAATAAAATCATTATTGAATGCAAAAAATAAAATATCGAAACAGAAACATGGTTTTAATACAGAGTTTCTGTGGCCTCCTTCCGGCTCCATCATCAAACCCTGGATCTCTTCATTCATCAGAATACTTGTCAAGACAAATCAAACGAGCCCAAAGTCGATGGGGTTGTATGGTTTTATTACAGAGTTCTTGTGGCTTTTTCTAGCTCCATCATCAGGTCAATGATAATATTGCATTGTCTCCTAGTTCTAACCTATGTATTGTATGTCAAGTAACTTCCAGATAATGTTGCCTCGTCGTAGACTTAATTCACCTGGGCTATTCTTCATATCATACAATGGTTTTCTTAGCTATGTGTTATCGAGTAGTAGACAGCGATTTCTCAACTAGTTGAAGTTTATTTTACCTACCCATTGAATGTAAACTTTGTTAATTATTGTAATGGAAAATGACGTCACTTTAAATGCCGACCTCATTTTTCAAATTTTGACGACTCTGTATTAAATATACAGGGAGAAAAAACCAGTCCTTGACGAGTTTCTTGCCGGTTCTTCTCGTTACAAGGTCTCCCGCTTAGGGTTTGCGAACCAATGGCGTAGCTTCTTTGACATTCACAAGTGCTTGTAACAGCTTAGACTGAATAAATGAGTTTTGAATTTTGAACTATGTTGCAAGTCTTAGCCCATAGAATAAAATCGTTGGCAAAATAAACAAGATACATAGAAGAATAGCGTCTTAATTCAAACGTGTTAAAAATGGCAGGATATAAAAAAGCTTACATTATTAAGTTTCATTTGATATGCTGTCTGTACCCTAATCATCGAATCTTTTCAATACCGGTCCATACGGAGTTTAACTGCCAGAGACTCGCGTGTCGATAATTTTAATTTTGCGGTCCTTGTATTTAATATTTTTTAACAAAATTTATGACATGCGATATTTTCGATAAGTTAAGTACGGTTCTCAAGGTTTCTTTTGCGTCGTTTTTGTTTTTTAACATTAATTTACGTCAGTAATGTATTTGATTCATATAATTTCTTCATTTAAGGTATGATATTTGTAGCTGTTCTTATTTGGAGGCAATAAGACCGGTAGCATTTCGGACGAAAATTAACAAACACACTTTTTTCCGAGTACTGTAAAACAATTCCGGGTAAAAAAGATTTTTTGTAAAAAAAAAAATAAGTAAATATACAATAAACACTAATGAAAATTCATATTAATAGTACATCTATGTATAAAAAGAGAAAAAAACAAACGTTAGCGATTTTAAAATTTGGAATAGATTGTATTTTAAATTCCTGTAAATATATTGAATACAATGAGAATTGAAAACTGTCATATTGTCGTTGACTGTCAATTCGATAGCCTGGCAACATAATGCAGTATTATAATTTTGCCGCATAAATAGAATTTCACACTAAAGAAGAGACAGAAATATTTTCCATATAAAAACATCGTAAAACCAGTCGGCAAGTTTATTACGAATGGTTCCTGCAACAGTGACATAGCGACATAAAAGTATTTTTTATTTAAAAGGAAAACAGTCTTTAACACAACGGCTTTAAGATCAAAATGGTTGAAAAGAGGAAGATATTCGTTCCCGTGTGCTGCTAAATCTAGTGGAAAAACAGCACAACTGCAAACAAATTGCAAAGCAAAACAAACTTTACTGTTTTGAATTTAGAAGTGAGTTCGTTTTGATGGAGTTGCGTATATTGTTAGGTCCATGTGCCTTGTTTTAGCTCATCACTTCCGACTAGTTCTGTGCAAAGTACGAGTCGTCGTGTTGTATTGATGACCCCTGTTAGTGCAAACATCAAATGTTTTGACGTTATTTTCCACAGATTAAAGATCTTTTTTAAAGATCTTTTAACGGTTTATGTCGTGTAGGAACTTCTACCTTGTTTTTTTTACGGCTAAGGGTTGTTACATACAGTCGGGCCGGCATTTTCGGTTCGGCAGTATTTGTCGAACAACAAAGCCGACCCAAAGCAACTACTGCACTTCTTCGGTTTCCGAACATTCATCCACACATATTCAATTTTACCGCCCGGCCTTGCCGATTAATGCCGACCCGAATATGTGTGTAGCAACCCTAATACAGATTATTTAAGGGCATTACAGGTTCCTGTAACATAATCAACTTGACATGTACATCGTCTTGACCGTCTCGAGTGCTAGCATCGTCTTGCATGATGTGTAAATTGAATAAAGCAAAACCTTCAAATTAAGTATAAGGCTCATAATTACAATCAACTTTTTGTATGAAAGCAATCTTGAAATCGCGAAAAAAAATCAGCTGTTTATTACACTCTAGATGTTAGTTAAAAATTACGGGATGTCAGTCGGGTACGGACTAAAAAGCTCCTTCGTAGAATAATTATCTAGGTAGCTATATGAATATTAAAAAGAGGAATGGTTTACTTTTTTGTTAGACAGTATTTTGTTTTCCAAAAACCGGCCAAGTGCGTGTCGGGCCACGCGCATTGTAAGGTTAGGGACACAACTACCGTGAATTTTTTCACGTGTCCAAATACAACTATTTGACTGGCAGGCGGGGGGACACTTGACTCAAAATTTAGCACTTTAAAGCTTAATAATTCACAAACGGATGCCGCCTCTGTCAAAAAACTGTTTCCACAAACCCGCAATATTTTTTTCACACTGTGAGGTAGACAAGAAAAAAAAATACACCCCCACTTCACGTGTAGGGGGGTAACCTAAAAAAATATTTTTCTAAATTTTACTTCACCACTTTGTCGGCGTGATTAATATGTATATCCATGCCAAAATACAGCTTTATAGTACTAAAAGTCTATGAGCTAGGCTGGGGACGGACAGACGAAGATGGACATGGCGAAACTATAAGGGTTCCTTGTTGATTACAGAACCCTAAAGACGCCCGTATATTCACCTAGGAACGTAAAGATTAATCTTGATGTACAAAATACTATAATATAGTTTACACCGAAGCGAAGCGAGGGCAGGTCGCTAGTTTATGAATATCTTAAACTTCTAAAACATTTCCAATCCACATATTTTCCTTTAAGATTTACATAAATACTATTAAAGGAAAACTTCACAAACAATATGAGGCAGAAAATTTTCCAGATTATATCAAGGAAATAACTCTAGCAAAAATGGATTAAAAAGACACTTTATGCTGTGAGGAGATCGCTAAAAATTCTAGTAATTTCCATTTTGTAAGAACGTCGAGGAAGCTGCTGTCTAGAAATAGCTCGCATAGTAGATACTAAATCAGGCTGTGGTTTGTATGATAGCTGGGAATAGAAAGAAATATGTTCTTTTGAAATCTAAGACACTACTCTTACTCAAAGACTTATTTGTATAGGCTGTATAGCCGAAACTCCTTTAGTCTATTGCGAGCGACCGAGAGAAACAGTTGATGCACCGCGAAGGTTGGTTGTGACACAATGTTAGTTTTGAACAGTTCGTCTATGTAATTGAAGTCATTATGCTCTTACTAAGTAATTGATACTGGTTTACTATAAGTATATTTTTTGAAAAATTACTTTAGTTCTTGAAATGGCGGGTATAAGTGGACTGTATGTGTGGATGTGGCACCTAGTAAGTAGTGGAAAGGAAAGAGGACTCACCAACGTCTGTTCAGCCTTTGGATCTATTTGCCTCCAGCTACACCTCAGGAAACTCAGTACGTGATCGTCTCATACATCCACACCTGGAATGGACAGGAACTTTGTAATGACTGCCGGCCGGCTGAATTCCACACAACACTAGGCACTAAAGCACTTAAAACAGTTTATAGAAGTCTTTTATAGACGCGGTAATAGATATTTTGTGAAGATTTGTAATTTTTATTGCGGAGACGCAATCACTGCGTCGACATGGTTCGTTATATATTCCGGAACTTCAACAGTCAAAACAGTACATTTATTGGCGCTGTTGTCACAAGATGCACTTGTTTGTGTTCTCTTTCACTCGGCGTATGGAGGGGCGTGGGTGGGAAAAGGATAGGAATACCAGGAAGGAAACCACATCATGAAGAGCGCGAAATTAAAATAGGTTAATGGCGTAAATAGTTTTCCTGAGGCCCTCATTTAGGTTATATTTACCTAAAAATCTTTGATTTGCTTTAGGATTCTCATTTCAATTGTCCAAAATTGGCATCCTAGGCTCCCTAGACATAGTTTTCAACGATTTCAACAAAACGGAAGCGAGCTGTAAACAAAACTGAAACAGTAACAAATTAGTTTTGGTTTTATCGTTGAAAATACACATTTATAGTCCAGGGGCGCGATTGAGCCCCTGGACTATAAATGTGACTTCGTTTCAATCGCTACTTAAACGTTTATTGATTTAAGCATTACTTAAATCTTTTTCATAACTTAGTTTGCATAACTTATAGGACTTTTTACTAATCTCATTATTTTTTTTATTAAATATGTTTTTTTTACATACCTACCTTTTGTTTTAATAAAATGTTTTCAAACTTTGTAACATTATTTTAAAGTTGTTTGAATTATACGATAAGTATAAGTCACTGGCCTAGCTAAGCTATTCGAACCCAATCAAAATTCTAAATCAAGTACTATCACCCGCTCTATAAATGACCCCAGCCTTACTCACCCGCTGCACTCATAGCCGCATCCCAACTACTGTGCGACAGGTGCAAGTCCGGATGCGCGACCGGTCCCTTACAACCCGTTTGACAACCAGGGTTCAAACACTGCCTACACTATTTCACTATTGCAGGGTTGTCACATATGAGTTCATAGTGGGACATGTCCCGATAGGTAAAAAGGTGTTAGTATGTAACTGACATTATTTTTTGTTTTTGGATTCATGGCTACTTACTTTGTAGGTATAATTTATTTCTGATGTTTTAGCAAGTTTTCGTAAACATATAACATACTTAATTGGATTTTGTGTGAGAAGTGATTTAAATCAAACTTTAATTTTATTTACAAGTTGTCGGATGTAATAGGTAAATTATTAAGAAATCTTTGTAATAGCATTCACTTAATTTCTATCTGTTTAAGAATGTCAATTACTTAACAAAAAAATTAGAATAGCTAAATTAATTATCTGTGTGTATCTATAAACTATTCTACGAATATGCTATCAACATAAATTCCTACATCAATTACAATCTTAGCAAAATCTTATAAGATGCAGTAATGATATTCATTTCATTTATATTAAAAATTGTGACTTTCATTGGCCCGGGTAATTTAAAAATAATGACAACCCTACACCATTCGTATTGATACAATAAAAAAAATCTTGATCAAGTGTGTGGGAACTCTTTTTTGATCTGATCCGGTGTTCATATGGTAAGTTAATGGAAATTACTGGATATATCATTTATCGATAATTATTAACAAAGTTTAACAACAGAAATGTAAATATTATTATTTTATTTATTTCCTAACTAGGTACTTTATTTGATGTAAAGTGATGATAAAATTATCGGCTCTATAGTTTTTGAAAACAACTAATTTAATAATAACTAGAGAAACATAATATCCGAATAAAATAATCTTAAAGAACAACATTTGAAACTGACACCAAATAAGTATTTTGTACAAATCAATGTCATTAATTTTATTATTTAATCATATTAATTAATAAAAAAAGTGCTTTTGAATCGTCAATATTTTACAACAAATATATGGATATTCTAAAATACTGTCATGATTATTACTGAGAGAAACAAAAGGGTATCAGCGATTATTATTTTAATTGCTTTTATATTAAAGCTTAGATTAGGTAGATTGTGAATAAAATAAAAAAAAATAGAAGTTAAAAAACAGGCATTCGTAATTGAACAAGGTTCTGTCAGAAGGGCTAAACCTTTTTTCTTTGTAAAAATAAATTAGATTCGAAGAACATCTAACTTACAATTAACCGAAGCTCAAGTTCAAAGGTAACTGATGAGGAACCGACATTTTTTTAACTTGGACGTCTTCACAAGTTCCGTCTTATCTTGAAAGGAACAAAACACGGACTGAAATGGGAATAATTAAAAAAGTTTATTTACGAGAAGACTGAAAAAGTTCCTTTGAAAGTTAAGACATAAACGAGCACCTAACCGAGGCCTTAAGAGTTTGTTCATTTTACGTCAGAAAATTCCTCGTGTTTTGTAATTAATTATTCAAACAATCATAAAGTTTTTTTTTAAGTTAAAGATTGAGTTAAGTTTAAGTTGACTTTAAGTAAAGAGAGGAATTTTGAGAATGTGGGTAAAATAACTGTCAAAATTTATCATACGAGTATGTTACTTACTCCGATGACTTATTGACCCAGGGTGTTGTCCTCTGTTGAGGTTAATTCTTGAAGGTCCGAGAGTCCAGTCAGGAATCTGCACAATTAAATAACTCATTTATTTCCTAATGACACAAAGATGGCACAGAAAAAAGTCGACAAAAGATAACAAACAATGGAATCACAAGCGACTTTTCCAAATTGGTTTGGTTTTTTATTAAATAGAATCCTAGACAAATACGAGTGCACACTGTCTTAATCCGAATAACACGTGAGCTGAACGCTTTGGTTTGGCCAGGGCTTCAGACCAGGGGCATCTCCAACCAACCCACCTGCCAAGCGTCAAGATAAATAAGAAATATTTGACAACATCACATACATTGCTCCGATTCCAAAGTAAGTAGCTAAAGCACTTGTGTTATGGAAATCAGAGACAACGGTGGTATCACAAACACCCAGACCTGAGCCAATATAGAAGAGTTCGTTTTCTAAATTGACCCAACCGGGGATCGAACCCGGGACCTCAGAGATGGCGATACCTTGAAAACCGGTGTACAAAGCCAATCGACCACGGAGGTCGTCAAAAATGGTTCTCAAAAATCTATTGCAAATCTAAAACCCATAAAAAATTGGTTAAAAGTAAAATCGCTTGCTAGAAAAACTATAAATTCCATATAAATAATTCATTATACCAATTTCAATAACAATCGTAGAATCGCATTCACTGTAAGATTTATTTAATTTCTTTATCGAAGAAATCTCTGTTTTCATTATTAATTACAGTATAAATAAAAACAGAATGTCAGTTATGTCCATAAAATCCGGCTTTTTCAATTTACGTATGCTAATGTTTTTTTAATGCAAAAACTTTACAACATGGCGCCTAACTGCTATTAAATTGTCGCTGTTATTGTGTAGGCAGTAACATAATAACATACTATTTGGCTGAATTTTATCAATGGGATAGACTATCAGCCATTTTTAATGTCCCCACTGCTGGGGCACGGGCCTTCCTTATGGGTGGATAAGGAGGATGGGCCATAACCCACCACTCAGGCCTGATTGGCGGGTCTTAACAAATGCAGCCGGGACCAACGGCTTATCGTGTCCTCCGAAGCGCGGAGGAGCTCGAAATAATAATGTTTGGTCACCCATCCCATGACAGAC
Organism: Catoptria pinella; assembly: GCA_963556745.1. Classification (NCBI taxonomy): domain Eukaryota; kingdom Metazoa; phylum Arthropoda; class Insecta; order Lepidoptera; family Crambidae; genus Catoptria; species Catoptria pinella. The sequence continues at coordinate 1,290,160 of OY750782.1, read as the reverse complement.
CCTTGTGAAAGCTGCTTAATCTCCGCAATCGCTGATAAGGATTCTAAACTACTGCACCATCGATCTCCTCCCTAAATATGATAACTTTATATTTAAGTATCAGGACTAATTTTGCGTTACACTTTCATTAATTAAAAGTTTTTTTTTAATTCCTTCTTTGTGAGAAAAATGATTGGTGATACGTACGTAGTAGAAGAAAGCGCAAAAGTATCAGATTGCATTTGCTTTTATGTTTTTCAACTGGATCATTTTATGGAAAGCATGTTTAGTTTAAACACAAACCTATGTCTCAGAAAATAAAGTCTATTTTAAAGTCACTTTTAACTCGATAAACAAAACTGCATCTGCCATTGTAATTGAATTGTTCTAAAAACTACTTGATACAATAAAAACGCAAACAGTATAAAAAGTGATTTCATTAACTGTTCGGTCGAAAACTTGAAATCATCAATTCCAGTAGCATAAAAAGGTCAATGGCCTCTAAAATTAACTGTCAAGTATTTTGTAATCGATAGCTTTAATCGTAAACTCGTAGTTATGTCGACTCGATGACAATAAAATCCGTTTTTAGATTATGTTAATGATACAAATCGAGAAGTATGTACCTATTAGGGAATTAAGTTTTTCGTATGTTTTGTTCTCAAAGTAGACGAACTAACATACATTCCGCCTTAATGTTGAGCAACCAGTAAGGAATTGTCATTCCTTATAAAAAAGTATTTGACAACTTTGGGCTCTTTTGTCACATAACCTACATAGTTCGAGAGGTTTGTGAAATTTCTGAGGTCCTAGGTTCTATCTTCAGTGTCGGTACAGGAAAAACATTTTTTAAACGAATCAAAACATTTACTAGCTGTAGGGCCGCGGTTTTGCTCAGGGAGTTGATATGAGTAAATTGAAAACATATTGTCACGGGTTACGGGATTGGAAAGAAACGACGGGGTTGCGGAGACGACGCTTAATTTCACCACTCCGGTTCCTCTGAGTAAGCAGTCTTTTCCGTTCGACGTGGTCTTCCTCCGAGTGACGTGGTCTATCTTCAAATGTCGTGGTCCGCTGAAAGGGTGGACTGCTATTATGAATAAATAAATATTTGACAACATCACATACATTGCTCCGATTCCAAAGTAAGTAGCTAAAGCACTTGTGTTATGGAAATCAGAGACAACGGTGGTATCACAAACACCCAGCCCTGAGCCAATATAGAAAAGTTCGTTTTCTAAATTGACCCAACCGGGGATCGAACCCGGGACCTTAGAGATGGCGACACCTTGAAAACCGGTGTACAAAGCCACTCGACCACGGAGGTCGTCGAAATTGCTATTAACTCCCTAAATTGTACCGGGACTCATTTCTGAGTTATAGACACGCACATTTTGTTAACTTTCTTTATATATTGATTGATTAATTAATTGAATACATAAATCTACTTATATAAGTAAAAATGAATAACCCGAAATGTATGTAAGCGCATAGCAGAAAACTGCAGCAAATTATATTTTTTTGTTTTGTTTGTTATTATCAGGACAAGGTTTTTATAAAAGATAATAAAAAGAAATACGGATTGACAAAAATGTTTCTCTTTTCCGTCATTTTAAATTGCAATAGAACAAATAGATGGCGCCACCCATGCGAAGCCGGGGCGGGCCGTTCGTAAATAATAAAAAAATAAGTGCTTTTTTCTCTTTCTTTTTTTATATCGATATATCGGCCTAGCACGCCGATTATATCGATATTTTATCAAAGTTTTACCTTCTTTTAAAAACTTCTGTACAATACTAGTTAAATCAAACTTTTATCGAAAATGTAACTTGTTAATACATTTATATTTTTTATGTGAATAATCGAAAGAAATGCAAATGAGTATTATGAGTATTTAAACATATTTATTGAAAAATAAATTATTTCCAATATTTAGTACCAGCTAATGAATTCAGGACTAGTAATTTTGAGAGCCTTCTCCAGAAAGGAAAAGTACTTTTCTTCCGATCGTTGCATTCGTCCGTCCTTTTCGGAACAGGCAAAGGTTTTTCGATAGGATTTTCGTTTCGATATCAAGCTTATATTCGATATCAATATATTGATATCGGCGTATCTTCGATATCGATAAATATCGATATTTTTAGTCATCGATATATATCGGTTTTCCGATATATCGTTGCAACCCTAATCGTGTGTATCTTTATCTAGAACCTACATAACATCAACTTTCGCAATAGTTCATAAGTGTTACTTCATAATAAGCTTCAGATATAATGTATAAAAAAAAGTATTAATAACCGTGCTATTAAGAGATTAAACCAAAAACTGCTTTCACATCTTATCTTGACTTTAATTCTGCGTCTAATCTTATGATTGACGTTTCCTTCAGCTCACATTGAAATTAATTTGCAATTAGCGGTTACATAAAAAATAGAGCAGAATAATGTTTTTATTAATTTTTAATTAACATCGATCAATGCAGTATTTCGTATTAAGCTGACTAGTAAGCTAAATAAAGATTGGAAGCAAAAACTGTTTTTATGTGACCGTATTTATCTAACAATCGGTGATACGTTGTTTGTTCAAAAATAAATGTGTGGGAAGTGACTATTGTACTTTTGAAAGCTCTCAGTAGACATTTTAAAGATTATGACTTATGGTCGGAGCACACTTGGAAAAAAGATTGAGCTAGTGGCTCTGTAGAGCTGTAGACCTCGAGTTTGAGACATTTTTCAAAGCGTGAGCAAAGCGTCTCTATTTCAGCTTGGGCAAAAATGCTTTTGTATAGCTGTGTCCATCCGGCTGTCCGTTAGATCTCCTCTACAGGTCGCATTTCTAAACAGATTCTCGTAAAATTTCTGAGCAGGTTCTATAGTTAAATGAATTTTTTTATCGATTCAGTTTTTCAAAAGTTTTCAAAATGGCGGAGATTTGGGGAAAATCATATTTCAGCCATTTCCAAACATGTTCATAAATGTTACAAATGCAATGTCTACAGCTCTACAGAGCCACTAGTTGTTAAGCTATAAGATGAAAGTCGGCTAATGAATAAATTATTATTTTTGGTAGCATAACCTGCCGTTGTCTGTACTTAAGACGTATCAAAGTTTATCACGGATTGATATGTTTCAACAAATTGTCAGCGGGAATCCACTCATCCAATCAATATGATAATGATCTATAAGCTTAATCGATCATCGATCAAGACACACGCTTCATCTGTAACGCGTTACGATCGACGCATAGTAATTTATAGAGATTGTCAACGTTATTGATGGTAAAAAAAGTTTAGTGACGAGACAGTAATGGGTTCCGCGTTTTGTTTAAATAAGTCACTTTTTATACATTACGGGTGGTAAATAATCACATAGCCTAAAGTCTGGTTCACACGATAGCAAAGTCAAAATATATACTATAGTTAATAAACTTAAAAATTTTAGAATCATCAATATTTTCCTACCACCTATTCTATTCAAGATTTTTTTGGCTGACAAAAAGGATGGGCATGAACTAGAGCAAGCTCACTCTTGAATATAATAATACTTCCATTCCAATGTCAATTTAAATCCAAGACTAATTGAAACTTTACCAAAATCCATAGTCATGGCTGCTTTTTAACAATATGGCACTGGTGTTGCAAATTAAGAGTGAAATTTGTGCGTTGTCTTTTGTTCATACTATTGAGTGCATCATTACTTTTTACCGACTTCAAAAGGAGGTACTCAATTCGACCGGTTTTTTTTTCATCATAAGTAAAAGGTACATTATGTATATGAAAAAAGAACACTACATTTCACATGCAATCAAAACTGAATAGAACCTCGTTTGTGTAACAGGTGAAAAAAAAGTGAAAATACCGAGACGTATGTCGTAAGTCTAATTTTGTGCCAGTTTCCTTGTCGAATCAACCATTGTTAGTACAAATAAAGCAAGCAAATATTGCTTTGGAGCGAGGCTAATCGATGTAAATCACCTTTAGTCGAATCGTTTGAGTTGTAACATCCTTTTTTTAATGTTACGTATTTTGTGTTCAGTCTTTTTTGACAAATTATTATTTGGTTTTTGGAACAAGTGTATATTTGGTTAAATAAAAGGTTTGTTAATTTTTAAAATGAATCTAGTTAATTCATCAATGCCCAACCGGCCGAATGCGGTCGGACAACAAAAGAGAAGGGTTAAATGATAAGGATTTTTAATGTAATCTGAGTGAAACAAAACAGTTTTCTATTCCATAGAGAAAAATAAGTACTTTTTTAATTATGAATATAAATATAAATATAATATTTCAATACCAAAAAGGTTTTCATGAATATTTTCCCAAACTTTGGCTCCAATTGAGTATCATTAACCGATACATATATTTACGTAAATAAAACCTCCGAGCCAGAAGCTTTAACCAAAAACAACTAAAAAAGTAACGAAACGATTTCCTTTACACGAGATAAAGAAATAAATGCAAGTATGTAATAAAATCTGCCTTTAAACACGTCCAGTTTCTGAATTTGACAGGACCGTCATAGTGTATATCGTAGACAGCTAGTGTGTAGACCTCTATGGCATTTTTTAAAAGGCAAAAATTTTTTTTTCAAAAAATAAAATTAATGTCAAAATAAAAATTATAATCATCGAACCAGCTCACAAAATTTCACGAAAATCGTTTGAGAAATGCGACCTGTTGAGGTGAACCACCGGACAGACAGACATACGAAAGCATTTTTGCCCATACTGAAACGAAGACGCTTCGCGCTTTGCGCTTGCTTTGTCAATTAGAAAATTCCACGTCATAATAAAATTTTCGATGAGAATGATTAATTGGTGAAATAATCTCCTCCGCGGTCGAGTGGTTTGTACGCTGGTTTTCAAGGTGTCGCCATCTCTGAGGTCCCGGGTTCGATCCCCGGTTGGGTCAATTAAGAAAACGAACTTTTCCATATTGGCTCAGGTCTGGGTGTTTGTGATACCACCATTGTCTCTGAATTCCATATCACAAGTGCTTTAGCTTTTTACTTTGGAATCGGGGCAATGTATGTGATGTTGTCAAATATTTAAAATTTATTTTATTTAATCAGAACTAACTAAATTAACTAGGACTGGCAATATTTCTGTGTATTAGTCCAAGAACGAAACATCCTAAACGACTTAAGCGTTTTCAAACGACAAATCCATGTTTTTTTTTTCAAACTACAAGAAATGATAATAATATTATCCGATATTTAGTTATTAAAGCCATTTCACAAGTTATGTTTCATTTATTTTCAAGAAACCTAATAGGTGTTGGCCTTTAAAATATCGAGGTTTGCCAAAAATAAGTTGATTGTAATGCAACCATATTGGCCGACATATAAAAAACCACTCGTAAAAAATCAGAATTTACATACTGACTACACATATTGCGGTAAAAAACAGCTTACGTACAGTCAATACCTGATTATAATCTCCCTGATACTCGATATTCGACCTTATCATCTCTCGCTACGGTTGACTCTTGACAAGTAGTTAAGATCTCTTTACTCTTAAACGGATGTATCGGGCATCCGTTCCCAGAAGGATCGAGAGTAAAAAGATCAAAACGCCATGATTGGTCGGCGAATTAACGTTCAAAATAAATTCCTGGAACGTATTTTACGTAGACGTAACCTCTTTTAAGGGGAAAGTTTGTTTCTCATCTGTTTTCGAGTTACTGTGTTTTTATAACTTCGTATTTAATGGCAGTTTTAAAGAAGTAACATAAAATAGAATAAAAAAAAAAGATTTTAAATTAACATAAATCAGCTTTGTCGTAAGTGTGACGAACTTACGAAAAGTTGTCTTTACACAGTCTTCGTAGCATGAAAAACCCGAAATGTGTATTTCTACCCCTAAACGTCATTTTTCACAGATAAATTTCTTCTTCCTCTTTTTTTGTTTTGGCAATCTACTTTCCTCTTGGAAGTAATTTTTGCCAGTGTCAAGTGTTAAATAGTTCAGTGGTAGATATTGTTTAATTTTTCATTAGAATGCGGGTGCATCGCATTCCAATGCTGCTTGGAGCATTTGGCACCAAGTATATCAAGACAGTTTACTCGGTTAGTTCTGCCGAGGAAGCCACCACTTCAATAAAAGTCTCAGCTTCACACAACCAAGATCGCGCCTATTTCAATTATCCCACATATTGTTCAGTTGTGTGGACACTTGTACCATATAACTGCACCAATTTTAAGACACAATATCCACTATGAATCAATTTGAAAATAATTAAAATAGACACCAAACCGAACTCGACAAAATGGCGCCAAAAACTCCCACAAATAAATTTGTTCATTAAACAAATTCGAAAAAAACGAATAAAAAAAAATTTGAATAAAATTGTCGTTATTTTTTTTTCTTTAAAAAATGACGTTTAGGCGTCATCAGGTTTGCCTAGTTCGCGATGCCATTGTTGACATTTTAACGTAGAAAAACTCGTCATGCTACCCATACTGAATGACATTTTTGTTACGTAGCAAAAGGTATATATCAATAACATGATATCAATGTTGACATACGACCTAGTTAAAGTCAAATCAGTAAAAGCGACAAGGTTCTACATCAGACTAGAAATCAAATTGGTTAGCTGGCTGTAAAAAAAGGAAAACTTAAACCATTAAATAAAAAACCCACCACCTCTTTCGGTGATTGTTTTTAAACAAGCTTGCTTGCCAGTTGCCATACAGTTCTTATAATTATATACTAACATCCATGTATCTGGGAAGCAAGTTAGCTAACTTAATGATAGGTTAAGTTACACGATAACAACATGCATGTTTGCTTAACGTCACGCTACAACTTGTGAGGTTTTCGAAAATGGTATTGTGCTTAGACATAACTTACTTTGATTTTCCAAGAGGAAGTGGGTTAGAAATGAGTTAAATATTAAAAGTATTTATTAAGTTCTTGTAATTATTGTTAGTTTAAATTGTGGTTGGTTTTAAAAGTAAAGATAAGATTTAAAACTAGTAATGATTTTTATTAAAAGCTCAATAATTTAAAAGAATATTATTTGTACACACGACAGCACGTCAGGATATACAGTTAAACTGCGGAAACAGCTTTTATTACGTAGGGCATAAAGACGGTCAGACGGTCTCAAGGTCAACATGTATAGTCTGAGGTGCCGTCGTGTGTACATATAATATTCTTTTAAATGATTGGGCTTTTTATAAAAATCTGTACATGAGCTTAATTATCAGTTAATTAATTAATTTGAATTTTGAGATTGAACTTGTTTGAATACAGCATCGAGGTTCATTAGTCAAACAAATAATTATTTCAACCATTTATGGGTTTGAAAAACTCTAAAAACTATTGTTTATTTATTTATTTTGTTGTACAACGCTCATTTTCACGTGAATACTTTCAGTTTAATACTGAAATAGGGCATAGACTACACGATAAAATAATTAAAAACCTTAAAAACCATGCTTAATGAAAATTGCATTCAAAACTGTGGATTATGGTCATGTTTTTTGCTTAAGTAAAAGGTATAATAATTTTAACTATAATCATTTTGTTTTGATGCCCCTGAATCACAACGTCTTGTAATTAAAACTAAAAAAGCCGCAAGCCCCATTAAGATCTGAGAATGTCAGCCAATTTTGACATTTCTGACAGCACACTATCATTGGAGAACAAAAGATAATAGATATTGTATTTTTATAAACTCCAAATAATATACGATTTAAATATTTGCCTTTATGTATTTTAGCAATACATGTTAGCCACAAAAATTGCTGAACTACAAGATAATGTAAACTGTGATACATTGTCACTCTGCAATTAAAACATTTAGAATACAAGTAATAAAAATAAAAACATTTGGCACACAAGTAATAAAAATAAAAACATTTAGCACACAAGTAACCAAAACCATGGAATGACAGGCAATGACTTCAATTACATAGACGAGCTGTTCAAAATTAAAATTGCGGACAAAGGAGTTGCGGTGCATGTACCGTAACATAATGAGCAGTTTTTCGGTACTGTACAGCCTGTCTAGGTGAGTACTTATTTTGTAGTAAAAATTGTCTCTTTGAAATTGACTTTTATTCCATTAATAAAATTATTATGTCCCATTACATTCCAATCATATTTCGCAGGATGGATGAAATGGCGACAGGTTACGGGAGTTACATGTGACCCGCGGATGCCTCTTAAGTTAAAAGGCAAAATTTATAAGTCCGTAATAAGGCCAGTAGTTATGTATGGATCAGAATGTTGGGCTATGAAGAAGATGGATGAAAGAAAATTACATGTAGCAGAGATGAAAATGCTGAGGTGGATGTGTGGTGTGACGCGAATGGATAAAATTAGGAATGAGTATGTGAGAGGAAGTTTGAAAGTAGCACCAGTGATAGAAAAGTTGAAAGGGAATCGTCTGGCTTGGTATGGGCATGTTATGAGAAGGGATGAAAGGCATGTTACTAGAAGAGTAATGAATATGGATGTTGAGGGTTGGAAAGTAAGAGGAAGACCGCAAAAAAGATGGATGGATTGTGTGAGGAATGATATGAATGTAAAGGGAGTGGATGAGGAGATGACGAGTGACAGAAAGGAATGGAAGAGAATGACACACTGCACCGACCCCAAATAAATTGGGATAAGGGTAGGGGGATGATGATTACATTCCAATCATTTAAAATGTAACCAATTTTCACGTATTTCTAAAAGTAATTGAGGTTTGTGAATAAACAACTACCAATCCGATAACGATCCTCAGAATCTGAATAACTCAGATATTTATTTACGTATTCCAGTTTCAATAGATCAAAGTCAACTTTGGAACAAACAAGTTAAATTTTCAATCGATAATACTAAATTATTAACTATCGTAGTTGGCGCTTTAATACTTGAATACATTTAAATGGGTATTTGGGGCAACCCTTTTTAATAGTCGTCCTGTAAAACGGAACACCATCAAAGTTTGGTGTGAGTAATTAAAAAAAAATCAATACCTACCGTATGAGTAGTGAGCGGACAGAGATAAACTGTTTTTTAATAATAAATTAATATTTGACAACGTCACATACATTGCTCCGATTCCAAAGTAAGTAGCTAAAGCACTTGTGTTATGAAATCGGAGACAACGGTGGTAGCACAAACACCCAGACCTTAGCCAATATAGAAAAGTTCGTTTTCTAAATTGACCCAACCGGGGATCGAACCCGGGACCTCAGAGATGGCGACACCTTGAAAACCGGTGTACAAAGCCACTCGACCAAGGAGGTCGTCGTTTTACTAATAAGGAACTACAACCCACCCGTTTAACAACTGTGAAAGTATAACAGTGATAGAGGAGCCATAGATCGCGTGTAAAGTCGTTTACTAATAGACTAAGGCTTCCCGCCCACGCGCGATTAATCGCTGAGCGATTTTTAATCGCCGAGTATAGAACGTTCGGCGTTCGATACTTAAACGCCCACGTGCTACAAGAAGTCGCTCACAAAATCCCTTACAAAAGTATAGCCGAAAAAATTACCGTGATTATCGCAGCTACAAAAAAGTCCGTGTGCGTTTAGCCTTAAATGACAGAGTTAGAACATAGACAATTTAATTCTTCAAACTTTGGGCGAATCAAGGGCGTCTATCAATACTCTATCAATACCTGATATAAATTAATAGGTACTTATTTAGGGCCAAACAAACCAGAGTTTGCACTGTGTCAAGTAAATAACAGATAGAATATCCTCATTGTGCATTGATAAGGAGGGTGGGCCATAAGTTGTCACGTGGACCCAATGTGGATTGGTGAATGTTAATGACTGCGAATGCAGTTGGCGTACCTTTTGAAGCACAGAGATAACACTTTAGGACACTCATCCAATGACAGACCTTAGCAAAAGTTGCTTTACCTTCGCAATAGCAAACCGGATGCACTATATTACTGCATCTTTGAGCTACCCTGAAATGTCATAAAGAAAAAGATAACACACTTTATGAAGTTGCGTAATTATCAAATATTTTGTCTCTGTTCGATTTTACAGTCTTCACTGCCACCACCTAAAATACTTTGGGCGTAGCCTATTCTGTTAGTATATCAGGGCGATAGTAATTATAATAGTCGACCCGTTAATGGATGCTAATCAGAAAACGATAAAATTGAAGCATCGTTAACTATGGTTTGCGATCGGATGGGTGGGTTCCAACCACCTCTGTTGTGTAATGGTTCGCCCACACGTGTGAGACGCAGAGGTCCCGGGTTCGATTCCCAGGAGAGGGGTAAAATTTGTACTCGGTTTCGTTGGTGGTAGGGCTTATTTCAAGTGCGCCTGGCTAGCTACCACCATCTTACCTAAGTCTGACGTCATAACAACAATACTAAATAATATACTAGAAAAAATAGGACTCGCACCAGATCATGTTCTCGGACGGGAATGTCGGAAAGGTCGCGGGGTTGATTCCCGTCCGAGAACATGATCTGGTGCGAGTCCTATTTTTTCTAGTATATTATTTAGTATTATATAAAAATAGCATTGTGAATGCTTAAATCTCAAAATTTCAAATAGTCATAACAACAATTTAAATCTGTTGTGTTCCAGCAGTTACAGGTAAGATAGCCAGTTCCTCAGTGGGGAGGATTCCAGGTGTCGTGCGTTTACACTTTCGGCCTTATCGCGACTTACGATTAAACACCAAAGTCGAGAGAATTGAAAAATTCCTTAGAAAGTTGACAAAATCAATGTTTCGTAGTCCCCTGTTTCCTCCTCCAAAACTAGACTGATTTAAATACTTGGTGTACTTCCTAAAGATAAAGAAAGGATTTGGCTGTGTTCCTATGTTTTTCATTTTTATATAATGTCGTTAAATTTGATTGCTGGATGTCTAAACAAAGGAAACATAGGAACACAGCCAATTCATTCTTTTAAATTTTAATGAAAAAAGTACTTAAATCAGTCTAGTTTTGGAGGAGGATACAGGGGACTACTAAACGTTAATTTTGTCAACTTTCTATAGGATTTTTTCAATTCTCTCGACCGTGGTGTTTCTCTTAACATCAGGCGAGGTGAAAGCGAAGCACTATCGCGTGTGGATAATTTATATTTAAAGATAGTGTACTACCTTGTGCAAAAGGTTTGGACAAAAATTAACATTAAAGCGCTCCTTCACTAAAGCGAGATAGCAAGGAGAAAACGACGCGCGCGGGAGCGAGACCAATTTGGCAAATTAGGCGAAAAAATCCCGAATTAATTCGTAGTAGTTGAAATAATAAACACATCGCTAAAATATTCGGTCATAAAATCAGTTTAACGGAGAAGTATCGAATACAGCATTTTAATTGCTTAGTTTCATAGTATTGCAAATATTTGGTTATTTTCAAAATAAAAAACTATCGAGAAAAGTATTACCAATCGTGTTTCCGTTCCGTATATATTTAGTTAAAGGACTGAAGTATGTGTAATACTAAAATATAACGAAGGAAATCTTTTCACAAGTCCGGTACTAGGCTTTCAAAAAAACACATTTCACATTTACCGGGCCTCAAATCGATCGCATAAGGACTAAATTCATTCACTTTGATCTAAAATAGAATAGTGATTTTACAGAGGTCTTTCAACAGTCACTTCTAAAGAGTCATGTGTATGGAATGCCATTCCGGAAACACTATTTCGGTTTTGACTATTAAAGTAACATTTAGTATAGTATTGACGCCTGTCCTGTTTTGAATATCAGTTCTTGTATTTCATATCAATTTTTTATCGTTAACCCTGAATATTTACGAAAAAACAGTGGCTTTATTCAGATAAAGCCACTGTTTTTTCGTAAATATGGTTATGACGCTAGGAACATCGTAAAGAGAAAAATTTCGCTGTTCTGTACTAGAAATAACTGATTTAATTTTTTTACGTCAAAATTCCAAAAACGTCGTATCTACACAAAGTCGAACCAAAATAGAAAAAACTTTTTGGGGCGGGAAACAAAATTCCACGCGCGCGTAGAGTCGCGAAGAAAAGCTAGTGGTCTATTTATATTTAAAAATATATAAATATATCACTATGTATAAGTAACAAGATGGCTACATATTAGGCTTTTCATTAATAAACTTTTCTTGGGTATTGATAATTGTAGTTTTCTATTTCGAAATGTTTATTTTTAACTTTAACATTAAGCTATTTTACACCATCCTGTCTGGTCCATGGTTCAGACGAGGGGGTTGGTTTAAAAATACCCGGCCAAGTCTAAAACGGCCAGTTATTTAGTCTGTCGCGTGCCTTTGTGCACGATATGCGTCCATTGTTCGAAGTTTCAAATTATCTTGTTCGATTAATTGTTTTGTTCGGATTGTGTTCTTGCGAATAATTGCGTAACGCCACCGATTTATCATTTACACTGTGGTAATTTGATTTATTGTTATAAAGACCTGTGCATTTAATTGGTAAGTGAAGTTTTATTTTTGGCTAAAAAATATAAATAAATATAAATATTTGACAACATCACATACCTTGCTCCGATTCCAAAGTAAGTAGCTAAAGCACTTGTGTTATGGAAATCAGAGACAACGGTGGTATCACAAACACCCAGACCTGAGTCAATATAGAAAAGTTCATTTTACTTAATAAATACCCAACCGGGGATCGAACCCGGGACATCAGAGATGGCGACAACTTGAAAACTGGTGTACAAAGCCACTCGACCACGAAAGTCGTCAAAATATAAGTAAATACCTACCTATACTCAAATACTTTTTTATAATACTATTACATGAAAAATTATCATAAAACTGTTTAGTAAAAACTTTCAAAAACATACGCCTAGATTTCAAAATTGAGTTGTAAGCAAAAGTTTTGGATCCTACGAAAACAGGCAGCAAAATTTTAGTTTATCTAAGTATGAATAATATCTAATTGAAGAAAGAAGAAGTAGTAGTAGTTATATTCGTCCTTTTCAGAACAGGCGAAGGTCTAAGCCATACTGCCAGTTCTTGAGTTGATATTGTTTAATTTTTCATTAAAATGCGGGTGCATCGTATTCCAATGCTGCTTGGAGCATTTGGCACCAAGTATATCAAGACAGTTTACTCGGTTAGTTCTGCCGAGGAAGCCACCACTTCAATAAAAGTATCAGCTTCACATAACCAAGATCGCGCCTATTTCAATTATCCCACATATTGTTCAGTTGCGTAGACACTTGTACCATATAACTGCACCAACTTTAAGACACAATATCCACTATGAATCAATTTGAAAATAATTAAAATAGACACCAAACCGAACTCGACAAAATGGCGCCAAAAAACCTTGAAGAAAGAAAACATTACAGTGTTGGCATAGACAAATCACTTATCTCCAACTTAGCATACAAATTATCCCTTGATTTTACCAGAAACTAATTAAAACACGGTTTCCATAGAACTTCAATAAGATTTAACTTTAGTAGTTATTGTTATCTTATCGCAATAGTCTATTTAAGCTATCAGTAATTAATTTAACTTGGTTGATAACATTTAACGACTACCTTTCGGCTTTTTAAGATACCGAAATGTTAAGTAGGTAGGTACCTAAATAAAATAAAAAAAATCGAATTTTAACCGACTTCAAAAAAAGGAGAAGGTTTACAATTCGATTGTAAAATGTTTGTATCGTTCGCGCGTAACTTCGACATAAACCGATTTTGATGATTCATTTTTTGTTTGATTGGGTTTTTTGCGACATGGTCCTTTTTTTATGATTTAATTACAAATTTAAGTAATAGTTTTTAGATTTTTCCCTGTACTTGCAGTATACGACTTGCCAAATTTCATATTTCTATGTAAACGGAAAGTACCCTATGAATTTTGATTCCCTTTAGTGTCGAAATGTGCGTTTTTTGCGGCATTAACGGCCGTATCTTTTTTTTACGTTAACTTAGAAGTTTGATTTTTTTACAGCTTCAAGGAACTGTAGATCTGAGTTTACGGTTTCAATTACAATTCGATAACTCCACGCGTTCCCGAGATAAAGAGTCTTGACAGACAGACGGACAACAAAGTGATCCTATAAGGATTCCGTTTTTTCCTTTTGAGGTACGAAACCCTAAAAACGAGGTTGTAATCTAGAAAAAAATCTGACTTCATTACAGATTTTTTTAATTAAAATTGAAATGCATATTCAATGATTTGAATATTATTTCTTGCTTTTTAGAGCTATTGATTTAAAAGTTTTTGTTTTTATTTTCAGGTTTTTCCTTTTTTAAAGCTTTTTTTTAAGATAAGTGCTTATATTATTTTGATGAAAGTGTACGTACTAGTTTTTATGTAAAGGGGTCATATAATTAGTCTGCCATTTTTAGGTGTCTACTATACTAGCTTACGCCCGTGATTTCGTCCGCAAAAAATCGTAAAAATATTATTTTTTATAGAGGCATCCCTATCATAATTACTACTTATCTTTATGCCAGCTTTCAGTTCAGGTCATTGATTGAGCTGTTCGTGAATAAGTCAGGATTCATAGGATATAATAATGTTATTTTCTCACTTATGCTTTGAAATGTTATCATTAGATTTAAAAAAAGATTTGGGGTGTTCCACATTTGAGTGGTGGCTGGCTCATCACGTTCCTGCATTTGAAATTCAGTGCGAGGAATGAATTTAAATACTTACTTCGATCAAGTACCTATCCCAAATTCAAAACGGTAGAACTCATCAGCTAGCGTTATTTCTACGAAATTTTTGGCTGCATGACTGGTCACACAAACCAGTTTAAAAATTAAAAGCCATCGGTCATTTATGTATGAAGACTGACGACTGACTGTAAGAATTCAAACTCGAATATCTCAGTAAGTATATCACTTGCGAGATTTTTTTCCTTATTACTTTTTGTTTGTAATAACTTATTCTGTTGATTAATTCAGAAAATGACAGATTCTGTTTTTCAACTTCAAACTCAAATATATCAGTAAGTATATAAATCACTTACGAGATTTTTTTACTTATTAATTTTTGTTTGTAATTTATTCTATCGATTGACACCACTTTTATCACAGGCCTCCAAAACCGACTTTTTTCAAAATGGCGGACAGGTAGGTATGCCAAAAGCACATGATGCTCTTTCTGATAGAAAAAAAATATTTCCTCGCATTTCTTGAGACAAGCAATATACAAGCCTTTTACTGTAAGCTATTTACATTTGCAAACTTCCGTTCTCGGCTGTAATGAACTATTTTACACTTCAAAAAGAACGAAGTAATACCTACGGTTAAGTAATGTTACGTTGAATTGCATTATACATTTTACACTTACGTATAATATTATGTGTTTTATGGAGTGGCTTCTGACGAAATTAACATGATCGCAACCTTCACTAACAAAGAGGGATCCCAGGTAGTAATTTTTAAAATTACCTATAAAAATCTCAACATTATAGCTTCATTATTATAACACTTAGGTATCAATTTTAACTACAAACTTTTACGAACGATCAGGATTTAATTTAAAACTATTCACTCGCAGTTAAAATTAACATAAAAATTTAACGTTACATTTAATTTAACTAGTAAGAGGCATAACACATTAAAAGTGATTTGAAAGTGATCCATAACAGGGGCTTAAGGCTTCAAAATGAGTATCATAATAATCTTGATCGTTAAGGGGAAGTTTGACTTGGATTTTTTTAATTTTTGCTCTTATTTTTCTGAACTGATGTACACTTGAAAGCTATAAAATCGACTCAGCTTTATTTCAAGATTTTTCAGCACAGAATCAATTTATGTAAAGATTTTTCGATAAAGCTAATAAGTTTCTTGAGTCCGTTCTTCTTGTCGGCTAAAAAAGTCTCAAACAAAAAAATATAGACAATTCAAAAGCACATAATTTCTATGTTTAATTCAATAAATTATTTTTGATTTAATTTGAAATGTATCAATTTATTTGAATTATCTTAACTGATTCTATGTCGAAGAAACCTAGTAGAGTCTTCGATTGTTTTGCTTTCCTATGTATTTATTTTAAATAACAATCGAATTTTAAATAGACTCAAAAATAATAAAAGAAAATCAAATAAGGTTAATGAATGGGATGACAGTTTTTATCATAGCTCAGCGTCCCTAGCATGACTACCGAATCATGATATATATCGCGTGATAAAGCGTATACACTCAACTGTCAAAATCCATTGTCGTTTGACAGTTAAACGTGATAAATCGCTATATCATTATCGTGTTTGTGTGGTCAAGTTAGGGGGGCTGGTCATCCATTTGATGACATTCGTACGAAGGGATAATACGTAATATTGGCAATCGTTGACCTCTAGAATAAATAGTAATCATAAAGGACCCTAATTCTATTTTTTTTAATACACTTATGGCCGAATACTCAAACGATACTCAACTTTGAGGGGCGCTGAAACATCATGCTGTCTTTGTCGTATCTTTGACATTTAATGCGCCAGGACGATGTTTGAGAGCCTCTCAAAGTTGAGTGACGTTTGAGTATTCGGCCATCATACAGTCATAAATTTTAATCATACTACCTACATGAAATAAAATAAACACGTGAAAACTATGAACTTCGCCTTAACGATCTTTAAAATGACCAAGTTATTTATTTGATAAAAGCTAATAATATGAGATTACTTTTAATGAGAAATGTCTATTAGAATTATTATTTTACTACTAAGATTAAATTGACCTTTACAGTGCAAGAATTAAGGTTCAAAACTAGCTGAAAGAGGTGACATAATAATTATTTAGCGAGTACGCGAGGTCGTAAGTAAATGGCAAGTTAATAAGTGGAGTTGAATATTGGATGGCGATTGGAAAAGCTAAGCGACCTTTGCAATGGTTAGTCTCAGGATGGGTGACCGTATTTGTGCTGACCTACTATGTTTTGACTATGTTAACGTTTCTCGTTATTTTTTATTTTTATTTTTCATTTTATAATATTGTACTATATCTAGTTATAAAAAAACTAAGATAAAACTACTTAAGTTTAATCTCAGTTTTAAATACAAATTCTTTCCGAAGATTAAGATTTTCGGATAAAAAACTTTCTTTATTATAAAGAAAACTCTTCTTTCAACCAAGCATCTACTTTCCTTGCTGAAATAAAAAGGTAATTGACGACCTCCGTGGTCGAGTGGTTTGTTCGCCGGTTTTCAAGGTGTCGCCATCTCTGAGGTCCCGGGTTCGATCCCCGGCTGGGTCAATTTAGAAAACTAACTTTTCTATATTGGCTCTGGTCTGGGTGTTTATAGTTCCACCGTTGTCTCCGATTTCCATAACACAAGTGCTTTAGCTACTTACTTTAAGATCAGAGCAAAGTTTGTGATGTTGTCAAACTATTATTTATTTATTTTATTTAATGCTTTATACTAAGGTACTAGTCATTAAATAAAATTTAAAACAATATTATTATAAGTATAGTTTTGGAACATTAACTTAAAAAAAACGGCTCGATGGCGCAGTGGTTTAGCGCCTGGCTCGGCGATTGCATAGGTTAAACAACTTTTGCAATGGTCAGTCATGGGATGGGTGACCAAAAATGTTTTATCTCGACCTCCTCCGTGCTTCGGATGGCACGTTAAGCCGTTGGTTTCAGCTGCATTTGCAGTCGTTAACGCCCACTTATCCGCATTGGGCCCGCGTGGTGGGTTACGGCCCATCCTCCTTATCCACCCATAAGGGAGGGAGCCCAGAAGTGGGAACAATAAAAATGGCTGATGTTCATGATCTTAAAAAAAGGCGTTCAATATGGTTTTACTACTCGGTAGAAATTTCACCCAAACAACTTTTAATAAAGTAAAACTTCGATTTTTAAACAATCAACTTGTCTTCACAGAAAAAAATAACTAAAGACAATCATTATTTTAATTAAAATTGTTTGTAGGATAATAAAACAGTATACCTACCTATGTTTCCTTAGAGGTCATTATGATTCTAGAATTCATAGTTCCTTTAAGAAAAGGTTGATTAATTTGACTTCGGGCGGTATGAAATTTCTTGAATTTTAGTTAGACAATAGATTTTTGGGTATTACCATAGTATAATTCAGTTATAAGCAATTAATTATTACTTTATGGCCTGCAATAAACTTTTGAATAGAATTGAATTATGTAATTTTCATTTTGCTGTCATTTTAATATGTTGGTAGTTATCGAAATTAGAAAGTGTAAAAAAAATATTCTTTTGAAGCAATTTTCAGTAAAAGCAATGATAAAATAACAATTTATTTTGTTGAATGATTTAACGAAAATTTGCAATGTCCTCAGGTTTTTTTTTTTCAGTCATTGACAACCATTATTGTCAAATAAACATTCAAATATCTTTTCATAACTAAAATTTTTGTATTAAATTAAATACCAACCTATTTGTACGACATACTTCTTCTTATTTTGACCAATCCCGCCAATCCCTTCTTCTTATTTTGACCAATCCCGCCAATCCCTTCTTTTTATTTTGACCAATCCCACCAATCCTTAAATTTTTTACATCACTTGTTTTCTCCTTTAAAGCACTTACTGCCGTATTTAGAGACGTCAGTCAATTAAGTTAAATGCTTCATTAAAATTGGTGCTATCTCTTTCTTTTCCATAGTGATAGTAAAGACGACACGATACTTAATGAAGCATTTAACATAATTGACGTCTCTGAGTACGGCAGTGAGACAAACAGCACCTTGTTTTTTATAAAACAAGGTTAATATTAACTAAAATTAATGGTTTAATTATTTATGGAAAATAATATAACACCTTAAAATAATACCATTATCTTTTGTTTCAGATAGCACATCGTAAATCAACGGGCTGATTCATCCCGCCATCTTAAAATAGACATGGCGCCAAAAATCAACATGGCCGCTACAAAAATAAATCGAACGGGCAAAGGAAGCTAGACATTCATCCAAAAATGTGAACGAAATACCTTATGTAATTAATTGATTAATAGTGATTTTAAACTACTACCATGAGTGAAAATAGACAAAGAGTGACAAGCAGGGGTGTAAAACCGTTGTTTTTATTATTACGGACTCGATGTGTGGTGTTTTTTTTAATGTTCGGAATTTTTGGTGTGTGTAGTGGATATCAGGAGCAAAAGTTTGCTATGGAGCCGCAGGATCAGGTAATTTTATCAAACTTCGTATTTTCTTATATAATATTAAATAATATACTAGAAAAAATAGGACTCGCACCAGATCATGTTCTCGGACGGGAATCGAACCCACGACCTTTGGATATCCGGTCCAATGCTCTGACCGCTGAGCTACCGAGTCACTGTATTGTTGTACTATATGTTTGTATTTTCTTCTATTGTATTTCGAAAATCAATATCGTAAACTAGAATAAGTATGTTGCGTGTGTTCTATTATTCGCCCATTTTTATTAGGCTGAACTACTGGGAATTCTTTATTCCGTGAATGGTCATGAATCTAAAACTGATGTAATACGCATTAATCCTTATTAGGCAATCTTTATGGACATATTTGTACTTCTATTTCTATATGGAAAATCTACTCAGAAATGAAACCACCCGAGGCTACTAATGAAAAGTTAATTTCTGTTTGGAAAAATAATAAATTATAACAATGTAAAAAAACTGTCAAGTGCGAGTCGGACTCGCACACCGAGAGTTCCATACCATCATTCTGAAAAAGTTTACTATTTAGAGACATCGTTTAATTTTTCCTGTAATCTTTACATAAACTTCTATCACTTAAAATTTTCTCAGATTTTTCTCTGTAAAAAACTTCGGAGATAAGGAGGAACGGTAGTTTTTTTACATTTTTCAGCAAAAGCCGAAAACTATGCTGCCTAAAAAAATAAATGTTTGAGAATGTGCAAGCAACGCTCTTTCATATGATACCTCATATGCCCTAGTACGACTACACTACGAATTTTTAAGACCCCTTTCAGTCCCTGTTGCAAAACAATATGAATATTTTTATTTCTCTCTTATTTGCAAAATAGTTGGGCTAACATCAATTCTAAAACTATTCCAAATTTCAAGTTGATAGCATTAGTAGTTCTCGAGAGATCCAGCTGTGACAGACAGACAGACAGACAGAGTCGCACCATAAGGGTTCCTTTTTACCATTTTGGTACGGAACCCTAAAAACGCCAAATATTTTTTACATATTCCTAGTAGTCTTAAGGCTGATATGTTAAAAATAACCTCACATTGTTGGTAGCTAAGAAGGCAAATTAAGGCCCCTGCTTACCTCAAAGTGGCGCCCTCATATTAATTAAAGTAATTGCTCGCTAAGTACATAATGTATCGAAAATTCACATGTACAGATTGAAGCTAAGGTTCCATATTATTTTTACAAACAATAACCTCAGTAAATTTACGTTCGTTGTAGTAGTAGTAAGCAAAAGAGCAAAATAAATATAATATAAATGTAAATATTTGACAACATCAGCTAAAATTTTTGTGTTTGATTTTTCATTTGTGTTATGAAAATCAGAGACAACGGTGGTATCACAAACATCCACCTGAGCCAATATAGAAAAGTTCGTTTCCCAAATTGACTCAACCGGGAATCGAACCCGGGAGCTCAGAGATAGCGCCACCTTGAAACAAAGCCACTCGACCACGGAGAAAAATGTGGCCACTTCAAGCAATTTTGCCCACTACTACTACATCGTATTATATTTAACTGTGGTTATTGTTTGTAAATAAACTATAGAACATTAGCTTCAATCTGTAGATGTGAATTTTCGATAAATTATGTATTATGAGCGATAAATTCAACTAAGATGAGTATGCCATTTGAGGGATATAGTCGCCTTTATATTGCTACAAGTAATGATGTGTTTCGAAATAATGACATCTTGTAATACTGAACGTGAAATAAAAGTCAAATTAGAATAACATTGAACGAAAAATAAAAGTTAAGACATTAAAATCAAATTAGACTTTCTTTTGTTAAGTGTTAATGGGACATTATTATTACTCATTTCGCGTTTCTCCGTATCAACTAATAAAGCTGTCTGCGAAAAGGGAGGTATCGTCGAATCACACAGGGGTGAACGACCCCGTCAGTACTTTGTGTTAGGGTGACTAGTCAATGTAGAGCTACGCTGGGCTGTGCTATGTTTAATTTTTAAAGAGATAAATAACCGTAACTACCTAAAACTATCGGATATCCGAAATATTTTTTTATTTTTTTTATTCGAATCTTATTTTTGTTTCATTTGTTTTTGTCGAAGCGTAGAAGTTATTAGCAATAAGGCCGCCAAATAAATAAAGTCTTCTGTTCTTTATGTATTTTAAAGGGGAGGAATCTAACTGCATCACGACGACAGGTTTTCGTAAAATTCTTAAATCCAAAATTGTTCCTTCTCATCCATCTCTGCAACTGAAATAAGTGTAACATTCCATATAACCGATTCCATATTCATAATAATCTCTGCACTATTTAGTCAACTCACTTCTTTTACATAATAATGAGGAAAAACAAATCTCTCGGTACTGTGCTTCGTAAAGTTGTGCTTGGTTTAAGTCTTGTCACTCTGTTTTTCAACTATTTAGGTCGCACAGTGCTCGCGGACGCACAGCGTCCCACGAACCAATCACACGTAATACGTTAAACAAACGAACCAATTACAGAGCTCTATTTCAACTCTGTGTGTTTGCGTAGTCAATTGTCGTTTGTGTGTTTTTTTGTGAATATACGGGTGTTAGCATAGCACAGCTTAGCACAGCATAGCGCAGCGCAACTCGATGTTGGATCACCCCTAATTTACTATTCTGTGGCAACATTAATTGCCTCATTTCTAATTTAGTAGATAGACTTTGCCAAGTAACCTCAACCTTTGAACTCATACATAAATGATGGCTTAAAAACTTTTTTCCAAATTAATGAGTAGAAACTTACTAATTCTATTAGAACCAATCTTCAATCAATGTAATATTAATTATTTCGCCCTAAGTCGCTCGATTCTTTCAAAGACGTAATAGTCTTGAAAGTTAATAATAAAAAAATAATATTTACCTATACAAACTTTCTAGACGGGACCTTAAGACAGGGCTCACTGTTCGCCGGCGTCTTAAATATTAGGTTAATATAGGCGTTTAATATAGGTGGGGACCTATGAAATCGGCGTTTTGTATGGAGAATTTTAAAGAAAATTCATTTTCCATACTAACATTTTCTTAATTTATTAACAACCATGAACGCAAATGTTTTAAAACTTTTATGCACTAATGTTCAATCACTAAGATAACGTATGCCACTTAGGTAATTCGAAAAAAAATAAGTTTTGGCTAAAACAAATAAAGTGGTCATTTCTGCTAACAAAAAGAGGTGTCATTTTAAAGGTATTATTTGTTAAGTTCAGATAACTATAATAATGATTATCTTACTATTGGTAGTTGTCTATGATTGTCATTTTTCGATATTATATCAAGCAATTGATGAATATTTTAAATCATCGAAGTGACGAGGTTCTCTATTTGTGAGAAAAAAACGCCAATTTTAGCTGCGCTATTTTTGCGATCATCATTTATTTGCTAACGATAAAAAATAAACGAAAAACAAATGAAAAAACTTTAATAATAACATTAAATTATTAATTTAGTACGACATTAATGTGATAGACAAGAAATAGAAATCAATTAGAATTTATGAAGATGTCGCAACCAACTAGATTAATCAGTCGTTCAATTAACGGCCTAGCCTTTTCATTTAATGGCGCCGTCAATTAGACATCTAATTAGACGGCAAGGCAAATGATTTGGTTCAATGATGTTTAATAACTTGCCACGCCAAGACATTGAAATATAGTTTCGTTTTCTGTCACCTGGAGTGCTATAAGCAGAGCTGCCAATATGGCGGCTCTGCTTATAGCACTCCAGGTGACCTACGGTAATATTTTTTGGTGTTTCTCTATATTTTTTGTGTTAGATAAAGCTGATTTGTGTAATTTTTCACAATTTATTGTTTTTTAGGCGATATGTGCGTATACAATGATACTGTCATAAGATTAATTAGACGTCTACGTTATATAAATGTTGTGTTAGACGGCTAAATATAATTTAAGCCGGTGATCAAACGGCGCTATTCAATTAAATGACTAGGCCGTTCATTGAGAGGCTGAAAAACAACTTGGCTGCGACATAGACACCACAAAAACGAAAGCTACAAGGCTTATAAAGTGACAGTCAAATCTGTGCGAAAAAAAAATGTTTTACATAATTGCTTTCCAACATGCGCTGAGTGTTTTATGAAACTATAAACTCAGTCCTAGATAGTTTCAACTATAGATTGCAAATAAAGGAACAGGGAAATGAAAGCAATGTTAAGCAATGATTGTGCTACCACTAATGTTTTAGGTTTATGGCAAAAAGCACTTTAACTCTTTGCTATAAAAGCATTAATTGAAACGTGACTTGGAGCGGAAATTTCATTGTGCAATACATGTTTTGATTGGAGTAGATTAAGCTGAACGTGTACTAAACCAATCATGAGTATGAAGCGATTCTTGCTGTGGTCGCGAACAGGATGGGTGTCCGAAATATTTATATTTTTCTTTTCTCCTTGAAGTTGCTTGGCTTTTAACCTTTTGTCAATTATGAATAGCGAGTGTAATCTCATATGAAACAGTAACCGTAATAACCCACCAATCCGCATAGGGCCCGCATGATGGGTTATTGCTAACCATCCTCTACTCATGATGCCGAACCTTTCAATACCGTAGAGTAATCACTAATAGACTATCCTATTTGATTTTGAAGAGTTTCCTTGTGTATCTTCGAAGTCCAAGGTCCAATGTCAATGAAATTAAAATGAGAACACCCTTAAAGTATCCTCTTTCTAACAAAATAAGAATCATCTAGATCGGTTTATAAACAAAGAAGTTATGTCTGAAGATCCGTAAAAAACTCGTGCAAAGATTACCTAAAAAATTACAGTATTTTCAGGATTACTCAAAATCTACTGAACCAATTTAAAATTTTCAAAAAAATAGGACCAATTTGGGAACAAACCTGATAAAGTAACTTTGAATCATGTCAATCGGTTCAGCCGTTTTTGAGCAATCGGTGAGCATACATAAAAAAACAAATAAACAGACAAACAAAGAACCTCCTCCTTTTTTTGAAGTCGGTTAATAAAATAAAAAAGACGAATCACACATGTCGTGAAGGTTAGATCTTAATGATTTTCTTTCTGTACAGACTGCAGTGGTAGGATCGAGGGTAACGTTACCTTGCCGTGTGGAGAAAAAAACTGGCCAATTGCAATGGACGAAAGATGACTTCGGACTTGGATTACATCGAGAACTGAGTGGCTACGACCGGTACAAGATGATCGGAAGTGATGAAGAAGGTAAGTATTTTAATACTTTAGACATCAAAGTTCCTCCTATTGATCTATTCCTTTCCGATACTAAATGGTATTTGTTTATTACCGTTCTAAAATTTATATTCCCAACGAATACCAAAATTTTTAACATAATTTTTAGTAAATTTGGTATTCGTTGGGAATAGAAGTTTTATAACGGCAATAAACAAATACCATTGGTTTTAGTTTTTGGTATTCGAAAGGAAAAGATCCTCCTATTATTGATATTATTTGTTTGTTTACCCACTACGGGATAAGGCTTGGCCTTCACTTCACCTGGCGTTAAGTGACGATAAGGCCGAAAGTGTAAGCGCACTACACCCGGAATCCTCACCACTGAGGAACTGTCTATCTTACTTCTAACTACTGGAACACAACAATTTTTAAATTGGCGTCAGACTTAGGTTAGATGGTGGAAGATAACCAGGCGGACTTGAAATAAGCCCTACAAATGTACCCCCTCCTGGGAATCGAACCCTGCGTCTTCCACGGGTGGGCGAACCACTAGACCACAGAGGCGGTTGGAAATGGCAATTTGCTATTGTGATCTTAAAGTGATAGTTTATTCGCTGTTAAAAGGTTTCAACCGTATACTCTATTGGTCGAATAGATCATTATTGATTTCATCAACAACTAACAAGATCAACTTAGCACACTTTGATATTTTCGATATTAATTTTTGTATGAAACAGCTGATTTTTTTTCGCGATTTTGGAGTTGGTCCCATAGTAAAAGTTGATCAGTTTGTTGGTCCCTTAATATATACCATATTCGGCATTAGAGGTATTTTTGTAACACGTTGTATAGATAAACTGAAATAACATAGGTACCATAATAATATGCGTACGACCTTTACATGTCAAAACTTGTGTGGGTGTTTCACTTAACTGCTATATTAAGTTGCAAAAAGGTCACTTAGATTATACATCATTCACATCTTGACATTTTAAGAACTTATATTATATTTATCACATACATTGTTCCGATTCCAAAGTAAGTAGCTAAAGCACTTGTGTTATGGAAATCAGAGCCAACGGTGGTATCACAAACACCCAGACCTGAGCCAATATAGAAAAGTTCGTTTTCTAAATTGACCCAACCGGGGATCGAACCCAGGACCTCAGAGATGGCGACACCTTGAAAACCGGTGTACAAAGCCACTCGACCACGGAGGTCGTCAAATGAAAATCGGTCGTCATATAAAATCTCGGTTTCAATTTGCGTGTTCCAAATAGTGAAGTATTCCTCTTTTTTGCACGATGAGGATAGAAAAGGATGAGATGAGGATAGGAGAAAATAGTTTTTTTCTTTTTGTTAATTATCATAAATGCTAAATGTTATAATTTTGGCTACCAGAGGAGAGTGAAACACGAATTGGCTGACTCACCATCCCAGCACTTATAAAAACAATCTTAATTTTGAAAATGTGATTTATATGTTTCTTGCAGTTTCCACAAAGTTAATTTTAAACCCATATAGTACAATCTATGACTGTTAGTTATTTTTTTTCATTTTTCATCAAAAGTCGAAAACTTATGGCCTTAAAAAAATGGTTGAGAATGTACAAGCAGCGCTTTTTCATATGATACCCCATATGCTCTAGTTACCTCACTTCGAATTTATAAGACCCCCTGTTGCAAAACAAAATATAAATATTTTTATTTCTCTCCTATTTGCAAAATAGTTGGACAAACGTCATCTAAAACTATTCCAAATTTCAAGTTAGTAGCATTAGTAGTTCTCAAGATATCCAGCTGTGACAGACAGGCAGATTGAGTCACACCATAAGGGTTCCTTTTTCCCATTTTTGTTCGGAACCCTAGAAATTCACTAGGTGCTAAATATTTTACATTGAGACAACAATAGTTCTCTGTCCCTGAAAACCTCTCAAGTCTTTAGACAACAAATGGCAGTTCAAATTTGTTTCGACAGTTAAGTTGGGAACTGAACAAAAGAAAGTGTCAAAGTGTCCTTGAGACGTAACATCGTTGTAATAAACTAGTATTACTTTTAAAGCAAAAGGAAATTGTCTAGAATCACTGTATAAGATATTGACAATGATGTTTATGTCGCAGGATTATTGTAGAAATCGTAATTTCGAAATCTGACTAGGAAACATAATTTATAACATGTTGTATAATTAAAATCACTTACAATATAGCGGACGGGCGGATTGTACTGGGTATTCTTCGGAATTTATTAAATACAATTTTATTGTGAATAGTTGGTGGACGAATACTCAAACTACCTGTATACTGAAATTATCCGAAAATAATCACAGGTTTCGAATATATTGACTGCTGAAGTCAAAACAACTTGTTCATTTAGGTTTAACAAAACGAATTTAATCATGAATTTCGTAAGTGTTAAAGGTATTATCAACCTGCTGATTGAAACGTTGGCATTTTAACCATTTTGTATTATACAAATAATTTGTTAAAATTAAAATAGCACCGTAAAGCCGAAAATGGTAGACAGCATTATCTTTCTCAAAATAGAGTAACAGGAGGTCTTATTCATTGCTTTTTCACGGAAATTTAAATACCCTAACAATTTCTTTAAATTTGTTACGCATTTTTTCTGAGTAAAGACTTTTTATTAAAGCACCTATAAACTTAGCATCGGAATCACTTACTCTTGCTGAATCAACATTTAATTTCTCAAGCTTCAAAGTCTAATAACCTTATTAAACCAATTAAGTCTATCGTTATTTCCGGTCCAACTTTTGCTCTCGTTTATGCCTACTCAAGTTCGTTAATAACTTCATTATAAAAGGCTTTTTATTTCCATTTTTTTCCAAAGTCCGATTCCTTGATATTAAATGCAAAGTAAGTTGGATTGTAACTTTGCTTCCAGACACTTTTTCGCGATGATAAAATCAGTGACCCAGATCTATGTCTTGAGTAAACTCAATTTAATACAGAGGCTTTTAAATAAATCGAAAATTTCGTTTTGAATACTTGCATTCGATGGTTAAACGACTGTTTACTCGTTTGGCTCGTCAAATATTGTTTTATTAAAATACCAACATTCTACTAAAATGTGTTTCGATTTTAGTGTTGACTTTTGTTTTCGAATTCTCAATTAAGCCTATTGTAATGGAAATAGTTTCAGTGTTAAATTTTGTGACGAATTTTTAAGTTTTAATCTAAACATTTTACAAACAGTTTGGTGTGTCAATATAATTATTTGGCAAAGGATATAATTACTCTCAACTTGATCAATTTTCTCCTAAACTTACATCTTACGTTAAAACCCTGAAGGATATTCTCTATTCCACACCAAATAGGGCTAACTCAGTAAAAGCACTGAGTCTGAGTACACTTATAATATTGTCTTATGTTAATCTCATCAATCTAATCTAATACATCTCTTTTATCACTAAATTTTTATTATACATTGTCTGGATTGCAACCTAGTTAAGAACTTCAATGTAATTGGTGATATTAATTTGTAATCTGTTTCGTGTAATAAACAAACAAACAAAACAAAACAACATGTTGACTTTAAAATAATTTTCATAAAATTTTTACAGTGTAAAAAATATTTTCATATCTCTCTCTTAGCAAACTTTTAAAAGCTCACATACCATCTGCAGTAGAAAGACAAGAGTACATCTTTTTTATTGGCTAAGGGACAACAACAGTCAAAAACATATTTTTTAATAGTTTAAAACAAAGTTAAACTGATGCTGTCTAGGCTAGGCTGTGTTGCCTTACAATTTAAACAAAATCACAGATGATCAAATACTAAGTACTTAACATAGATAACGAAATATCTGGTGCAAAAATGTATCTGACACAAGAAAAACCTGCGGTCATTAATTCTGATTAAGTAAAGCACTTGGCAGTCGGCAAGGCTCCTGTAATTGTGGTTAACGACGCCATATTTGTTTCAGGGGATTACTCCTTGGACATCAGAGACGTGACTCTAGATGATGATGCCAAGTACCAATGCCAAGTCAGCTCTGGACCGAGAGGTTAGTACTGAAGTTTGAAACACAGCAGCTGATCTTTCTATATCTCTTAACTCAGTCTTATTTAAATGTAAGTTACATATCGTATCTAAGTTACAGACCCATATCTATCTTATATATGTTCCATTAATATACCTATTACTGTGGGTATTCGAGTTTAGGATTATAATATATTTTATTAGAGTTTAATATGTACACATTCCAACTACCCCATTATATTTATTTTTTATTCATGTTCATCCCAAAGTTGCTTGGAAGAAATAGCTTTTTAGTGATAAGGCGACCATTTGTATGTCTATAAATAATAGAAGAGTATATAAATAAAATATAATTAGTCTTGCTTTAACCTGATAAAAAATATATTAACCACAGAATTTAAATGCTGAAGTTAAATTTTTAGTTCCTCCTTACAAGATTGAATTTTTCCATTGCGTTATTTGTTTATCTCTTGAAAAAGTAACTCAACACAATTGAATTTTATCACTGATCAAAGAATGGCGAATCTTTTGAGAAAATCAACCACATACATCGCGAAAACTTTCTTATGTTTTCTAGCGATAAGATAAAAATCATGTTTTTCTGTGTACGAGTAGCATACTTTTGCACCGTAACATTAACTTTTATGTAACTTTTTGATCTAATTTAACTATGCTAAGTTGAAAATTATTAAGAAATTTAATTCTTTTTGCTGTATAACGCCTTAGTAAATGACTTGTCTCTTTATAGGTTAATGGTTGAGCTTTCCAACATGTAGTTGTTAGTTTAACCTACTTGTTTGGAAAAGCAAGTTGACATTAATGTTTGAAG
Organism: Catoptria pinella; assembly: GCA_963556745.1. Taxonomy (NCBI): domain Eukaryota; kingdom Metazoa; phylum Arthropoda; class Insecta; order Lepidoptera; family Crambidae; genus Catoptria; species Catoptria pinella. Next base: position 1,261,130 of record OY750782.1, on the reverse strand, counting down.
CATAGATAGGTACAAATTGTAAACATTGTGTTAGTAAAAGACCAGTATTACACGAAATTGTCTTTAAATATAAGTCTGTTTAGATGAATAAATCGAGATATTGTTAGTTTATGTCGCGGTTGATTTCTAAAGCCAAATTATATTCGTCTTTTTTCAAAGCTTAAATTTTAATATAAAATATTCAAATATTTTTTTTGCATCACATCTATCATCTTATGCAAATTTCATATCAACAAATTTAAAAGAAAATAAAAACTCAAGATAAATTTCTGTTGTGAAAGTCAATTTATGCATATCTAGTAAAGCAAAGAAATCGCGAATCTTTTCAAACTTAGGTACCTACATGTGGAATTTAAAACTTGTCGCATTTTCTAACTGAGCTCGACTATTGTTTTCTCATCGCGCCGATTTCAGAAAATTGGTATTTACTTTTAATAAATGGAAAAGTCTAGCTGCACTCTTTGCCAGCGGTCTTTACCTCGATATTTTTCTTTTGTACTTTTCGTACCAATCCTCAAAAGAGTTTGGTTGACAACATAATTTGTTTTTAATTTCGCCTTTACTCTTTTGTGTAGCAGTTCCTCTTTGTTTACTTTTTTCATCGCGCCGAATTCCACTTTATTCAACATTTGGTTGAGTATCTAAAACTGTGTCCATAATTTCAGCACCATTTCTCTCGCAAGATATAAAATTCATTTTTATCCGTTTTGTTTTTCCTCGTCGTGTTCTTTTCTCGTTTCTTTGAATCGGGCTTACGATTTCCTCTCTAAAAGGTTTAGGCCATACGTTTCTTATTGATATGAAAATATTCGATATCTAGAGAGGCATTGAACTCTCCGAGGACGGACCCCATTCAAGATATCAATGGAATTGTTTCCCGTTCTCGACCCATTTGACCTTTTCAATAAAATTAATTTGTAGACTATAATATTAAGGGACATTTATGAGAATTTATAATAAACCGTCTTAGAATTGCGAGGGCTTCGATCCTTACGGTCTTACGAATGTCTCTATTCAGATGCAAACGAAAAGGGCCATGAAATTAATTTACATAGTCCTTTGTTAGAGTAACGTCTACATACCCTTTTGATAAATTCTCATCGTCTTAAACTGCTGGTGGAATATTCTTATCTTGACTTAGCCCGACTCTTATGGGCCATTCAGCTTTTGTTTTAAGATTTAGGTTTAACTTTGTATTTCTTAAGTAATCGGCATTACCCTCCGTAGATTTTCTTTGATCGTTATACTTAAGCCATTAAGTAAATTTGATCTCATTTCAGCATCGAATTTAACTTAACAGCCCAATTGCGTTCCACTCTTGGGATTGAAAGATTAAAAAGTTGATTTCTCTTGTTGCTTTCAACTCGTTTGTATGGGGCGTCTTTTTGGTCCCTTGTTCTTGAATCATAACCTCGTCCCGGTTAAATACATAGAGAGATCCTTTGCAAACCTGTTCTATTTGCATGGGGCCCACACATAATTATGTAAATCATTTTTGGGAGTAAGAGCAAAAGGGTGTGCGAGGATTGAACAGGTGTTAAATAATTAAGCTTAATTTTACATGTGAGGAACATCATTCAATTATTTAATATGCATTTTTGATTGATGCATGAATGTATTAATGTGGTTCTGAGTTTTTTATTTTTTTAACCTTAGAATAATAACACCTAAAAGCCGAGACCTCGTATGTAAAGTAAAGCAGGTAAAACCGAGCCATATAATACCCAATTGTAACTAAATTCCAACAAAAACTATACTCATCTCCTAAAAGTAGGTCAATTGAAACTATTTTACTATGACGACCTCCGTGGTCGAGTGGCTTTGTACACCGGTTTTCAAGGTGTCGCCGTCTCTGAGGTCCCGGGTTCGATCCCCGGTTGGGTCAATTTAGAAAACGAACTTTTCTATATTGGCTCAGGTCTGGGTGTTTGTGATACCACCGTTGGCTCTGATTTCCATAACACAAGTGCTTTAGCTACTTACTTTGGAATCGGAACAATGTATGTGATGTTGTCAATTATTTATTTATTTATTTTGTACTTATAGGTGTATGATTAAATAACGTATGAAGCATAAAAATCGAAAACTGAGCCCTTGGTTCACTTTTAACATTGCGTTTAGTATGGAACTAACGTTTTAGGGTGTTATTATTCTAAGTTTTGAACAAAATCCTTTTAATGTCAGTTAAAACGCTTTTAACTACGAGTGTAAATATAAATAAATAAATAAATATTTGACAACATCACATACATTGCTCCGATTCCAAAGTAAGTAGCTAAAGCACTTGTGTTATGGAAAATCAGAGACAACGGTGGTATCACAAACACCCAGACCTGAGCCAATATCGAAAAGTTAGTTTTCAAAATTGACCCAACCGGGGATCGAACCCGGGACCTCAGAGATGGCGACACTTTGAAAACCGGTGTACAAAGCCACTCGACCACGGAGGTCGTCAAAGTATGTTTTAAAACAATTTTCTTCAAACTTAGAACGATAGAAAAGTTAAACAAAAATTGGATAAACTGAAACTTCTGCCTGTACGTTGAAAAACTAAAATAATCGTAATATTGTAAAGAGAACCGAACTGAGCTCGCACTTTTCAAGTTAAACGCAAATGGAATTTCATTTTTATCTAAGAGTTCATTCTTGCCAAGTAGCACTGCAATGGCAAGAAAAAACTAACAATTTACATGGAACAGCGGGAAAGGGGAAACTTTGTTTTTTATCAAACTAAAAGCACAATGGACAACCGGGCTTGCGGCAAAATTGTACAACTTAGGACTATTTAACTTCAAACTTAGTTTGAAACTGAAAGTTTTGTCTATAGGAAAACTATCTAGATTCTCGAAATCTTCATTGTCTTTATTTTCTTTTAAAAATTAATTTGAATCCTTGAAACGGATGGGATAAGCAGTATAAAGAAATACAGCCATTAAATAGTTTTATTACACATTTAGATAAGGACTTTCGGTTCAACCTACTTGGAAAAAAATACTTGCGCGTGCACAGAGTCTATTGTCCAAACGAACTAAGATGAGAGTTTCTCGAAAGACAGCAATGTATGCTTTAACTAAGAACACTCGGGATATAATTATTTTTCACACAAAAAAAAACTAAACCAAAATCGGTTCATCCGTTTGGGAGCTACGATACCACAGACAGATACACAGACACGTTAAATTTATAACACCCCTCTTTTTACGTCGGGGGTTAAAAAAGATTATTTTGTTACATTGGTATTTTACATGAGTCAATAAAACAGGCATTGGTTGTTTACGTTAAAAAGTCGTAGAATAATAATTGGAAATCCTTATTAATTTCTATTCAATTCTATTATGCTCACTTACTGGGGTATAATTTCATGTGATTTCTAACAATAGTTTTCATCTTGATGTTGTTATTTCTATCTAAATTGATGAATATTTTGTGGCCTTATTACTATCAAATCTATGTCCTGATTATTATTCAAAAGAGGTACCTAGGTTGCTGGACGAGTCATCAATATTTGGATATAGTTCTTGCTAAACCAGTGATCTCCTAACACCAATTCTTAGTCCTCGTAAAGTAGCAATTCTACTGCCATATTGGCTGTCATTATTAATTTAGAAACATATCGATGTTTGTATCGGAGAGCTCAGCATAGACAACGTCAAGTTTGATTTGATAATTGAACCTGCACGTAGCTCTGATTGCGGCTCAAACGTCACTCTTGTGTTCTGACGTCAGTTTGCAATCAACCCTAGGATTGAGCAGGTGCACAAAGGATATGAATATGCACAGCATTGTTTTCGATACAATCGAGGTGTCATGGATTTGCCTATTAAGTCGGGGATATTCATTATATTCTAAAATGATAATAGTATTCAACTAAAATCTGACTTATGCTACAGAATTAATAATAGCACTGACTTATGCATTAGATATTGAAATTTTGATGCAGATGTGTTTTGTCAAAAGAAGCGTTTTCCTTAAAATGTATTATTTGTACTTCTGAGTTTTATAACTTATTCAGTTTTGCTTAAAATGTATATTAATGTCAAATATTGGTATTAAATTACCAACTATTTTGTAAAAGTGTCACTAACTTGTAAAATAAGCTAAATCCTCTAAGATATTATTTATGATTTCATAAGATAAGCTTAATTTAATAAAAGCTAACACGATTTCAGACAAAGATCATATTTCAAAACTTTTCGTTTATCCTGACGAACAGCCAGAAAAAAGGCCAATTTAATTAACTTTTGCTAACAGTAACACTATACTGAAATTAAACCTTTTGAACAGGTGAGCCACCAATTAGGTCACGATACGCTCAACTCACGGTCCTCGTGCCTCCAGAGCCGCCGAAAATCCTCGAAGGCAATTTCTACTCTACCACAGAAGACAGAACGATCAAATTGGAATGCGTCTCCGTTGGCGGGAAACCACCGGCCGAGGTAAGGAATTTTCGGATTGTCCGCTATCAACGTTTTGGTTTGTACTTTTTTCTTTTTTTCTTTTATAGCTTTTAGTTCAACCTCTTTGGAATTACTTTTTAGAATTGGAGCGGATGTCTTTTTAAAAATTATAATTGGAACAGAATAATGTTTTTTTTTTCTTATTCAATACTTCTTTTTAATAAAATTTTAATAAATGCTTTATATGAAACTATACTTTATGTAACTCATTTGTTTGATTAGGTATGTATATTAAATTATATTGAGTCTTTTCTTCATTAGGCAGATTTTATGGAAATGCCATTAACAAAAACTGTTTTAGCTTCCGTTAAAACAATAGATAAGACAGCTTAATTACCTTCAGTCAATTCTAAGACAAATCCCTATAGATATAATTGTCAAGTTTTGCCCAACAATGCTAAAAATGACAATGATGATATTAAGACAACTTGGCTCAAGGATTAACTAGAAAGGTTTCGTCGCATTTCCTTCGAGAAAGTTCTCACTTTGTTTTCAGAGTATTACGAACAATGCTACTAAATCCTTTGAGATTTACGCAACTGTTCACATCAGCGTCCGATTTATGTTGTTTACTGAATAGTGTATGGGTACGATTTTGGTGGGCAGATTAAAGGAGAGCTGTGTTAGTAAATTAGTTTAGTATGTTCACACTAGATGGCACTGGCCAAATGAAACTTTAAAGTAAAACATACATTTATTATTAATCGGTTTTTAGGGTTCCGTACCAGTCGAAGTGGGGCTACTAGGGCACGTGGGGTATCATATGAAAAAGCGCTGTTTGCACATTCTCAAACATTCTCTTTTTTAAGCCGCATAGATTTCGACTATTGATGAAAAATGTAAAAAAATCCGTCCCCCCTTATCTCCGAAGTTTGCATAGAGAGAAATCTGAAATTATTCTATGTTATAGAAGTTTATGTAAAGATTACAGGAAAAATAAAACGATTTCTCTAAATAGGTAGCGCTTTTTTCAGAAATCATCAACAAAACTTTTATTAGTTCCACTATCGGTCAAGAGATGGCGCTAATCTAAAACTACGATATTCTACACTGCAGTGTATTTAAATATGAACGTTACGGAACCCTCGGTGCGCAAATCCGACTCGCTCTTGACCGGTTTTTTAGAGTACAATCTTAAGTATTTATCAGCCTAGTATACTGAGAATATAAATAGAAATGAGCAAAGTGCTTTTTTTTCGATTAACTACGGCGACTAACTTCTATGAGGTAGTAAATTTTATTTGTTATTGTCTCGTATAATATGATACGATCACAGTTTCGATTCTTAAACCTTGACAATGTAATGAAATCCAATAAATTCTAAAACAGTCACCTATTCCCGACTATTAACATCTTATTTATCGAAATAGATCCAAGTAATAAGGTTGTCCCATTTTTTTTTTCACAGATTACGTGGGTTGACAGTAACGCCGGTGTTTTGACACAAGGTGTGACATACTCTGTGGAACCGTTGCCCGACGGACAACGTTTTACGGCGAGGTAAGGAATAATTAGATAATGATGTAAAAATGTTAATAAGGGTTGCTACGCACATAAGCGGGCCGGCATTAATCGGCAAGGCCGGGCGGCAAAATCGAATATATGAAGATGAATTTTCGGGAATCACTGCCGCTCGGCTGCTCGGCACTCGGCTTGGTAGTTTGTACCAATCCAAAGTCAGCCCTTGAAATTGCCTGTAAATAATGTTGTACAAATCCAAATTGCTAGTAAGTAATCATCAGGCGTTCTTGTAGTATGGAGAATATAGTCACTTCGTACTAACTCACCATTTGATTTTATGGATTTTTCTTTGTTTTAAATTCTTTTTTAGATTTATTAGAGTAAATCTGTACTACTATGATATGTCAAATATCTATATTTTATGAGGTCTACGGTATAGGTAACCACAATAGTTACCTCGCTAAAATATGATTTAACAGCTTGTTTTCGTTTGAACAACTTATTTTATGCACTTAGAAAATAAGCTAGAGAGTAAGTCCTGTATTAGTTTCACATTTATTAGACGAAAACTACACAAACGAAGTTACCTAATTGTGATAATGCAACAGCGCCACGCGCGGCCATAGGTGGAAACTAAAGAGTGCGTTTATCAAGAATTTTACAAATTATTTGATAGTGATTCGGACTTTGTGGCATTGTTTTTATTTTCTAGTATTTTTTTTTTAATGACTAATAATAAGATTTCCGCATCAATCCCACTTTTATTAGCCAAATAAGATTTCCGAGATACGATAAGACAACAGCGCCATAACGGAGTGGCATGGGAACTAACTATTTTACAATATATTATAATATTTATGAATATACAGTCAGGAAACAATTATAAAAACCTTTTTTATAATAACTTATTTAACGCCATTATTTTACTTATAAGATTGACTTTTATTTGCTCATTGTTTTGGTGATTGAATATTTTACAAACACATTTTTTAGCCATCAGCGCCTCCAGTGTCAAGTAGTGTTTAAGGGCAAAACTGTGGTTTTAAGGGCTTTCGTGGCAGATCTTAATCAGTGAAAAAATGTAATATCGCATTGTATTTATTGCAGTAAAACATTACTAAAAACTTCTTGGGGTCGTATTTAATGTATTTATGGTCTATTTGAGTCTTTAAATAAGGATATTGTGGGAAATCCAACTCTGGGTTGAGATTTAGATGGCTCCATCTATTGGAGAGTGGCATTTTAGCTTTGGGAAGTAAATAAGAAATTGTGCTTAAGGTTGACACGAATTTTATGTTGATTATTACTAAAAATCAACCTAAGTTAATTTGGAAAGTTTACTGCTAAAAGATAAACGATTAATAATAATATATGTGTAAAAGGACACTGTAATGGATTGACTTTCGGATGGCTGCGTTCACTAGATTAAAATAGTTGAAATAAATATTTCATCCTTTTAATATTTTCTATGATATTTCTTAAATTAAATGTTGGAATTCGTTGATGTTGGTATTCAGGGTTTAGATGATTATAATAGAATATGTTTTTGGCATCAATTTCCATAAATAATTGGTTTTATAACTTGAAGTCGTGACTATAAACTGGATTTATGACCATGTAACAATGTGGTTCTCATACAGGAATGATTTAGTGAACAAATTATATGATAATAATGTCATTTAAAAGAAAATAATTTATAAAAATAAAATAAAAACAACCAAAATAACACCAAAGATAGTAATGGCAACCCTGGATTCCGTAGGCCCTTAACGGACAAATCTCATGTATATAACAAGAAAAGGACGGGTGATGAGATAGAAGATTTATTCTAGAACCTTCGAAAGCAAAATAGTATAAATATTTGTGGAATTTCGTTCCTCAGGGAGTTCTAATTGAAACGTGAGAGCGGTCGTAACGCTGCCCGGTCGAAGTTCGAAGTACGCGAAGAAGTACCTAGTTTTTTTTAGTGTTTAGAGTTTTATTATTCAGTAATTATTTTAAAAAGTGTTATTAATTATTTTATTTAAAGAAAAGTATTTCATAAAAGTAATTCGTAAAATTTAGGTCAATTTTAAGGTAGGAAGATGGTAAGCTAATCTTTGGTTTAATTTTTTATTTCTGCTAGAATTTTCCAGCAGAATTTAATGGTTGTTTTGAGGTTACTGGTCTGTGATCTGACGAGAATTTTGGACTAAATTCCTTGCTAAAGTTGGCAGGGAATTGAGTTCGAATGTGGTGTTACTGTGGTCGTGATCTGTTGTTCTGGTCAGGATCTTGCGGTTTCCATATGATGAACAGCCTGTTCATTTGTGGGGAACGTTTGGTCATGGCTAATGGATTGCGGAGGGCGATCGTAGTGGTTACCACAACAGGTGTCGTTGCTGTCATGTTCTGTGACTATCCGAGCTGGTGCCCATTGTTTTCCACTTGTAGAGCTATGAGCTGACTTGTGGACGGCTTTGGTGCTGCTGGAGGTGGCAGTAAATGATAGTGGAGTTGTCAGATCACCGATGAGATAAAAACTGTCAGATTCGCTTACACATCCAGGGCTCGCGGTTTCAGAAATGTCGTACCGTTTCTTCGAAACAGGCCCAGAAACTCGCGACGTGACGGTGTGAGTGTACTAGGAGTGTTGTGTGTGTTGTGTTTAGCTCATGGGAGACAGAGGGAGCATACCATTCACGTTAACCCAGAAATTGTTGTATTCCATAAGAAAAATACCGCTGGCTGGTAAATTAATCTTGATGCTCTTAACTTGACAACATCATGGGGAAATTGATGAGTGGTTTGTTCTTGTCTGTTTATCATTGGAGCTGGTCAATATTGTGTTAAGTGCAGTGTTAGTGATTTGTGTTGTGATATAGGGAACCTTCCTCAGGGAGTATTATTTAATGTACCTAAAAAGCAGGTACATTCTAAGGTAAGTTGCATGCATTTTTTATCATAGGCCTGAAATAGGTAGGTAAGATAAATCTGCATTTCATTTTTGGCATTACACTATATAATAATCTAGGATTTATTTGAGACCTAGGAGACCTAAACGACCATTTTTTTACAAGTTACTTTGCCTATTCTGTTTGGGAAGTTTAATTAGGGATAGACAAATGTTTAGTAATCAGACTAATTAGGTTTTGTGCTCAGATCAATAGAAAAACCCTATAAAGTATATTTTGTGTGGGTTGCTCTGCGATAAAAGGCTTCAGTTTTACCTGATAAGTTTGATGTTAGCAAATAGAATGGAGTTCCTTTTTCAAAGTGATGAATTTTATGTCTAGAATACCTACATAGACTTTAATGACTTGAAAGAATATTGCTTTGGAAGGGACTCTGTCCATTTATTCCATATTTCAAGTTTCTTTGTTGAAAACCCGTTGTGTGTTTTATAAAACTTAATATTTGTTTTAATTTTATATTGTGTGAGTGAAATATCATTGTTCTCACATGATTAACTCTTATAAACCTAGTTGTGTCTAATCTAGACCTAAATCAGCTGATTGAGTTCTGAGTGTAAAGTCAATGACCTCTCCGCTGTGTGTTTTATAAAACTTAATATTTATTTTAATTTGATATTGTGTGAGTGAAATATCATTGTTCTCACATGATTAACTCTTATAAACCTAGATGTGTCTAATCTAGACCTAAATCAGCTGATAGAGTTCTGAGTGTAAAGTTCAGTGACCTCTCTCATACTGTATCTTATTTTCATAGAAAATCTGATTTATTTTGTTTTATTTTTATAATATTTATACAGCACAGTCTCACACAAATACACATTCAATATATCAATTATCAATTATGGTAATTATCAATTATAGTGTAGTTCAGAATGTATTTGCAATAAGCTATCCAGCGTTCCAAGACTATTCTGAATGAGGTACTTAATGGGTTTTGTGTTGAGGTAAAGCCAAGCTTCCTGTATTTATAGTACTCTCAAGCAAAAGTCATAGGATACACTCCAACAGACGATCATAACTGTCTCGTGTTTTAATATAGGTACTCCCACCGAGGTAGCACCAAGCTACGTTATGACGGCATCTTTCATAGACTAAGAAAGGCCAAGTGCTTATCTTAGTAAATGATTGGGTGTTTAGTTAATTCACTGACTACTGGGTTTCCCGGTGGTCTCTATGAATTTAACACCTTGGTTAGTAGTGGCTTATTGGAATGTGACTTGATGGCTTAGCACCGCATTCGTTGAGTTAGGCTGACCGGCCATCAACAGCAGTCGTGTGCGAGGACATGATCATATTCTATTTGGGTTACTGCTAATTAAGCAGCTTGACTTAGATTTTCCCTAGTGGACTATCTAGGTTCTGTGATATCTCAACCTCAAACTTTGTTCTTGTGGTACTTTAGTTTTTGGGGTAAGCCCAAAGCTGTTGGTACAACAAGGCAAGGCAGCCCTCTTGTGTTATAAAATTTATGACCGTCTGAATGGACTGCATACCTACTTTTAAAGACTTTGATTACATTCTGAAGTTGGAAGCTCATGGCTGGTTTGGTATTGGGTTTGAGTAAATAAATGTGATTTCATACTGAGTGTTTTATTTTACTCAAAACAAACTTCACTGGTTTTTACATAATCCTACCATTTCCTTATGAGCACCAATTTATTTATGTGATTATTCACTTACCTATGTTCAATGTTTACTTGAACAATTTCATCCAGTTTGACAATATACTGTTTTATGTTGTTGTGAGTGCCGTGTAACATATATGGAATCTACCCACAATACACAAACTCTACAGCAGTGGTATGTTGGTACATGTCACTATAATCCATATCTTTTATTTATCCCCTGATTAGACACTGGATATACGCGGGTCGCGAAAACGTTAGTAATGGACTATCCCACGATCCTATCACTATTGGTAGAGGAGGGGTTCAGAGAAAGCGTGGACGGTAGGCCCGTATTCTTGTTGTTCTAATGGGATTTTACACTCTACATGCCCTCTTGTGCAAGTCTGGTTGATTCGTTCGCCGTTGTACTGATGGGACTCTCACTATAATTCCTTACTGCCTGCAGTTTGGTATTATCACTATACTCATGTAACTCTTGGTATAAATTCTAACTGAATTATTCAAGTAGTTACCAAACTCTAATCCATGTATGTTGCTCGGTGGGGAAGCAATGTGAAACAGGTGTTAGATTGGATGTAGTTTTACCAAAATATTCTGTAAGATTGGTGTACTTATCCTGTCTTGATCCTGTCCTTGTTGCATAGCACACCGCAGTATGTGCATTACTTACTAAATTCTGCATAGTGTTTTACACTCTGGAGTGGCAAGGAATCTTGGGGTCGGGGGATTGGTGGAAGTGACCCCCCGGGGTCAATGACCCCGGCGTCATTGACTTCGGTCCCTATCCCTTATCCTTATTCCTACTTAAACTCATTCAACACAATTAAAACACTTATAAAATCTATTAATTATTATTTATTTATGTACTTAGTTCTAGTTGTTAGTTGTAAGGTGTTAGATATAAGAGATCTAGTTAATAAATAGGTTTAATATTTGTGCATTTGATAATATACATTTTGTTCTTAGTTCAGACATACCAATAAAAGAACTTGGGAAACTAAAACAAAAAATTACACAACGTAGGGGTCCCATTTCACTAGACAATCATATCTTAATCTGGCCAAGGTTTTTCATGAATTTATGGATTACAAAAATCTATGAAAGCATGAAAATATCATCAAAGGAAGAGACTTCTGAGTAGGTCATTGAACTCAGACTCTAATAAGTTGACGGAGCTTCATTACTCTTTAGATTGGTCTGTATAGTCCAGCTGAGGGGGGGGGTTCGGTACAAGTTGCTGAACACAGCGGGCAATCGGCTAAGCTGGGCGGTAAAATCGAATATTGTAAGTGAATGTTCGGGAATCATAAAACTGCCTAATACTGCCGAATCGAAATGATGTGTCGACCCGAATGAACAACTCGAACGAAGCTGATTGAAGCCGAACAAGTGCAGTAATTTCTTAGGGTCGGCTTTGTTGTTCGACAAATACTGCCGAACCGACTATTATTATTATTGAAAATCCTAATTTGTGCATGAGGGCATTTATAATAAATATTCGAACCTCAACATTTTTTCGGTGAAGTTCTGACGCCAGTTTTAATCTATTTATACAATAAATAATATTACATTTTTTTAAAATAAATTTTGAGATTTTAGCATTCACAATGCTATTTTTATATGATACCAAATAATATACTAGAAAAAGCGCTGGCTTGCAGCGTAAGAGTTGATATACTAGGAGAAATTTGACGTTCCCACTAGTGACTCGGTAGCTCAGCGGTCAGAGCATTGGACCGGATATCCAAAGGTCGCGGGTTCGATTCCCGTTCGAGAACATGATCTGGTGCGAGTCGTATTTTTTCTAGTATATCATTTGTAAAAATAGCATTGTGAATGCTTAAATCTCAAAATTTCAAATAGTTATATAGCTTTAATTATTTTTTTAACTTATCTGAAGTTTTTTCAAACAGGTCTATCATTAAGATGACTCCGAAACAAGAGCACCACAACCAAACCTTCACTTGTCAAGCTCAGAACACAGCTGATCGGGCTTACAGGGCTGCTAGCATACAGATAGAGGTAAGGTTTTACATTTTTAACCCCTGACGCAGCGCAAAGAGGGGTGTTATAAGTTTGAAGCCTATGTTTGTGTGTCTGTACGTATATTCGTAGTGCCTAAACGGATCAAGCGATTTCAATGCATTTTTTAAATTTTATCGAGATGGGTCTTAGCCACGTTTGATGGAAAACCATCTAGCCATTTATGGAGATGGTCAACTGCCTGCCGAAACGGTAAAAGATACAGAGGTGGTGCTTTGACTAAAATAATGTACCTACACCCTGAAGAATTTAGGTGCAACAAAAAAACAAAATAACGGCAAAAAAATTGCCGACAAAAATTAAATTTAATATGTTTGTGTGTCTAACGTATATTCGTAGTGCCTAAACGGAACAAATGATTTCAATGCGGTTTATTTAATTGAAAGCAAATTGTTTCGTAATTTCTCAAAATTACTACATGTATTGTTATGTAGTGTAAACACATTTAAGTAGTATCTCGTGACAATGGCAGCTGCAAAAAAGCAGAAACGAAGTCGGGGAATGCAAAAATCAAATCCAACAGTTGTTTTCTCGACAAAATGTAGTCTAATTTATGGTTGTTTAAAAAAATATTGCACAATAATAATTGTACTACTATAATACGTGATTATAACAGGAAACCGAACCCGGGACCTCTTGCATGGTAGACGTGTTGAACATTGCACCAAATACGTAAATATAACAAGAAACTGAACCCGGGACCTCTTGCGTGGTAGACCGGCATGTTGGCACTGCATCACTCAGGTCGTCAAAATAAAATATTCTTCCTCTTTTTTAATACATAATATTTATATTATATTTATAGTAGATTATGCAATAAGGGCTTAAAGTAGTGTATTATGTCCCGGGCGCTATATTGAACCCCGAGTACGAGGGATTCTATGGTTAACTCCCGAGCGGAGCGAGGGAGTTTGGCTAGAATCCTGAGTACGAGGTGTTCAAGATCGCCCAAGACAAATACACATTTAAGCCCGCGATGCATACTCTACTTTTTATACTTTCTGCGAGGCAACTGAAACCAATGACTGTTATAAAGAAAGTATTTAAGTATTTTTTTTCATCTATTCTGTAATGGTCAGTTCGACATTCGAATAAATCCTTGATGCGCGGATGAAAATGAATTTTGTAAAAAGTTTACGTTTTTATTTTTTTTAATTTGTATAGGCAGTGTAACTCAGAATAAAATATCATTATTTTTTTAAATAATAAATAACAATAAATATTTGACAACATCAAGTAAGTTAATTTAATAAATTTTTAATTACTCCGATTCCAAAGTAAGCAGCTAAAGCACTTGTGTTTTGGAAATCAGAGACAACGGTGGTATCACAAACACCCAGACCTGAGCCAATATAGAAAAGTTCGTTTTCTAAATTAACCCAGCTGGGGATCGAACCCGGGACCTCAGAGGTGGTGACACCTTAAAAACCGGTGTACAAAGCCACTCGACCACGAAGGTCGTCAACATACAGCCTAACTCAGAATAAAATCTCATTGCACCTTAACATTTTTGAAACCCACCTCGATCAAGCACGACTACATAGGTTGCATTCCAAATTCAAATCACATTATTCCCATGGGAAAAATGACTTACTTTAGGAAAGGTTTGCATGACTCATAATATGCCATTGACGAGCAGGTAGTATAAAAAAAACATTTCGCCGCATTACATGGAAACGCTTTACCCGTTTTCAGGTGCAGTTAAGAAATTAATTAAAATCTTACTTTAATTATGCTAATGCACAAGTTTGGGCGGAAATAGAGCTACCCGAAACCTGACAAAAATGCATTTTCGATAAAATTATACGATAAACGAATCGGATACACCTAAATTTCGGATCGGTCACACGGTTTGGAGTAGTTTCGATTAAAGCACTATGTTATAAATGATAATAGGTATTGCTTAAAAAAAGTTAGACTAATAACTTTAAAAAAATATACAACATGTTACAAAAATAACCCTAATGCCGAATATGGTATATAGGGACCATCAAACTGAACAACTTTTACTATGGGACCAACTCTCAAATCGCGAAAAAAAGAAATCAGCTGTTCGATATATTTTAATATTTTCGATTTTAATTTTTGTATGAAACTCAATACATACCGTATTGGGTTTCAAAAACTATAAAATAACTCGTTTTATTCAAATAATTAAAAGAAAATGCTCAATTTTAAATGAGAAAGAAGCACCTATTTTTATTTTTTCGTGATTTTGTAGTGGGAACTAATAATGTTGAGTCCACTTCCGTAATTATAGGTAATTAAAACGTAGTAGAAGGAAGCCGTAATGAGAAAGGTTTACATATTTTTTTATTCAGTAATTGATATTTTCTTTTTCTGTCTTTTGTGAATAAAATTAATTAGGCATGTTTTGCGTTTCTTTTTTGAAATGAAATACTCGTATCAAATACACACTAGCGGCTCTGTGTGGATCTTGCTTTAATATCTCCGCCATTTGAATCGACAAAAAACCCCTATATTATTATCAAATCTGCTCACAAAATTTCACGAGAATTGGTTGAAAAATGCGACCTGCATGGGGGAGAGATAAAACCTCTTAAAACTTGAAAGAGGCGCATTGATAGCTACTCGGAAAACTGACAAGTTTTAAAAGGTTATAATATTTCGCAAACGGATTACTGAATAAAAAAGTGGTTTTCACAAACCTGCAATATGAATCAAATACCTATCCAACGACACCCCACAATATGAGATTGATAAGAAAAACGTTTTTTCATTCCCTCTTTACATGTAGGGGAGGTACACTAAACATTTTTTGTTCGATATTTTATTCTACCACTTTAATGATGTAATTAATATACACATTCATGCTAAATTACAGCTTTCTAGCACTTAGGGCCTCTGTGCTAGGACTGACGGACAGACGGATATGGCGAAACTATAAAGGTTTCTTGTTGACTTGACTACGGAACCCTAAAAAAGTGACAACACACTCTTGGCTAAACAACTGTTTAAATGTTTTATGAATAAGAGGGCTTTTGTATAGGTACTATGCTTGATTTATTTATATACTTACTTACTAGAAAATGGTTTTACGCATGCCCCGAACAGGTGAGTAGGAGGTTCGTAATGGACACTAACAAAACCACAACCGTTTGTCGTATTCATAGAATCGGGTCGAGTCCGATTTCTAGTGACCAACGAATATGTTAGGAATTAGTAGAATGTGCATCGGATTATTTCACGTATCTATGGTATTCGAGCAGCCATCTTGAATTATCTGGTATCTGGATGAAGGATTTTTTAGAAAGAAATTTTTGAATAAAATTATAGACTATGGCTTTCTAAGTGACGAGAGATAGAACTACAAAAAGTGTGGGTCCCACTCGGCACAATAAAATTTTACGTTAAGGCTCCTATAGCCCTCAAGTGGCGCCCTCATTTTAATTAAATTTATTGCTCGCTAAGTACATAATGTATCGAAAATTCACATGTACAGATTGATACTAAGGTTCTGTAGTTTATTCACAAACAATAAATAATATACAATATAATAAATAACAGTAGTAGTTCGCAAAAGTGCAAAAAGTGGCCACTTTTAGCACTTTTGCGAACTACTACTACAACGAACAAAAAGTTACTGAGGTTATTGTTTGTAAATAAACTATAGAACCTTAGCTTCAACCTGTAAATGTGAATTTTCGATACATTATGTACTTAGCGATCAATAAATTTAATTAAAATGAGGGCGCCACTTGAGGTATATAGGGGCCTTCAGAGGAAACACCACTATCTTTAATGCCCGCGCGGCCTCGTGCGGCCGAATAACAATGGAATATCTATTGTGTCTCATTTTCCGTTGGAGGGTTAAAGCGAATAGCTACGTATTACTACCGATGAATGTACCAATACGGTGCACCTGCATCACGATGTATTCCCATGACTTCGCAACTTGAAAGCTATTCCGCCAGGAATTTACACCGATTTCGGTACTTCACTGTCCAGAACGCTGGTCACAGCTGTTGCATTTTGAGTTAAATCATGTTAAACTATAAAATTTGTTAAAACTTGTATTGAAAAGCAATTAGCTTTTATAAAAGGGTGAGCACATAAATAGACAAAAAGTTTAGGAAATTGAGGTTTTATGTGCACGCACACATAGACATTGCGTACAGGCAATTTTGGACCGAGTCACAGTCAATACTGAAACAGCTCATAGTGCAACAAAACTAATGACGGATGTGTTTTTGAGTACAGCCAGAACTACGCTTCTGTCTAGATTAGAACACACACCGCCTTATTCAAATATATGTGCAACAAAAAAAGTAAAAAAAAATATTTGTCGGAGATTTTTTTTTCTTGCACCTAATATTTGCCTAAGGTGTACATTATTTTAGTCAAAGCACCATCTCTGTATCTTTTACCGTTACGGCAGGCAGTTGACCATCTCGATAATGGCTAAATGGATTTCCATCAAACGTGTCTAAGACCCATCTCGATTAGACTAGCTTTCAATTAAAAAAATGCATTGAAATCGCTTGATCCGTTTAGGCACTACGAATATACATACAGACACACAAACATAGGCTTCAAACTTATAACACCTTTGCACTGCGTCGGGGGTTAAAAAACAAGCAAAGTAATAGGAGCTCTATAAAGTGTTTTTTTTCTTTTCCTCTTTCTACAAATGATAAAGATAAAACATATTTTAACGGTGCAATCGCTAAATAAAATTTTTCTTCTTGTCAGTTAAAAATAGTCTGGAACGGGTGGTAGAAAAATATAGACGATTCAAAAGCTCTTAATTACTAAGTTTATTTGAATAAAGCAATTTTTTACTTTTACTTTACTTTATTAGGTGTTTATGAATAAGGCCGACAGACTTTATATTTTGTTGGGTGTAGGTTTGCGATGTGTCGCAGGCAAATATAATTTTTACTTTTTATTTTTATTTGACTCGCCCGTTTATACTGACTACACTTTACATTCTGCGTACGGCATTTTGTATAACGAATTACGTTTATAAACTGACGCCGTTTGTAAACGGGCAAATTATAGAATTTGCCTGCGATAGACGCATCAGGTCTGGCCTGATGATGATGATCTTATTTGATGCTTACATCTTCTTTAATATCTTAGCCAACGATAATAAAATTGCTTATCGTCAAGCTTGATCTTTATGTTATTTTAAACAGATATCATTTAAAAAAATATATATTTATTTAACAGTACTTAACTTCCTGCATACAGACAAAACATAATCGTAATCATAATCATAATCATTTATTAATGTTGGACAACAATATCCAACAAATGTAACTGTAACATTAAAAATATACCACTCCGTGTTACATACCGACATGGTAACATTCTCAATATCAAAGCGATGGGCGCGATCGTAAAATGTAATTGGGTTGCCAGTAAAAAAGGTTCTTATTTTACGGCTGCCCAAAAAATACATGCTAAACAAACCAACCCTTTCTCTCATAACTGGGTGATTCTGTATGAGTTGCTAGATGGGACAAGTTTTTACTTAACTCGGGTGTTACGTCATCATCTAAGAACTTTGTTAATCAAAAATAGACTGCAGAAGCAATGACTTTATTTGAAATACATTCCATAACATGACAGTATTCCGTATCGCAGCAAAATACACAAACATTCACTGAACCCGTGGAATCCGAACTATCGATAGTAGCAAATAAAAATAACCGATCACATAGGTTGTTGTGAGAGAAAACAATATTTCTTGTGTGGAGCACATCCAAAGAAAATATGTTTCAACATGAATGGTGGGCCCTCTATCTCAATATTTTATAAGAACCCCTATCGACCTTGATTGGGTTTTCGCACGGATTGTGAAGAATTGGATACGGCAAATGCGAAAACAAAAGTTGAGCAACTTAATATGGCATGCCAAAGGATGATTAAAAAAAAATAAGCTTTGGAAAAGTTATTTTTAAATTGCTCTTTCTCATTCTTTTATAATCCTTAGCTTGAGTTAGATTTATAATTATTGTTATATTCGCGGAAAAGATCTTAATTTCGAGCATTGTAGTTGACGATGCTATCGTCAAAAAACAATTATTAAAATCGGCACACCATAATAAATAAATAAATAAAACAAAAATAAATGGGTCGAATTGAGTCAGTCCTCCTTTTGAAGTCAGTAAAAACAATATCATTCAGGAATCCAGAGTATAGAATTCAAAAGTGTAAATAACTTGTAGATTGTGATATAAGTGAAGAAAACAATATAATTTCAATTAATTAAATCAATAAATCAATTAATTAAATAGTATGATTATATTAGTCAACGATGTAGGACTTCGCAATTTTTTTATGTACAACGGGATAGTGCTTTCTGCCGGCTAATTTTTCGAACTTCGGTGGGTCTGCCGAGCTTCAACTTAAAACAGATACATCGAAGTAAGGAGTTTCGTATTGTATTATTCGCCGAAGTTATTTAGAAGATATCGATGTTCGTGTGACATCAAGAATTGAGGTTCACCATTTTGGCCCGATTTGGGCTCGATTTATCTGTTTTAATTTGAAGCCCGGCAGACTCTAAGAAGTTAGATGCGATAGCCGGTACGGCCCCAGGCCCCTATTTCACAGACGTGGTAATTGTAAACAATAGTGACAATTTGGTGTCCATGTCCTCAGCCAATTTGAAACTAGAAAAAATACTGATCAAACTACTCATAGACACAGCAACGTACATCAAATTGTCATTGTAATTTACAATTGTCACGTCTGTGAAATGGCCTGATAATATGTGATCATAAGGCCGAAAGTGTAAGCCCACTACACCCGGAATCCTCACCACTGAGGAACTGGTTGTCTTATCTGACTGCCGGAACACATTTCAAATTATTGTTATGGTGTCAGACTTATGTAAGATGGTAGCTAGCCAGGCGGACTTGAAATAAGCCCTACAACCAACAAACTCAAGCGAAACAACCAAATGCCCTATCTTTTTGTACTAAAGCGACGTTCATGGTAGCCAGGCGGACTTGAAATAAGCCCTACAACCAACAAACTCAAGCGAAACAACCAAATGCCCTATCTTTTTGTACTAAAGCGACGTTCATGGTAGCCAGGCGGACTTGAAATAAGCCCTACAACCAACAAACTCAAGCGAAACAACCAAATGCCCTATCTGTTTGTACTAAAGCGACGTTTATGGTAGCCAGGCGGACTTGAAATAAGCCCTACAACCAACAAACTCAAGCGAAACAACCAAATGCCCTATCTGTTTGTACTAAAGCCACGTTCATGGTAGCCAGGCGGACTTGAAATAAGCCCTACAACCAACAAACTCAAGCGAAACAACCAAATGCCCTATCTTTTTGTACTAAAGCGACGTTCATGGTAGCCAGGTGGACTTGAAATAAGCCCTACAACCAACAAACTCAAGCGAAACAACCAAATGCCCTATCTTTTTGTACTAAAGCGACGTTCATGGTAGCCAGGCGGACTTGAAATAAGCCCTACAACCAACAAACTCAAGCGAAACAACCAAATGCCCTATCTGTTTGTACTAAAGCGACGTTCATGGTAGCCAGGCGGACTTGAAATAAGCCCTACAACCAACAAACTCAAGCGAAACAACCAAATGCCCTATCTGTTTTTACTAAAGCGACGTTCATGGTAGCCAGGCGGACTTGAAATAAGCCCTACAACCAACAAACTCAAGCGAAACAACCAAATGCCCTATCTTTTTGTACTAAAGCGACGTTCATGGTAGCCAGGCGGACTTGAAATAAGCCCTACAACCAACAAACTCAAGCGAAACAACCAAATGCCCTATCTTTTTGTACTAAAGCGACGTCCATGGATATTCTAACTACAATCCCTTGTACTAGGGAAGCCTAACAAAAAGCGCGGATAAACCTATTTATATCTGGAAGGGATATTTGAAATACAGCCACTGAAATAATGTGTTTTCAGACAGCACAAAAGCTCGCGCCAAATAAATACCAATGTTTATTTTTCTAACCGCCATAACTAACGAATGGAAAAAGGCGCTTTTTGGGATCCTCCGCGGAATTAATGTGAACTGATTGTTTGCTTAGGATTGGTATTCAATGAATTTATGTTGTAGATCAGTTTTTTTATTGATATTTCTTTATTTTTGTCAGACTCAAAAAAAGAAGCAGGAGGTTATCAATTCGGTTGTATGTTTGTTACCCCATTTTATGGACCGATTTGGATTTTTTTGTTTCAAAGAATATATGGGTAATTCCAGTTTTTACCTATTTTATTAAAATTTTAAATCTATTCAGTAGTTTTTAGAAAATATGAAAATACTGTCATTTTCGTAATCATTAAATTATTTTTTATGGATTGTCGAGCATAACTTATTTGTGTATGAACTGATTTAGATTTTTTACTTAACATACAACCAGGACTAAATGAAATTGTGCATCTAGTCTGAAGTTACTAAATGTGGAGCAAAATATTTTTAAACACGGTAACACTAAGTAATATTTTTACTTTTATGGCAACACCTTAGCATCACAACAATGATTAAGATAACTTTTTTTCTCATTGTGTTCGCTAACATGACGAATCCTTGCGACACA
Organism: Catoptria pinella; assembly: GCA_963556745.1. Classification (NCBI taxonomy): domain Eukaryota; kingdom Metazoa; phylum Arthropoda; class Insecta; order Lepidoptera; family Crambidae; genus Catoptria; species Catoptria pinella. The sequence goes on along the minus strand of OY750782.1, from coordinate 1,240,035 downwards.
TATAAATTCAGTTTTAACGCACCATCTTAAAATTGTTAACAAGATTTGTGACATATTACAACTTAGAAAATGATTATTGAGTAAAATAATTAATTGAGTAAAAAAAAATCACCACTTTAGTTTTTGTTGACACAAAATCATTCAATATGTCAAAAATTCAAAATTCAAAACTCATTTATTCAGTCTAGGCTTGTTACAAGCACTTGTGAATGTCAAAGAAGCTACGCCATCGGTTCGCAAACCCTAAGCGGGAGACCTTGTAACGAGAAGAGCCGGCAAGAAACTCGTCAAGGGCTGCTTTTTTCTCCCTGTCGATGTCTATATTATCAATTAGGTGGTGTTGATTATCAAATCCTTTCTGTGTATTATTCCTTACAAACTCTCAAATAAATAAATAAAAGGCGCTGAAACTCCAGAACCTCAGAACATTCCAGAAACTGATTTACAACTCCAGCTTCACCGATTTTTTGTTTATCCGAAAATTTCTTAGCTCCGTCCGAGCCAAGCAAAAAAAAAGTGGATTGGTACAAACCAAACGAGGGTGGAATAAACAAACAGACAAAACAATAGCCATGTGTTAGTGGCACAAGTTAGGTACGAAGAACGACTGGCGTACTAATTAGGTGGGAGCGGAGAGGGTAAATTCAGGAGTATATTTTTGTGGGGTCCGATAAATGAATGCATTTGTTTGTCTTATACGTGGCAACTGGCCCGAATGAAACTCGCTCGCAATATTTTGTTGTTCCCAAATCCAATCTAACCAAATCTATTACATACTATTAATAACTTTAGATCGAAACTGCAACAAATTGCGTTCGAGTTTATATCGTGTTAGTTTTGTTTTATGTATAAGGTGAAAATACCTGCGTTTACTTATTAAAAAACTGATGGTTAAAAGGTACTGAAAAGAGTGTAAAAACCAATGTTGTGATATTAAAATCATTTGTTTTAGCGACTTATAAAATAGGAGGTTCTCAATTCAATTTATTATATTTGCTTTGATGGTCCCTTTTTAAGAACTACTCAAGATTATTTAAAAACAATAACTTCGATAAAAACACTAAAACAAAGCTATTCAAATCTAAATCCCCAATAGATGACCAACTATTTAATTGTAGACCTGTTTGCAGTTTCAGCAGCGCCTCTTTTATTAATCAAGATTTTTTTTTTTAGTTTCAGTTTTCGATTGACCGATATTATTAGCCCATAACAAGTATACCTCTTTGACCTCGGGACGACTAAACTCGAAGCTCCATATTCTTCACATGCGAAGAAAACAAGTAATTCGTAACTATTAGTCTCGCTGGGTCTTAGAGGCCCCCACGTCAACAGTTAAAGATTAAAAATGCATCAAATCGTAAGTTCATCGTATTAAGACGCCGGCGAACAGTGAGCTTCCCATACAAACGTAATACCAAAATGATTTGCAATTTGAGCATAATTAACTCTTCTTGTGATGTTATACGGATTATACTTAGGAGCTCAAACACACAGAATGCGTTCCGGTCATGCGATCCGATCCGCAGATCGCTGCAATCTAGGCGATGGAGTTTTCTTATCCCTTCCACACTGGTTGCGTTCCGATCGCATAGATCGCAGCGATCTGAGATCGATCGCATGAACGGAACGCATCTAGTGTTTCTGATTCCGACTTACACGAACGCAGTTTATCCCTCCTATTTTATCTCCACTGCCGTTTTTATTTGTGCGTCACTTTTTAGTCGTATAGATACTAGTCAAGCAATGAATTCTGTTTATAGTCACACTCTTGTTTAGCGGTCTATTGTTAAAACAAATCCTTTTTCAGTCGTTTGCTGACAGATTTATGGCGTTGGATTTACTAGGTTTCGATGTTAGATAAGGCTTATGGAAAATTTAAAAGGGAATATTTTACAGGTCGTATTTCTCATATGATTCTCGAGAAATTTTGTGAGCTGGTTCTCTAATTATATAGAATTATTTTGTCCATATTCAGTTTTTCTAAATTTTTCAAAATGGCGGAGATATGGAGAAAATCATATTTCAGCCATTACTAAAAATGTTTAAAAATGTTACAAATTCAAGGTTTACAGCTCTACAGAGCCACTTTTAGTCTTTAATTTTAAAAAACAAAACTGACACGCTTACTTCTTTTTAGAGCCAACATTACTTCAACTTTTTTTTTTAATTTCCTATTATTATGGAACTTCGGACTTTGCTAATGCGACCTCGCATCTTTGTACAGGCGACAGCTGAAAACCTTAAGCTTAATTTTGTAAGTCATTGTAGGTAATTGTATTTATTTCTTTTATTTTGTTCATGTGCATGTGTGTTTGTGATGCAAATAAATGGTATATCTATCTATCTTTAGAGTTAACGGTAATGATGTAATTGTTTACATAAACATAGTTGTACAAAAGCTATACAACATAAACCGAAAAAAAACATCAATAAGATTTAATCAACACAGTATTATAAATCTTTCAGAGCACGAATGAAACAGCCACAATGAAATTTCGAAACAAACACCAATTTCTTGAACCGCAATAATTAATCAAACACGCCAATCATCAGCTGACAACAGAGAGCCTATTTCGTAACTGCGATAGTCGGACTTTCGTCCGATTAACTTAATTCCTTTTGGATCTTATTCCTGTAGCGCGATTCACGTAACTTGAGTAGCGGTCTAATCGTTGAAACCATTCCGTGTTCACATAAATTATATTAATCGCATTCGAATTGTTTTACAACAGCTTTTGAATCAACAACATTTATTAAATTATTTTATGGTGGTTCACTGTATGTATACATAAATATGTTTTTCATTGCGTTTTCACCGGTAGAGTACTGTTAATTTGATTGTTAACATTTCTTTGTTAAATTTAGATATTTCGCATTCACAATGCTATATACTAGAAAAAATCGACTCACCCGTAGCAACTCAGACGGGACTCTGGGCACCTCAGACGGGACTCTGCTACCGAGTTTATAGCGACTCGGTAGTATAATTGGTCAGTGCATTGGGCCGGAATCCCAAGGGTGCGGGTTCGAGTCCCGTCTGAGATGCTACGGGTGAGTCGACCTTTTCTAGTATTTTTTTGATCTATTCCTTTCGAATACCAAAAACTAATACCAATGGTATTTATATATTAAAAATTATATAAAAAAAAATTAAAATTTGGTATTCGTTGGAAATAGAAATTTTATACGGGAATAAACAAATACCATTCGGTATTAGTTTTTGGTATTAGAAAGGAATAGAACATTTTTTGTGTTATTATTATTTATCTTAACAAGGTATACAAGGTGTACAAGGTATACCAAATTTCAATAGGACTTCAATCGAAAGACTCGAACTTCATGTCATTTGAAAAGGTTGTGTTTACGGGATCCTAGCTACTAATGTCACGATTATAATGAACATCCTTCAATTATCATTTTTCCTAGTAGGCCCTTTATAACGTTTTAATTTTGTTTCCTTTGTCAACAGGTGAAATACGCGCCCAAAGTGAAAATATACATCAAATCTGGAGCGAACGGGAAAATTCCTGAGCACGACGACGTTGTTATTGGTAATAAACTTGTTGACACTGACGATTTTTCTGTAAACGTACTTAAATTTTATGAGGACCGTACAATAATATTGAATGTTGCTCATTTTGTGAGTATTTGAGAGGTAATATCAGTTATATATGGAAAAAATAAAGTAATAACAGGAATAGCTTGTTTTGCAAATATTTGGACATTTATTTTATTCACATTCCAGACGTGTAACGACTTTATTGAGTTCAACTGTTCAAATCGTATATCGAATGTTTTTTTTTTTATAATAATAAGTGTAGTTTGTAAACTACTGAGACGAAGGTTTCATACTTAATTAATTATTTGAATCGTTTATCGAATGATTTTATTTTTTAACAACAATAAGTTACCTACCTATAATAAAACTACCTCAATGGTCGAGTGGCTTTGTACACTGGTTTTTAAGGTGTCGCCATCTCTGACGGGTTCGATCCCCGGTTGGGTCGGTTTAGAAAACGAACTTTTCTATATTGGCTCAGGTCTGAGTGTTTTTGATACCACCGTTGTCTCTGATTTCCATAACACAAGTGCTTTAGCTACTTAATTTGGAATTAGAGCAATGTATGTGATGTTGTCAAATATAAAAAAATGCAGGTTTTTATTTTTTTATTTGACAACATCACATACATTGCTCCGATTCCAAAGTAAGTTTGTTAGCTTTTGAGATAGGTTTCATACTGTAATTGATTATTCTCAGTGATTTCACATTGGAAACTATTGGTTTCATTCTTTTATCTTGATAGGTTCATGTTTAGCTATTTTTGCCAATTTTAGTATTTCTTTCCTTACATAAATTGAGTGCCAATTTAAAACAACATCATTTACGTATAAATAAATTAACATAAGATCTTTGTTTCAGTTTGCAAAGCCGACGCAAATCCAACAAATCTTACATACAAATGGTACATGAACGACACTCCTATAGTGGGCAACATGACTGAATTGGTAAGTATTAATTAGTAAATATGGTATATGACGACCTCCTTGGTCGAGTGGCTTTGTACACCGGTTTTCAAGGTGTCGCCATTTCTGAGGTCCCGGGTTCGATCCCCGGTTGGTTCAATATAGAAAACGAACTTTTCTTTATTGGCTCAGGTCTGGGTGTTTGTGATACCACCGTTGTCTCCGATTTGCATAACACAAGTGCTTTAGCTTCTTACTTTGGAATCGGAGCAATGTATGTGATGTTGTCAAATATTTATTTATTTATTTATATTTATTTGAAAATACCAAATCAGCCAAAATATTCCCCTCGCTCGAAATTTTATTTTGTGATAGCTATAGAAAGATCTATAAATTGTAGTAAAAGTATAGAGACCAAAAAATAAAACTATTATAAGAAAATAAGGGTTGTTCCGTATTCATTCCATGACGATTCATCCCAATTCTTCACTCATCCCAAATTGGTATTCCTTACTCAACCCATTACATTATTTTAATATATTTTCTTAATTCAACCCAATTGCATTCCTTACTCATCCCAAATTAATTTATCACTAAAAAGTATGGATAGCAGTACAATGATTAAAATTTTATCAGAAAATTATATAGGAATACAATAAATTGAACTAAGTAATACTAAGTACTTATGTACTCATTAGAAATTAAATATGCATGTTTTGTAAATAAAAGTATACCTCAGATAGGCAGATTTATTCACCACTGTCCCCGGGGCAGTTTAATACTTTATTTTATTATTTTTTACTCTCTACTGACCCTTATATATTATAGTCCTCACTGCCCCCGAATTATAATAAAATTTATTTTTATTTTATTTTAATAAATTTCCAGATTTAGCCCGATTTGTTATGACCCCTATCATTGATATATGACCATCCTACCATCTATTACCATACCATATATCTACTATCTTTTAGATATATTTTTTATAAGTGTTAATTTACTTAAGTTCTATAACATCTAATTTTTTTTGGATTATCAAATGGATAAGTAAAAATTGTTGGTGAGAACAAAATAATACATTTTTGACGACCGATTTGGCGCAGGGGAAGGATACCTTCTGCGCCAGATGCTTCGGATTCGATTCCCGAACAAGACAAATATTTGTGTGCATGATCATGTCTATTTGTCTTGGCCTGGGTGTTATCTATGTACCTATATATTAAGTATTTATTTACTAAAAAGTAAGTATATAAGAATATATTTATCCACTATCTAGATTACATAACACAGTTTTTTAATGAAAACCACTTATCAGCTAGATAATTTATGTGATTGTAAAAAAAAAAGTTATTATTAATAATATTATTTGTGTATCTTTTACCTTTTTTATTTTTGAAATATATGTTTTTTTTTAATATAACAACAATAAAGCAAAAATGAACTGAGATTAAAATATTTCTGATAAGTGATAATATTTTTATTACCGTACACATAAATCTTAATTTTTTGGGTGGCTTTACGTAATGGGTTGAGTTAGGAATACCTTTGGGATGTATAAGGAATTTAAAATGATATTATCGTTGTGGGTTGAGTAAGGAACAAAACTGGGTTGAGTAAGGAAAAAATAATAAGTGGGATGTGACGTCATGGGATGAATACGGAACAACCCGAAAATAAGAATCATAATTATTAATTCTTTTGGTTTTCTGCATAATTCATTATTTTGTAATTTAGAGAATGACGACCTACGTGGTCGAGTGGTGTGTACGCCGGTTTTCAAGGTGTTGCCATCTCATTCCGGGTTCGATCCCCAGCTGGATCAATTTAGAAAACAACTTTTCTATATTGGTTCAGGTCTTATAGTTACACCGTTGTCTCTGATTTCCATAACACAAGTGCTTTAGCTACTTACTTTGGGATCCGAGCAATGTTTATAATGTTGTCGAATATTAAAAAAAAAGAAGTATTTGGTGGTTAGGTATTTTATAATTATTACCTATATTGTTCCTCTCAAAGGTCTGAATTTTTTATAACTTTTGCTAAACTTAACAAAAGAAACGCCATGGTGTATTATGAATGATTAGAAGCTTTTAAAAATGATTTCTTAATGAGTTTTTAGAAGGAGCTCGCCTCAATTTGAATACTATTTTTGAGTACCGATCAGACAGCATTGATTGAAACAATTTCAATAGCTTCGACCTTCATGCCTGTCGATTTGATAAATGATTCCTGCTAGCTTAATTGCCCCTTCAAAATGAACAATATTGCTCACGAATTTCTAATTCGTACATTGAAAATGAAACATCAATTCGGTGTTTAGTTGTCGAGCAAATCTATTTCGATCTGAATATTGAACATTTGAATATATGCTTCATTTGGTTTAAAAGCAAAACGCATTTAAAATATATAAGTTGAAGTTGTAAATTTTTTCATGTAACCTGTTGAAAAAATTCAGGAAATCCTTTAGTTATATTAGGTATATTTACTTTTATAAAACTATTGACTAATTACGAATTTGAATTCTGTTTATTTATGACTCTCTTTTGAGACAATGTTAAGTTAAAACAATGTAGATTTTAGTGGAAACACACGGTAAAATTAACATTGATCAATGTCAAATAATGGTTCCAATATGAAAATAAATTAAATATAAATAAATAAATATAAATATTTGACAACATCACATAACATTGCTCCGATTAGCAAAGTAAGTAGCTAAAGCACTTGTGTTATGGAAATCGGAGACAACGGTGGTATCACAAACACCCAGACCTGAGCCAATATAGAAAAGTTCGTTTTCTAAATTGACCCAACCGGGGATCTAACCCGGGACCTCAGAGATGGTGACACCTTGAAAACCGGTGTACAAAGCCACTCGACCAAGGAGGTCGTCAAATTAATGCTAAAAATCATATTCTTAGGCTCCATTCGGGATTTTTTAATGAAATCTTGCCTTTTTAGATTCCCAGTGTCACCATTAGTCGGCCATATTTGTTTTTGTCTGGGTGCACAGTGTGCACACATATTTTTTTAGTATAGAAATATTAAGTAGCGACACATCTGTCAAATTTTAGGTGTACGCCTTCTTAAGAAACGTGCAGTTAAAAGTAATTTAAATGCTGTTTTACTATCAGTATCTATTGCCATCGTAATGTAAATGTTCTTACCGAGACCTCTGTGCTTACTATAAATAATAAATAAATAAATATTTGACATCACATACTTTGCTGCGATTCCAAAGAAAGTAGCTAAAGCACTTGTGTTATGGAAATCAGAGACAACGGTGTTATCACAAACACTCAGACCTGAGCCAATATGGAAAAGTTCATTTTCTAAATTGACCCAACCGGGGATCGAACCCGGGACCTCAGAGATGGCGACACCTTGAAAACCGGTGTACAAAGCTACTCGACCACGGAGGTCGTCACCACGAGTTGTTGCAAACTGTTTTCGCTATAAAAAAAACTATCGTTTTCTCTCTTTCACTCGTTTTTACTACCAGTTCTGTTAATCCGACACATTTAGATAGTGAAAATACATAGTTTGCACCAAACCATGTTAGGCACACTTGTTTCAATAGTGTTTCGATGGTATTGCTTTTTGTGTTTTAGTAACACCAACTGTTATGAAAAGCAATACAATTGAAACTCCATTGAGAAACGATTGTTACATTAACTTTACTAGTATCAGGGCCAGTAGTTAGTAATTCAGACCACAATTGTCGCTTGTCTGCGCAAACTACAGAATTGTAACGAGCCGAATCAGACGTGCCGTCAAAGCATCAGTAATTGTATTCAATACTAATTGACACACTTGATTAACTATACTAACAACAGAAATAGTTAATTTAGTGGTTATTGTAAAATAGGCCTTGATTTAGGGTAGTTGAAGCTTTATGTTTTTAATTTAGAATCTAAATAGAGAGCTAAGCCTAAGTGTTACAGTGGTCAACAGGCCTACTACGCAAGAGGTTCGATTCTCAGCCTGTTAGAAATTGAAATGATGAATTTTAATTTATGTGACGGGTCTGGGTGTTACTATGTGTATATTTATAAAGTATATAAGTAGTATATCAGTTGTCTAGCACCTATATTACAAGCTTTGCTTAGTTTGGGGCTAGCCCTTCTTCCCCGTACTACAGATGGGATTGTCCAGTTGACTTGGCACTGTGTGAAATTGTCCAAGCATTTATTATTTATTATTATTAGGCCTGTATTTCAATTTATACGTAACAGACATGTATGAATTTTTTTGAAATTTTACTATGCACTTGTATGAATCTTATGTAATGTTTAATTCATCAACGCCCGAGCGGACGCATGCGGCCGGATAACAATAGAATATCTATTGTGTCTCATTTTCCGGGCGTTGAAGGGTTAAGGTAACGAATTTTATGAATGATTCCCCACATGTGGGCTTATCTACCCCGCAAAAGACTAGAGGGTCACTAATTTATTTTTGTTCACAGAAAATCTACAACATATCAAGAAAATACAACGATGCCATAGTGAAGTGTGAAGTTTACAACGACGTCGGCAAAAGCGAAGAGTCTGAGACTTTGGAAATCACTTGTGAGTAAATTTATTAACAAAAACTTTATTTACTGATAGATAACGATCGAATCTCTCTTTTCTTTTCTTTCAAATCGAAACTCTTAGCAACATTAGCATATTTTCAAACGATGTTAAGGATATGGAATCAGAGTTCCACCCACATAACTGTTTCCTCCACGGAAGAATTGTTCCCCTGGATAACTAGTTATCTAACTTGAACAAAGGGATTCATTGTGTTATATGGTTGGCTTCTGAAATAATATCCAGTCTACTTTAGCAAAAAAAAATACGCTTTGAATCGAGGCGAAAATGAACTTTATTCTTCAGCCATGACAGCACCGCGCGAGCCTTTGTATACCACTGCGTGCTGTCTCAATGTAAGCCTCTTAGCTTGTCATCACGACCGCGCAGTGCTTGCTGAAACACAAAACTAGACGCACGCGCGGTGATGTCGTGGCTGAGGCATGAGTCCCCAACAAAACCAAAACGAAAATTGCTAGAAAAAATATAAAGAAAGAATATTTTTCCAGCCTAATAGTTACAATCTAATCTGTGTTAAAACTTTTAAAATAACCAATTAGCTATTAAACTATTCAAACTATTCAGTTATGTTTTTAGTTAGCGTCCAAACGAATAGAAAGATAGATTTGAAGAGAAGGGCAGTTCAATGTATTATGTTGCGATTGCGAATAGATATCGTAGTTTTTCCAAAGCACTTGTATTGTAACCAGCCTATACTAAATAACTAATTTTGAATTCAATTATGTAGCACATCAAATTGTATTACATTTCAATGCCAAATATACTTCGCTTTTCTGTTTCCTTTGAATTTAATTAAGTATATCTAAGTATATTACTTGTTTTGCTACCGTTGTTAGCTTTATCTTGAAATTGTTCTTTTATTCCGTTTCTAAACACAAGTTAATATAACTTGATGTTTGCTTTAAGCGATTGTAAGCAAAGTTAATATTGATCGTTGCTTTCTTAGTACATTTTGTTCGGGAATAATGTGTTTCAAATATTTATTGGAAAAGAGATTCTTGAATCAAGTTGAAATGAAAGTTAATGCGAAATATATTTTTACAGCGTTTTTGTAGCATTATGGTACTTCTTATTTTCGGTTTGAAAAACAAGTAGGTATTTATTTATTTATTTAATAAGATAAACTTACAGCTAAACATACACAACATTTTATTTATTAGCGCTTATTACATAAGGGCATATACAAGGTCATTTGTAATTCATTTAAAACCTCTCGTGGGGTTGATCAGACCATCAAACTGAACAACTTTCATTATAGGACCAACTTTAAAATCGCGAAAAAAAAACAGCTGGTTCATACAAAAGTACAATGCCTACTCCATCGAAATGTATGAAACAGCTGTTTTTTTTTCGCGATTTCAAGGTTGGTCCCATAATGAAAGTTGTTCAGTTTGGTGGTCTGATCAACCCCACGAGAGGTTTTAAATGAATTACAAATAACCCTATATGTAAGCCACTTACAAGTATACACAGCATTCATAGACATGTAAACAAAAAATCATATATGACAAACTATATGGGAAACTAAAACAAATTAATATTGCAAACCACATTATGTCTAGGAACTATGAGACTACTTATTGATCAAAATAATAATTTATTTGTGTAGGTGGTTAAGAGGAGCATTAAAATTAGCATCAAGCAATCTCAACTAGATTCAAACAATTTCAACAGCAAGTAGTTTTTTATACAATACTAAATAATATACTATAAAAAATCGACTCGCACCAGATTGTATAAAAATTACATAGTGAATGCTAAAATCTCAAAATTGTTAAAAAGATGTGTTTTTTTCTGGTATCTACAAACTTTAAAATAAAAATGATAGAAAACTTGAGTCGGAAAAAGCTTATAAATAAAAATAAAGTGTTTTGTCTCTAAATAAGTGTTCAGTGTGTTTAATATACCTTTAACCACTAAAAGTAAATATATTTGGACAGTAAAATTGTATAAGATTCGTAATCGTAAATAGGTTCATCCGTTTGGGAGCTACGATACCACAGACAGATACACAGACACGTTAAACTTATAACACCCCTCTTTTTGCGTCGGGGGTTAAAAAACACGTACCTACTAATTCACCATTATTATAGCTCAGAAATCGTATGTGAATTTTAGTATTACATACATCTTTCAGCTGGTAACTTTATTGTAAAAAACATGTTAATAGTAAAAGATATAAAAATGTGCTACAATCCACTGCATGCAAGACCAGTATATACTCCAAAAGTGTCTTCTCAATGGGTGTTAAAATTTATAACAAATTACCGCAAAATATTAAAGAAATAGAGAATCCTAATATTTTTAAGAAACAATTAAATAAATTTTCTAATTGACAAAGCATATTACTCGATTGACGAATATATCAAGGACAAATACAATTATTATTGTAATTATTTACAATAATGACATTTCAATTTCTTTGACATTTACAGCACTACTATCCTTCTATGACATTTGACATTTTTATGATTATTTAATGTAAAGTTATCCCGAATATTTAGGACAATTTAATTACCTTTTATATGTACCTCAGTAGCGCGGCATGTTTATTGTTCTTCTTAAATAAGTTAATGAATTTTGGCAACTATTTTCAATGTTGTTGTGTTCCGCATGATAATAATTTGCACACCCGCGAGGGTAGGATATGGAGTACTTTGTTAATTTTAAGTCATCTGTATCGTTTATACCCATGTTCAAGCAAATAAATATTATTATATTGATTGATTGATTGATGTTTTAAAGATGCTATACAAACATAATGTTTCGTTTCCATAGATGCACCCACATTTAGAAGTCGGCCAAAAGACGTGGAGGCTGAGATTGGGACACCCATCACTCTCAGCTGTGACGTTGATGGGTACCCTGTGCCTGAAATACGATGGCTACACCATGAAGAAGATCAGACTATTGTAAGTATACTGGTTGTTATCACTTACTTTTAAATTTTTGACGACCTCCGTGGTCGAGCGGCTTGTACACCGGTTTTCAAGGTGTCGCCATCTCTGAGGTCCCGGGTTCGATCCCCGGTTGGGTCAATTTAGAAAACGAACTTTTCTATATTGGCTCAGGTCAGGGTTTTAGTGATACCACCGTTGTCTCTGATTTCCATAACACAAGTGCTTTAGCTACTTACTTTGGAATCGGAGCAATGTATGTGATGTTAAGATAAATAATATTAGAAAAAATACTAGAAAAAATCGACTCATCCGTAGCACCTCAGACGGGACTCGAACCCGCACCCTTGGGATTCCGGCCCAATGCACTGACCACTGTATGTGATTTTCTCAAATATTTATTTTATTTACTTTTACTTTACTTTTTAGGGTTCCGTAGTAACAAGGAATCCTTATAGTTTCGCCATGTCCGTCTATCCGTCTGTTCGTCCCCAGTCTAGCTCATAGACTCTTCGTACTAGAAAGCTGTAGTTTGGCATGGATATACATATTAATTACGCCGACAAAGTGGTGAAGTAAAATTTTTAAATATATTTTTTTAGGTTACCTCCCCTACACGTGAAGTGGGGATGTAATTTTTTTCTTGTCTACCCTATAGTGTGGGGTGTCGTTGGATAGCAATTTTAAAAATATTGCGCGTTTGTGAAAACAATTTTTTGATTGAGCCACTCGTTTGTGAATTATTAAGATTTATAATGCAAAATTTTGTTAGAGTCAAGTGTCTCCCTCTCAAGTGATTTGAACTGCTAGGGTAAAAAAATGCTAAACGAAAATGCTTATTTCGAGAACTTAGATGCGCTTTCACAGTCGTTTTCATTTGCACTTACAAGTGCGCTACAATTTGCTCTTCAACTCCTCTTCGGGTTCACGATTGTAATTTATCATTTGTTCTCACACTAGCTTTCGCCCGCGACTTCGTCCGCGTAGACAGGAAAACCCCTGGGGCCTTGACCGGGACAAAAAGTAACCTATGTTTTAATCTAGGCTCTAAATTATCTGTGTTCTAAATTTTATCCATATCGTCATTTTTGCCTTCTTTTATAGTTTGTTTCTCTTTTCTACAAAAAAGTCTGCTTACTATGGCCATTTAAACTTTTTTCTAAATGGTCACAAATAATATGGTATTTGGAAAGTTATTTATAGGGATATGGTATTAATCCTTATCAAATTATGCGTTCGTTACCGTTAAGCATTTTATGTTTTAGGCGAAGTGCCGAACCAACCTGCTGACGTGAATGCATTATGCCATAAGTTATAATGCTAATAAACGTTATGATTAGTAATCGATAAGGATAAAAATATTATGCAATAATATTTTATGCCTTTTTATCATTATGATACCTAATAGTATTTATGCGGAATGAAAGTATGCGTAAAAATTTATTCGATATTACTGTTATGCGAATTGATCATTCTGCCAAAACACCTTTAGCCGTAGCATATTATGACGTATTTATGCATTCACCTAAAGACCCACAAAAAATTACAGCTGCTGTTTTCTGAAAAACCCTACTATGATATTCTAAAAACAGCTACACGAAATACGAATGCAGTCCTTCGACTGTTCGTAGCGAATCTATTGACAGATTCCAAAATACCGAGCTCTCAAATCAATGTCAGCCGATACGTAGTTCTCACTACGTGTCTGGAACTCACTTGATGTTTAATAAATGGATTTAATAATTTTACGAGTTCTATGTTTAATGTTTATGCAGTAAGGAAACATTTTGTAAAAGAGATTACAATTCGGGGAGTATTCTTACAAAATTATAAAAGCCTAGTAACTGTGTTTTGTTTCGATTTCTAGTAGTACGCGCCAACTTACAAGCGAATATTACGTAACAATTACCAGTAGTAGGGGCTCCAAATCATTCTGAATAAAGAAACGGGATTGTTTGATTGGCCCTGAATATTTTATTTCAATACGATCCTTGGGCCCAATCGATGAATTGCCACTATTTAGGCGGAAGAAAGGATTTCTCAATGGAAGTGATATTGGGTGGGAACAGCTAGAAGAACCGGTGGCCGTTGGGGCGGAAACGTTCTCGAAGGGCGACTGCGAACCGGACGTGGGTCCCGATAAGGTGGACCGATGATCTGGTGAAGGAAGCCGCTAGATGAGGAGAGCAGGACTGATCGTTGTGGAGATCCTTGGGGGAGGCCTTTATCAAGTAGTGGGTGTCGTGCGACTGATATGATGAGGCGGAAAAAAATGATAGGGTTCATGTTGATAAGAGCTTAAATGCTGGTATTAGAGACCGATCAACTGCTATTATATCGGAGCTCTTTTTAAAACGTATAATTTGAATGTATTGTTTGTTTTGATGTATTCAAAATGTTTCAACTATTTGTTTGGTTTTTGTGTTTTGTTATTGTGTGTATAGAATTTAATGACATGCATCTGCTCAGATATTAATGAAGTAGTGATTGTTCAGATATTATTGGTATCTTGTAGTGTATGGAACTTATTGATATTTTAAACTGTTCGGAAGTATTTGGCCACCTTGTCTGCTAAAATATATCTGACGGCGACTGTACTTACTTAATTTAGGGCTGATTTTTCAATGCCTAGATAAGGTTTTATCCGTTTGATAACGTATTATACTGTCAAATTGAAAATAATAGCAATTTTATTATGTTTGACTGTCAACTTTTTTAATGAATTTTATTTTATTTATGACGACCTCCGTGGTCGTGGCTTTGTACACCGGTTTTCAAGGTGTCGCCGTCTCTGAGGTCCCGGGTTCGATCCCCGGTTGGGTAAATTTAGAAAAACGAACTTTTCTATATTGGCTCAGGTCTGGGTGTTTGTGATACCACCGTTGTCTCTGATTTCCATAACACAAGTGCTTTAGCTACTTACTTTGGAATCGGAGCAATGTATGTGATGTTGTCAAATATTTATTTATTTTTTCTATCTGATATCTGAGGATTTAAAAATCTGCCCTTAAAGTATTTTATTCTTACCAACAAATTTACTATTAATATGTTTTCTTTGTAACAACGAATCCTTACACGAAATCTATAAATAAAACAAGATTTAAAGTTTTGCCGCTATAACTCTTCATTCTTCTATATTTAATTAGATTAATTTTTAGGCAGTTTACACTTTACGCTGGACATCGCAACGTCGCAATGGCGGCGTTCGCTGCGATTTAGGTAGAAAAAATATGAGGGCGTCTTTCACGCCAGTGTTTGGTATTTAACAGATATCATTAACCGACTTCAAAGAAAGGAGGAGGTTATCAAGTCGACGGTTTTTTTAAATGTATGTTTTAACATAACTTCACCAGTTGTTAACCGATTTCAATTATTCTTTTTTTTTATTTGAAAGTAAATAGTTCACGTGTGGTCCCATAAAAAATACAGAGATCTGGCTAGTAGTTTTTTCAAAATCCTGAAAAATATTAATTATTTAGCTTACCATCGCACGAGTTTTTACGGATTTTCAGGTATAAATTTTTTGTTTATGAACCGATTTCGATGTTTTTTTTTGTAATCACAACGTTTAATTGTATATTAAACAGAAAAATTACATAGCGTGTGTGATCATGTTTACAGTAATCAAAATTTCTTTTCATGACTTTTTTCTTAAAAAGAGGTTTTTACCGTTTTCTTAAGTATAAACCTTTTTATAAGAATATAGTTTCTTTGTTTGACACCTAAGTTGTCTAAACATATAAAACCCTTTTGATGTATTCATTATGAATGGAGACGTATCCTTTGTGTTTCCTTCCCAGTGTTATAACGTCTTTAGGGTTTGCACACATGAGCGATTTAGTGGTTTTCTGTTGAATTTTATCAGTTTTTTTTTGGCCCTATTCAAACAGTATTTAACTTATGATTATGTACATAATTTGTATTTAACATCTTATTTTTATCGTTTTGGTTGAAACTATGTTTTGAGTTGAAAACAGCCGTGCTATTCCGAAACGAAACTCGCAACTCACTTCGAAAGTCACCTCACTTTGCACGAGTTTGATGTAAGGAATAGATTATTTTTTTCAATTGCAACATATTTCAGGTTGCTTCTGTAGTTATCTCATTTTCATTTTCATTTGAAAATCATATTTTTGTCGTTTTGGTTGAAACTATGTTTTGACTTGAGAACTGTAAGAGAACTTGAAATTATGTTTTGAGTATTGTATATAAAACAATGTGCATAAATCGTATTTATTCTTCTGTAAAATACAGAAGAATAAAATAGAATAAATAATTTAGAAGAATATTTTTTCAACCAATTTAATTTAGTGAAAATAGGTCACTTTAGCAGAATAAACGATGAGATCGTCTTATGTCTTAATTGATAGAGGAAAAGTTTGTTACGTTTATATTTAACGCCGGCGCCTACTAGCGACATTTTGCAGCTGTGATTATCGCGGCGTTCATCGCGGCGATAATCGCAGCATTTATCGCGGTGACATATGCGGCATTTTTTCATCGCTGGTTAAGTAAACCCTTTGTCACTCTTGTCAGTGTCATTTCGCAGACGATAATTCGATGAGCTACTTTTTGTAGCTCATGTGCGTTTACGTATTGAACTTCGTATGTTCTATTCTCGGCGACAAAAAATCGCTTAGCGATTAATTGCTCGTGGGCGGGAAGCCTTATAGTGAAAAATATTAACTAGGCAAGATAAGGTACTGTGATGCCTTAAACATCATATGTGAACTATTTGGGTTCTCTAACTCTTCGGTTACAGGCTAAAGATAAAAAAGATTTTTTATTATTCTAAATGCGAACGACAGTTTTCTAGCTTTGTTTAGGAGTAGAGAAGCTAGGTTGTGCCCTTCTGGCTGCAAGTTATATCAATACCTATATTCGAAATATATAAGTTATTAAAATGTTTTATTTACAATAGATAGAAGATTTCGTCTCTACAGTACCTATTCGTTACTTCTTTAAAAAAAACATTAGTGTTTGCTGTCACACAACACACTTATTAATGGGAACAGACGCGTTCAAGTGAGAATATACTAATTGAAGGGCTTTCTGAAAAAACAACCAATGTCGAAAAAGTCCCAATCTAGATTTTGTTGTCTGTGAATAAATTGTTATAAGTATTAAATAAATAAATATTAGACAACAACAAAAACATTGCTCCGATCCCTAAGTAAGTAGCTAAAGCACTTGTGTTATGGAAATCAGAGACAACGGTGGTAAACACACACACCCAGACCTGAGCCAATATAGAAAAGTTAGTTTTCAAAATTGACCCAGCCGGGGATCGAACCCGGGGACCTCAGAGATGGCGACACCTTGAAAACCGGCGTACAAACCACTCGACCACGGAGGTCGTCAAATACAAATAGGTCAAGCCCGAACGAACCTTTCACAATGGAATTTTCAGATTAAAAAAAGCCCCAGTTATTAGATATTCTTATATTGCTTGAAAGCAGAAGCTGTCTCAATTTGTAACATAACAACAATTGTATTAAAATTGCAAAATAAAGGAACCAGTGGTAGACTATAATTTTACCAAATCCGTGTGAAATGATAATAGTTCATAAAACTATCAGATGTTTTGTTAATTCATTAATTACTCGACTGTTCGCAAGTGAGCGGGCGCCCTAATCTTTGCAAATGAAGGCAAAATTAAACCAGATTATTTTAATGTACATTCCTAGTCCCATTTTCGTTTCGCGTTTTGTGCCGTAGTCAACTTTTCTCATTGTCTTACAATTTAATTGTATTACCGACTTCAAAGGGTAGAACGGGCACGGTGTGTGCTTATGTGCGTCAAATTACGTCATACATGTGTACCAAACGGCTTGGATGTAATTATAATGTGTGACGGGCTTTAGCTTCATTTCGTGTATGTGTGGCGTGTAATGACATGTTGAAACATGTAAATTTTAAATAATAGGTATTGTGAAATTTAAATAAATGTGACTACTATAGCAACTATTTAAATTGGTCAAATTTAATTAGACTAATTGTTGCTAAGTTGGTAAAGCATTTGATTGTATTTCAAAAGTAAAAAAAAAGAATATTAAAATCAAAATCCTACTTTAACATGGATAAAACTTATTAAATTGAGATTTTTCGCATTCACAATGCTATTTTTATATTAATACAATATATTAGAAAAATGGGTGCGGGTTCGAGTCCCGTCTGAGGTGCCGTAGCACCCGTAGGTGAGTCGATATTTTTTAGTATTTTTCTAATATATTATTTATCTTAATAGATGAAAGTTTATAAGCCCCTAATCTGAATTACCTAAACCACACACCAACTATTAGTAAAAGTAAACCAAATTTAATTTCTAACTCAAACACGGAATGAGAAATTCATAAAGAGAAAACTTTTCTTTTCATATCAAACGATGAAAGTTTAATGCTAACTCATATGAAAATTAAAGTTAATATAACCGCGATTTGGCATATTATGATAATTTAAAAATCAAGTACAATAACGCGAGAAGTTTCGCCTTTTCGATTTGTGACCGTTAACTTTCGCAAGGGTCGTTCATGGGATGGGTGACCAAACATGAATAATAACTTTAGCTTCACCGTGCTTCTGAAAGCACGTCAAGTCTTTGGTCAAGGCTATATTTTTAGTCGTTAATACCTACCAATCCACATTGGGCCTGTTATGACGATAACGCCGAAGGTGGAAGCGCACTACACCCGGAATCCTCACCACTGAGGAACTGGCTATCTTACCTCAACTGCTGAAAGACAAAAAATTTTAAATTGTTGTTATGGCGTCAGACTTAGGTAAGATAGTGGTAGCTAGCAAGGCGGACTTGAAATAAGCCCTACCACCAACCAAACCGAGTGAAATGTACCCCCCTACTGGGAATCGAACCCGGGACCCCTGCGTCTTACACGGGTTGGCTAACCTCTGGACCACAGAGGCAGATAAAGTGACTTATGCCCTTATCCTTACCCTTAAGGAAGATTTATGCCCCAGCAGTGGGGACATCAAATATTGCTCATGACGACAATCGATAAGAAATCTTTCTTTTGCAGCGCGTCGGTCGAACTGCAAATCTCACCCTTAACGTTGACACTCACACTGCTGGCCGGTATCTCTGCAAGGCTTCCGTGGAAGGATACCCTGAGATTGAAGCGGAGGCTTCTGTCTTTATCAAAGGTAAGTTTTGACATTCCTTATATGGTCTAAATTTCGATATCGACGATCACTATCGACGGTCGCTGTATCGAAAACGTTTCATCGACGAGTTACGAAAGCGACAGAACGCCAATATAAAATGCTTCTGAAATAACTGATATGACCCACATAAATTTAAGATTCAAGTGAATTAGTGGATTTAGTTAATACTAAATAATATACTAGAAAAAATAGGACCCCTATCAGATCATGTTCTCGGACGGGAATCGAACCCGCGACTTTTGGATATCCGGTCCAATGCTCTGACCGCTGAGCTACCGAGTCACTAGTGAGAACGTCGAATTTCTTCTAGTATATCAACTCTTACGCTGCAAGCCAGCGCCATCTCACCAATGTAGAAGGAATTTAACCTCGACATTCAACTGAACATCTTTCCAGATATTTTTAAACAGTTGATTAAGATGAGAAAGCTATATAACTAATAATAATAATAATAATAATAATAATAATAATAATTAATATTACTATATAATAATAATTAAATCTCAAAAATTTCAAATAACTATTTGAAATTTTTGAGATTTAAGCATTCACAATGCTATTTTTGTATAATACTAAATAATATACTAGAAAAAATAGGACTCCCACCAGATCATGTTCTCGGACGGGAATCGAACCCGCGACCTTTGGATATTTAGTTATTAGTCGTATATACAATTTTTCTGTTTAATATTATCTACACATGTGTGTGGCACTTTTACTCAAAACATAAAATTCATACGTAATACCTTATTTTGCTGTCTTTTTTTTAATCGCAATTATTTTACTTTCTATGGTCAGTAGCTTTTGTAAGGCCTATGAAAAGCTTTCGGATATTAGTTTTCAATTCAACGACTTAAACATGGGAAGATTTAAGTATGTTAATAAATTAATACTCTCTTCAATCATTTCTGCGGTGTTGTCGTGTGAGGCGGGTCGTAACATTCCCTCAAATATGGTTGAGCGAAGCGATGGCTGGTCCATGCGTCATGCTCGCGAACGGGTTCTGCCAGTGGAAATGGGTGTGCTTCTGACTTTTTATCCTAACGCATATTGAATTATACATATTGCGTTTTTTGAAACCGCCTAGACTGAATAAAAGATTTAGAATTTATCTTGAACTCTGAAAATTGATTCATTCAGAAATGAGCTAATTAAATAATATTATTTATCAATTAATCTATGTTAATTGAGACATATATGAATAAAATCTAATCTTAAATATGAATGGAATCAAATTGCAACTTATACCATGTAGTAGACTCAGATTAAGGACCCAAATGAAATGTTTAGGTACTTGTAAGAAATGTAAATACATTCAGATCTTTGGTGCTCCAGACATCGGTACCTTAAATAATTAGCTTTACACAGTATTAAGAACTATTATACGACCTTCTTATTATTGATCGGCTTATTATTGATATATTAGTACCTATTGGATTAAAAGACTTACGATAAAGGTCACGAGAAACCATATTTTGTAGGCTGTCACTGAGTCATTGACTACCCTTGGAAAAGTACAAGAACTTTATAATCATTCTAAAATTCTTGGATAAGTACGATCGCGGTCATAAAATTACGTGCACATTTTCTAAAAGGAAAACTCGTGCACTATATTTCTTGCACAAGCTAGCTTAGAAGATGCTAGTAAAATAAAAATAAACATTAAAGTCCCAACGAAAATCAATTTAATAAAATACGAACGTCACTAATTTATTTCAGATGCATTTGATATCAATCAAGGTTTGATAGAAAGTAATGATAAAGTCGTAATTGTATCACGCGATCCTAATTATTATGTGTTCGCTCATGCTTTAACGACACCCAGATTCAAATCAAAGAAAATTGAATAATTACTTAATACGGTAGATCAAATGAGTGACACTATATAAATGGTTGAAAATGTAAATTATATCATCCCGTTGTTCCTTCTAAATATAATGGTCTAATTATGAACAGTATTACATTGATCGGCTTCACAAACGAGTTTATCATTTGTGATAAATATCATAGCGCTACTGTATTAATTGCGAAGTCTATATTATAGTTTAAGTTTTTCAAATCATAACATCTATTTTTGATGGTAGTGGTAGTTTCTTTGAAGTCTGCCTGGTTAAAGTTGCGAAATATGTTAATTTTGTCACCATAACAATTTTGATTTTTCGGTCATGTTGTGCTCCAGTAGTTAAGTAAGTTCATCAGTTATAAAGGAATTTGGGTAAAATTCGCTCCCACTTTCGACTGCATTGTCACTTACCCTACAAGAAGAAATGAAGGTCAACCTAAAAAAACCTTCTATTTTTATTTTCCCTTTGTTATTTATAACACTTTCGAAAGGAGAGCCGAGTTTCTTGAAAGACATCACAAATACAACTCTTTTACCAATATTTAACCACTTATAAATTATATAAAACAGCCATCGATAAAACAAATCATGACAATCATTGAAATCTAATAAAATCATGATGATTATTTTGATGGATTGACTTAATAGCATACCTAACTCAAGTCCAAATATTCCTATTCTAATAATACTAGTAAATAAAATTCAAAATTCAAAACTAAGATATTCAGTCTAGGCTGTTACAAGCACTTGTGAATGTTAAAGAAGCTACGCCATCGGTTCGCAAACCCTAAGCGGGAGACCTTGTAACGAGTTAATAGTAGTTAACGACGAATAGTTTAATTCCATAGTCTAAATCACTTTTTTTTTTTTCATAGGTCCACCAAAGATAGTGTCCAACCAGACCCAGTACGGATCTCAGGGGGACACCGTGAACATCGAGTGTGCTGCCTTCTCTGTCCCCAGGATTGACAATATAGTATGGACGTTTGAAGGGAGGGAGATCGACTCGCTTCATGATCAGGTAATAGACAATGGCAAATAGAAGCAATAATTGAATGGAACATTATTAATCGGGCGACTGAAAATATACTGGCAACTGTTAATTTGATACTTAAATACTAAGCCGAGCAGCGGTTAATTATGTTTGCGACAAAATAACGACAAATTTTGAATTACAAAAAAAATACGTAAGCGAGCAGCTATATGTGGGAAAAAATAAACTAAGCTGCCAAAAATGCTCGTAATGAGAGAATGTCATATTAAAATCATGTTGAGTAAATATTTTGTACTCAAAAATGATTTTAATGTGGTCATCATTTTGACATCCCAATGACCACATTACAAGAATTTCGAGTACGAAATATTCATTCAAAAATGATTTTAATATGGTCATTATTTTGACATCCTTATTAGTAAAATTCTAAACGAGTGACAAAAAATACTAAGTGTGCGACTATTATACCAAGTAGGTTACATAACGGATTTGAGCTAACACAATAACGTAAGGTTAGGTTGCACTAACCATAAAAATAAATATTAACTAACTAAAAATTGCACTTTTCAAATAAAATTTATGCTAAAATTTAAATGCAATGTCTGCCGTAAAGTTGTCACACGAAATATAAATTTCATTTATTAATAATTAATAATTACTTAATTAATAACTAGTATCTCAGATTTGCATTTTTGAATCGGCTATTTTCAATATTTGTAGTTGCCCTCAGTCTGTCTCCCACCTAGTATTTCAGTACGCTATATTCAGTATTTTTGAACCTTGAATTTGAATTTATTAATACTAATGAAAATAGCTAAGTAAAAATGTTTAGATTCGACATTTCAGTGCGGTATTATTAGAGTTTTGCTAGCGAATACTTATGTCTATTCCATAAGTTTTTGCTTCACAAAATACGTACATATTATGGCACATCGGATTATTATAAATAAATAAATATTGGACAACATTACATACATAGCTCCGATTCCAAAGTAAGTAGCTAAAGCACTTGTGTTATGGAAATCAAAGACAACGGTGGCATCACAAACACCCAGACCTGAGCCAAAAAAAAAGTTCGTTTTCTAAATTGACCCAACCGGGGATCGAACCCGGGACCTCAGAGATGGCGTCATCTTGAAACCCGGTGTACAAAGCCACTCGACCACGGGACGTCGTCGTTATAAATACATGTTGACCTTGAGACGGTCTATTATAGGTGTTACGTAATAAAAGCTATTATTACAGTTTAACTGTGATGTTGTGTGTACGTTTCTAGGCATTTGATTAACATACTAGTTTAGTTACGGCATTTTATACAAACTTAAAAGTCCTTATTTTTCAAAATGAATAAACAGATTTTAATGAAACTTCATACGCAAAAAAAGTTAATTAAGAGTATTTCTGAAATGTCTTATTTTAAAAAAGATAACTGGAAATTTAAAGTCGGTCTAATTTAGCTGTAACACTATTTATCGAAAATGTTTTCAATTAACTTTTTAGACCAATGTATTCTGCTTATGTGTATGAAATTATTTCGAAAAATAAGGATTTATAAGATTGTATGAAATGTCGTGACGAAACAACGCTCAAGGGAATTCATTCAGGATTGTCAAGATCCAACTTATTTACACCGAAAACTCGAACTGAACTAAACACAATTAAGTTGCAAACTATAATTTGACTGAAAATAATTGTCTGCATTTACCACTCAATACCAAGAAACAGCTTATTGACATTGAAATCCAAGAATTTATTTCCAACTCAAGTTAGAAATAGTTTTCGACGAAGCCCGTCTTGCTTTACAGGGTTGCCACTTGAATAATTAATTGTTTTATTCTATCCACATTTACATTCAGAAAATACTCAATCCTACAAGGAAAGCAAATTAAATATACTTAAAAAATATATGCTTCTTTATAAGAGCAATAATAATAAATTACAAATGATTGAATTTAAGAAACAAACAATTTAAACCTCACAAAGTAAAAATTGTCTTTGGATCTGACAATTCACTCACTCACTCAATTTTCAGGAGTTCAATTCTTTCTTAAACACCTATCTTAGCTTTATTTTTTTTTACAGTTATTAAACAATCAATGGTAGTAATGATTCTCATGTAATGATTGATGAAGGTTCGCTAATTATATTGAAACGAAGATAAATAATGAAATTGGTGACAACCCTGCCATAAACTGTCTTCAGCTGCTGTCTTTTGTTACCCAACACCGCGAGCAAATTGCTTGGCTCTGTACATCCCTTTACTTGCAATTCTCAAGTTTTATAAAAATAGCACTACTTAGGTATTTTATAAATAGAAATCTTTATCACACATAATAGTAAAACCTATTTGTAGCATTATGAGTAATAATAAAACTCTAAAAATTCGGTGAAAATTCAATTAGGTTTTGAAAAAAAGTTTTTAATAATTATGAGTCATTTGAAAATCTCCACTGGCCTGACTGAGGTACATACCTTATGGTTGGTTAGATAAGTCAATGTACCTTCTACGGGCCCAATGTGGATTAGTAGGTATTAACAACAGAATATGCAAGCCCGACGAGAAGGCACGAGGTATTACACTTGTCTATGCGAATGCACTGCGATGCGATAAAATAGAGCTCTGTGATTTGTTCGCTTGTTTCACGTATTACCTTATGATTGGTAGTTGAGTCACTGTGCGTCCGCGGCCACTGTTTTTGACGACCTCCGTGTCGGTTTGATCTCTGAGGCCCTGGGTTCGATCCCTGGCTGGGTCAATTTCGAAAACGAACTCTCCTATATTGACTCAGGTCTGGGTGTGTTTGTTACCACCGTTGTCTCGGATTTCCATAACACAAGGGCATAACTACTTACTTTAGAGTGAAGCAATGTATGTGGCGGGGCAAAAAATCAAATGTTTTAAATTTAAAAGTGTTAGACGCAGGGGTCCCGGGTTCGATTCCCAGGAGGGGGGTATATTTGTACTTGGTTTGGTTAGTGGTAGGGCTTATGTCATGTCCGCCTGGCTAGTTACCTACATCTTTCCTAAGTCTGACGCCATAACAACAGTTAAAAATTTTTGTGTTCCGGCAGTTAGATCTTAAGATAGCCAGTCCTCAGTGGTGAGGATTCCGGGTGTTCATCACATCATCAGCCCCCTGATTATGTAACTCTGTTGCTAACAACTTTTAATTGTAACTGACAGAAATCGCAGTTAAATTGCTGCTTTAGTAAGAGTCAATGACAACTATGTTACTTAAAGCAGCAATGTAACTGCGATTTCTGTCAGTTTCAATCAGAAATTTATTGCAACAGAGTTACAAAATCAGCCCCCAGGTGAGGTGAAGGCCAAGCACTATCTCATTGTGGATTAAAAAAAAGCACTACTATGTTGCCATTCAGTATTTTTATCATAATAACCATCATAACATGCAGAGAAGGCATGTATTCATCTATGGGTTGAAAGAACAAAAAAGTCTAAAACGTAGGAAAATATAAACTATTCAAAAGTGCTTAATTATTAAGTTTATTATTTGAATAAAGAAATTTTGACTATTGACTAATTTTTTATCAAATTACAGTAATGCGTTTTAGTACTAAATATTTATTCAACAATAGAATGTTACGATTATAGATAATCGTCATAATATAATGATTTTTTTACAATATTTATTGATAACACAGTGATCTTATCATAGTGCATATTTCTTCAACAACTTCCATTATTTACGAAATTACGCTACATTGTATCTTTTGTCTGTATAATTTTTTTTGAGGTTACAATTTCAATATCTTGTTTGTAAATGATTTCTATTTAATGACTACCTCGCGAGTGCGATGACCAAAAACTATAATTTAATATGAAATTCATGTTATTTAATGTAGACGACCTCCGTGGTCGAGTGGCTTTGTACACCGGTTTTCAAGGTGTCGCCATCTCTGAGGTCCCGGGTTCGATCCCCGGTTGGTTCAATATAGAAAACGAACTTTTCTTTATTGGCTCAGGTCTGGGTGTTTGTGATATATTGTCTCTGATTTCAATAGCGCAAGTGCTTTATATAGCTACTTACTTTGGAATTGGAGCAATGTATGTGATGTTGTCAAATTTTGTTTAATGTCTTTTGAATCTAAATAGATAAGTTATAATTGAGAACCCTGACAAGTTCAACTAATATTTATACTGGAGTATTCCTGATCAAAGATACTGAGTTATTTTCAGTCAACATCCAATAAAGATGTGTTTAGTCCATTAAACTAAATAACTTTATCTGAGAAACATAGGGCCAAATATGTGAAAAATTTTTTTCGACTATCCATACATATCAAAGAGATCGGTTTCAACCGCCTCTGTGGTCTAGTGGTTCGCCCACCCGTGTAAGACGCAGGGGTCCCGGGTTCGATTCCCAGGAGGAGGGTACATTTAGACTCGGTTTGGTTGGTGGTAGGGCTTATTTCAAGTCCGCCTTGCTATCTACCACCATCTTACCTAAGTCTGACACCATAACAACAACTTAAAAATTGTTGTGTTTCGGCAGTTAGAGGTAAGATAGCCAGTTCCTCAGTGGTGAGGATTCCGGTCGTAGTGCGCTTCCACCTTCGGCCTTATCGTCACTTAACATCAAGTGAGGTGAAGGCAAAAAAAAGAGATCACGTGATTAGTTTAGTAAAGGATGACCAACATATTGTGGCGTATTTCGACACCATGTTTCTTGGAAAAATTTGTTCTGCTTCATGAACTGAACAATTCCTCAATGTTTGGACTTTGGATGGTGACTAAAAGTAACCCTGTTTATTATTAGTTTCCCTAAGACTACATTGGTATATAAATATTTGTCACTTACACATTATCATTACTACTAATACTCTACTAACCTCATTTGTTCTTCCTAGGATTACGCCTTCCTAGAAGATCTACAGCCTGGCGGAATCATTAACTCGACTTTGATCATAAGAGAGAGCCAGTCTAAACACTTCGGCACCTACAAATGCAATGTCTCCAATGACTACGGTAGCGACACCCTTGAAATCATTTTGAAGCCTAACAGTGAGTACAAAAACAATAACTTTTTTATCCTAAGAACCAATTCAATTTAAGGATGTAACCACTGTTTTCTTTGTCTATTCACACTTTTTTTTTAGTTTATTTTGAGACAAGCCAAATAGTGACTGTAGAAATCTTTGCGACTTGTTTGGTGTTCCATAAGGGTCCAGTACTTAGCTTCGAATGACGCTGTAGCGACACACGTTGTGGCGAAAAAATTTCGGCGTGGTACGCTGGAGCGAAAAATCATTGAAGCGAAACCCACACGGTCGAATGACACGACAGCGACAAACTTTGTGGCGAAATATAATTGTGCGCTAGTTTGAAACTCAAAAGGCTGAAAATAGCAGCGATTGTGAAAAACAAAAATAAAATGGGCAATGAAGATTTTGTACGAGCTATAGCATTACATACTCGAGTGTACTAAGATTTTCTACTTACTTAACTACTCTTCCTTCAATGATGTAGCAGAGCTATTCACTTATAGACGTACTGAAAGTTAATTTGATGATCAATATTTTTGACATTTGATACAGAAATAATTTAACTAAAAATATATGGTACATGGTACTCCAAATATAACCTTTTAGTTTTGTTGATTAAAATGAGACTTGAACTTTGTATTTTATTTTCAGCCTTTTGAGTTTCAAACTAGCACACAATTATATTTCGCCACAAAGGTTGTCGCTGTCGTGTCATTCGACCGTGTGGGTTTCGCTCCAATGATTTTTCGCTCCAGCGTACCACGCTGAAATTTTTTCGCCACAACGTGTGTCGCTACAGCGTCATTCGAAACTAAGTACTGGACCCGTTCCATAATAACTTACTAGAAAACTTTCTCGCCTTTTGAAAAGTTGGTCCTGCAATTATTATGTATCATTCGGGTTCGATAAGTCTCTTCTGACATTTCATCAAAGTTAGTAATAAAAGTTAATATCAGTCAAAACTTGTTTACATATTAATTAGCTCTACTGTTCGTAATATTTCTGTATTTTCTAGAACAGCTTATCTCCTTTCACCCCTCTAAAGGGCAGGGAAGGTCACAGCTTAGCCCTAAGTTTTCGCCCTAGATATACTTAAGCCGTGGCCTGCCACTTTATAAATTATTCATGGACATTTATTAAAGCTAATTCGTAGCTTACTGCTTCTTTACTACGAGGCTGACCTGAATACTCTGGTGTACATCATAAATTAAATACAAGAACTTTAAAGTTAACTCGCCAACTACTTATTAGAAAATAAACATTAATTAAATTGAAAGCTTTTTATCCCAATGAATCTTTGTTATTATTTAATTATTATAATAAAAAACAAGAAATCAAATCTTAATAATTAAGGATAAAACATTCATATTATTCATGCATAGTTATAAAAGATTTTCTCTTTCACTCCAATATCTACAAGCATTCAAGTAACATGAACAAATTATTCATTATAACTACACAATGCTAATACATTAATTATGAATCTTTATTCATAATGCTAACCATGAACAAGTGATTAAAAATTGATACAAAAAAGGAGGAAGTGACGCTCATTTTAACTGTATTATTAAAGTGTTATATAAAAATAACTAATACTCATAATAAAATAACTTATCCACTGACTATTATCAAACTTCCAACTGAGTTACAAATTTCACTTCCATCATTATTGACCACCCATAAAAGCCTGTCCGTAAACCACAATTTTTCATCAACACCACAAATATCGGTAATACCCCATAGACTATATATCGAACCATTATAGTGGCAACGAGCCCACATTATATTAAATGTATCGTCATTTTAACTTTATACCCAGCACTTAAGTATAGCCCATTTGTCAGCCCCTTCGACTCATAAAGCCTTTTTTGTATGGGAAATTTAACGTTGCCATCGTAAAACATTGTACGCATCGGGCTGACCATGAAAGTTTTTTTATAAGATATGAGCCCTTAGACTATTATGATACAGTTTTATAAAAGTATTTTGAATGTCGTAAAAGATCTTGTATTGTTATTAATAAGTTTTCTTAGAGAAAATGAAGAAAGCGTTTTTTTTCGACTTCACTTTAACCCAATCCCGGAAAATGAGACACAATGTATATTCCAGCGGCCGCATTCGACCGCTCTGGCATTGATGAATTAAACAAATCACAGAAAGCAAACATAGATTATTTTTTAGCTCAAATCTATTAGTGTATATTTAGTATCGTATCAAGAATTGATCCACATTAAGATGAACCATCAAACATTTAAAAATATCCAAATATTATTCTTTCTACTTTTAGAAACGTTCCCCCTGCTACTAATTCTGTTCGGGGTGACCTCGGGGACGATACTAGTGGCCGCATTGATAATGCTAGTGATACTATGTCAACGGAAAAAGAGGAAGAACAAACAGACACAAGAGACAAAAAAGCCGGATGTGACGGTGACAGCAGAGGAGCTGTTTAAGGAGAACGATAGGAATTCTAATATAAGCGATTTGAAGCTGGAATTGAGGCAGGCGAATGGAAGTTGTGAGATTGTAAGTATTCTTTGCTATTTTTATTGTAAGATATAAATTTTGTTTTATTTTTAATTTAGAATCTGCTGTTGAAGATTTGATAGATAAAAAACTGGGCAAGTGCGTGTTGGGCCACGCGCAGAATAGGGTTCCGCAGTTACATTGTACAATTTATATACAATATATTTACAATATATGTACAATGTATGTACAGTTTATATACAACTTATGCAATTAAAATACACATTCATGCTAAATGACAGCTTTCTAGTACTTAAGGCCTCTGAGCTGAGACGCGGACGGATGGACAAACAGATAGACAGACAGATGGGCAGACGGACACGGCGAAACTATAAGGGTTCCTTGTTGACTTGTCTACAGAGCCCTAAAAAGATGGAAAATTTAAAATGTATTTATTATTTCATATAAATTATGTACATCCATTATTTGTTAGTACGTCATCTTATAAAATAGGGGATATAATATTATTTCTGGTACTTATCAGTAAATTACTAACTTATGTCGATAATTTCTGAGTTTTTTTAAATCCAATATAGGTAGGTACCTACTTTTGTAAAGATAATGTTTTAATAAATATCTACTAAATAAAAATAACAATAAACCCAAGTTAACAATAGAAATAAACTTTAAGTCAGTGCAAGTTAAGATCCTTTCAGTGAAGAATCACACATAAACTAACTTAGCTTTCACAGTAATTAATATTAACTTTGGAACGTTTCTCTTGAAGTTATTTAAAGCTAAACCAATAATATCCGTAATAACTTTAATTAACAAACTACGGAACACACTCCTTCTTATATTAAATGTTCTGAATTCCTCATCCCACATCGAGGAAATTAATTTCACCAACATTTACTCTGTTCAGTAATGGACGTTAATTTGTACGGTAAAACATGTCTTCAATAGCTGTTGATCTATCAAACTTCACCTATTTGATTAACTATGCCTTTTGAATAATCATATGGATTTACTACTTCGATTGAAATAGCTTCTTGTATGTTTTTTTTATTAGTAACGGATGTTATCAATCAGATAAGTTTGCTGTTTGGTTATAAGGCTTTTTATGGGATTCTATTAGTGCGAATGTTAATAAATGAAAAAAGTTTGCTTTTATTGAAAATACCAGTTTCCACCTAACCTATCTTATAGCGATAAAATCGAAAAGAATATTATTAGTTAGGTACTTTACAATGATCATTGTTTAGGAAAAAATCTGAGTAATCAGTCAAAGTATCATCACCAACAGGCTAAAAAGTAAAAGGATGGATTATGAAACCACGAAATTGGTTTCAGAAAATTTTACAAAAGCAACCGCCGTTATTGAAAAAACAAAAGGGCCTTATGAGCCCTACTTTTTAAATCATTTAGAATTTGCCATCTCATAAAGTTTTATAGCCAATGTTCAAACCGGTAGCAATTTGTTAGCTCGTTAATGACTTTCGTTAACATTAATTTTTACAAGGCCCAAATGAATATTTTCACAAAGTTATTGAGGTACGAGTTGACACGTTTTCCCTTTTAAAAGATTATTGAAATGGCTGGAAATAAATCTTGTGGGATAATGTAAGAGGCTATTACAACTTAATAGCCTAAATTGGTTTGTTACATTTTCTCTTTTAAAATTGTCGGATGAATTGCCACTTTTAAAAGTAAATCTAATTAAAATCGCAATATTTTCGGTATTGTTAGTTATAATACAATTTTGTGACACTGCATTATCAATAAAGGAGGAAAACTGATTAGTTTATTTCATAAGAAATCCTTCTATGGCACACTAAACTGATAACAGTAATTAAAACAAATTAAGAAAAGAACAATTCATCAACATTTTGAAATAATGAAACTAAAATGTCCTAGTCATATTAAATAAAACAGATTATAAAATTGTCAAAGCTCCTTGAAAATAAAACCCCATTCCTTTTAGGACTACTCGAATACCGGTTCAGACAGTACTCTTTGTTCCAACGCAAAGCTTGGCAGTGGAGTGGCATTATCTGGAGCGGTTCAGTTGTCTTCTATGAACCAGAACAATGCGTACCAGCCTTACAGATATAGCAACGATTACAATGACCCAGCTTACGCGGACTGCTACAAGGTAACGTTTTGAGCCCTGTCTTATTCTATGACAGTAGTAGAATTATTTGACGAAATGTTGAGACTTGGAACTATTATTGCTTGTTTGTGTTCTGTGACAGTCACTTTTGTAAATAATAATGTATTTATGATTCTGGTTAATATGACAGACCGAATAGATAAATCTTAAATCAGCTTAATTATGAATTTGCTACCAGTGGGTATTCTTGATATAAGTAAACATTGCCCGTAGTGTAGTAACAACTAACAACTTTGCGGCAGCGACCGATAGCATTTATTTACGTTTAAAATTGTCATATTACCCTCGGTTTCACATTATTTGATGCATGTTGATACGTCTTAAGGAATACAAATTGTATTTTCATTTTTTGTAATCAATAAACTATTTTGATTTGAGTTCGATTGAATTTAATAGGAATCTAATCGACTTGGAATTTCAAATCAAATAAATAAAAATAACAATTAATTAAAATAAAATGACACTCTGAAAGCTCTTTAATTTCATCTTGAGTCAAAATGATGAATGTTTCTATCCTACATATTTTTTACAATTTTTTTTTAGGTAAACGGCTTTGGCAATGGATACCAAACATACGTGCATTATGGCCATGAATATACGCCTGGTTCTCTAAGAGTACAGTCGCCTACAATGAGTAGCGATAAGCTCACACCCAACAGGTAATTAGCTTCCGACAAAAATCTATCTACAACACCGAAATCTTCTTGGATTCTATTAAAACTTTAATCGTTCAAGCAAACATTGTACTTACAATACTTAAGAATAAAGTTCATATTCCTTTGTAGGTCTGTCAACGGCAGTCTACCAAGGAGCGTAGACACACCATCCACCGTCAAATTTAATCCAGGGAATGGCTCCCAAAATAATTCCCTACAGCGTTCTGTAAAGCGCCAAGACAGCAGCAATGCATTGAATAATTTAGGGTTGCCTACAACAGATGGTGAGACATATTTGGCTATTGAACCAAGTTTGCTATTTACGGATAGCTTAACATACCTATGTTATTTATTTGTTTTAGAATCTAAATTACATTTGATAGCACTAATAATACAATTTAAATTATGCTTTCAGACTTCAAAATATTTTGATATTGTTAAAATATGTTCTGTTGAATTCTATGGGTAGTGTTTGTTATGTAACATAATATTACTTATCCCAAACCAACCAACCTCATTTAAAATAAGTATTGAGACATGTTGGTTTGTTGGTTTTATTCCAAAAAATTCAGTGGCAAGGTGTTTTAACAGCGTAAAATTTTATTGTCATTAGTCTACCTGATAGCAATCACGTAGTGCGACATCTCTTTCAGGCTTATGTGTCAAAACTACTTTATCTCTCAATGAATTAAGTGCCAAAACCTGATATCAGTAATTCACCTTCAACTGCATCTTTATTATCATTTTAACCCATCAAGACCCTGAAAATGAGATACAATAGATATTCCATTGTTGTCCGGCCGCATTCGGCCGCTTGGGCATTGATGAATTTAAGAACCGTCTGTAAAAAGTATTCATTTTATCTTTTAGTAAATCGCGTACCAAATGGAGGGATCCATGGAGTGGATGTACGATACGCCGCCACTTATGGCAATCCTCATTTGAGGTCCGGTGGAGGTTTGGGCTTTGCCTCTGTTAATACAGCAAAACCAGCATCAACCCCTGCTCCTCCTCCGTACTCTTCAGTTAGGAGTTCTGTTGTGTTACCCTCAGGTAAGATTTCTTGTCAAGTATTTTAGCTTTGGATGCAAGATTGATGATGAAAATTATAATATAATAAAGCTAAAATAAACAAATAAAACCGTAAAATTAAAGTTTTTACTTTTGTCAAAAAAAAGTTAATAGCTCGTAATTTACATATTCAATAAAAAAAACTGGTTAATTATACGAAAACCTGCATACCCAACAATGTAAAACCAATTTCATCTGCTTCTGCGACTTAAAGTTTTATTTAGTTTTCTAACTTTAGTAAGTCAGTAGCAAAAAAGGGATAAGGTTTTTTTCTAAACAATTTTTTTTTATCAGGTACGTCATCGCACTCGATTACGTCACCAACCAGCCTCGCCTCGCCACAGTGCACCACGAGTCCCATCACAACATCGACCATGTCCACTGATAGTACTCAACCACCCGTAAGTTATACCAAATCTACTAGAAAAAATACGACTCGCACCAGTTCATGTTCTCGGACGGGAATCGAACCCGCGACCTTTGGATATCCGGTCCAATGCTCTGACCGCTGAGCTACCGAGTCACTAGTGGGAACGTCGAATTTCTCCTAGTATATCAACTCTTACGCTGCAAGCCAGCGCCATTTTTTCTAGTATATTATTTGGTATTATATAAAATAGCATTGTGAATGCTTAAATCTCAAAATTTAAAAACACCCGTAAGTTATTCAGAAACAAATTTATTTATTATGCTATTTCTACCTCCAAAATCTTATCCCATCACCTTAATTGAAAAGTTTGAAGCTCTAACAAGTAATGACAATTATGAAAGAGCGCTGCTTGCACATTGTCATTATTTTTATTTTTTAGGCCGCATAGTATTCGACTTTTGATGAAAAATTAAAAAAAAAATACCGCCCCCCCTTTATCTGCGAAGTTTGCATAGAAAAATCTAAAATTATTTTATGTGATAGAAGTTTTTGTTAAGATTACAGGAAAAATAAAACAATGTCTTTAAATAGTAAACTTTTTCAAAATGATGGTACGGAACCCACGGTGCGCGAGTCCGACTCGCTCTTGACCGTTTTTATTTATTTATTTCCAAAAATTATAGTGTTTTCACAAAAATTACATCTGCCAAACTGCTCAACAGTTTGTCGGCTGTCTCTGCGATCAATTAGCAGTCATTCATTGTTGGTATCTTAACTTTTCATCAGTTATAATAATAATAATTAAATTATATCACTTTATCGGGCTGTTAAACATATATTTGTCGTTAAAGTATAGAGACATCGGCGTTATAACTATTTGATGATAAATTGTTGGTCATGATTCACGTTTCAATAATAATAATAATAATAATAAATTATAATAAATACTATATAACATCACATACATTGCTCCGATTCCAAAGTAAGTAGCTAAAGCACTTGTGTTATGTAAATCAGAGTCAACGGTGGTATCACAAACACCCAAACAAACCTGAGCCAATATAGAAAAGTTCGTTTTCTAAATTGACCCCACCGGGGATCGAACCCGGGACCTCAGAGATGGCGACACCTTGAAAACCGGTGTACAAAGCCACTCGACCACGGAGGTCGTCAATTAAATAATTGTGCTAATTTCAAATAGTTTAGTTATCAACAGTCTAATTACAAAGTGTTTCAGATGTACGAGTATAATTTATTAGCTTGGCTTTTATGCTATAAAAAACCACCCCATAGGGATTTCGGTAAACCCAATCAATATTAATT